>JAKSZU010000010.1:51620044-52220044 GCA_026018925.1 Tupaia tana | reverse complement strand
TGACAGGGATTTAATAAGAAAATAAATATTAAATTGCCACATATTCAGTTTTCAGTAAAGGTTAGCTGTTTTTATGATGGTATTATTTATACTGAAAAAACGGATAAATGTCTCAGTGGGCTGAGAATAGGAAAGAACCATGCTGTGAGACACAGGGTTCAGGAGCTGGTGGAAATAATTGGGTCATTACAAAAGTCCAGAGAGGGACCAGCAGTTGGCGTAATGGCTATGTCGCTGGACTCCCACATAGTCGACTGCGGTTCGCGTCCCAGACCCGGTGGCTTAAACTCACACTGGGCACGTGTGCGTGCGTGCCCAAGATCCCGAGAGGAGAATGGAGGAGAAGGGATTGAGGCGTGGCCATCCCCCCCTGGGGGGTGATTTCTCGCTTTCTATTTCTCTGTCTCTCTCTCTCTCTCTGTCTGGCGAGCGCACGCGCCCTATAGCAAAAACCTCTAAAAAAAAAAAAAAAAAAGAAAGAAAAGTCCAGAGACCCAATAACTGTGCCGGAAAACTGGAGTCAGGCATCTGGAATAAAAGTAGGAGCTGGGCTGGGGCTGGGTGAAAGAAGGTTGAAAGCATCTGTTCTTAGCTGTTGCTTTAAAAAGCTTGAACCTGAAGTGGAGACATAGAAGTGGCCAACCTGCCAGATGACTCAGAGTCAGGAACTGTACTTTCCCTACTGTCACATAGTTTAAGATCATCAAGCTTAGAGGTCATGGGCTCTGGAAAAGGGGTGGCCTAACTCAAAACCATTGGGAAAAGAGGGGGGACAGTGTGAGTCTGTAAACATATGAGATAGACCATTATTTAGAAGATAAACATAACCCCCAGGAAATAAATTCACTCAAAATCTACTGGAACCATTAAAGCTGTTTTTAAATACAGTATTGTAAGGATTCTTAAAAAAAGATAAAAGAAAGGGCCAGGAGGTAGTATGGTGGCTAAGGCACTGTACTCCCACATAGCCAACCGCAGTTCGAGTCCTGGACCTGGCAGATTGAAAATCATGCTAGGGGCAAATATGTGCATGCCTGAAATCCCAGGAGGAGAATGGACTGTGGTGTGGCCATCCCTTCTGGAGGGTGATTTCTCACTTTTCTTTTCACTGCCCCTCTCTGTTTCTACCCAGTGCATGTGCCCTATGGCAAAAACCTAAAAAGAAAAAGATAAAGAAGTAATAGTCATCAGAAAACAACATGTTGTGAAACAAAAATAGGTAGATATGAAATAGATCGATATATAAAGGAAAAAAATGGTGTTACTGAAATTAGGACAGAAAACAATATGTTGGTTAATACTATCTATTTTCCTAACTGGAAGTTCCAAAAAGAAATATTGTGAATGGTAAAGAAACCGATATATTGGAAGAGATGGTTACTTAAGAATTTATTAGAATTTTTTTTTTTTTTTTTGGGGGGGGGAGAGGTTTTTGCTATAGGGCACTTGCGCTTGCCAGACAGAGAGAGACAGAGAGACAGAAAGCGAGAAATCACCCCCCGGGGGGGATGGCCACGCCGCAATCCCTTCTCCTCCATTCTCCTCTTGGGATCTTGGGCACGCATGCACACGCGCCCGGTGTGAGTTTTAAGCCACCGGGTCCAGGACGCAAACCGCGGTCGGCCACGTGGGAGTCCAGCGACATAGCTATTACGCTAACTGCTGGTCCCAAGAATTTATTAGAATTTAAGAATGACCAAAGTCATCAGGTAAACGGGCATTTCATATACATAGTAAGATTAAAACACTATCAATATTTTGACCCTATTTCTATTAATGTGTACAGAAAGAGTAAAAATTCAGACACTAAACATTTAATAATGATTATCTCTGGGTGGAAAAATTGTAGATTAAATAATTTTTCTTTTTTTTTTTGGGTATTTTCCAACTTTTCTTTATTGAACATATATATTGGGACTTGATTTTAAGCTGGAGAAACTTGATGTGCATGGAGTATTTTGTATTTTTGCCAGCACTAAGTGTTTAAATATCACTAGTATAGAATGAACCTCTAGGATACCAAATATGTCTGCAACTTTGTAAAATAATTGTTAGGACTGTTATAGGTTGCAGTTTTTTAATATATATTTCTGAAGCCTCAAAGCTCTGGAAATTAGAAGTTTTTTTAAAAAAGTTTATTAACTGATATTAAGCTCTATAGTATTTGTCTGAAATCAATATATGTGCTTTGCTATAGAAATATTAGTCCATTAATGTCATGACACATGAATTCCTTCTGGGCATTTTATACAATATGCGGTACACACCCAGTGTTACCTTTATAGAATTCATAAAATTCTGAAACCAAAACTTACCTGGTCCCAAGGATTCAAGAAATAGTGAACCTTTACTAATTAAGTAGTCAGCTTTTAGATGTTTGCTATTGTGCAGGAATAATAGACTCGTTAGAGTCTGTTGCTAGATTTTTTTCTCTTCAGTTCCCATTCTGTATGTCTCTGATACTGAACAGATGAATGCTTATTTCAAGGATCTTTGACTAGGGCCACTATGATACTGACACCATTGATGTCATTGAGGTAGGCCTCTGTAGTAGTTAGTAACTGAGGTAGACTTCTTTTCAACTTCTGGACTAAACGACTGGAAAGCTATTTTTTTTTTGGAGAGGTTTTTGCTATAGGGCGCGTGCGCTCGCCAGACAGACAGAGAGAGACAGAGAAACAGCGAGAAATCACCCCCCAGGGGGGATGGCCATGCTGCAATCCCTTCTCCTCCATTCTCCTCTCGGGATCTTGGGCACTCACGCACATGCACCCGGCGTGAGTTTAAGCCACCGGGTCCGGGACTTGAACCGCGGTCAAGGTCGACTAGGTGGGAGTCCAGCGACATAGCCATTACACTAACTGCTGGTCCCTGGAAGGCTATTTTTAAAAAGTAGTCTCACAGGGGAGGGCCGATGGCATGATGGTTAAGGTGCTAGATTCCCACATAGCTGACCACAATTCAAGTCCTGCACCTGAAGGCTTGCTTTCCCACTTTCCCTCTCTGTCTCTGGTCAATCTAAAATATAATAATGATAAATAGAATTACATAATTCTAAAAAAAAAAAAAAAGTGTTCTCGGGACCAGCAGTTGGTGTAATGACTATGTCACTGGACTCCCATGTAGTCAACTGTGGTTCGAGTCCTAGATCTGGTGGCTTAAACTCACGCCGGGTGCGTGTGCATGTGTGCTCAAGATCCTGAGAAGAGAATAGAGGAGAAGGGATTTCGGTGTGGCCATCCTCCCTCTCCCACCGGGAAGTGATTTCTCACTTTCCTTCACTGTTTACTCTCCCACCCCCCACAGGGTAAGGTCATATGCCCTAAGGGAAGGGGCCAGATGGTGGTGAAGTGGTGAAACAGGATGGTCTGTGAGGCAGACTCATGTTAGAAGGTAGCCAGTTTGAGTCTGGAGACCTCCCTGAATATACTAGGTATGCATGTGGCCACAGTAGACTGACTGAGGCTGAGGGTGGGTTGCGGTGTGGGGACCCTGAAGTGTGTTTCTGTCTCTTTGTATCCCTCTGCTCTCTCTTTCTTGTGGACTAAATAAATGAACTTTAAAAAATTCATGTGAAAATGGAGCTAATAGTTTATTTTGGTGCAAAAAATTGAAATCTATGAGTCTTTAAAGAACACATTTTCCATGAACTTTTTGAAAACTCCCTTCTGTATGCTATCTTGTTGCTTGTGACTCAGTAGCTATCTTGGATATTAGATAGAAAAAAAACATTGTGTGTGTGTGTGTGTGTGTGTGTGTGTGTGTGTATGTGTGTATACAATCTGTGGCTTCAGGCATACACTGGGGGACTTAGAAAGTATCCCCTATGGATAAGGGGACTATTGTGTTACATTTTTTCAGCATGTGTGTGTTTTATTGCACCTGTTACTACTTAAAGTCAGCAAACTAGTTGAGTAACTTTTAGTGCCTCATAACTGATTACTTCACTGCAACCTAATAGGCTCTGAGTTTTTGTTGAATTTGTGAAAAAAAATTTTTTTTTGGAGAGGTTTTTGCTATAGGGTGCGTGTGCTTGCCAGAAAGATAGAGAAAGACAGAAAGTGAGAAATCACCCCCTGGGGGGGGGGGGGTGGATGGCCATGACGCAGTTCCTTCTGCTCCACTCTCCTCTCGGGATCTTGGACACGCGCACACACACGCGCCCAGCATGAGTTTAGGCTACTGGGTCCGGGACTCGAACCGCGGTTAACTACATGGGTGGCATAGCCATTATGCCATCTGCTGGTACTAATTTATGAAACATTTTTTAAGAATTATTTTATTTAACATTATTTATTTATTTATGTAAATTTGACCAGAGAGGGTCAGAGTGAGAGAGCACGAGGGAAAGTGAGAAAGCAAGCCGCCAGGTCTAGGAGCTGAACTGTGGTCAACCACCACGAGATCTGCTTGTCACCATGAATTCTTTCTCTATTTTTTTTACTAACGGGGTGCCTGTGCCTCACAGAGATAAACAGAGAAAGCACTCCTCAATGGGGTGTGGTCATGCTTCTCTCTACTTTTCTTCCATTTATCCATCCGATCAGAATTTTGGGCACACATCCATATGCACCCAGCATGTTTTTCAAGCTCCTGAGGTTGGGACTCCAACTACTATTGGCTATATAGGATCCAGATCTATGTACAGCACTTAACCACTGCTAATAGGCTGGCCAAAATTAACGGATTTTTAATTCTTTCTTTATATTTTTTGTGAGAGAGATAATGAATACAAGATTATTTTTAATAGGGTCTTGCCACATCATTATCATTCTGCCCAACCTTCCTAGTTAGCCAGGACTGCAGGTGGTGCCCTTCTGCTTGTGATGTTGTTGCTGGTCCAATTCTTTTTTTTTCCCCCCTAAGGGCATGTGCACTTGCTGGAGAGAAGACAGAGACAGTGAGAGAAAAAGTGAGAAATCATTCCCTGGGGGGATGGCCATACCACAATCCCTTCTCCATTCTCCTTCCAGGATCTTGGGCATGCATACATATGCGCCTGGTGTGAGTTTGAAGCTACCAGGCCTGGGACTTGAACTGCGGTCAGCCATGTGGGAGTCCAGTGATGTCACCACTATGCCATCTGCTGGCCCCACTGGGCCTATTCTTAACCTTCTATCTTTATGAGAAAGAGTAAGACACATACACATGTGCACGCACACACATACCCTTGACTGGGTCCCACAGTGTTGCAATCCCTACCAGTCTTTCAGCCAGTCAGATCATGAGTGTGCCTGAGAGTGTACCCAGTGTGTTCAGGTAGACCTGGGTGTATTCAGTGACCTCCATATGGCTCCATTATATATGCACACTCAGGAGAGAGAGAGAGAGAAGCAGCTTTGGCATGGTCTCATCACACAGTAATCCCTAATCCTTAATCCTTCTTGGGCACACATGCATGTGTCTGGTGTTTTTAGGCTAGCCTAGAATATGAACTCACAGTCAGACATGTGGCTTCCAGCACTGCCATTCAGTTTCCTACCAACTGTGCTACCAAGCTGGGCTGACCTTTTATTTTTCTTAAATGACATATGTGCAAAACTGATCTGATACTGGAGGACAAAGGAAGCAAGAGATATACTTTAGAATGCCATTTCTGGGGTCAGGGAGTGGTGTGGCGTTTAAGGTGCTAGAATTCCACAGGGCTCTGACTGAGTTGTGGATTCGGTGGAATGAGAATCACGTCGGGCATGTGTACATACGTGCCCAAAATCCCAAGAGGAGAGTGGGGGAGAAGGGATTGTGGTGTGGCCATTCCCCAGGGGTGATTTCTTACTTTAATACTGGATAATACTGGATAACCCTAACCCAATGGATAATACTGCAGAATGGTCTTTTAAAGAAGTTAGTATTGACTCATTCAGAAGGGGCCACTTACAAACAAAATATGGCAGAGGAAATCAAATTCAGATGTCTCTGCCTCTCTCTTGGGAGCACATGCACCCTATGGCAACCAAAAAAAACTCCTGCATTTCTGTCTTTTTCTGGAGACTGTAGTGAATTTTGACTGCAATAATAATTTCTAATATTTCCATGGGGAAAATTTCCTCAGAGTAAATATACTTCTCCAATACCAACAGTAACATTTTAAGGCCCTGTGATCAGTGTTTTCTTCTCTTTTTAAATGTAGTAATTGCTTATTTAAATGTAGTAATTGCTTATTTAAATGTAGTACTGCTCTTTCCTTTGGTTTAGCAAATCCTTAATTTGTAAAGCTGCAGTTTAATTAGAACTCCAAAAGTACTGAAGGTCAACAATACTGTTCTAAGTTTCATAGTGTACAATGTAACATCATCTACTGTGTAAACAATGGATAATACTGCAAAATGGTCTTTTCAAGAAGTTAGTATTGACTCATTCAGAAAGGGCCACTTACAAACAAAATATGGCAGAGGAAATCAAATTCAGATGTAGATTTGCTCAAATTCCTTTAAGCTTAAAATAGCAAAATAAACTATGTTTTACTGTCTGAATCCTAGCTGAAGTCTGAAAAACTATCTAAGTTTTTGAGTAAACAGTTCAAAATACAAGAAAATTGTCTCCTTTATAAACAAACACTTCACTTGTGTTGTCTTTGAAGTTAACCACATAAGAGATTTGAATATTTTCTTGTTTAATAGCTGTTACTGAAATAGATTTTTGAAAAAAAATTTTTTTTAACAGAACTGCTACCTTAGTTATCATTTGTAGTTCTTAATTTTGTTGAAACATGGACTGGGACCAACAGATGGCATAATGGCCATGTCGCCTGACTCCCATATAGTTGACTGCGGTTTGAGTCCCGGACCTGGTGGCTTAAATTCACGCCAGGTGCATGTACATGCGTGCCCAAGATCCTGAGAGGACAGTGGAGGAGAAGGGATTGTGGCATGGCCATCCCCCCTGGGGGGTGATTTCTCACTTTCTGTCCCTCTGTCTCTCTCTGTCTTTCTGGCGAGTACACGTACCCTATAGCAAAAACCTCTCCAAAAAAAAAAAAAAAAAAAAAGAAAGAAAGAAACTGTAGAGTGATGCTGAAGTGATGAAGGCTTCTACTCTTCGTTATGTCTCTTCTTAAACACTCAGGATGAACTGATTATATTACATTTTACTGGGTCATCAGAAAAGTCATGATACATTTTTGCATAGAAAAACATAAAAACACATCATGACTTTTCTGACTACTCAACAGCATGGGGATAGCATGTTGATGCACAGTAAAGTATGCTGATGAAATTCTCCTCTGTCTTGTTTTAGTTAATACTTCGGTTAATATTTTGTTCAAATGTATAGAATTGGATCATTTAGGTTTATTAACAATAATAACATGGTTATATTATTAAATTCACTAAGTAGTACTAAATATGTCCAGATGTTTAGTATTAAAAATAGTATCTTAGGGGGCCAGCAGATAGCATAATGGTTTAGGCTCTGGATTCTCATATAGCCAACCATAGTTCAAATCCTGGATCTAACAGCTTCAAAATCATGCTGGGCACATGTACATGTGTGCCCAAAATCCTGAGAGGAGAAAGGATTACAGTGTGGCCACTTCCTGCTTTGCCCCTCTCCTTGGGTGACTTCTCGCTTCTGTCTGATGAGTGCATGCACCCTATAGCAAACTTAAAAAAAAAAAAAAAAGTATTTTACTAGGAAAAAAAAGGAAAAGATTTGTATTTTTTTTGTTTGTTCATTTTTGGTGGGTTGTGTAGGTTCTTCTCTATACAGTAGTTTGCCTTCACTGGATGTATTCATCCCAATGTTTGAATATCCTAAGGGTGTTCTGTAGAGAAATAACATAAATTTCTAGTTTTTTCTTTTTTTAAAGGTTTTTGTCAAAGAACACGTGCTCTCCAGAGAGACAAAGAGACTGTGAGAGACAGTGAGAGGGAAATTGAGAAATCACCCCCTAGGAGAGTTGGCCACACTGCAGTCCCTTCTGCTTTCTCCTCCTAGGATTTTGGGCAGGCCTGCATGCATGTGCGCCTGATGTGAGTTTCAAGCTGCCAGGACTCAAACCTCAGGTGGCCACATGCGAGTCTAGCACCTTAACCACTCTACCACCTGCTGGCCCCCATGAATTTCAATTTTATACTCACAGATCCTTATCTTTGCCTAGCTTCCTCCAGAAAACAGTAATCTCTTCTTTTTTCTTTTTCAATTTTTGCGGTAGGGTGCGTGTGCTTGCAGGCGAGGCATACACAGAGAGGGAAAGTAAGAAATACCCTCCCAGGGGGAATGGCCACGCCACATTCCCTACTTCTCTATTCTCTTCTCAGGATTCTGGGCATGAAAGCACACGTGCCTGGTGTGTTTTTTCAATCCTGGGTCCAGGATTTGAACCACCTAGTTGGCCATGTGATATCTAGCACCTTACATACCACACCACCTACTGGCCCAGGAATCCCTTTTTAAGCAATCCTGTGTCCCTGTTTCTTTAACATTCCTATCCTAGATTCAGCACAAATAAGGGATAAGTACGTTTTTCCCCAAATGGGGAAAAAAAAACACCCCATCAGAGACCTTTAACCTCAGCTCTATGTGAAGCTTGAATAAATTGCATTCCTGAGAAGACTTGTTAGTTAATGTCCTGTAGAGATCAAGTAAGGTTCAGAGGTCTTTAAATGTTTTCTTGTTGGCCAACATGTTGCTTCTTTATACTCATAAAACATATTTAAGCACGCTATCTCAGCCTTTCCCATTGAGGAGCTACTTTGGTATTTGGCACTATTTCCAAAAACCTATTTGGGAATGCTGGTAGGAGTGGGGGTAGGAGCAGGGATGGAAGGAGATGGTTAAAAGTGCAAATTCCTATGTATGGTGGGAAATATTCACTTCAAGAGCTGAGATTTCCTACAAATCATGGAGTTTGGATGTGAAAGCAGCAGCAGATCAGTATCACCAAATGTGAATGTGATAAAGTGGTTCACAGCTTCACATGATTTTTGAAAAATCTGAATATATTTTAGATTCTTCAGATTGTTAGAGCTTAATGAGATACTTAAAATCAGAGTCTAATGTTTACATTATACAGTTGTTGGAGAAGCCCAAAGAAGTTGAGTGATCAGTAACATAACACAGCTAGTTCCTTTAAGTATCTAGGGTGAGATTTAATCCCAGCTCTTAAAAGTTACTATTATGCTAGGCTCTGGAACAAGATATGAAATCAATTTTCTTTGGAGGTTTTCTTTTTTTTTCCCCCATAAGAATAACATATTGAAGGAAAATGTCAAGTACTTTCATTTACGTCTTCTTTTTTTCTTTCATTTTTATTGCCAGAGGGTACATATGCTTGCCAGAGGGAGGGAGGGAAGGAGGGAGGGAGGGAGAGACAGAGAGAGAGGAAGAATGAGAGAGAACAACTCCCCAATGGGGTATGGTTATGTCCTAGTTCTTTCTCCTCCATTTGTCCATCCCATCAGGATCTTGGGCATGCATACACACGCACACACACACACCCAGCATGTCTTTCAAGACCTTGGTACTGGGATTCCAATCACTTTGGGCCATGTGGTATCTAGTTCCCAATGCACAGCACTTATAGCTGTATTACGATGTTGGCCCCAGTTAAATTTTCTCATTGATCCTTATAAGAAGGTTACCAGTAACCCATCTTCTCCCCACCCCACCCCCCATCCCCCAGTAACCCATCTGTAACTGAGGAAATAGACCCAGAGAGTTTAAGAGTCCCTAGGTAGTAAGCACTCATTTCCTACTCAGGACCTATGTCTTGGTGTTTATATTATACTGTGAAGATACAAATTGAGAGGTTGTCAAATGAATTCTATATGTACTAAATAAGCATACTATTTAAAGAAATTCTGTGGCAATTTGTTTTGTAATCTTCAGACTTTTTTTTCTTCTAGAATTCTTTTTTTCTTTGATGTGTTGTGAGAGAGGGGGCTTAGAGAGAGACCAGGGTCTTCATGCTATGATTTAACCCCAGCTCCAGCGAGCCTAGATCATGAACATTCATGCACTTTGCAGATTCTTGGAGGTCTCTGGGCATCAACTCAGAATCTTCCCATGTGGGTCAACCTCACAGTGTTGCATTACTGCTGGGCCACCATCCAGTCCCCTTATAGGTTTTCTTTTTTTTTTTTTTCAAGGTTATATAAATAAGTTTAATGCAAACATTCAATAGGACTTCTTTCCCAGTCCTCCCAAGATTTTGTCTCTCTCTGCTGCTGTAGGCATAGGTGGCTTTACTCCATTCTGTCTTCTCTGGGCCATGACAGAATTCGACAAGCAAGGCTTGATGTCTGGATCTCTCAGCCTCCGCGTTACCATAGGCATCCTAACAGTCTTCTTACTCGGGCCACTGCTTCGCCTGCACCCAGGCCATCTCCAGCTCCAAACACACCTTTATAGGTTTTCTTAATCACACATGTAGTTCCCCCACAAATAAGCATTCGCTTATGGGATATACTTAATGGTATGCTTTGTAAATGAATTAAGTCAATGAACTTGAATTTTTTTTTCTTTCTTTTTTTTGGAGAGGTTTTTGCTGTAGGGCACGTGTGCTCGCCAGAAAGAGAGAGACAGAGAGATAGAAAGCGAGAAATCACCCCCCAGGGGGGATGGCCACGCCGCAATCCCTTCTCCTCCATTCTCCTCTTGGGATCTTGGGCACGCACGCACACGCGCCCGGCGTGAGTTTTAAGCCACCGGGTCCAGGACGCAAACAGCAGTCGACTACTGCTGGGAGTCCAGTGACATAGCCCTTACGCTAACTGCTGGTCCCAATGAACTTGAATTTTGAGTAGATTGTGTTTTCCAGTTAAAACTTAGGCAAACATGGAACCAGCAGATGGTGTAGCAGTTACATAACTAGACTCCCACATGGCCTACTGCAGTTTGAGTCCCAGACCTGGTGGCTTGAAAATCACACTGGACACGTGTGTGTATGTCCAAGATCCTAGGAAGAGAATAGAGGAGAAGGGATTGTGACTTGGCCATCTCCCCTGGGGAGGTGGTTTCTCACTTTTCCTCTCATTGTGTCTGTCTCTCCATTCCTGCTAGTGCGTGCGCCCTAAGGCAAAACAAAACAAAACAAAAACTCTTTTAAAAAAATCTTGGGCAAACAAATTCTGCTTATGTTTAAAGTGTTAAAATGTTGAGCCAGCCTGGTGGCCTAGTGGCTAAGGGAGCTAGATCCAACATGGTGACTATGTGGTTTGAATCCCAGCCTCTACGGGTTGAAACATGCTGGGAGCATGTGTGTACATGTCCAAAATCCCAACAGGTTGGAGAAATGGAGAAGGGATTGGAGCATGACTATACCTCATTGGGGTGGTGCTTCCCTTCCCCCAGTTCATCCCCTTCTCTTTGGCAAGCACATGTGCCCTCTTGGCAAATTGAAAGAGAGTTTAAATGTTCCAGTTAGGAGAGAAATTTTTAATAAGTTCTAATTTACTTCCTAGATTTTGCACTCTTCTTTGATGTATTTGAATTTTATGACTAGTTTTATGAATTATTATGGTAATATAATCATTACTGTTCTGTAGAGAGGAAACTCTGGTTTAGAAAGTTTAAATAGTGGGACCAGCAGATAGTGTGATGGTAACGTCACTTGGTTTCTACATGGCTGACTGCAGTTTGAGTCCCAGACCAGTGGCTTCAAACTTAACGCCAGGTATATGTGCGTGCGTGCCCAGGATCCCAGGCGGAGAATGGAGGAGAAGGGATTGTGGTGTGGCCATTCCCCCTGGGGGGGATGATTTCTCATTTTCCCTCTCACTGTCTCTCTTTTTCTCTTTCTCTCTGGCGAGTGCACATGCCCCAGGGCAAAAACTTCTTCCCCACAAAAAAAAGTTTAGTGTGCCTAAAATCATATTGGAAGTGGCAGAGGTAGGATCCAAATCTTAAGCTGTCCAATTTTTTTTTTTTTTTAGTAATAATTTATCATTTTCGGGTATGATATAAACAATAATAGCAATCAACTGTGCTTCGTAGACTAAAAGAAAACTAAATAGGCCCTTTGTTTCAAAAAGTGTTTCTTGGACTAGCAGGTTGTATGGAGGCTAAGGCAGCTGGTTCCCACATGGCTAACAGCACAGTTTGAGTCCTGGACTTGGTGACTGAAATGTGTGAACATGCCCAAAATGCCAAGAGGAGAATGGAGGTGAAAGGATTGCAGGGAGCCATCTCCCCAGGGGATGCTTTCTTATGTTCTCTCTCTCTCTGTCTCTCCCTGGCAAGTGCACATGCCCTATAGCAAACTATTAAAAAAAAAGAACGTATTCTTATATTACACATGAAATAATTACTAGTAATCTTCTAAGAAGTTATTAATCTCTTAATACTATTAATTTATCTCCTATAAAAATGTTCTACCAAATGTTCTGAGATGGCAGTGACGAGAACTCTTTTTCCTTAAAATTAACCCACAGTAACAGATAGCCTATTTTTAAGAATAAGATTACAATGTTTCTTTAAATACAACTGATAATTTTGTTTTCCAAAATTTATTTTATTTTATATTTTTCCATTTTTTTTTATACACAAATCTAGACAGAAACCTTAACAGGACCCAGGTGTCTCTTGGAGCCCCAAGGCAGGAACTTATCTCCTTAGAGAATATCCTAGAACCTGATAGGACATTCCTTCTTCTAAACACTATCAAGGGAGTCCCAGGCTAGCCTAGATTTAAGGAGAGGAGACCCAGACTGCTGTCTTCATAAAACTGTGGCCATTTGTAATCTGCCACAGTTATGGTAATTTTGAAAAACATGACTGAAGTATATGTCAAGCTTTTTTTTTTTAATAATGTTTTCCTTTTTTTTTTTTTTAAGAATTTATTTATTTATTTATTTATTTATTACTTCACTTGAGTTTGTCAGACAAAAACACACACAGAGAGAGAGAGAAAGACAGAGAGAGAGGGAGAGTGGGAAAGCAAGCTGCCAGGTCTGGGATTCAAACCGTGGTCAGCTATGTGGGAATTCCAGCACCTCAACCACTACACCACCTGCTGGCCCCTATGTCAAGCTTTTAATTTTGTTATTGCCTTTTGAAAAGTTGTTACTTTTTAAAAAGTGAATTTATTTTTTCCATGAGTGAGAGCGCATAAACATGCACATCTGCAAGTGAGCACCCCAAAAAGGCCCTGATGCTGTGATCTGCCCTCTACCTTACCTTCAGCCAGCCTTGGACCATGGGCAGAGGAGGTCTTCACACTTGCACCAGGAACCTTCCCATGTGGGATTGCCTTTTAGAGCGTCATTAATTACCTCTGTGCTATCACCCGGCCCCAAAAGGTGATTGCTTTTAATAGAGTTTTTTCCTCACATTGGTAAATGTGTCTGTTTTGTTTGTTTCTGAATTAAGTTTAAATATGAATATTAATTTTCCATGGAATATCAAAGGTTTTATGTTCTTGAAGAAATAATTTAAAGTGTTTTTTTTTTTTTTTTCTTGAGAGATTTTTTGCTGTAGGGCACATGTGCTTGCCAAAGGGACAGAGAGACAGAGAGCGAGAAAGTGAGAAATCACTCCCTGGGGGGAGGGCCACCCTGCAATCCCTTCTCCTCCACTCTCCTCTTGGAATTTTGGGCATGCATGCAAATGCTCCTGGTGTGAGTTTCAAGCTGTCAGGTTCTTGACTTGAACAGTGGTTGGCCATGTGAGAACCCATTACCTTAACCAATGTGTCACCTGCTGGCTCCTATTTACAATTATTAAATGTCTATGGTATTTTAAGTTTGCTACCTACTACTACCTAAAAACTCTCTTTGGCATGCAAAAAGAGCTGCCTTCTTATGATGCTTAAAGATTACATCTAGATTTAATTACTCCCTCCCTTCATATACAGTCA
The DNA here is from genome assembly GCA_026018925.1 of Tupaia tana. NCBI lineage: Eukaryota > Metazoa > Chordata > Mammalia > Scandentia > Tupaiidae > Tupaia > Tupaia tana. The sequence goes on along the minus strand of JAKSZU010000010.1, from coordinate 52,206,249 downwards.
ATCTTCAGCTATAATATATTTATATACATCTCTCTCTCTTTTTATCTATTTTTGTTTTGTTTTGTTTTTGCCATAGGGTGAGTGCACTTGCCTGAGACAGAGAAGGAAAGTGAGATATCATCCCCCGGGGGGGATGGCCATGCCACAATCCTTTCTCTTCCACTCTTCTGGGATTTGGGGCATGCACACACCCCCTGTGTGATTTTTCATGCTCTCAGGTTCAGGACTGTAACCATGGTTGGCTGTGTGGGAGTCCAGTGTCTTAACCACCTGCTGACCCAAGGCTATAATATTTTCCATGAAACCAGAAAATGAGAAATCTGTTCCTACTTTGCCCCCTCATTTCTCCTATAACAAAACAAAACAAAACAAAGCAAAAAACCCCCAAAACTCTCTTTATAAAAAACAACAAAAAACCAAAAACACTGAATAATGGAAAACATTTTAGATGATCATTTCTATCTTTTAGAAAATAAGTAGGTAGAAATGGTTATTTTTATAGGACATTTTTCAGGTAAAACTGAATTATTCCATTTGAGACCACATTTATTTTTACCCTTATATAGGAAATGGTAAGCACTAGGAGTTAGACAAAGGTTATAGTCAAGGACTGTGTAAGTAAATTTTATTATTTTTTTTCTTACAGTGAGACCTTTTGTAAACATCTGTAGTCTTCTAAGTCTTAAGAGATCTTGAGGGCCAGCAGGTGGCATAGTGGTTAAGGCACTGCATGCCATGTGGCTAACTCTGCAGGTTGTTCCAGACCTGGTGGCTTTAAAAAAAAAAACAAAACACCAGACATATGTGCATGCATACCCAAAATCCCAAGAGGTGAATGGAAGAAAAGGGATTACGATGTGGTCAGCCCCTGTAAGGGGGTGATTTCTCAATTCTCCTCTTTCTTTGGCAGCACACGCATGCTATGGCCAAAATCTTTAATAAAAAAAAAAGGGACAAGCAGATGATATAGTGGTTATGTAGCTGGAATCCCACATGGTCAACCATGGTTCGAGTCCTGGACCCAGTGGCTTGAAAATCACACTGGGCACATGTGTGTGCCTGCCCAAAATTCCAGGGGGAGAATGGAGAAGGGATTGTGGCATGGCCGTTGTCTCTGGGGGCTGATTTCTCAATTTCCCTCTCATTGTCTCTGTCTCTCTTTCTCATGTAAGCGCACATGTCTTAAGGCAAAAACCTCTTTAAAAAAACAAGCTTGATATGAAATGATTTACTATTAATTGAGTTCTCAATTTGGTTTGCCCAAGCTGGGTGGTTGGGATGGGAATTTACTTAGCTTGATAGTAAATGTGATACTCCTTGTGTGTCCTTCAAGTCTTGCACAGTGGCTAAAAAAATGTTATTTCCGGGACCAGCAGTGTAATGGCTATGTCACTGGACTCCCATGTAGTCTACTGCGGTTTGAGGTCCGGACCCGGTGGCTTAAACTCATGCCAGGTGTGTGTGCGTGTGTACCCAAGATCCTGAGAGGAGAATGGAGGAGAAGGGATTGTGGCGTGGCCATCCCCCTGGGGGGTGTTTTCTCGCTTTCTGTCTCTCTGTCTCTCTCTCTGTCTGGCGAGTGCACACGCCCTATAGCAGCAACCTCTCCAAAAAAAGAGAGAAAAAAAAGTTATTTTCAAAAAATCACTCTTGATTTTCACAGAAAGGAAATTGTGATTGAAATTTTAAAAAATGAGGTCTAAGGAATGATTTTTGGTGACAATTAGGAGTGTTGGTTGAAGACAAAATTGGCAGACTCATCTGCTCAGAATTAATCTATGAATGAACACATATGGAAACAAAAGAAGCAATTTCTGAAACTATTTTGTACAATGCTCCACTTAATCAGAAGCCGGTGAGTGAGTCACTGCCTAGTAAGTAAAATCATAGTGTTTGAAATTTGGACATTTATACAAGTCTCAGGCTGGGGCCAGTAGATGGAGTAATGGTTATGTTGCTGGACTCCCATGTAGTCGACCACAGTCCAAGTCCCAGACCCGGAGGCTTAAAACTCATGCCAGGTGCGTGTGCATGCATGCCCAAAATCCATTGAGAGGAGACTGGAGGAGAAGATGGCTATCCCCCCAGGGGGGTGCTTTCTCTCTTTCTGTGTGCCTTTTCAGTGAGTGCACCTGCCCTATAGCAAAAACCTCTTTAAAAATAAATAAATAAAATAAAAATCTCAGACTTAGGTTGGGAAATTGTGGGTTTACTTCAATGAATACAGTATAGTATAGTGGTAATTAGTCCCAGTTCTGGAGTTTAGATGGCCAAGGTTTGGATTTCTGTTTTGTAAAATGGGACTTGGGACAAATTATTTAACCTTTTAGAGCTTCAATTTCTTCATCTGTAAAATAATGGTAATAAAATATTTCCTGGTAAGGTTGGTATAAATTAAAATGGGAAAGTATTTGAAAGATACATATGTTATATCATGTCTGGTACATATTAAATTGATATTAAGTGGGGCTGGCAGGTGGCATGGTGGTTGAGATGCTGGACTTCCACATGGTCAACCATGGTTTGAGTCCCGGACCTGGTAGCATACTTTCTCACTTTCCCTTTCTCTCTGTCTCTCTCTGGTCAAATAAAAAAAACCTGATAATAACAAATGGAAAAAAATGAATTAAATAATTCTTAAAAAATAGATATTAAACACTGAGTGCTTAACTTAATTGTAGTTTTACTGATCATTCTACTCATATACATATATCTATTGCAGGTGCCAAGGTAGAATTTGTTCCCCTCTTAGAGTATTGTCCAGATAAAATTGCATATAAAATTTAAGATGTTTATTTATAGTACATTAGTAGAAGACAGTAGGCACTTTGGAATAAGAAAGGAAAAAAAAATTGTTTCCCAAGTCTCTCTTTTCATCCTTGGCCTCTGCCAGTCTTCTAAGCTTCTCCCCTAGCTTCTCCATTTATCTCAGTGAACAGTGGCACCATTCATTCAATTTCTCAGGTCTCAAATCTGGCACTTATTATTATTTTTTTTTAATTGCCAGAGGGTACATGTGTTTGCCAGAAAGAGAGGAAAAACATCTCCCAGTGGTCACGGTTATGTCTCAATTCCTTGTCCTCCACTTTTCCATCATGTCAGGATTCTGGGCACACAAGCACACTTGTTTGCCTTGTTTTCCTGGCTGCTGGGCTGGGATTCGAATTGTGATTGGCCATGTGGGATCTGGCCACTTTAACCACTAGGCCATGGGGCTGGCCCTGGCACTTCTTGGATCCTTTCTTTTCAATAGTATCCCTTATCTGATCTGCCAGCAGGTCCTGCCTGTCTGTCTCCAGAACGTTTCCTGGTTCCATCATCTTCCATGCACTCTGCTGTCTTCCTGGTTCAAATTACTGTCATTTGGCTGACTGTAATAGGCTTCTAATTCGGTCTTTCTGGTTTTGTGCTTCTCTAGTCCATTCTCTATATGACAGCCAGGGTGATCTGCTAACAACAAAATTATATTATGTCATTCCTCTGTTTAAAACTTAATTACAGTGGCTTCCTGTCATGCTTATAAAAAAAAAAAACAAAACTTCCAGGCATGTGAAGTCTAAAATGAACTGCTGCTTACTCAGACTACATACCATTCTTCCTCTTTCTCTTGCCTTTTTTCACACTGGCCTTCTAATTTTCAGTGCTTTTTTTTTTTTTTTTTCTTTTAAAGAGATGTTTTTTCTGGAATGTCCTTCCTTCATCTGGGTTATCCACGTCAACTCTCTTCGTAGAAAAAGATTTTCTTTGACTTCCCAATGTGAAGGAGACTTTCTTTTAGGTTGATCTGCTAATTCTCTGCCTAGTACTTATGATCATTCGATGTGGTTCTTGTTTGTCATTTGATTATTCAGCTGTATACCTTTAGAGTGTAAGTTCTATAATAGCGGCACATGTTCTTGATCCTTCCAAGATGTCTAGTGTAGCAGATTCTCTAAATATTTGTTGAGTTAATGAAGGAAGGAGTGATTCCTAAAAGCTTATTTGTGAAGTGTCATAGATTAGATCTATGGGGAAATGATAAAAGTAAAGAAAACCCTTTTTTTCTCCCCTATATATTGCCAAAGGGCACATGTCCTTACCAGAGAGATACAGAGAGATAGAAAGAGGGAGGAGGAGGAAGAAAGCATCCCCCAGTGGGATGTGGTCAAAATGCAATCCCCTGTCCTCCATTTCTCCCAACCTGTGTGGATTTGGGGCATGTATGAACAGACACCTGGCATGTTTTTCATGCCCTTGGGCCAGGATTCAAATTGAGGTTGGTCATATGGGATCTGGTTCTCTTTGATCAGCCCAAGGAAGATCTTTTGTATAGAAGATATGTTTCATAAGTTTACTAACAGTGAAAGAATCCCTTTGGAAAGGCCTGTCCTTTATTTCAATATTGTCCTTGTTATATTAAAATGCCCTTTCTAGGGCCAGCAGGTGGTGTGGAGGTTAAAGGCGCTGGGCTCCCATATGGCTGACCTTGGTTCGAGTCCTGGATCTGTCGGCTTCTTTTCTCTCTCTCTCTCTTTCCCTCTCCCTCTCCCTCTCTGGTCAAATTAAAATAAATAATGTTCAATAAAATACTTTTTTAAATGTCCTTTCTGTTATGAAATTATAACATTCAGTTTTGGAGTTTGAAAATATGTTCTTTGCAGCATAAATAATTGAGAAGCAATATTATACTGCACATTTAGATCAGAAGTTTTCTTTGAGTTTCAGAGATTTATAGTTCACTGAAAATAAAGAAGCACCAGGTGGGTGTACTTGGGAGAGAGTTTTGCTAAGAATTCTTACTAAATAAAGTTCAATCAATCAAATGTTACTGTACTCCTCAAATTCTCTGAGGAAATAAATTGTCAGGTTCCATTTAAAGATTGTATTCTATTTGAATATGTGATCTTAAATTAAAGCAAAATGTGACTTAATAGCCTACAGATAATAATTATAAGAAGAAGACCTCTGTAATGTCTTTTGAGAGTTAATACATTTAACAATGTTTCTTTAAATAACCTTGTCAATAATAAAAGCTAACTACAGTTGCATTAAAATTGATCAAGTCTCTTACAAAAAATTTGTGTCAAGGAAGACACAAGTGTAATTTTCGTTTTCCTCCAATGTTTATTTTGTTTATGTCTTTCATAAGAGAGAGAAAGAGCAAGGGAGACATCCTCAACAGCATCTTGCCACGCAGTGATCCTCCTACAGCCTCCCTGCCAGGTTCATGGGTGAGCCAGCATGCTGGGCGTGTTCATGCCAACCCGGGGCTCCCATGTAGCTCTGTATAGCGCAGCAGTGCCCCACCTCCTGGGCCACTGCAGCTGGGCTGTTTTTCTTTCATTGTATAATAAGAACTGAAAGCGACCGGAGAGTGCATCTGTTGGGTCGTTGGAAAAGTCATGATGCATCCTTGCATAGAAAAACAGAAAAATATATCATGACTTTTCCAGTGACCCAATATATAATTCCTTTGTGTTTCAAACAAGGAAACTGATAGAATTCCCCTCTCCTTGTTCCCAGGTTCCTGAACGTTGTGGCATACTATTTTAGGGAGACAAGTTTTAGGAAGTTTCTCCTTTTGGAATATAATATTGATTGCTTAAAAAAAATACTATTTTATAGTCCAGCAGGTGGTCTGATAGTTAAGGTGCTGGATTCCCACATGGCTGACTGCAGTTCAAGTCCTGGACCTGGCAGCTTGAAAATCACACCAAGAGTGTGTGCCCAAAATCCTGAGAAGAGAATGTAGAAGGGATTGTGGAGAGCTATCCCCCTAGGGGGTGATTTCTTACTTTCTCTCTCTCCAGTGAGCTCATGTGCCCTATGGCAAAAACCTAAAAAACAAACAACAACAAAAAAAAACACACTATTTTAGTGCTGGCAAATGGCATCGAGGTTAAGGCAGCTGGATCCCACATGACACAGTCTAAGTCTCGGACCTGGGAGATTGAAAAACACACTGGATACATGTGTATGTGTGCCCAAAATCCTGAGAGGAGAATGAAGGAGTAGGAACTGTGGCATGGCCATCCTCTCTGGGGGTGATTTCTCAGTTTTCCTGTCTCTTTCTCTCTGTGTCTCTCTCTAGTGAGTACACATGCCATATGGCAAAACTAAAATAAATAAATAAATAAATAAATAAATGGATAAAAAAGAAAACACTTTTTTTTTTTTTTTTTTTTTTTTTTTTTAGAGAGAGATTTTTTGCTATAGGGCAAATGTGTTTGTCAGAGAGACAGAAAGTGAGAAATCACCCCCTCACCCTGGGTGGGGGAATGGGCTCCACGCAAACCCTTCTCTTTCGTTCTCCTCTTGGGATCTTGGGCACACAGGCACATGTGACCAGCGTGAGTTTTTTATTTTTTATTATTTTTTATTTTTTTAACTTTTTAAATTTATTTATTCATTCGTTCATTTTTATTTGACCAGAGAGGGACAGAGTGAGAGAGAGAAAGGAGGGAAAGTTGAGAAAGCATACTGCCAGTTCCGGGACTCAAACCGTGGTTGACCCTGTGGGAGTCCTGTGCCCTTAACCACCACACCACCAAAAGAGAGGGGAGGAAGAAGAGAGCTCCCAAGAAGAGGGGGTGTCCCGGAAAATGGGTTGCCCCAGTGTGAGTTTTTTTCTTTTTAAATAATGATTTAATTTTATTTATTCATTCATTTATTTTAATTTGACCAGAGAGAGAGAGAGAGAGAGAGAGAGAGAGAGAGAGAGGGAGAGTGCACAAGCCATCAGGTCCAGGACTTGAACTGTGGTTGGCAATGTGGGAGTGTCCAGTGCCATGAGTTTTAAGCTGTCAGGTCAGGTACTCAAACTGCAGTCAACTACGTAAGAGTCCAGTGATGTAGTCACTACACCATCTGCTGGTCTACCCCAGACCCCACTAAATTACCATTATTTTAACTCAGGGAAACATTTCATATTTGTTGGGTATTTTTTGGAGAGGTTTTTTGTTTTGTTTTGTTTTGTTTTGTTTTGTTTTTTTGCTATAGGGTGCGTGAGCTCACCAGAAAGACAGAGACAGAGAGACAGAAAGCGAGAAATCATCCCCCAGGGGGGATGGCCACACCACAATCCCTTCTCCTCCATTCTCCTCTCTTGGGCATGATCGCACACGGACCTGGCTTGAGTTTAAGCCGCTGGGTCCGAGACTTGAACCGCTGTCTACTACATGGGAGTCCAGCGACATAACCATTACGCTAACTGCTGGTCCCTCATATTTGTTTTATGACAGCTGGGCTCTTAAAGTTTTTGTAAAGTTCTAAAAGTGGTGTTCACACTTTTTAAGTTTTTGAAGTTATTAATATGATTTTTAATTAACCAAGAAAATCATAATGATTCCTGTTTTAATCTTAAAGAAAAGATGAAGTATTTATGACATGAACCCAAATTCTCTAAAAATAAGTGTAATCTTGATGGTTATGGTTTTAAAAATACAAGTTTTAAGAAAGAGTCAGAGTAAGTTATGCATTTTAAAACCACTTTAAAAAGATAGGGGCCTGCAGGTGGCATGATGGTTAAGGGCTCTGGACTCCCACATGACTGACCATGGTTTGAGTCCCGGACCTTGTAACTTGCTTTTCTCACTTTCTCTCTCTCTCTCCCCCTCTCTAGTCAAATAAAATAAGTAAGTAAGTAAATAAAAGTAAATAAATAAATAAATAAATAAATAAAATAAAGTTAAATAAAATAATTCTTAAACATTTAAAAATAATTAAAGCTTAATAAAAATGTTATGACTATAAACCAATATATAGTAGAAAATTTATAAGCTACCTTAATAAAAATAAAGTAGAAATGATATATTCTCCTACTTCCCAGAAGTAACCAATAATAGCATTTAGCCTTTAGGTGTATTTCTTTCCAATCTTTTTTTTCCTATAGCATACTTGACATATCTTTTAAAAAAATCCGAGTCAAGATAAAACTCTACATTCATTTTTACTTTTTTCACTTAAACAGTATATTATGAACATTTTTCTACTTCCTTAAAAAGTTTATAGAAACTTGGGGCCAGCAAGTGGCTTGGTGGTTAAGGACACTTGACTCCCACATGGCTGACTGTGGTTCGAGTCTCAGGCCCAGCAGCTTGGTTTCTCACTTTCTTTCTGTCTGTCTCTGTTTTTCTATGGTCAAATTAAAAATAATAATAATACATAAAGTTAACTAAACATAATTTTAAAAGAAGTCTATAGAAACTGTAAAAACTGCCATTGGGCATGTGTGCTCTGCAGAGAGAGTGAAAGAGGGATAGTACCCTGGTTGTGGTCACACTGCAATCCCTTTTCCTCTCTTTCTCTGCCCTGTAAAGAGTTTAGGTATTCATGTCATGCATCCAGTGTGTTTTTCAAGCCACCGTGACTGGGACTCAAATCATGGTCAGCTATGTGAGAGCTGGCTCCCTTAACCATTTCTTACGGGGCTGGACCTCTTTGGAAACATTTTATAATAGCTCTGTAACATCCTTTTGTAATTTATTTAACTATTTTTATTTCTGGTTATTTAGTATAAAATACATTCTTGTCTTTTTACTGGATCAGAATTTTTAAACATATAGTAATTGTAAGTACATTTACGGCGTACAATGTGTTTTTTTTTAAAAAAAATACATGAATACAAAATTAGGATAATTAATATAACCATCATCTCAACCATTTATTACTTTGTAACAGTAAAAATCCTCTTTAATTATTATAGGAACTTCTTGTTAACTATACTCACACTACAGTATAACAATAGACCTTGATCCTTTAATCTACAATATCTTGTTGTTTTTATTAATAATATCCCTCTGTTGCTCACTCTCCTTCCTAGCTTCTAGTAATATTTTTGCTATTGTTAATTATGTGAAATGAGGGACCAACACATGCTGTAGTGCTTACGTTGCTGGACTCCCACATGACTGACCATGGTTCAAGTCCTGGACCCGGAGCTTGAAACTCACTCTGGGTGTATGTGTGCGTGCATGCCCAGAGTCCTGAGAGAACAGAGAAGGGATTGCTGCATGGCTATCGCCGCCCCCCCACCTCGGGGAGGGGAGGGTGATTTCTCACTTTCTGTCTCTCTGGTGAGGCATGTGCCCTATAACAAAAATCTCTCTTTAAGAAAAAAAAAATGTGAAATGAATAACTGGGCTTTGTTCTTATTAATATTCTCTATTTTTTCAAATGACTTAAAAATGGAATTATGACGCACTGCCATAGAGCTTTCTAGAAATGCAATAATTTATATTCCACTAATGATATAGGAGGGTGCTTGTTTTATTGCACCCTTAACAACAAACGAGTTCTGTTTGAAGAGACCATACTTACTGTTTTGGGTCCTGAAACAGTCATTGAAAGGATTAGTAGGTGGGGTCACATCTTTGATATGTTATCCGGAGGCATTTAGCTATCTGGGGTGAGCTTTTATAGAGGCAGATTAGCCACTAGATTAGATAACGTAGATAGACTAGTAATTTATCAATTTTACCAAGACCAAAGTATTCTGAACACTTATTCAACTATTTAAACTGTAAGAAGGCCAATGAGGTTAAAAATTGAGTTGACTGATCTGGATGTGTGCGCATTTAATGGTATTTGGTATTACTCATATATTTTTGGGTTATTTTCTCAATCTTTTTAGTGAATTTTTCTACATCAGAGATTACATCTTCTACATCTGAGATTCACTCTTCCGCATGACCTAATCTGCTTTTGATATTTTCAAGGGAAGTTTTGATTTCCTGTATTACAGCCTTCATGTCTAACAATTCTGTTTGATTCTTTTTTTATGATGTATAGCTCCTCTTTCAGATGGTTCAAGAACTTCCTCACCTCCTGGAACTCAGTGTCTTTTTTCTCTTGCATCTTCTGAAGTTTGTTGTCTCTTTTCTCTTGCATCTCTGTTAGCTTTGTCACTATGAATATTTTAAATTCTTTATCTGACATTTCCATGAGTTCCCTTGTATTCTCTGGCTTTTGGCTAGATCTTGGGTGAGGCCTGGGCAGAGGGTCTTCAATGGTTGTAATCCCTGAATGGGAATGAGGCCATTCAGAACTCAAATATAGATGGCTGCTGATTGGCTTTTCCTGCTCCTGGCTAGATCTTGGGGGCAGAAGAGTAAAGTCTGGGCAGAGGGTCTTCGGTGGTCATAATCCCTAAATGGGGCTGCTCAGAACTCAAATATCGATGGCTGCTGATTGGCTTGTCCTGGCTCCTGGCTAGATCTTGGGTGCAGGAGTGTGAAATCTGGGCAGAGGGTTTTCGGTAGTTGTAATCCCTGATTGGGGACACTTAGAACTCCCTGCATGTGATCTTCAAGACGCTGAGTCCAGGACTCGAGCTGCATCTAACTGCATCCTCAGCTAACCAGGATCCAGTACTTTAATCTCCATGCCGCCTGCTGGTCACCCTAAGTATATTTTAGGAGAATAAAGTTTTTAGAAGTTGTCATTTAAAGTCTTGATTAAGTTAGATATAAATTGTCACTTACCAAGAATGAGGTTTCTTTAAACCTCATATGACCTTTACAGCCTTGCTGCTCAACCTGTCCCAGAGACTACATGTAAAGAAATGCAAAATTGGGACCAGCAGATGGTGTAGTGGTTATGTCACTGGACTCCTCCCACATCTCAGACCAGAGGCTTGAAACTCACTCCAGGTACATGTGCGTTCATGCCCAAAATCCTGAGAGGTGAATGGAAGTGACGGGACTAGGGTGTGGCCATCCTTCCTGGGGGGTGACTTCTTGCTTCCTGTCTCTCTGTCAAGTGCATGCACCCTATAGCAAAAGTCTCTCTCTCAAAAAAAAAAAAAAAAAAAAAAAAAAGACATGCAAAATTTGGATCACTGAGACTTACTGAGTGAAACCTGCATTTTAGCATGATCTTTCTAGTGTGTAGTCCATGTGGACTATCTATTAACATTTCCCATGAAGAGGAAGTGGGAAACTCTTGAATTAGTTAGCATCTCTACCACTTCAAATTGCTGTCCAGCTGCTGCTTTGTTTGGGATCCTATTTAATCCAAAGGCTAATTCTGCCTGTGGACATTTGGTCAAACTTTTACCTTACCAAGTATAGCTCAGTGTTTGAACAGCCTTTATCTATGGACTGAGGACATCAGATCCATGGCTTTATTCTGGATAGGCATTTCCCAAATTAAAGAGAACAATGTCAAAAATAGCCTTTTCTAAAATAAATTGAAATCTTTTGGAATATTATATTTTAGATGGCAAGCAAGGAAATATAGGTTTGTATAAACTGGCATAGTAATGTGACTTTTTTTTTTTTTTTAAAGGTTTTTGCTATAGGGCGTGTGCGCTCGCCAGAGACAGAGACAGACAGAGAGATAGAAAGCGAGAAATCACCCCCCAGGGGGGATGGCCACGCCACATTCCCTTCTCCTCCATTCTCCTCTTGGGATCTTAGGCATGCATGCTCATGTGCCCAGCGTGAGTTTCAAGCCACCGGGTCCGGGACGCCAACCGCGGTCGACTACGTGGGAGTCCAGCGACATAGCCATTACGCTAACTGCTGGTCCCCCATAGTAATTTGACTTTGTGAGCATAATTATTCTGTCACAGGGACAATGACAGGTAAGAGAATAAGGCTTAGGCTGTATAACATCACTGCCCAATAGAAATTTAATGCAGGATGCATAAAAGTGAAAATTTTCTAGTAACTGCATAAAGTAAAAAGAAACAGTTTAAATTAATCTTAATATTTTATCTAACCCAATATGTCCAAATTATATTTCAATACATAATCAATATAAAAATTATTACTGAGATACTACACATATATTTTGTACTAAGTCTTGAAAAATCTAGTATGTATTTTATACTTACAGTATCTCAACTTGGATGCTAAATTTTCGGCAGTTAAAAAATGAATGAGAAGAAGAAAAAAAATGTGAAATGGGGCTGACTCTGGCCTTGTGGTTAAGGCAGCAGGATCCCACATGCCCGATTTGAGTCTCAGCCAGTGGCTTGAGAGACTCGCTGGGCATGTGGGTATACGTGCCCAAGATTCTGAAAGGAGGGAGCGATTGTGGTGTGACTGTTCCCCATGGGGATGATTTCTCTTCTCCTCCTCTGTCTCTTTCTGGCCAGCACACATGCCATCTGGCCAAAAATATAAAAAAGTGAAATGTAGGCCGATGAAAACAATAAAACTATGTTTAATGGAAAACTATACTGCCTTAGTTTTAACATTTAAACTAATTAACATTAAGTTAAAAATTCAGTTCTGCACTTTCATGAACTACTTTTCAATGTTACGTAGTCTTTCTGTTGTTTCTGATGTAACTGGTTTGAGATCTGTGAAACTAATCACCATCCTATATTGTCAGTAAGCGAACGCCATTGGATGTTTTGGTTTGTTAATATTACTGTGATTATATAGAGAAGAAATAGGCAATAAAGAGAGCCCAGCTGCCTGTGTGGCCTGCTAAAATGCTGTACTCCCCAAGCAGGGCCAACATGAGAGGTGGAGATTCGATTTCTTTTCCAGTCTAAAGGTCAAGTGGGATAGCCTATAATTCCAGCAACTCTGGACACCTGAGGCACGGAGATGGCCACCTGAAGGGAAATTTGATTATCTAAGGCCTCATCAATCAAGAATGCCCAGGAGATGATCACGCCCTCTTGAACCAATCACTGAATTGGTCATGCGCCTAGGACCTCTGCCCCTAATTTTGCCCTTAAAAATGCATGTGTGAGACCGGGTCCTTTCAGCATGAGCTGCCCGCTCTCCTTGCTTTGCGCAAGCTGTACTTTTCCTCATCACCAATAAATAAATAAATAAGTAAATAAAAAATAAAGAGGACCAGCAGTTGGCATAATGGTTACATCACTGGACTTCCATGTAGTCAGCTGTGGTTTGAGTCCCGGACCCGCCGGTTTAAACTCACACTGGCCCGTTTGCATGCGTGCGTGCCCAAAATCTCCAGAGTAGAATGGAGAAGGGATTGCAGTGTGGGCATCCCCCCTGGGGAGTGATTTCTTGCTGTCTGTCTGTCTTGCGCATGCACCTACAGCAAAAAGCGCTCTTTAAAAAGAAAAAAGGAATGAAGAAAAGCTATTTGGGTGATTCCATCTACTTCCATTCTTCCTGTAGTTGGAATTAATTTACCTGTCTTTTATTAGTGGTTCACAGTTTCTTAACTCTCTATATGCACTAAATTGTAAGGTTAGAATGGGGTGTTGTTAGATTACTCTTTTTTTGTATAGCCTTAGATGCTTGTTTGATAACCTGCATACTTTTCAGGAAAATGAGGCAATCTGACAAGTGTGACATATAGTGATAGTCTGAGCGGGGCTAGTTTGACCCAGGGGTTGTAAAACTTTATGTGTGTACCTGAATCAAGTGGCAACAGGCTAAAATTGCCTTTACAGGGGCCTCGCCCCTCCAGATTCTGATTCACAAAGTTTGGAATGAACTCTGGACATGGCCATATTAAAGAAGCTGCTCTAAGTGTTTCTGAAGTTCAAGAACGGTTAGGACTACTGGGACTCACCGCGTGACACCCAGAGGCGCGAATTGGAATTTAGCACGTCGCGCTGCTGTTGCCATGCGTTCGATTTTCTCAGGCTTGGGCTTTTCCAGGAGATTTTCTCCTGCAGATGGATTTTACAGGCTGTTAAACCCCATCCCCGAAGATTCGCCCAGACTGCGCCCCTTTGCTGAGTGCTGCTACAGAGACCTAAGCTAGTTAAGGTAGACCGTGGGCATGTGACTGCCACGCCAGTTGCCAACGGCGCGGCCATTTTTGAGGCGGGCACCCAACCTCCTGCCCTGTCAGCCAGGAGGTAGGGGGGGACAGGCTGTTAACCAGGACTCAAGATGGCCACCGAGCCGCTAGCCAGCCCACTGGCCCGCGCGCCTGCCAGCCCGCACGAGACGCGCGGGCGACTGGCGGCGGCCGGCGGCGCCCGGGGATGATCTTCAGCCGGCCGCCCGGGCGGGGCGACCGCCTCCCTCCGGCCGCGGCCAATCAGCGCGTGGGGCCGGCTCGCCCGGGGCGGCCGCGCGGGGTGTGTGAGGACGCGCTCGCAGTTGCTGAGTGCCGGAGCGGAGGAGCAGTTGCTGCGGTACCTGCTGCCGCCCGGGCGGACGCGGAGCATCGGACGCGGGCGCCGTGGTGTGGGGCAGGAAGGTGCAGCCATGACGTCCGTCAGGTAACGAGAAGGGGGCCGCTTAGACAGCTCCCCGGCTGGGCGTGAGCTACGGACCGCCCGAGAAACGTCTTCCCTTCGTTTGGGTGGACTGGAGCCTCATTTGCTACGGGTCCCCCTCGTGCTGGAGGTTCTGTGTGCACTTTTCATGTGGGCATTTCTGCTCTCCTTGGAAGTTTTGGGGTCTTTGGCGCAAGGCGGAGCTGTTAGTCGTTGAGGTGACCCTTGCCCAGGTTGCTCTCCTGTGTGTGTAGTGGATTTCTCATGAAAAATGTAGCCACTCCCCGGCCCCCTTCTCCGGGTGACCCAGGGCCCCTTTGGAACGTGTCGTGCACAATGTGTATCCATGCTTGCGTGTCATGCCTTCCGACAGAACTTCATTTTTGACCATGAGTAGACCTACAAAGTTGACCCTTCTCTGACGCAGGTACATTGCCCGCAAGTTGTGAAATTGTCCTTAAAACGTTTGCTTATCGGGACCAGCAGTTAGCGTAATGGCTATGTCGCTGGACTCCCACGTAGTCGACCGCGGTTCAAGTCCCAGACCCGGTGGCTTAAAACTCACGCCGGGCGCGTGTGCGTGCGTGCCCAAGATCCCGAGAGGAGAATGGAGGAGAAGGGATTGCGAGGAGAATGGAGGAGAAGGGATTGCGGCGTGGCCATCCCCCCTGGGGGGTGATTTCCTGCTTTCTACCCCTCTGTCTCTCTCTCTCTCTCTGTCTGGCGAGCGCACGCGCCCTATAGCAAAAACCTCTCCAAAAAAAGAAAAAAAAAAAAAAAAAAAACCGTTTGCTTATAACGGCAATTAGTAGTCTGGTTTCTGAAGATATCATCTGTTTACCAGCTTTTAAGAGAGTCACCAGTGTAAAGGATTTTGTGGTAGTAGGCATGTATCAAAAGCAGCAAAACCACATTCCCCCAATCGTTCTCCAGAGTTTTAAAGATTCATTTTTTGTAAGTGGGCAACAGGATAATGGGTTTGTCCACTTTTTGTAGTCAAATGTTTAACTCAGGCTAATTCAACCGTTTATAAAAACAGATAATTTACTGTATTTACCCAGTGCTCTGACCTGCCTTTTTAAAAGTAGACATTGGCTTTCATTGATCTAGAGAAAAGGAGGACCTTGCTCAAATGAAGAGATAAATGAAGTAATGCAATTTTCTGCCTATGATTTTCTATGGACTCAAGTCCTGGTGATTTAATGGCTTTTCAAGGGTGATTCGATTACAGGATCTTTAAGATAGCTTTAGGGTCTAAACCCCAGGTGTAATAGAATGGGATACGGCTGTGCTGAACTTGGATACAGTCTTTCTTAAATTGCGTAATTCTCTACTAACATAGGCAAAGTACATGTTTCATTATGTGGAAGGAGAAATTCAGGTGCTGCAACATGGAGACACACATGGAAAGGTTTCACAGTAAATTATATTGGGGCATATAAGTCTAGTTTTTAAAGTTACAGTATTTTAGAATATATTAGAATTATATTGTTATACCAAGAGTTAAATCTTCTTTTCCCCATTCCCATTTCCATCCCATCACAAACTGCTGCTAATTATGTGATGGGTTGAATACTTTCTGTGTTAAGAAATCCGTTCTCATGTGGATTTATTAATATTATTTTTGCCATAGGGCGCATGCAATTGCCGGAGGTGGGGGGAATGAGAAATTACCTCCCCCCCAGTGGGGATGGCCACGCGGCAATCCTTTGCCTTCCATTCTTCTTTTGGGATTTTGGGCATGTGTGCACAGGCTCCCAGTGTGATTTTCAAACTGCAGGGTCCAGGACTTAAATCATGATCAGCCATGTAGGAGTGCAGCACCTTAATCACTGCATCACCGGCCCCCACGTGGATTTAATTTTAATAGTTTTACCTGATTATGAGCACCTATGCTCTCCAGAGAGAGAGAGAGTGGCGCACCTCTCAGTGCTGCAGTACTTTTCCCTCCTGTTCTCTATTCAGTCAGGATCCTGGGTATACATGTGAGCCTGGTGTGAGGCAGAAGGCACTTGGATTTGAACCCTGGTTGGCTTTGTGGGGTCTGGCTTCCTCTGCACAGTTCCTTACCACTGTACTAGGAGGCTGGCCCTCAATTTAATTTTAATTGGCCATCATACAGGCTATGACGCTTTGAAGAAATACCCAAATCTAAATCTTCCGTTTAATAAGTTAGAGGGGCTGGCAGGTAACATGATGGTTAAGGGCACTGGATTCCCACATGGCCGACCGTGGTTTGAGTCCCGGACCTGGTGACTTGCTTACTCACTTTCTCTTTCTCTCTCTCTCTGACCCTCTTTGGTCAGATTAAAATAAAAGTTAAATAAAATACTTCTTAAAAAATAATAAGTTACAACGAGATATATTTGTGTTAGGTCGTCGGGAAAGTCATGACTTGTTTTTTCTGTTTTTCTATGCAAAGATGACCCAACATTTCAACCCCTCCAAGATATGTAGGGGTTGAATGGTCATTTTTAAAACACTGATTTAAAGGTTTGCATTGGATGTATTTTGAAAGGATAGGTAACTCATATGATACAATTCATTTATGCTTGTTTCTTCAGATGTTTGTCTGCATTTCACATAGTCTTGAACCATAGTGACATGGCTTGACACAAAGGTCTTTCAGATATTACCTAAATCACCTACTACATTTTATACCAGAGGAAACTGAGATCATGAAAAATAGAGTGCCTTATGCAAAATTGGTAGAGTAAGGAACTGAATCCAGATCTCCATAATTTAGTGTTCTGTACAGTGACTGTGTAGAAGCAATATACTACTTAAATTTCTGGAAAAGTCGCTTCTGTGAACAAAAATTACACTGTAAGAGACAACTATATTAGCTTTTTCTAGAAAGAATTAATTTTATTATTGTTTTAAAATTTGTTATAGGGCACATGCTCTCACGGAGAGAGAGGAAAAAAAAGAGAAAGGAAGCCACCAGGTCCAGTACTTGAATTGTGGTTGGCCACGTAGAAGTCCAGTGCCTTAACCACCATGCCAACTGCTGGCCCCTGGTATTAGGTGGTGTGGTGGTTAAGGTGCTGGACATTCCCACATGGCCCACCACGGTTTGAGTTTAAACCTGGTGCCTTGCTCTTTCACTTTCTCTCTGTCTCTCTCAGGTCAAATTAAAATGAATAAGTGAATAAATAAAATTAAATAATTCTTAAAAAATTATTTATTTATTGGGACTAGCCAATGGTGTAATGATTGCATTGCTGGACTCCCACAGAGTCCACCTGGACCCGATGGCTTAAACTCATGCCTGGCGCATGTGCATGCATGCCCCAAATCCCAAGAGGAGAATGGAGTAGAGGTGATTGGAGTGTGACCACCTCTCCCCGCCAGGGTGATTTCTCTCTCTCCAGTGAGTGCATGCACCCTGTAGCTAAACTCTCAAAATAAAAATTATTTGTTTACTTTGCGATAGAGCACATGTGCACACTAGAGAGAGGGAATGTGAGAAAGCATCTTCCTGGGATGGCCACACCACAATCCCTTCTCCTCCATTTTCCTTTGCACCCTGGTGTGTTTCATAAGCCGTCGGGTGTGGGAATTTGAACTACTCAGTAGGCCTCGTGGGATCCAGCTGCCTCAGCCATTGTGCTACTGACTGGCCCCTTGCTCTCCTCTGATTCTGCAAGGAACCACATAACTTAGGTTCTAATGCAGGCTGGGAGATCACAGAAAATGAAGTGATTCTGGTGACAGTTTGGAATGAGTTGATGTTTTAGTTCATTCTTTGTTGTTTAATAATTGAGTAACACACTGTGTAATCTGTAACGAATAGAGGTTTATTTAGTTATAGTTCTGGAGGTCCAAGGTCAAGGGACCACATCTAGGGATGGTCTTTTTGTTGGTGGGGAGGTGGAGACTATTTGCAGAATCCCCAGGTGGTGCAGGGCATCACTTGGGAAGAGTTTGTGTGTGTCCATGTCTCTATCTCATTTTCTCTCTGTGTAAACCAACAAGGATTCAATCATGGATGCCCTACCCTGTTGACCTGTCTAATCCTAATGACCTCCCAAAGGCCCTGCCTCTTTTTCCCCTAATCATTTTAACAATATAACCCAATTTCAATACCTGAAGTTTTTTTTTTTTTTTTTGGAGAGGTTTTTCGCTATAGGGCGCGTGCGCTCGCCAGACAGACAGAGAGAGACATAGAGACAGAAAGCGAGAAATCACCCCCCAGGGGGGATGGTCACGCCGCAATCCCTTCTCCTCCATTCTCCTCTCGGGATCTTGGGCACGCACGCACACGCGCCCGGCGTGACTTGTAAGCCACCGGGTCCGAGACGCGAACCGCGGTCGACTATGTGGGAGTCCAGCGACATAGCCATTACGCTAACTGCTGGTTCCCGATACCTGAAGTTTTGAGGGACACATTCAACCATAGCATTTGGTAATCCTGCAAGTACCAGCTAGTTTCTAGTAAGGTCTGCATTTAATAAAATTATGATATATCTTTAGTTTTCACAATTATTACATTAGGAATGTACCCCTTTTATAATCAGTCTAATAGTAGCCCAACAAATAAATATTATAGACTTCCTTTTCCTGGTGAAGAGAATGATCACAAACTATCAGATTCTGGTCTTTGATTAGATTTCAGTGTTCTCATTTTTGTGCCATACTTGATATAATTCTGGCTTACTATTAGGTTGTTTGGAAAGTCACAACATAGTTTGCTATGTTTTTCTGTGCAAAAACACACCATGTCTTTCCCAACAATCCAACAGAATAATATGTAACTCTTCACAATGACTGTGGAAGAATATAGGATTGAAAATCAGGGAGGACCAATGGTCAACATACTTACGAACAGGTTGAGGGCCTTTTTTTGAGTTATTGATTTTTCCATTTCTCATCTTCACTGCTATGGACATTTAATGAAATAATTCAGTAGAGGTGATACTGATATGTATCCGGTATTGTTGGGTAGATATAAATTTTTTTTTTTTTTTTTTTTTTAATTTTGCTGTAGGGTGCATGTTCTCCGCAGAGTAGGGGAGGAATGAGAAAGGACCTCCCTAGGGATGGCCATGTCACAGTCTCTTCTCCATTTTACCTCTTGGAATTTTGGGCACACATGCACGTATGTCCAGTGTGGTTTTCAGGCTATGGGTTTCTGGATTCGGACCGCACAGTTGGCCATGCCTTAACTACCACCCTACCACAAGGCCCCAAAGTGCTTTTAACGGCTCATCCTGTGGGTTGTTGGTTAAGGGAGCTGGATTCCAAATGGCTGACTGTGTGGTACAAATTTCATCCCCATTGGCTTGAAAAACATGCCCCGTGTGTGTGTGTGTGTGTGTGTGTGTGTGTGTGTGTGTGTCTCCCCAAGACCCTGTAAGGATTGAGAAATGAAAGATAAGGGATAGCCACGAGACCATGGCCCATTTGGAAGTACTTTCTCTCCCTTTTTTTCTGTCTCTTTCTGGCAAATTAAAAAAAAGTGCTTTTAAATTTTAAGGCATTTTATAAATGGAATATGCTTTTCTTGTTAAAACCACTTCGAGCCCTCTAGGGAACGACACCATCTGAAAAGAAAGGTTTAAATCTTAAATTTAAAACAGGAAACATTTACCTATCTAATTCTTTCATTTTGAAGAAGTTGAAGAAACTGAAGCCCAGAAATATTGTGATTTGTTCAAATTCACATAAGTACTTGCATGTTTTGCCCAAATCTTGAGAAAGCTTTTCAAGTTTAGTATTCAACTATTAGGAATTCCTAAATAATGATTTGAAACAAAAGCTTTTTTCTTTTTCTTTGAACTTAAGATCTTGAAATGATTTTGGCTGTGGTTAGTCTTTCCTTATTTGTATCTACTCTACTACTGATTACAGAGTCTAAATCTGCAGCCTTTAAAACCAGTTATCCTGCAGAATACATTTTATCCTGTTGTGTATATCAGATTCTAACTGGCCTTCACTTGGAAAATGATAAAACATATTTGATAAATTGATACTTTTATAATTTTTAATTGACCCAATAGGGGAGTTGAAGTCTGAATTATATTAATAAAATGTGGACTATGAAGACTCAAGGAGAACCTAATAAAGCATTTTACTTTTTCCTTGTACTGGATCTTGTGTCCAAAGTGAAGTGATACTTAGTGGTGTAAGCTAAGACAGAATTTAGATCTGATTCTTACTTTATGCACTTTTCACTGAGTCACAGTATTACCAAATACCCGGCTGAATATTGCCTTGTTTTCGTAACATCAGTGTCTAGTCTGGTTTTGGGCATTGCTTACAGCTTGAGCTTGGGCCAGGGAAGACTGGGAAAATGTGTTGGTGGGTAAGGGAGAGTGTTTGCTGTAGAGCTAATAAGCACTAGTCTTCGGCTTGTCCAGGCAGGTCAGGTTTGGTCTGAGACTATTCTGGGACTTTGGACATAATTGTACCCTACAGGTTGATTCTGGAACCACTTCTGTGGGTTAGGCGTACATTGGAAAATTTATGTGGGCTGTGGGTGGGGTCTTGGGTATTTTTTTCCTACTATTCAAGACTTGCCTGTGGGAAGATTTTTTAGTTTTTACTACAGTGTGTTACTATGTTGCATTCCTCCCAAACTGGGATTACAGGTACACTATGCACTGCTTTTTAGGGTAGGCCAGAAATTTAACCAAGACCTCACTTGAGGCCTCAGTCCACTGAGCCACAGGGTGCAGTGCAAGTATCACAACTGGGGCGAGACTTTCTGAGGTACATTCAGTAGAATCTGCCAAGCCACTCAGATGGAGAACACTCATATATAGACTAATTTTGGCTAAGGCTGAAACTGACTGTCTTTGTTGAGTTGGCTTCTTTAGAGCCTTTTAACAGAATTTCCACATTCATCTCAAGAAAAAATTGTAAATTTCAGATTACTGAACAGACTTTTTTATCCTGTGGGCTTTCTTAGTGAGGCAAATCGACTTTTAAAATAAAATGAAATTGTTTCATTTATGGAATTTTTTTTTATGAAATATTTTGAACTAAAACAGGAATCCTTCCTTTTATGTGCAGTGTTGTCAGCCGTTAATGCTCATATTTGTAAATAGGTCATCTTTGTTTGAAAAGCATACAAGGTTTTCTAACTCTAAATCTTTCCAGCTGCAGTATTGCTACATTAAGCAGAACTGTCAAAGATAAAACTGGAACTAGAATGATTGTCAGGACTGTTTGGATGTTAACCCTTTCTTATGACATTTGCTAAAAGTCTTGTCTCTTCTTCATAACTCCTTGGCTTTAATTGTTATCCCAGAAAGACTGTGATAAAATTTAAGTATAGAATTTTATAATTTTTTAAATCTTTTTTTTTTTTATAAGTTTGCTATGGGACTCATGCATGTGTCAGAGAGGTGGGGAGAGGGAATGTAGAAGTCACCCCTTGGGGATGGCCCTTCCGCAGTACCTTTTCTTCCATTCACCTTTTGGTATTTTGGACATGCACATACACATGCCTAGTGTGTTTTCCAAGCCGTAGTGTCCAGGACTTGAACTGCATAGTCACCCATGTGGGTTCCAGCCACCTTAACCACCACACTACTGGTTGACGTGTGGGATTTTTGTGTTTTAAATAGCAAAGCTACCTTGTAAATAGGCTGACCGTATATTCCAGTTTACTTAGGCATGGCTTGGATCATGCCTATTATCTTGACATAATTATTAATAGCTTCTCATTTACTGTCTCTCTCTCTCCCTTTTTTTTTTTTTTTTTTTTTTTTTTTTTTTTTTTTTAAATGTTTTTGCCATAGGGCACATGCACTTTCAGGAGAGAGACAGAGGGAAAGTGAGGAATCACCCCTCCCTCCCCCAGGAGGGAGGCCAGGAGACCTTGCCACAATCCGTTCTCCATCTCCTCTCGGAATTTTTGACATGTCATGAATGCCCAGTCCCTGGTATGATTTTTTTGAGTCACAAGATTCTGGACTTGAACTGTGGTTGGCCTCATTTCCTCTTTAAAGTGTCCTCTTGGGATAGCAAATTCTCAGTCACCTACCACTATAATAATTTTGTTGTACAAAGATTTTGTTGTTGAAATGTTATTTGAATAGGACCATAAGATAATGGAATATTAGCCTGTCTTGGATATATTTGAATATTTTCCTTTGATCTCATGTTTTTGTTGTATTGATTCAGTTCTGTTTGTCTAATATATATGTATTAAACATGAAAGCATATGATTTGAAGTTACAAATCATTTGTTGCCTGACTTTTGACAGGTTGTGTACTCTTGCTGAATCTCTTGTTTCCTCATCTGTTAAATAGAGATCATAGCAATATCTATTCTACATGGTTAATTTGAAGATTTGAAAGCAGTAACATAAATTAAAATACTTTATAAGCCAAAATTCCTCTGTGTTAGTCATGCCACACATGTGATCCTGAAAATTGAATTTCTAGTTTAGGAGAACCTGCTATTTAATGGAGCATTGACAACTTCTTCGAAGTTTTTTTTTTTTTTTTGCAATTTTAACCAATTGTATGCTGAAAAGAATCATCCAGTAGAAGGAAAAACAATAGGTGATTCTGGACACAGGAAAGAGATCAGTATCCCTGACAGTACAGTACAAGAAGGGATAGGATTGGGTTCGTCTCGCATGGCCAAGGAGTACACAAGACATAATTTCTCTAGTCTGTTTACCTCTTAAAAAATGCCAACAATCGGGACCAGCAGTTAGCGTAATGGCTATGTCGCTGGACTCCCATGTAGTTGACCACGGTTCTCGTCCAGGACCTGGTGGCTTAAATTCACGCCGAGCGCTTGTGCATGCGTGCCCAAGATCCCAAGAGGAGAAGGGATTGCCGCGTGGCCATCCCCCCTGATGGGTGATTTCTTGCTTTCTGTGTCTCTGTCTCTCTCTGTCTTTCTGGTGAGCGCACGTGCCCTATAGCTAAAAACCTCTCCAAAAAAAGAAAAAAAAATGCCAACAATCTAGTTTCTATTCCATATAATTATACAATCTGTGCTCACTAAATTTTGACAGTGTATACGTAACACCTAGGTGTAGATATATTGGGAAAAGCTTGATGCATTTTTGCATTGAAATGCATAGAAAAATACCTTGTGACTTTTCAGAAGACCCAATAGAACATCTTCCTCTCCAGAGTTATTTCCGGCCTCTCTCTGATGAATCTCATTCCCCTCCCCACCAGGCAACCATTTTCTCTTTTCTATTACTTACTGTAGATTAATTTTATCTATTATAGAACTTCATGTAAGTGGAATCATAAAGTAAGGACTTTTTGTGTCTGATTACTTTGATAGTTTTGAGATTTACCCATACGGAAGTGTATATTATAATTTGTTCCTTCTTGTTGCTGAATAATAATCCATTCTAGGAGTCTTAAAAATATTCATGGAAAACCAAAAGAAACTGCATGAATTTCAAATTTTCTTTTACATCAGAATAAACTCATGCTGGGATCAAGAGATGGTATAGAGGTTATGTCACTGGACTCCCACACGGCTGATTGTGGTTTGAGTTCTTGAACTGGTAGCTTCAAAATCATGCCAGGTGCATGTGTGTGTATGCTCAAGATCCTGAGAGGAAAATGGAGAAGGGATTTCAGCTTGACCATCCCCCCCTAGGGGAAGGTACCACCCCATGCCCCCCTCAACCCCCCCCACTGTCTCTCACTGCTCACTGCCAATCTCATGTGCCCTAAGGCAAAAACCTTTAAGAAAAATAAAAATAAAGCACTCATACTTAAATTCTATTTTTCCATGAACTTTTTGAAGTTCCCCTGTATATGTAGCAACAACTTTCCTATTGATGAACTTTGGGTTGTTTCTGGTTTTTGGTTATTGTGAATAAAGCTGCTTTGAATGTTCTTGTATAAGGTTGTATGCATTTGGTAAATACCTAGGAATAGACTTGCTGCATCCTAGGGTAGATTTGTAAACTTATAAATGGAAAATTTAACACATTTTACATTCCCACCAATGCTGTTATGAGAGTTCCATTTGTTATATATTCTTGACAACGTGCGACATTTAAAATTTTATTTTAGCCATTCTGGTAGTTGTGTAGTTGTCTTTCACTGAGGTTTTAGTTTGTATTTCCTTTATAGCTAGTAAGGTTGTGAGTTTTGGACATTTGCTAATCTTTTCCTTAGAGGCATTACTTCAGTCTCAACTATATTTTGATTTTTTTTTTTTTTTGTCACATGGTACATGTGCTTGCCAGAGAGAAAGAAAAAGTACCCTTCCTGTGTGGCATGGTTAAACTACAATCCTTTTTCCTTTCTTTATTCCGTCAGGATTTTGGGCATGTTCAAGTGCCTGATGTGGTTTTCAAGCCATAGGATCTGGGATTCAGACTATGTGGACCATGTGGGATCTTGTTCCCTTAATCACAGAGAGGAGGCAGGCCCAGAATGAGTTGTCCTTTTGTGGCTCATTTGTAGGATGCAAGTTATCTGTCAGATTTTGTGCACATATGTACACAGCAAACATTTCCTCTTGGTCAGAGTTATGCCTTTTTATTTTTAAAAATTCATGATACAGCACGTGTGTACTCATGTGGAAGAAATCGAAGGTGAGAGAGAGAGAGAGAGACTGAGAGAGAGACAGACAGAGAGATGTGTATCCTCCACAAGATACAGTCATGCTGCAGGTGCCTTCCTCTGTCAGCCCAGCAGATCTTGGTTACTCAAGTACTTGGCATTGCAAGATGATCAAGCTAGGGATCTAAACCACAGCCTCCATGTGGGATCTAACTTATCTTTTTCTTTTTTTTTTTTATTGCCAAGGACATATGTGCTTGCCTGAGAGGGAGAGAGCAGATCCCAGTGGGGTGTGGTTATGCCAAAATCCCTTCTCCATTTTCCCATTCTGTCAGGATTTTAGGCACACATAAACACATGCTAGGTATGTTGTTTAACCTGCTGAGGCGAGAATTTGAACTGTGTTTGTCCATGTGGGATCTCGCTTCCTTAACAATTAGGCTATGGGGCCAACCTTAAGATCTGACTTCTCTTGAGCAAAGTATTAACTCTGTGCTCTGGAGTTGCCCCTGCTCCCTTTTTTTTCCCTAACAAAAACTTAAGAGCAGAGATTTTAAATTTTGAACCAGTTAAATTTGTTGATTTGACTTATTTATTTATTATTATTATTATTATTTTTAGAGATTTTTGCCTCAGGGCATGTGCATTTGCCAGAGGAGAGAGAGATACAGCAAGAGAAAAAAGGAGAACTCACTTCCTGGGGGATGGCCACGCTACGATCCCTTCTCTGTCTCCAGGATTTCGGGCATGCACACGTGCCTGGCATATTTTCAAACCAACGGGTCCAGACTCATACTGTGGTTGGCTGTGTGGGAGTTCAGCAATGTAACTGCTCTGCCATCTGCTGGTCCCAACTTTTGTTATGTTATGGTTATACATTTTGTGTTCTAAGAAATCTTTTCTGACCCCAGTGTCAGGTTCATGAAACTAACTCATATTCTTTAGTTAGTTAGTTAGTTAGCTAGTTAGTTTTTTGAGAGGTTTTTTGTATAGGGCAAGTGTGCTTGCGAGAAAGACAGACGGAGAGCGAGAAATCACCCCCCGGGGGTGTGGGGAATGGCCACACCGCAATCCTTTCTCCTCTTGGGATCTTGGGCACACATACACACATGCCCAGCATGAGTTTAAGCCACTGGGTCCTGGACTTGAACCGCAGTTGACTACATGGGAGTCCAGCGATGTAGCCATTACGCCATCTGCTGGTCCCACTAGCTCATATTCTTTGTTCTAGAATTTATCTTTCACATACAGGTCTGTGATCCATTTCTTTTTCTTTTTTTAAATGCAAGAGGATATGTGTGCTCACCAGAAAGGGAAGGAGGCCTCCACCACCCATGAAGCACATACACACATGCACCCAGCATGTTTTTCTAGCCACTGGGGCTGGGATTTGAACGATGGTTGAGTAAGTGGGATCAGCCTCCTTTAACCACTGACTTGTAGGGCCAGCCCAATAAACCAACTTAAACTAATTTTATTTTTGCTGTATTGCAAGGGTTCCCAATTAATTCACTAGGTAAGTCTGGGTCTTTTTTCTAGATTCACTATTCTGTTTCATGTGTCTGTTTGTATATTCTTACTTAGGCTAGTACCTCACTGTCTTAATTATCATAACTTGTGAAGAGTGATACTGTTATTTTAAATTTTTGGTAGACTATCATTGAATGCTTCTAGGCCTTCAGTACTTTTTTTTTTTTTTTTTTTTTGGAGAGGTTTTTGCTATAGGGCGCGTGCGCTCGCCAGACAGACAGAGAGAGACAGAGAGATAGAAAGCAGGAAATCACCCCCCAGGGGGGATGGCCACGCCGCAATCCCTTCTCCTCCATTCTCCTCTCGGGATCTTGGGCACGCACGCACACGCGCCCGGCGTTAGTTCAAGCCGCCGGGTCCGGGACTCGAACCGCGGTCGACTACGTGGGAATCCAGCGACATAGCCATTACGCTAACTGCTGGTCCCAGGCCTTCAGTACTTTTATGGGAGAATAGTAGAAGGCTTTGCAGATTTGATTTTCTTAACTGATGTGAGAGGTCTTCAAAAAGTTCATGGAAAATGTATCTTATAGAAAAACTGCACAGATTTAAAAAAATATTTTGCACCAAAATAAACTTGTACTATAATTCCACTTTTTCCAAGAACTTTATGAAGCCCTCTCATGTATAATTATTTGGATTTTTCCACTTTTTCCCTTGTCAGGTTTGGGAATTGTTGTTTTAAAAGGAACTTATTTTGAGACCAGCAGGTGTTGTGGTGGTCCACTCGGTGGTTCAAGACCTGTACCCACTGGCTTAAAAAACATGCCAGGCACGTGTGTGTGCATGCCCAAAATCCCAAGAGGATAATGGAGAATAAGAGATTGAGGATTGGCCATCCCCCCGGGGAGTGATTTCTCTTTCTCTCTCTCTGTTTCTCTCTTCAGTGAGCACATGTGCTTTATGGCAAAAATATCTAGGGGAAAAAGGAAATTTATTTTAAATTGTTGAATTGTTACAAAATTATTAATAAAATTTACTTAATATACCATTATTGCCTATTGGAGCTGCTTCATGTCTCCCTTTTCTTGGCAATTCATTAAAACTTTTGGCTCAGTTTTAATAGGAGTTTAGCAATTTTATTAACGTTTAAAAAAAATGCAGGTTTTTGGGGCTGGCCCCCATGGTCTAGTGGTCATGGGAGCTGGATCCCACATAGCCTACTTCATAGTTCTAGTCCTGACCCCAGCTGCTTGAAAAACATGCTAGTGCATATGTATGCCTGCCCCAAATCCAAACAGGATGGGTAAATAGAGGAGAAGGGATTGTGGCGGGGTGATGCCCCATTGGGGAATGCTTTGTCCCTCTTTCTCTCTCTGTCTATTTCTGGTGAGCACAGGTACCTTCTGGTGAATTTAAAAAAAAAAAAAAAAAAAAAAAAAAGGAAAGAAAATCCAGATACTGATTTTGTTGTACTTTCATTTTGATAATATACTTTCCTCTTTTTTTTTTCTTTCTGTTAGAGGATATATGCTAACTAGAGCGATATAGAAAGGAAAGGAGAGGAGAAATCACTTCCCCTGTGGAGAATGGTCATGCTGTGTTCCCCTTTCCTCCATCTCTCCCTCTTTTTTTGGGATTTTGGGTATGCATGCACCTGCTCTTGGCTTATTTCTCAAGCCAACCGATCTGGGACTCAAAACATGTGGTAGGTCATGTACGTTCTGGTGCTTTAACCACCAGACCACAGAGCCAGTCTGGTATTATGCTTTCTATTTCATTTATTTCTGCTTGCATCTTTTTATTTCCTATGTTCTATTTTTTTCAAGAGAATTGTTTAATTTTATTTATTCATTTATTTATTTTTTGCTTTGACTAGAGAAAGACACACAGGGAGAAGGAATGTGAGAAAGCAAGCCACCAGTAACAAGACTTCAACCGTGGTCGGCCATGTGGGAATGTCCAGCACCTTAACCACCACGCCACCTGCTGGCCCTCCTATGTTCTACTTTTTTGGATTTAGTTTATTCTTTTTTCTGGTTGTGTGTGTGTGTGTGTGTGTGTGTGTGTGTATGGGAGGGAGGGGTGTTTTAGACAAGATATCTCTGTGTTGTTATCCTCTTGCCTCAGCCTCAGATGTAGCTAAGACTGCAGTAGGCTAGCTCTGTGCCCAGCTTCTCAACTTTTTTGAGTTAGAGGTTTAGATACTGATTATTTCTTTTTGAGAGATTTTTGCTATAGGAAGCTTACTCACCGGAGAGGCATAGACAGAAAGTGAAAAATCACCCCCCAGGGGGATTGGCCACTCTGTAATCCCTTCTCTTCTTGGGATTTTTGGGCACACATGCACACACACCCAATGTGAATTTTAAGCCACTGGGTCCAGACTCGAATTGCAGTCAACCATGTGGGAGTCCAGCACCTTAACTGCTACATCACCTGGCTGGTCCCTGGATACTGATTTTGAAACCTTTTCTATTTTTTTCTTCTTCCCGTTTTTTTCTAAATTTGCTATAGGGTTTGTGCATTCACCAAGGAGAGAGAGAATGAGAAAGCACCTCCTGGGGGCATGATCATACTGCGTTTGCTTCTCCTTTCTCCTGTAGGGACTTTGGGCATGCTTGCACATGTGCCTGGAGCTTTTTTTTTTTTTTTTCTTTTTCCAACCTGCAGGGTCTGGGACTTGAACTGAGCAGTAGCCCACATGGGATTCAGCCGCCCTAACCACTGAACTACCTAGTTGGCCCGCCTTTTTTGTTTCCTAACACATATTTCCTATATACAGGTTCCCCTTTACGTACTCCTTCAGATGCATCATAAATATTTTGATAGGTTTTATTCAGTTTAATTTACTTTTGTAGTGGCTGAAAACGATGCCTCAAAGAAAAGGTCTTAGGAATAGAATTTCTCTCTGAACTTCTCTTGCCTCCTGTCTTTTGCTCCTCACTCTCCCCTGAGGCAAACCATGGAAACTAAAATCTCCTTTCCCTAAGTCCAGTCATAGAAACCAGAAATCCCTTGCCCCAAAGCCAGCCATAAAACATAAAAATGGTGCTCTGAGTTTACCCTCCCTTTCTGTGTGAGAGCAGGGCATTAATATCTGACCTCCTTTGTCTGACATTAAGACCTTTATTTTTATTAAGGCCTATATTTCTGAGAGGTCCTACCCCATACCAAGAAGCAAGGAATGTTACATGGAAAGGCAAAAAAGAGTCTAAACAGGCCTTGTTAACTTTCCCCAGTCAGCCATCTGTTTCCATTAGCTCATACCATTTTTGTCCAATTATGTTTCTGTATGGCTGTGCCTGCCTCTCTGAGTCTAAGCATTAAATCTGATCGCTTCCCTTGTATCTCTGGATCTTCCATCTGAAGGCTCCTGTGCCATAGAAAACTACAGTTAAATAAATCTGTAAGCCTTTTCTTTTATTAATCTGCCTATGTTTTCAGGAACCTCAGGGGGAGAGAATTTCCTTTGCTCTCCACTTCCCTTTTTTTTCTACTTAAAGTTTGTTTATTTCTTCCATGAGTGAGAGAGCGAGAGACAGCATTCTCTCATACAGTTGTGGCACTGTGTGATCCACCCCTAACCTCAGCCAACCAGATCATGGGCGCATGCTTGCCTGGTGAAGCAAGGGAAGTCTCCAGGTGTGAACCTGGAATTTTCCCATGTGGATCAGCCTCGCACAGTTTCGTGTTTTAATGCTGTGTCACTGGCTCCCTTGTCCTTGTATTTTCTAATTTCCATTGTGATGTTTCT
Source organism: Tupaia tana (assembly GCA_026018925.1). NCBI lineage: Eukaryota > Metazoa > Chordata > Mammalia > Scandentia > Tupaiidae > Tupaia > Tupaia tana. Next base: position 52,176,376 of record JAKSZU010000010.1, on the reverse strand, counting down.
GATCCACAGGCCATATAGAAGTTTATAGTTTAACCTTTTTTTTTAGAGAGAGATTTTTGCCATAGGGTGTATGTGCTCATCAGAGAGACAGAGACAGACAGAAAGACAGAAAGCAAGAATTCACTCCCAGGGGGAATGGCCATGCACAATCCCTTCTCCATTTTCCTCTAGGAATTTTGAGCACACTCGCACATGTACCCAGTGTGAGGTTTAAGCCACTGGGTCCAGGACTTGAACTGTGGTCGACTATGTGGGAGTACACCATCTGCTGGTCCCTTGGTTTAACTTTTTAATATGTTGGGGTTTTCTAGTTATTAGAAAATGATTTTTAATTTAATTCCATAGTGTTCAAATAATTTAGGTATTGTAAACATTCCTTTGTATTATTACATGTACTATATGTGTATTTTATTATATATGAGATACACACAGAGAATATATTATGATTTCAGTCCTTTGATAGGTCTGCTGAGGTTAATTATATAGCCTAGCCCGTGGTTTATTTTCATGAATGTCAAATGTGTTTTTGAAGGCTTTGATTCCACCGAGCAATATTTTGAGGTTTCCATTGTGGGTGTGTTGCATATCTTTTACTACATATAATGTGTACCGCAGTTGTTGAGTTTAGTGGGCAGCTACTTTATTTTATTTACCACTTAGAACAAAACCTCATACCTATTAGCTGTTACTCTCGACCTTGTCCTTCCCTCTAGCAGTCACTAATCTATAATGCTTTTGGCTCTATAAGTTTGCCTATGCTGGACATTTCACAAGAGGAATCATAGTTCGACCTCCTGTGTAGGGCTTTTCATTGCTCTTATTTATATTTTGATTTTTGCCAGAGGGCATAGGCACTCACTGGAGAGAGAGGGAGAGTAAGAAAGCACCTCCATGAAGCTTGGTTGTGCTGCAATTCTTTCTTTTCCGTTTCTCCTTTTTTCCTGAATTTTGGGCGTACACACACATGTGCCAGCATGTTTCTCCAGCTGCCAGGTCCAGAACTTGAACTGCGTGGTCAGCCAGTGGGATCCAGCCACCCACCATGTCATAGTTTTCAGAGCTCTTCATGTTTTATGTTGTGCCATGTATCTGCCTGCTTGCTGCCTGCCTGCCTTTTCTGTGTCTGAGAATGTGTGCACTCACTAGAGAGAGACAGAAAAAGTGAGAAACTATCTTCCATGGGGATGGCCATGCCACAGTCACTTCTTCTTTCAGAACTTTGGGTATGCATGCAAACTTGCCTAGTGTGTTTTTTAAGCCACTGGGTTCAGGACTCAAACCACACTGTCAGCCATGTGAGATCCAGCTGCTTTAATCATCTGGCCAGTGTATCAATATTTCATTCCTTCTTATAGCTGAATAATATTTCATTACATGGATATAACATGCTTTGTTTACTTGTTTATCGATTGATAGATTTGGGTTAGTTTCACTTTTTGGTTATTATGATTAATGGTATAAACAGTCATGCACAAGTATTTGTTGTCATATTTTCCTTTCTCTGAGGAGTAGAATGCTGAGATAAACGGCAATTTTATATTTTCAGTTTTATGTTTACTTTTTTTTTTGAGAGGTTTTTTGCTATAGGGTGTGTGCACTCGCCAGAAAGACAGAGAGAGACAGAGAGACAGAAAGCAAGAAATCACCCCCCAGGGGGGATGGCCACACAACCCTTTCTCCATTCTCCTCTCAGGATCTTGGGCATGCACGCACACGTGCCCAGCATGAGTTTAAGCCACCGGGTCTGGGACTCAAACCATGGACGTACATGGTAGTCCAGGGACATAGCCATTACGCTAACTGCCGGTCCCCCCTGTGCCAATCTTAAACCTCTGCCTTAGTCTTTACTTCCTGCTTGGGCAGAGCCTCATTCTTAGGACCTTCTGAGGTCTTTCCTGAGTACAACTATAGCCATACTATAGCACTGTGGGATCTCTTGAATGAGTCAAATAAAGGGAAGCCTTGGGAGTGAGTTTTTTCAAGGAAAAATCCCAAGAAGAGAATGTATGAAAAGGGACCTGCCGCATGGTCATCTTCCCAGGAAAATGCTTTCGCTTTCTTTCCCTCTCTGTCTCTCGTGGGCACACGTGTCTGATAGGAAATTTATTAAAAAAACAAAACAAACAAACAAACAAACAAAAAAACAAGAAAAAGGGAAAGGGAAATGGGTTTTTGAAGAAACTCTGACCCTTTTCTGACTCCTCCTCCAGTGACTACCAGGATCCTGGATTTTCCGGTGTTTGAGGACATTTCCCTTTAAAGCTACCGTGGAGCTGGGGAGAGGCAATTGGCAATAGAGCACATTAAAATATCATAAAACTTGCTGTTCTTATTGGGGTTCATCCAGCTTTTGTGAATAAATGTGTCTGGGATTGTTGTAGGCCTTTGGTGACTATTTGACATTCCAAAAAAGTTGGTTTTGACTTTTTTTTCTTGACCAGTGTTCTTGTTGCCTTTCATGGAAGAGTATTTTTAGAGGTCCTTACTTCACAAATTAAATGATGTTATTTTAATTGCCTTTTAAACTTTTTTTTGCCTCTGTTTTTATTATTATCATTATTATTTTGAAGGAATTTATTATTATTATTACTTTTTAGGTTTTTTTTTTTTTTTGAGAGGTTTTTGCCATAGGGCGCATGCGCTCACCAGAAAGACAGAGAGAGACAGAGAGACAGAAAGTGAGAAATCATCCCCCGGGGGGATGGCCACGCTGCAGTCCCTTCTCCTCTAGACTCCTCTCGGGATCTTGGGCACCCATGCACACGTGCCCGGCATGAGTTTAAGTGACCAGGTCTGGGACTCAAACTGCGGTCAACTACATGAGAGTCCAGTAACATAGCCCTTATGCTAACTGGTGGTCCCACTTTTTTAAGTTTTCTGTAGTCGTCAGAGAGGGGAGAGGGAGTGAGAAAGCAAACCACCAGGTCTGGGACTTGAACCATAGTAGGCCATGAGGGAGTTCAGGGCCCCAACTTCCGTGCCAATTACTGGCCTCTCCTATTTTTATTTATTTATTTAAAATTTTCTAGTATGGGGCACATCTGTTCTCTGAAGGTAGATTGTAGGGGGATGGTGAGAAAGCACCCCTAAGCGGCAGGTGGACATGCTGCAGTCACTTCTCTATTCTCCTTTTATGCATGCCCATGCACTCATACATTTTTCTAGTCACCAGGTTCAGGACTCTAACCTTTAAGACAGTTATTTAATTTTATATATCATTATTATCATTTTCTAGTTTGCTGCAGCGCTTGTGAGCTTACCAGAAAAAGACAGGGGTGGGGAGAGGAAGTGAGAAAGCAAGCTGCCATGTCCAGGACGTGAACCATGGTTGGCTTTGTGGGAGTACAGCGCCTTAACTACCATGCCACCTACTGGGCCCCCAGTGATATATCTTAAATAACTGTAGAATGTTACCAAAACCAGGAAATTGATATCGGTGTAAAACTATTTTTACTTTTTATTCTGAGAGTGAAACAGGTGCGCATCCCAGACAGGATCTTCACGTTGTGATCTACTCCCAGTCACGGCCAGCTCAGACTACAGGCATACATAGGTTCCCAGTATATACATGAGGCTCTGGGATATGAATCCAGGGCCATCCGTGTGAGGCCAGTTTTGTGACCACTGCACCACCATCTGGCATAGTACAATAAGTTGACTGTAGTCCTTATTAGAATTTCATCAGGTTTTGTGTATAGTCTTTGTTATTGAAGTTGTGGTATGTATAATTCTATAATTTTTTAATAAAGCATTAATTTTATTATTACCATTATTATTTTAATTTGATCGGAGAGAGACAGAGAAAGAAAGAGATGGAAAGCGAGAAAGTAAGCCACCAGGTCCAGTACTCGAGCTGTGGTTGACCATGTGGGAGTCCAGTGCTATAACCATCATGCCACCTGCCAGCCTCAGTTCTGTAAAATACTATTTGTTCAAACATGTGACTATTACTGCATTTCACCAGATTATTTGTCATGACAGAGAAACTCCTCTGTATTATCTCTTTATGGTCATGCCTCCTCCTGAACCTTAATCCCCCAGGAATTATTGATTAGTTCTCTATAACTATAATTTTGCCCATTTGAAAATGTTTTGTAAATAGAATTGTATAGGCTGTCATCCTGTGAAATATGATTTTTTCTTTTCCACTTAGCACAATGCTGTTGAGATCCATTTAAGTTGTTGTGAGAGAGCGAGAGACAGAGAAAGAGAAAAGAGAGCAAGAGACAGAAAGCACTCTTCACATTGCCAAGCTTAAAACTCATGGTGGGCGTGTGTGCGTGCATGTCCAAGATCTCAGGAGGAGAATGGAGGAGAAGGGATTGTGGTGTGGCCATCACCTCTGGGGGATGATTTCTTGCTTTCTGTCTCTCTGGATAGCGTTTGTGCCCTATAGCAAAAATCTTTCTAAAAAAATATAAGAAAAGTGTATCTGTTTTTGGAGAGAATTTTTTTGCTATAGGGCATGTACGCTCGCCTGAAAGACAGAGACAGAAAGTTAGAAATCACCCCCCGGAGGGGATGGCCATGCCACAATCCCTTCTCCATTCTCCTCTTGGGATCCTGGGCACTCATGCACGAGCGCCTGGCATGAGTTTAAGCCACCAGGTCCGGGACTCGAATTGCGGTCGACTACATGAGAGTCCAGCGACATAGCCATTATGTCAACTGCTGGTCCCTGAAAGTGTAGCATTTAATTTTTTTTTTTTTTTTTTTAATTTTCGTACCATATAGTTATCTTTGTCCTTTCATTGGAGTGCTAAACCCCAGTACATTTAATATAATTATTAATATAGTTGGTTTCAAGTTTATCATCTTTTTGTTTCCCATTTGTTGTATTTTTTATTTCATCTTTCCTGCCATTATTTTTTTTAATTGAGTATATGTTAGTATTTTATATATTCTGTTTGGCTTTTTTTTTTTTTTTTTTTAATGAATTTTTGCCTTAGATTACGTGTGCTCACCAGGAGAGACAGAGACAGAAGAAAAGTGAGAAATCACCCTCCATGGGGGATGGCCATGTCACAATCCCATTTCCTCCATTCTTCTTCTGGGATCTTGGGCACATACTTACATGTGCCCAGTGTGAGTTTCAAGCCACCAGGTCTGGAACTTGAACTGCTGTTGGTCATGTGGGAGACCAGCAACGTAACTGCTAGGTCATCTGCTGGCCCCTCTGTTTGATTTTTAGCTATACCTGTTTGTATTATCATTTAATGATTGCTTTAGCGAGTACTGTGTTTGTTATCTCAAGTCATACTGAATTAATGCTACTTCATCTTCCATGTAAGAATCTTTTAAAATTTAGCTTTAGAGTCTAGTAGGTGGCATGGTGGTTAAGGTGCTGGACTTCACATTCACATGTCTGACCATGGGTCGAGTCCTGGGTCTGGTGGCTTGCTTTCTCACTTTCTCTCCTACCCCCCCGCGGTGAGCATGCATACCCTATAGCAAATTTAAAAAATAAAATTAATAATTATTCTTAAAAAGTTAAAAAAATTTAGTCTAAATTTAGTCCTGATCTATGGAAGCCTGAGAGAACCAGCAAACTGTTAGGAAAGTTCAGAATCCATAATCATAAATTCACTCAAAGCCGATGTGATCATCATATGCTAGCTTTTGGGAATACAAATCTATTGGGTTGTCAGAAGAGTCATGACGTATTTTTTTCTTTGTGAAAATATGTCACGACTTTTCCGACAACCCAATTACTGAGATAAAAAAAAAAAATCTTTACATTCTTTATTGTCTAGCTAACTGAGATCAGTTGATTGAGATGAAGTACAAAGACTTTTAGACCTGAGTGCTAGGGAATGAATTTATTCTGGGGGGAGAGAGCAGAAGAGAAAGGAAATAAAAGGTTGGAAAAAAGCTGTACCAGAAAAACACTAAACAGAAGAAAGCTTAGTGACGGTATTAATATCAGATGAGGTAAACTTTAAAACATGCAGTATCGGGCCAGCCTGTAGTATGGTGGTGAAGGTGCCTGGAACCCATGTGGCTGACTGTAAGATTCAGAAGCCATTATCCACATTGTGAATAACACCCTCTCCAGAATAGTGCAAGGAACAGCTTGTGCAACTTTTCATGGTAGCCCTTGAGTAAGAGTTGGTTGGAAAAGGTTTCCAAAGAGAGGTGGCATATAAGACGTTTAAAGGGAACCAGCAGTTAGCGTAATGGCTATGTCGCTGGACTCCCACGTAGTCGACCGCGGTTCGAGTCCCGGACCCGGTGGCTTAAAACTCACACCGGGCATGTGTGCGTGCATGCCCATGATCCCGAGAGGAGAATGGAGGAGAAGGGATTGCGGTGTGACCATCCCCCCTGGGGGGTGATTTCTCGCTTTCTGTCTCTATGTCTCTGTCTGGCGAGCGCACGCGCCCTATAGCGAAAACCTCTCAAAAAAAAAAGAAAAGAAAAAAAAAATGACGTTTAAAAAGATTAGTAGGAATTTTCCAGGCAGTGTAGGAGGAGGATTTACAGGCAGTCTTTTTCAGGCCTTATGATTAAAATAGGTTTTATCTATTACAATCTTTATAAGGCTGAAGAGTTACTATATTTTGGTGATCTTAATATGTATATTTCTTGGGCCAGCCTGTGATTTGGTGGAGTGGTGGTTGAGGCAGCTGGATCCCGTTTTTCCAACTGTACAATTTAAATCCTGGACCCAGCAGCTTGAAAAATCATGCCAGGTGCATGTATATGGTGTGCCCAATAGCCTCCAAAAGGAGAAATAGAGGTAAAGGGATTGTAGCACAACCATTTCTATGAGGAGGTACTTCCTCATTTTATTTTTCTCTCTCTGTCTCTCTCCAGCCAGCACATGTGCATTCCAGAAAATTAAAGTAAAATGCATGGGGCCAGCAGGTGGTGCAGTGTTTAAGGTGCTGGACTCACATGGCCAACCATGGTTTGAGTCCCAGACTCAGCAGTTTGAAACTCACGCCAGGCACGTGTGTACGTGCCTAAAATCCTGAGAGGTGAATGGAGAAGGATTGTGGTGTGACCATTCCCCTGGGGGATGATTTTTCACTTTTTTTCTCTGTATCTCTCTCTGTCTCTCCAGTGAGTACATGCTCCCTATGCCAAAAATCTCTCCAAAATAAAAAACTCACAAAATGCATATTCCGCCCCCCCCCCCCCCCCGAATTTCCTAGAGTGTGTGTGTGCCCTGGACTCAAACCTGGCAATGGACCAGGTGGAATCCAGTTGCCTTTAGCATGCCATGGGTCTTCCCATAATTGACATTGCCCCATATATCATCTCTGATAGCCATTGTGAAGGCCTACAACAGTCCTTCTCAGTTTGTTAAGGGAGTGCTCCTGTTTGAAGTCCTTCAGGATTTGCTGCATGCTCCCTAATAACTTCTAGTAATTGAATATTTTGTTAGAGTTAATTATCAGTCATATTTATCAGGTACAAAATTTTCTGATATTAGAAAATTTTCTGGTATTCTATTCCTTTATAAAAGAAGTACATTCTAATTCATTAGCGTCTATCATTAACTGTTGAATATTATGAAAAATGATGTGATCTGGTATCTTATATTTTGTCCTGTTTAGAAGTCATCAGTTTTTTTAATGTGACTTTGTACTACCTTTAAATTTTCCTTTAACACACAATAGGCAAATCAAAGTAGGTTAAGTTTGTTCTCAGAATGAAATGATGATATTTGTATTCGTGTATATTTTATATTTGAACTTCCTTTTGGAAGCATTTCTAACATGTGCTTGTGTTTTGATTTTGTTTCCTTAGTGAAAATATTCTCTTTGGAATGGGAAATCCTCTCCTTGACATCTCTGCTGTGGTGGACAAAGATTTCCTTGATAAGTAAGTATTATACACTTTGTATGTACGATGTGAAATTTACATTTGAATAAAAACTAATGAACACTTTAATACTGAATTTACTTTCTAACACATTCCAGTGGAGGAAAACTCAGGAAATTTAAATCTATTAATAGCAAATGTACTGTCAATATTTATTGAGCAATTGACCACAAAATTTTTCTCTGAGAAAATTTAAATACATTTATTCATTATTCTTACTATTTTCACCTGAAATTTGTTGTTTATTATTTGAAAGGAGGAAGTATTTATGACTTATGTAATAATTTAATTCCCTAAGTTTTAAATTACTGTCAGTGCACTATATCTATAATGGTACCATAACGTAACTGAGAGAAGAAAGACACTTAGAGAGGACAAGAATAATATTCAGGACACAATTCACAGGCCAAATCTTCACCATTTCCCTATTAATATTGAATCATAGAAATATATGCATTTAAAATATTTGCATAAAAATATATTTTTCTATGCAAAAATGCACCATGACTTTTCTGATGATCTAGTAGTAACTTTTGATTTTTTTTAAGAATTATTTTATTTAACTATATATATTTATGTTTAATTTGACCAGAGAAGGACAGAGTGTGTATGAGAGAGAGAGAAGGCTGCCAGGTCCAGGACTCGAACTACGGTCAGCCATATAGGAGTCCAGCACCCTTAACCACCATGCCACCTGCTGGCCCCAACTTTTGATGTGTTTTTAACTTATCTGAGAAGTCAGTTTGTGTTCATTTACCTATCTTGTCCTCTTTTCTTAAAGAATTATTTATTTAATTTTATTTATTATTATTTTTTAATTTGACTAGCAAGAGATGGCGAGAAAGAGAGAGAGGAAGTGAGAAAGCAGGCTGCCAGGTCCTGGACTCGTACTGTGGTTGGCCATGTAGGAGTCCAGTGCTTCAACTACCACACCATCTGCTTGCCCCATATTTATGTACCTTTTTGAGACTATTTGGAACATATTAATAGAATAATTAGTAGTAAAAAAGAATTAAGGATGAGAAAACAAACCCTCTCCCCTCATTGCATACCTTAAGTTCTTTGCCCAGAAGCAACCTCTTTTTTTAAAAGTTGAGGTAAAATTCATGTAATATAAAATTCATCATTTTTATCCATCAGAAGTATAGAGTTCAGTGACTTCCAGTACATTCACAGTCTTTAACAACCATCACCAGTATATACTTTAGGACATTTACTTTTTTTCCCTGTAAGTTTGTTTATTTGTTTGTTTATTCAGGAGTGAGAGAGACAGACAGAACCAACAACAGGTCTTGATGCCATGATCCATCTACTGCTTTAGCCAGTCCAAGATCATGGGCACCTGAGTGCCTGGCATAATTTGGAAAGTCTGCAGACACAAATCTGGAACCTTTCTTATGTGGACCAGCCTCACAGAGACCTGCGTTTTACTGCTATACCACTAACCAGCCTCAGAACATTTTTACCACTCTGAAAGAAATCCTATACCCATAAAGCAGTCTTCACTATTTTGTTTTCTTGCCCAATCTCCTGGAAACCACTAGTGTACTCTTTCTGTAGATTTGCTTGTTCTGGGTGTTTCATAGAAATGGAACCATCTGTGACCTTTTGCATTTATATTGGTTTATTTTGCTTAGTGTAATGCTTTGATAGCTTATCCATGTTGTGGTCATATTTCAGTACTTCATTCTTTCTTAATGGTAGAATAATCTTCCATTGTATGGATATACAACATTTTGGTTATCCATTCATTGGTTGGTAGACATAAGGGTTGTTTCTAGTTTTGTTAGTTATGAACAATGTTGTTTGTGTATATTTGTGCATAAACTTTTGTGCTGAAATATGTTTTCATTTCTCTTGAATATCCACGTAGGAATGGAATTGCTGGATCATAAAGTAATTCAGTATTTTAACTTTCTGAAGAGCCACCAAATTGTTTTACACAGCAGCTTTACCATTTTACAATGATACCAAATTGGAACAAGTGTTCTGAGTTCTCGACATCCTTACCAAAACTTGTTATTTCCATTTTTAAACTTATAGCCATTCTATGGGGTCATAGGAAAAGTCATGACATGTTTTTCTATACAAAAATGCATCATGACTTTTCAGCTAACCCAGTGGTGATATTTAATTGTGGTTTTGCTTTGCCTTTTTTTTTTTTTTTTTTTTTTTTTTTAAGAGAGACTTTTGTTATAGGGTGCGTGGGCTCACCAGAGAGATAAAAAGCGAGACATCACCCTACAGGGGAGATAGCCATGCTGCAGTCCCTTCTTCATTCTCCTCTTGGGATTTTGGCCATGCATGCACACGTGCCTGGTGTGAGTTTCAAGCTGCTGGGTCCAGGACTTAGACTGTGGTTGACCATATGGGAGTCTAGTGATAGAACCATTACACCATCTGCTGGCCCCAGATTTGCATTTAAAAAATTATTGTTATTATTATTTTAAATTCACTATAGGGCACATGTGCTCACCAGGTGGGAGGGGGAAGAGAGAGAGAGAGAGAAAGAGAGAAAGGAAAGGAAAAGAAAGGAAAATAAAAGAAAGCCGCCAGGTCCAGGACTTGAACTGGTCAGCAATGTGGGAGTCTAGTGTATCAACCACCATGCCATCTGCTGGCCCCACATCTGCATTTTTTTTTTTAAATAACTAATGATGTTAGGCATCTTTTCGTGTATTTATTGGTCATTTGTATGATTGGGTTGTTGTCTCTTTGTTGTTGAGTTTTAAATTGTGGATATTGCATTCTTATCTGATAAATAATTCGTAAACATCTCCTGTTATGTGGGTTGTATTTAATTTGTATTTAATGTTTTAAATTTTTATTCTTTATTTATGGTAGAGTGCATACACAAATGAGAGAGGAAAGAGAGGAGGGGCACCCTTCATAGGGTCTTGTTATTCCTGGATCCCCTTCCTCTAGCTCTACATCCTGTGAATCTTAGGCACTTGCACTTGTACCTGCTGTGTTTCAGACTGACCAGGGCAGGTCTTCAAAATGCTATTGTGTGGGATCCAGCTGCTTAAACATCACATTATCTCTGTGCCATGGAGTCAGTCCTGTCTTTAATTTATTGATAGTGTTCTTTGATGCTAAAAAGTTTTAAATTCTGATGTAGTTCACTATTTTCTTTAATTGTGCTTTTGTTGTCATGGCTCAGACTCCTTTAAATTCAAGATCTTTAAGGTTTATGACTATTTTTTCCCTAAGAGTATTATAGTTCTAGCTATGGAATTTGGGTCTTGGATTTCATTTTGAGTTAATTTTTGTATTATGTATGAAGTAAAGGTTGAATCTGATTCTTTTGCGTGTGGAAATCCAGTTTTCCAAGCACCGTTTGTTGAAGAGACTTTTTTCTTCTCTCTCTCTCTTTTTTTATTTTTGCTATAGAGTGTGTGCACTCACTAGAGAGTGAATGAACGAGAGAGAGAGAGACTGAGAGAAAGTGAAAAATCACCTCCCAATGGCCACACTTCAGTCCCTTGCCTTCAATTCTCCTCCTAGGATTTTGGGTATACAAGCACACACGCTTGGCGTGATACTCAAGCTGCAAGATCTGGCACTTAAACTGTGGTCCACCACGTTGGAGTCCAGGGCTTTAACCACCGCGCCACCTACTGGCCTGAGACTTTTTTTTTTTCCTTTGAGAAATCTTGACATCCTTGATGAAAGTCGGTTGACCATAGATATGTGTATAAATTTCTAGCTTTTTTTTTTAATTATTTAACTTTATTTACTCATTTATTTTCTAATTTGACCACAGGGACAGAGTGAGAGAGAGAGAGGGAGTGAGAGAGGCAAAGTGAGAAAGCAAGTTGCCAGGTCTGGGACTTGAACTGTGATCAGCCATGTGGGAGTCCATCGCTCTTAACCCCCACGCCATCTGCCAGCCCCCCTAAATGTCTAGATTCTTAACTTCTATTCCATTGACCTATATGTCTGTCCTTAAGCCAGTACCATAGCATTTTGATTACTGTAGCTTTGTTGTAAGTTTTGAAGTCAGGAGATTTGAGTCCTTAAACTTCATTTTTTTCCAGATTGGTTTTTATACTCGGGGTCCCTTGTAATTGCATATGAATTTTAGGATCAGCCTATTTTTGCTAAAAAGGCAGTTGGAATTTTAATGTGAGTTATATTGAATATAGATCAGTTTTGGAAATACAGCTTTTTTCTTTTTAGAGAGATTTTTTGCTATAGGGTGCATGTGTTTGCTGGAGAGACAGAGACCGAAAGTAAGAAATCACCCCTCATGGGGCATGGCCATGTTGCAGTCCCATCTCCATTCTCCTCTTGAGATTTTGGATATGCACTCACAATGCTTTGGTTTTAAGCCACTAGGTCCAGGTCTTGAACCACGATCGACCTCTTGCTAATCCAGTGATATAATCATTATGCCATCTGGTGGTCCCAGAAATATGGACATTTTACCAGTATTGAATCCTCCAGTTCATAAACATGGCACAGGTTTCTGTTTATTTAGGGTTGTTTTTTTGTTTTAGTTTTTGCCAGAAGGTGAGTGCACTCACTGGAGAGAGAAGGGGAGAGAGAGGGAGGGAGAAAAAGGGTGAGCCCCCAATTGGGTGTGGTCATGCTGCAGTTTCTTTTCTTACATTTTTTCATCCTGTCAGGATTTTGGGCATGTATGCACATGTGGTCTGGTGTGTTTTTCAAGGTGCTGGGACTGGGATTCAGGCTTCAATTGGCCTGGTGGGATCTGGCTCTATGCATAGGGCTTAAACACTGCTCTAAGGGTTAGCTCTGTTTAGGGTTTTAAAAATTCTTTCAACAATGTTTAGTAGGTTTTCAGTGTATATAAATCTTTTATTTCTTTAGTTAAATTTAATCTTATATATATTTTATTGTTTTTGATACTATTATAAATGGATTTGTTTTCTTCATGAATTGTTCATTTCTAATATATATAAAATACAACTGATTTTTGGGGGGATATCAAATTTATTTTTTTAATTCTTTATTTTTTTTTTTAGAGGTTTTTGGTATAGGGCACATGTGCTCACCAGAAAGACAGAGAGAGACAGAAAGACAGAAAGCGAGAAATCACCCTCCAGGGAGGATGGCCATGCCGCAATCCCTTCTCCTCCATTCTCCTCTCAGGATCTTGGGCACGCACACACACGTGCTCGGCGTGAGTTTTAAGCCACCAGGTCCGGGACACGAACCGTGGTCGACTATGTGGGAGTCCAGCGACATAGCCATTACGCTAACTGCTGGTCCCAGGGGGATAACAAATTTTAACAAATTCTGTTTTCTTGGGGATCCTGGCAATTACACCAATATTTGGGTAAATTTAAATATCGAACTGTCAGTCAGGCAAGAATCCATGAATGTTTAATTTTGACCTATTGTAGGGGACTTTGGATAAACTGTAAGGTGTGTGTTTCATCCTAACTTGTTCACATATAAATTAAAAAAAATATCTTTCTCGATCAGAAAACACTCTTGCATATGGTTATGTTGATCATATTAGTTCTCTGGTTACCTTGTACTTTAGTAATTGGTTGAGTATTCTTTATTTGAAATGCTTGGGACTAGAAGTGTTTTAGATTTGAATTTTTTCTATTTTAGAATATTTGCATATGTATAATGAGATAGCTTAGGGATGCAATCCTAGTCTGTACACATAATTCATTTTTGTTGGGTATGTTCCTTCTCCATGTAGCCTGAGGGTAATTTTACACGATATTTTTGTGTTTCACTGTGTTAACTGTGACTGATCATATGAGGTCAAATACAGGGTTTTCCACTTGCAGTATCATATTGGTGCTCAGAAAGTTTCAGATCCTGGAATGCTTTAGATTGCAGATTTTTTAGAGTAGAGACACCCAGCCTACGATTTCTTTTCTTTTAAAGAATTATTTATTTAATTCATTCTATTTGTTATTATTATTATTTTTAAATTTATGTGTTTTTAAATTCAACCAGAGAGAGACAGAAAAAGAGAAAGCTAGGAAGCAAACTGCCAGGTCTAGGACTTGAACCACTCTCACCCATGTGGGAATCCAGCTCCTTTAACCACCACATCACCTGCCGGCCCTGCCCAACCTAAGATTTCTAAGATTTGTCACCTCTCAGTACAATCCTTGACTTATTATGTAGGATGAAATTATTCCTGCTCCTGTTTTTTTCCTTCTGCTATTACTTCTTTATTTCTACTCCCTAACTTTCGTTAACTGTATTTTTAATTTTTATATTAAGGTTGAAATGTTTTAATTCTGTTACCTATAATTAAATCTAACCCAAATAATACAAAATAGCTTATCCATATTTACACTACTATCACTACATATAACTTATTGGATAAATAAACAATGACCCAGCAATGTAGAGCAGGCTTAACATTTGGAATACAATTAGAATAATTTATTATATTAAAACAAACTAAAAACACTCCATAATCCTCCCAATAAATACAGAAAAACCTTTCAACAAAATGCAGTATATCTATTCCTGGATAAAAAAATAATCTACAGCAGTCTAGAAAATAGAAGAGAATTTCTCTAACCTTTAGGGAAAAAAAATCTAATAATATTATTCCCAAAGGTTTTTTTCCCCTTCATGATGGATTGTATGCACATGAATGAGTGGTGTGTGGAGAGAGAGAGAGAGAACAAGCACACAACCACATCCTCTGCGGGCTCTAGTCACCCTGTGATTACCTTCAGTCCTCCAGCCCATCGGATCTTGGGCACTCATGCACATGCTTGATATGTTTCAGACTGACCTGGCCAGGGAATTCAAACATTGGTTGCCATATGGGGTCTGGTTTCTCTTGAGCCATGCATTACCTCTGCCATGGAGCTGGCTCTAATAATATTCTTAATAATGAAAGACTGAATATTCTTCCCTAAGATCAAAACCAGTTCAAGAATGTCAGCTCTTATTACTTCCATTCAATATGTTTATGGTGATAACTGGAGGTTCGAATTAGTGCGGTCAGCAGCAAGAAATAAAAGACGTATTGATTGTAAAGGAAGTAATAAATAAATTGTTTTTATTTCCAGAAGATATGATCATCTAATGTAGAATGCCTAATGGAATCTACAGAAAGCTATTAGCTAATTTCAAAAATTTTTATAAAGCTACCATAATCAAAATAGTGGATGAGTATAGAGATAGACAGTGTTTGCATAGAATAGAAGTACAGAATGAATTCCACATATAAAAGGAGAACTTATTATATTTTTTTTTTTGAGAGGTTTTTGCTGTAAGGCGCATGCACTTGCCAGACAGAGACAGAGAGACAGAAAGCGAGAAATCACCCCCCAGGGGGATGGCCACGCCACAGTCCCTTCTCCTCCATTCTCCTCACGGGATCTTGGGCACGCACACACACGCGCCTGGTGTGAGTTTTAAGCCACCGGATTCGGGACTCGAACCGCGGTCGACTACATGGGAGTCCAGCAACATAGCCATTACGCTAACTGCTGGTCCCAAGGATAACTTATTTTTGAGAAAGGGATGAGACCAATTTAGTGGAGAAAGGATTTTTTTTAAAAAATTATTCACTATTAGTATTTTTTTAAGAGATATTTTTGCTATAGGCTGCAGACGCTCGCCAGAGAGACAGAAAGAGACAGAGAGACCAAAAGTGAGAAATTACCATGCTGCAATCCCTTCTCCTCTATTCTCCTATCAGGATTTCCGGCACACATGCACACGTGACCAGCATGAGTTTAAGCTGCTGAGTCCGGTACTCAAACCATGGTCGACTCTGTGGGAGTCCAGCATCATAACCGTTATACCATATGCTGGTCCCTAGTATTATTTTTCTCAACAGAGAGAGAGAGACAGAGAAGGTGATAGGGAAAGTGAGAAAGCAAGCTGCCAGGTCTGAGACTCGAACTATGGTTGGCCATGTGGTAGTCTGGTGCTTTAGTCACCATGCCACCTGCTGGCTCCAAGGAAGGATGTCTTTTAAATTAGTGGTGCTGGTTTGGGACTTCTTGGCAGCCAGAAATGTGAAAAATAAACTTCTGTTTTTATAAATCACTGTCTGTACTATTTTGTTAAAGCAGTACACATGGACATATGCCAAATGATTTAAATGATTTTAGAATGTAAAGAATGTCTGGATTGAGTTCCATAGATGTTTGCCACTGACCTGTGTTCTCAAACTATAAATTTGTGGGCTGAGGAATAGTATTTCTTGGTAAGTAAATAATTAACAAATAAAAAGATTGCCAGTCTATGTTTAGTACTAAAGTCTCAGCTAGTACTGAAGGTTGTTAAGGAAAAATGTCAATCCTTTGTTGCATGGCCCACTTCTCCTCTGGCTTTCCCTGAGTGCTCTATAGGTTCTGCTCTTTTAGAAGAAACCATTTTAAATTCCATTAGGTGTTTTTTGTTTTTTGTTTCTTTTTGGTATCTGCCTATTTTGAAATAATATACTAATAATGCTACATGTGGTTTTTTTTTTCTTTTTTTTTCTTTTTTTTTTTTTCTTTTTTTGGGAGAGGTTTTTGCTATAGGGCGCGTGCGCTCGCCAGACAGACAGAGAGAGACAGAGAGATAGAAAGCAGGAAATCACCCCCCAGGGGGGATGGTCACGCCGCAATCCCTTCTCCTCCATTCTCCTCTCGGGATCTTGGGCACGAACGCACACGCGCCTGGCGTGAGTTTAAGCCACCGGGTCCGGGACTTGAACCGCGGTCGACTACGTGGGAGTCCAGCGACATAGCCATTACGCCAACTGCTGGTCCCTACATGTGGTTTTCACAGGGTGATTGGAGAGGCAAAGAATAGGGACCAGCAGTTAGCGAATAAAAATTCCTTTGATAAAGAGAGCAGTGATGGGAACCAGCAGTTAGCGTAATGGCTATGTCGCTGGACTCCCACGTAGTCGACCGCGGTTCGCGTCTCGGACCCGGTGGCTTACAACTCACGCCGGGCGCGTGTGCGTGCGTGCCCAAGATCCCGAGAGGAGAATGGAGGAGAAGGGATTGCGGCGTGACCATCCCCCCTGGGGGGTGATTTCTCGCTTTCTGTCTCTCTGTCTCTCTCTGTCTGTCTGGCGAGCGCACGCGCCCTATAGCGAAAAAACCTCTCCAAAAAAAAAAAAAAAGAAGAGAGCAGTGATTATCTTAGGATGGTTCCAGAGCAAAGGACACAATAGTACTCCATGTGGAGGCCAAGTTCTTGGTCTTTTAAGTCCCCTGAGGAAGAAATAAGCTAATTATGACAATAAGCAATGGTGGAGATGATTCTCTCTGACTTACCTGGAAAGTTTGCTTTTGCTCTTTTTAATTGGGGTTGTAATATTCTCTTTACTTTCTTTACTGTAGAAAAGTTTCTGATTACTTACTTCCAGGTTCTAATAAGTGGTCAAAACCCGAGTATACTGAGAGTTAACTGTGAAACGAGATGAACTGAAGTTCAGTTTCTCACGCGTACCGTTTACTTAGCAGTCCTAAGCTTAGAGACTGACTGAAGTCTATTTTTCCAGCTATTTCTTGGGTTAATTTTAATTGTCTGTTGACTTATTATGATAGTGAAGGATTTAGCTCTCTTTCATTTACTGCCATCTCTGTCTTCCTTACGTGAATATATCGCATTTTAAAAAATCAGTAATCTTAGTGAAACACTATTGTGGATTATGATTACTTATAAAACTGGTTTTTTTTTTTTTTTTTTTGCAATTACTTGTTGTATCCCATGTTCAGTTGCATCCTTTTCTGTAAACTTATTAAAATTAATGGCAAGAAGGGCAGGAATGCTCATTCAGGAGGCCCAAAATCATGTCCATTCCCCTCACCTCCAAAGAGAAATCTTGGTGAATAAGGAAAGGATTTTATTCAGTGAGACCAGCTTTTGGGAGAGGTAGACCAGAGTCTATACTGTCTGCTGTACTGGATATGATACAAAGCTGAAGCAAAGATTTCAGTTTGAGGTAAATTGAGAAACAAAGGGCAAGTTATTTATTGTCTTGGGGCAGAAATGATAAGGATCACAAGGAGATCCCTGATTGGGGGCTCTTTCCCTTTTGGGCATGCAGGTCAGGGCTAAATGATTGGTTTCTCTTCCCTGCAAGGGGCTCTAGATAAGCAGTGATTTACCAGAGGCTCTAGATAAACAGTGATTTAAAGGGGGAAAGAAGCAAGTGGAGTCAGTGAAGACTCTTAAATCTTGGTTTAGAAACTAAGTGTGGCTTTGTAGTACTTGAGGTAATAAAATCTTTTCAGTTGGTCAAATGGGAGGGAAGTTGGCATTTGTCCCTTCCCTATTTCCATAGTCATATATCTGTAAAAACTCAGCAAGGTTATTGTTAATTTTAGTTAAGCATTAGGTTGTTGGTTTTTTGTTGTTGTTGTGTTTTTTTTTTTTTTTTTTTTTTTTTTTTTTTGCTATAGGGTGTGTGCGCTTGCCAGAAAGACAAAGAGAGACAGAGAGATAGAAAGCAAGAAATCACCCACCAGGAGGGATGGCCACGCCACAATACCCTCTCTTCCATTCTTCTCTCGGGATATTGGGCATGCACGCACACAAGGCCCGGTGTGAGTTTAAGCCACCGGGTCCGGGACTTGAACTGCTGTCAACTACATGGGAGTTCAGTGACATAGCCATTATGCTAACTGCATAATGGTCCCTAAGCTTATATAAATTATATGGTAATCTAACTTACACTTTTTTAAAAAGAGCTGTTTATTTAATTTTATTATTTTTTAATTTGCTACAGGACACATGTACTCAGCAGAGAGAGCCAGAGAGAGAGAGGGAAAGTGAGAAAGCAAGCTGCCAGGTCCGGGACTCAAACTGTAGTCAGCCATGAGGGAGTCCAGTGCCTTGCAAACAGCATGCCACTTGCTGGCTCCTGACTTATATTTTTAGAAGCAGTGTTAATTAAAAAAATAGTTTCTTTCCTTTACATTTAAAATTTCCTTTGGATTACATGACTCTTACATAGTTTCTTCTTTCCAACAATTTCTTTTTTTTTTTTTTGGAGAGGTTTTTGCTACAGGGTGTGCGCGCTCGCCAGACAGACACAGACAGAAAGCGAGAAATCACCCACCAGGGGGGATGTCCACGCTGCAGTCCCTTCTCCTCCATTCTCCTCTTGGGATCTTGGGCACACTCGCACACGTGCCCATCATGAGTTTAAGCCACCGGGTCTGGGACTCGAACCGCAGTCGACTATGTGGGAGTCCAGCGACATAGCCATTAACGCTAACTGCTGACCTCAGCCAACGATTTCTTACTTGAAAGGATGCTCAATATTCTTTTCTAAACTAGGTTTATAGTTGTATGCACAGTATAAGCTTTGCATACAGCATTTATAAATATCACATGGATAGTAAAAAGTATCAATAATTTTAGTAAATATTTTACATATACAGTAAGCACATGGTGCAGAGTAATTGCTCTATACTTTTGACTCTTATATAGGTTTGGGTACATGTTAGGTATGTAATAAATAGTTTTTGGGTAAAAAAGTTTTATTTGTGTTTTTGAGAGAGTTTTTTTTTTTTTTTTTTTTTTTTTTTTTTTTTTTTGCCATAGGGCATATGTGCTCACCAGAGACAGACAAGAGAGAGAGAGAGAAAGAAAATGAGAAACCACCCCCATCCTTTGCAGTGCCTTCTCCATTCTCCTGGGATTTTGGGCATACATGCATGTGCGCCCAGTGTGAATTTCAAGCCACTGGGTCTGGGACTCGAACTGTGGTCAGTCATGTGTGAGTCTAGTAACTACTATGCCATCTGTTAACCCTGAAAGAAGTTTCTTTTATGAAAGCCTTTTTTTTTTTTTTAATAGTTTTTTTCTATAGACCACGTGTAATCACTGGAGAGAGGAAATAATGAAAAATCACCCCCCAAAGGGATGACCACACTGAAATCCCTTTTCCTCCGTTTTCTTCTCTGAATTTTAGACATGCCCTGTATGATTTTCAAGTCTTTGGATTTGGGACTGAAACCACAGAGTTGAGCATGTAGGATCTTGTACCTTAACCTCTATGCCACCTGCTGGACCCATAGGTAATTCTTTTTTTTTTTTTCTATTTTTTGGGAGAGGTTTTTGCTGTAGGGCACATGTGCTCGCCAGACAGAGAGAGAGAGAGAGAGAGAGAGAGAGAGAGAGAGAGAGAGAAAGCAAGAAATCACCCCCCAGGGGGATGGTCACGCTGCAATCCCTTCTCCTCCATTCTCCTCTCGGGATCTTGGGCACGCATGCACACGTGTTTGGTGTGAGTTTTAAGCCACCGGGTCTGGGACTCGAACTGTGGTCCACTACATGGGAGTCCAGTGACATGGCATTACATTAACTGGTGGTCCCCATAGGTAATTTCTTATAAAACTATTTTGCCATATTTTAAAATTTTCAGTTTATTTATTTTTTTTCCATTCTTTCCCATTGATCCGTATATAGTAAGGCTTGATATCTGATGAAGGACCTTGTTCTTATTCAGAAATTTTTGGGACTAGCTCCATAACCTAATGGTTGGTGAAGCTGGGTTTCTCATTGCTAACAGGCAACCAAATCCCAGACCTGGCAGCATGAAAAGCTTGCTCTGTGTGTGTGTGTGTGTGTGTGTGTGTGTGTGTGTATACACGCACATACACGTGCATCTGAGCGTGCACACACCTGCCTGCCCCAAATCCCAACAAGATAGAGAAATGGAGAAGAGATTGCACTGTGACCACACCCCCTAGGAGGTGTTCCCCTCCCGGTCACTCTTGTCATTCTCTCTGGTGAGTGCATATTGGCTGCAGTTAAAACTTGTCTTTTAGTTATTCTAGGTTCTTTTGTACATAAATTTTAGAAATGAACTTATCAAATTCTACAAAAATTCTTCTTGAGATTTTTTTGAGAATCATACTTATAGAATAATTTTTAAAAATGACATCTTTGGGGCTAGCAGGTGTGTGGTAATTAAGGCGCTGGACTGCCACATGTTTGACCATGATTCAAGTCCCGGACCTGGAGGCTTGCTTTCTCACCACCTCCTTCCCCATCTCTCTCTGGCCAAATTAAAAAAAAACAATAATAAAAAATGAAGTTGAATGGATGATTCTTTTTAAAAAATGTGATCTTTGTCATATGAATTTTCTAATCTACATTTAAAAAATTTATTTTAGATATTCTTTTAAATCTTTCAATAACTCATGAGATCTAAATACATTAAGCTTTAAAAAATGCTTAGATTTTTGGTTTTTGTTGTTACTTACATATCTTATAGAAGTAATCATTTCCAAATTAATGTCATGAATCATAAAAATAATTAAAAAAAATAAAGCCATACAGAAATCATTTCAGTAAAAATGAAATTTAGAGTAAATTATTATCTCTATTCCAGTGCTGTCCTCTGGATTATTCTGTGATAAGGGAAATGACTGATATCCATCATGGTGACCAGTAGTTACATTTGGTCTTGAGCATTTGAAGTGCGGTTTCTGCAACTGATGAACTGAACTTTAACATTGTATTTCATTTCAGTTTAAATTTCAATAGCCATATGTGATTAGCAGTTATGGTATTAAACTAATGTATAGCTTAGGTTTTATTGTAAATCTAGTTACACACACACACACACACACACGCACACCCCCCCCACACACATGTGAGTGGTGCCATGCCTAACCTATTCAGGTTGGTTCAGGATCCAAACCTTAGCTCTATCAGTGGCTCTACTTCATGTCATAGCACCCTACTGCTTCTGACACTGAGGGTGGGCTTGCTTTATTCTTTACAGAAATATGATACAAATCGAGTTGCCTAGTAGTTAGTTTATGTATTTTAATTAAAGAATGCTTCATAGACAAAATATAAATCATTTCTTGTTTAGCACTTTCAAAGATTTTTACATCCGTGTCAGTACAATACACTTTTTATTCAGGATTGGTAAGAGGTGTGTCATTCTTTTTATAGTAGGTTAAAGGTACTAATTAAATGAGAATCAGGGAAGGAAAATCAATATGACCTTTCTACTTGGACCTCTGATCCATTGTTAGATTCATTTTAAGAAAAGGTTGAGTATAGGGCCAACAGATTGTGTGGTGGTTAAGACGCTGGATCTCCCACATGGCTAACCGCGGTTTGAGTCTGGTGGCTTGCTTCTCACTTTCCCTCTTTGTCTCTATCTCTCTCTAGTCAAATTAAATAATAAATAAAATAAGTAATGAAAACACATCTTAAAAAAAGGTTGAGTATAAATGGAAATTGAAGACCTGGAATTGTTGTCAGTATTATTTATTTCTCTATCTCTCAGGAAATCTATTTACCTTTAGTAGTACACATACTGTAACAGTACTGTGAAAGATCCCTGATCTAATACATATAGCAACCTCTGCCTCAGAGACAGGGAGACTGAGACTCAAGAAAGTGGTGAAGTATTTGTATATATGGTTTGATCAAACACCCCCAAACTCTTTCCTTCTGTGTCATACTACTTAATACGTAGCCTAGTACATGGTAGATACTTATTATGTATTTAATGAATGAATAACTGCATGATGTTTTGTGTACTCCTTTTTTTCTTTCTTTCTATCTCTCTCTCTCTTTTTTTTTTTTTTAACAGATTTTTGCCTTAGGCCACATGCGCTTGCTGGAGAGAGAGAGAGACAGAGGAACGGAAAGTGAGAAATCACCTCCTTGGGGGATAGCCATGCTGTAATACCTTCTCAGTTCTTCTCCCGAAATCTTGGGCACGAACATACATGTACCTGGCATGATTTTCAAGCCACTGGTCCAGGGCTCTAACTGCTGTCTGACATGTGAGAGTCTAAAAATGTAACCACTACGTTGCTGGCCTCTATTTTGTGTATTCTTAAATACTTAATGTTGTAGTATTGAGTTGTCAGGAAAGTCAGGATGCATTTTTGCGTAGAAAAGTACTTCTCGAGTTTCCCGACAGCCTAATAGTCTTTTGAATTTTGTATGGCTGAATGAGATAACAGTATAGAAGACTGACTCTACAGAAGAATATTGAAAGTATCTTGTGTTTTCAATACATGGTCACTTTGATCTCCTTTCAGTTCCTGAGGCAATGAAAATGACTAATAGAACAGCAAAGAACCATCTGTGTAGGAATTTTTGGTATTTTATGGGTTAAATCAGATATATCATAGTGTAGTAGTGGGGCTAGCAGGTGGTGTGGTGGTTAAGGCACTAAACTCCCACATGGCTGACTGTGGTTCAAGTGTCAGACCTGGCAGCGTGGATTCTCTCTCTCTCTCTCTCTCTCTCTCTCTCTCACTTTGGTCAAATAAAAAAAAAAAATGATGAATAAAATGAAATAAATTAATTATTTAAAAATAGTATAGTAGGGTTTGTTTGGTAGGGGTCAACTGACTGTAAATGATGCTACAATTAGATTTATATGATACACATGTACTTCTGTGTTTATATGACCAATAAATATATATATATATATTTCTGTGTTAAAGGTATTCTCTGAAACCAAATGACCAAATCCTGGCTGAAGACAAGCACAAGGAACTGTAAGTGCATTAAACCCTAGGTTGTACGTGGTTTACTCTGTTTATGACGTAAATATATGTAAACAATTTGATTTTTTTAAAAGTAAAAAAATTTTAACACTATGGTTTTAATTTTAGGATTAGGATAATTTAAATGAAGTTAATAATTATTCTTGTATGCACATTAAGATATATAGAATTATATTTTTATCATGCAGACTAAAGGAAGACTGGGAAATTTTTTTTTTTCTTTCCTAAGATAAAATATTGTTAGTGTTAATTTTGGTGATAAAACCTTAACTATTATAAAAATATGGTGTTCCAACCTACAGTAGTAGTGAACCTCAAAATCTTCAAATTCTTAATGTTACAGGATTATTTGTCATTAGGTATTCACATATTAATGTTGTTAGAATTTTTCTCACTACATAATTGGGAAAAAGATAGACTACCTAGAAAACAGAAGCATATCGATTGTATTTTGTCTTCTCTCTTTGGATAATCTTAAGAGACTCAAAAAGTTGAGATGAATTAAAAATTCTCAAACCTGGGGCCAGCAGGTACCCTGGTGGTTAAGGCACTGGACACTCCCACATGACCAACCATGGTTTGAGTCCTGGATCTGGTGGCTTGTTTTCTCTCTCTCTCTTTCTGTGTGTGTGTGTGTGTGTGTGTGTGTGTGTGTGTGTGTCTGGTCAAATTAAAATAAATGGATGAAAAAAAAATGGATGAATAAATAAAATTAAATAAATAATTCTTTTAAAAAATTCCCAGACTTATAATTTTATCCCATTTATAAACTTGATAAATTTCTCAAACTTCCTTGGGAGTTTCTGTAATGTCTGACACACTCTAATGTTAAAGACATTTTATTTTGATGTGTTACTCAGGTTCCTCTTGGATTAGCTAATGTAAACATCATTTGTACTCATCAATACAGAGAATAACTTTTTTTCTTATAGAGTACATCAAGATTATTATTTCCTTCTTGTAATTTTTTTCTAAGTACTTTAAAATTCTGTCCTTACCTTTCCCAAATGATTCTCATTTTTCTTTCTTACTAAAGAGGTCATAATGTTAATTACAAAATGATAGGACCAATGTTTAGGGAGAGGATTTCTTTCAGACTTCTTATAGTTTATATATCCTATTGTCATGCTATCCTTTCATTAATATTTATATATTTGTTCTTTCCTCGTTTGGTTTTAATTCCATACTGTGAAGAAATTTTGTGCATTTTCTTTTTTTACTGCCAAGTACAGTCAGTGAGGGTAGGTGATTATCACTGTAGCATTGGTTGCTTACTTGTTATTTATTTGTAGGTCTGGTAGCACAACTCTTTTGGCTTGGGAATTAAGTAGTCAGTCAGCCTAGAGATTCCTTTGGTCTTTGTAAACTATAAATAGTATTTAAAAACATCAGACATCTGTTTTTAAAGAATAAATCTGTATTATTTAGTATGTTCCATTTAACTGTGTTAACTTGTTTAAACATTTTTTAGCTACCCCAGATGTAGTTATCCCTGGGGGAAGTAATAAACCCACGATTTTTGTTTTTATATTTTATTATGAAAAATTTTAAACATATATCCATGCATATATTCACCATATAGTTTATTAACATGTTACTGTACTTACTTTATCACCTGTTTATTCTTTTATACATCTGTTTATGCACTTATATTGGGTTGTCGGAAAAGTTACAACATGGTTTTCTATGCAAAAATGCATCATGACTTTTTTGATGACCCAATATTTTGGGAACATTTAAAAGTAAATTGTAGACATCAGTATTCTTCACTTAAAATTTCAACATAGATACCATCAACTACAATTCATTATTACAGGCTTTTATTTTTAAGTTTTACATGTTGTGGGATTTTTTTTTTTTTTTCCAATAAATGGAATCGTGGGACCAGCAGTTAGAATAATCGCTATGTCGCTGGACTCCCAGGTAGTCGACCGCGATTTGCGTCCTGGACCAGGTGGCTTAAAACTCACGCTGGGCGCGTGTGCGTGCATGCCCAAGATCCCAAGAGGAGAATGGAGGTGAAGGGATTGTGGCGTGGCCATCCCCCCTGGGGGGTGATTTCTCGCTTTCTGTCTCTCTCTGCCTGTTTGGTGAGTGCACACGCCCTATAGCAAAAACCACTCCAAAAATAAATAAATGAATGAATGAATGAATGAATGAATGGAATCGTAAATAGGCTTTGTTTTGTATAAGGTCTCTTTCCATATGTTTTTAATATTCGTCAGTGTTGTGTTTTTTTTTTTAAAGTATTTTTACTATATGGTATGTGACCTTGTTGGAGAGACAAAGGGAGAAAGAGAAAGTGAGAAAATACCCCCTGAGGGGATGGCCATACTGCTTTTAAGCTGCAGGTCTGGGACTCAAACTGTGGACAGCCATGTGGCAGTCCAACACCTTAACCACTGTACCACCTGCTGGCCCCTCATCAGTGCTTTTGCAAGTATCAGTTAATTACTTTTAATTGCTGGTTAACATTCCATAGTTTGTGTTTTCTCTTTGCTACTATTCTTAATTGTTTGATTTCTTATTAGTTGATAATCTTAAATCTTTTAGCTGCTGGTATTCTGCTTTGTAGTTTTTGATCCATACATTCAAGAAAGCTCACAGTCGACTATACCACTTGTAAGAGCAGAATATTAATGAAAAAAATCAGAGCAGCAGTTTTTCATGTTTCTGAACAAGAAAACTGATCACAAATAATCTCATTCATGTCTTTGCAGTTAAAATAGACAAAATGTGCTTAATACCAAGCTATTTTAGATGTTCTAAGAGATATCAATAGGGTCAGCAGGTGGCATGGTGGTTAAGGTGCTGGATTCCCACATGGTGGACTGCAGTTCTAGTCCTGGACCTGGCAGCTTGCTTTCTCTATTTCCATCAACCCCCCCCCCCCCATTGAAAAATAATAATAAATAAAATAAAATAAATTTAAAAGAGAGATGTAATGCAGAACTTAATTATTCAATTAATAATTCTAGGCTCTATTCTTAAATTATTATTGCTTCTTAATTCTAATCTGTTAAAGATATCTTGATTCATCATGATATTGTATAAAACGTGTTTGCAATATCACAGTGACACCACTGTTCGAAAATGAGCCCTAATTCTATGTATACTAATAAGAGTACAATGATAATTCTAATTTTGTTGATTTTCACTGTAGCATTGGTTTTTCTCTGAGAGGTTTTTGCTATATGGCGCATGCACTTGCCAGAAAGACAGACAGAGACAGAGAGACAGAAAGCAAGAAATCATCCCTCGGGGAATGGCCACACCACAATTCCTTCTCCTCCATTCTCCTCCTGGGATCTTGGGTACACACACACGTACCCGGTGTGAGTTTAAGCTTCTGGGTCTAGGACTCGACCCGCGGTCAACTACATGGGAGTCCAGGACATAACCATTATGCCATCTGCTGGTCTCTTAACTATGTTTTCATTAAAAACATTCTTAGCTCTTGAAAGCTAGTGATTCAGATTTCATATAAATGTACTCTCTTATGCTTCACAAATATATTTGTTATTCTTCTGTCTGGGAAAAACTGACATGGAACAAAATAGGGAAAAATTGGTCAGCAGTGACTCTTGTTTCTTTAAGTAGGATGATTTTGTTTAGGGTCCTATTTATTACTATTCTATATACTAAAGACTCCAGAGGATTCTTTTTTTTTTTAAAGAGAATTATTTAATTTTATTCATCATCATCATTATCTTTTATTTGACCAGAGAGAGAGAGAGAGAAAAAAAAAAAAAAGTGAGAAAGCAAGCCACCAGGTCCAGGACTTGAACCATAGTTGGCAATGTGGGAGTTCAGTGCACTTTACCACCACGCCACCTGCCGGCCTCTAAAGAGGATGATTTTAAGTATAGGAAAAGCTGAGGAATTAAGTTGTGATGTGATTAATCCAAAATTATTGAATTTATATTTTGCTCTGTGTATGATTCTATTATGAACTGGTTTCATCAGTCCTCTATAAATTTTTTTAACTTATCAGATTTTAGTTTTGTAAATGGAGCAAATAGAGTAACACCACTTGCCGTTTCTGTGCTAGATATTACTTAAAGAAAAGATATCATATAGCTTTTTGTATGTCTGTGTTATCTCAGTAAAGTGTTTTTTAAAAATCGATACTGGCTTCATTTATAATTGGAAACTTATTAAATGAAGTGTTTTCTTATTGTTGGATGTACCTGCAATTATAGATGATAAAACCATTTTGTATCCATGCATACCTATTTACTTTATGTACTCATATAAATTCCATAGTTACTGTGAATAGAATATTAAGATATGATCATAAGGATTCAGATAAGGAAAGTTAAAAGTTGATTGGTGTTGGGGCCAACAAGTGGCATGGTGGTTAAGGTGTTGGATTCCCATATGGTTGATCATGGTTTGAGTCCCAGACTTGGCGGCTTGAAATACATGCCAAGATTGTGTGTGTGTTTGCCCAGGGTCCTGAGAGGAGAATGGAAGACAAGCGATTGCAGTACAGCCATTTCTCCTTAGGAAGTGATTTCTCACTTTTTCAGAGAGGCTGTCTCTCTCTCCAGTGAGTGCATGCACCCTATAGCAAAACCCAAAACTATATATATATATATCATATATATATGATATAATGTATATATAAATATATATATATATAAAATATGTGTGTGTGTGTGTGTGTGTATAGTTGGCTGGGTTTAGGGGTAAATTCCAAAGGCAGGTATAAGTAAATTCAAAAGTTGGACAAGCAGATGGCGCAATGGTTACACTGCTGGACTCCCTTGACCGCAGTTTGAGTCCTCGACCTGGGGGCTTAAAACTCACACTGGACACTTGTACACGTGTGCCCAAAATCTGGAGAAGAGAATGGGAGAATGGAATAGAAGGGATTATGACATGGCTATTCCCCCCTGGGGGGGTGATTTTTTGCTTTCTGTCTCTCCAGAGAGCGCATGCACTCTATGGCAAAACAAACAAGCCTCTCTAAAAGCAAACAAACAGAAGTATCCATATCAGTGAACACAAATATAGGCAACTTGATATCTAAGGATTTTGGGGGTTTGCTGTACTGTATAAGTCACAGGGAAAGAAACCTTTAAAAAATATTCATATTGGAGTCAGGCAAAGGGCGTGGTGATTAAGCTGTCTGGGCTCCCACATGGCTGACCAGTCCGAGTCCTGTACCTGGTGGCCTGCTTTCTCACTTTTCCTCTTTCTCGCTCGCTCTTTTTCTCTCTCTCTCTCTCCTTCTTACCGTCTCTGGTCAAATTAAAATAAATAAAGTTAAATAAAATAATTTAAAAAAAAGAGATTCATGTCTATTTACTTAGCTTTTTCAAGGTGTACTGGTGAACTTTTGCAAGCAATGCAAGCTGTTCTAAGTGTGAAATATATTTTCCTTTGTGATGTTGAATGAATTGTTTATTGACTTGTTATAGGAAAAATTATTTGGTCATAATAACTCCTTAAATTTTTTCTTATGAAATTATATTTAAGTTTTTTGGGACCAGCAGTTAGCGTAATGGCTATGTCGCTGAACTCCCATGTAGTCGACCATGGTTCCTGGACCTGGTGGCATAAACTCACGCTGGGCATGTGTGCATGCACGCCCAAGATCCCGAGAGGAGAATGGAGGAGAAGGAATTGCAGTGTGGCCATCCCCCCTGTGGGGGTGATTTCTTGCTTTTTATTTCTCTGTCTCTTTCTGTCTTTCTGGTGAGCGCACATGCCCTATAGCAAAAACCTCTTAAAAAAACTTAGAAGTTTTTGGCAATTTAGGATAATGATGAAATAGGAGAAAATAAATTATGCAAGAGGTATGAATCAAGAGTGTTGGAAAAGACACTATTAGACCTTGATCTTTGGTATAGTGTAAAAGTATTATAATTTCTTACAGAATTCTGTGCTTAATTTCTAAACCGGTGGAGGAGATTTCTAAGGGCTTCAGTGCCACATATAAGAATATATCAGGGCCAGGATGGTTAAGGTACTGGATTCTCACCTGGCTGACTGCGGTTCTGACTGGCAGCTTGCACTGTGTGTGTGTGTGTGTGTGTGTGTGTGTGCACGCATGTGCACAAAATCCTAAGGAGAAGAATGGAGAGAAGAGATTGCAGCATGGCCATACCCCTTAGGGGGTGATTTCTCACTTTTCCTCAGTCTCTTGCAAACACTTGTGCCTTATGGCAAAAACCTTAAAAAGAAAAAAAAAAAAAAAAAAAGAGTATGTTTAGGAACCAGTAAGTGGTGTGGTGGTTAAAGTGCTGGACTCCCACATGGCCACCCCGTGGCTAGAATCCCATACCTGGTTGTTTATAAATCACTCTGTATATGTGTGCATGTATGCCCCAAATCCCAAGTGGACACGAAGGAGAAGAGATTGTGGTGTCTACCTCCCATGGGGATTTCTCGCTTTCCCCTCTGTCTGTCTCTCTCCGAGGAGTGCACAAACATTTAAAAAAAAGAAATGTTCCAGGCAATTAGAGAGAATAAGTAACATATAGCATGCTCATATTTTTCTGTTTTCTTTTAAGTTTCTTCCATGAGTATGTGAATGTGAAAGACAGATCAGAACCCATAGGAGGATTTCCGTACCATGATCCACCTCTGCTTCATGTAGCTCTACAGTAGATCATAGGCACATTTATCTGTGGTGTGTTCATGGAAGTCTCTCCATGCAAACTCAGAACCTTTTTATGTGGGTCAGCCTCATAGAGCTTTGTGTTACTGCTGTGCTGCCATCTGGCTGCCTGGTGTGCTCTTTAATCCATTTGTATTAATGTGACTTAGCAGTTCTTTGAAACAGTAAGATTAGTTTGTTAAAAATGATCTAAAAACTGATCACCTATGAAGCTAATAGGTTTTTCTTCTTGGCAAAATGTATTTGCTTATTGCAAAAGAAAAACAAAACCTGGCAAGCAAAAATTGAACTAAAGGACGTTTAGGACCAATAAGGTTAAATGTGTAATTTTTTTTTTTTTTTTTTTTTTTTTTTTTTTTTTAAGAGGGCGACCTTTGCTATAGGGCACATACACTAGCCAGAAAGACAGAGAGAGACAGAGAAACAGAAAGTGAGAAATCACCCTCCCCCCCAGGGATGGCCAAGCTGCAATCCCTTCTCTTCCATCCTCCTCTTGGGATTTGGGCACACATGCACATGTGCCTGGCATGAGTTTTAAGCTGCCAGATCCAGGACTAGAACTGCATTCAACTACCTAGGAGTTCAGCAACATAACCATTACACTATCTGCTAGTCCCTAAATATGTAACAAATTTTCTAGTGTTCATTAATAAGGTGTGGGACCAGCAGATGGTGTAATGGTTACTTTGATGGACTCTCACGCAGTCGACCCTGGTTGAGTCCAGGATCGGTCTTCTTAAAACTCATGCTGGGAGGGTGTGTGCCTAAAATCCCTAGAGTGGAATGGAGTAGAAGGGACTGCAGTGTGATCATCTCTCCTAGGGGGTTATTGGGGAATTTTTAGCTTTTTATCTGTCTCTCTCTGGCAGGCACACACACCCTATAGCAGAAATCTCTCTAAGTAAATAAATAAGGTGTAAGTGTTTAAATATCATGAACAGTTTTATGATCTCAGTCTCAGGGGCCACTCTTTCATATCTTGTAGTGCTTTGTGCCTTTTAATTGCCAGAGGGTGCATGCGTAGGTGAGAGAGATGAAAGAGAGCGAGCGAGCGTGAATAAGCACTCCCCAATAGGGCACAGTCATGCTGCAATCCCTTCTGGATTTCTCTATCCTATTCAGACTTTGGGGGCATGCACGCACATGTGCCTGTTAATGTTTTTCAAACTGCTGAGGCTGGGATTGAAACTTCAGTTTGGCTCCCTTAACCACTAGACTACAGGGCCAGCCCACTTTTCTTATGTTTTGAATGATAGAAATTTGATTCTAGAAATTTGACCCTAGAACTAATATTTACATTTTGTAAATATGGTATAATGTCTGTTTCCCTTAAGCATTGTGTCAATCAAATCTTTTGAAAATGATATTAAGTACTTCGGGGGAAATTGTTTTTAAAGTTTATTTATTTCTTCCTTGACAGACAAAGAGAGATAGCACCCCCAAAAAGATCTTGACACTATGATCATAGGCACATGTGTGACTAGGATACTCCAGGAGGTCCCTGAATGGAAAAACAGAACCTTCCTATGTGGGTCAGCCCCACAGACTGTAGTGTTTCACCTCTGTGCCACCATCTGGCCCCTGGAGAAACTTATGGTGTCTATTAGCAAATAAACTAATCCTTGAAAGCATTATGTCTACTAACTGTAGTTTATTTCTTTTTGGAAAGTATTAAACAATTTATAACCCATAATTTAAAGAGCAAGAAAAGAGTTACTTTCATAATCTAATTTAATCATCACAGCAACACAATGAAGTAGATATTTATAATCGTCTTCATTTTACAGATGAGGAGCCTTGTCTTGAGGAAGTTGAAAAAAAAGGCTATAACTGATTTGATTTCAGATCATTAAAAAATTATTTTCTATTTTGCCTAGGTTCAGTGACTTAGGAAATATTCTTTTACTTTTTTTGGGTAGATATTATTTATGGTGAACATACCTACCTTAAAAGTATATAAAAGTATTTATGATGGCTGTTCTACTACATTTCATAAATTTTAAAATGGTTTACTAGAAATATGTCACAGTTTGTAGGTAATATTATGTTTTATTTTGAGTTTGCTAACCATTAAGGTAAAAGCTTTGTGGATAATCTAAGTTTATCTTGATGAATGGGGATTAAATATTTCCAACAGATTAAGTCTTCTTGAAGTTTAGTATATAATAACGTTGTTTCTTTGTGGTGGTAGCTCCCTCTGTAGAAATTCATGAAGAGTTTGACTAGACTTTTTCTTTTCTTTTCTTTGTTTCTTTCTTCTCTCTCTTTTTTTTTTTTTAATAAAGTTTTTATTATAGGGCTAGTGTGCTTGTCGGGTGGGTGGGGGCAGGGATAACGAGAAATCCCTACCTGGGGGTAGCCATACTGCAATCCTTCTCCAGTCTCCTCTCCAGATTTTAGGCATGCATGCACACATGCCCAGCGTGATTTTCAAGCTGCAAGTCTGGGACTCGACTACACAGGCCTTGTAGGATCCAGCGCCTTAACCTCTATACCACCTGCTAGCTGACAACTTGACTTTTTCAATAATTTTGCAAAGTGATTGAAACATTATCTCGAATGGATTATAAAATTTCCTTGTAAAATTTTACCTTATATCCTAATTACTTCTAAGTGTTTTAAAAAATACTTTTGAAGTTTGTTTATACCATGAATAAGAGAGAGTGAGAGAAAGAGAGAGATGGAAATATAGTACCCCTGACAGGGTCTTGATGTTGTGGTTTCTTCCTCAGCCAGCTGAGTTCATGGGCACATGTATGCCCAACATACTCAGGGAGGGTCTATGGATGTGAACTGGCAACCTCACGTGGGTCAGCCATGTAGAGTATCACACTTTACCACTGCATGATTGTCTTGCCCCTGCCAACTGTTTATTTTTTTAGTTTAAATGTTATCTTTGTAAAAGATGTTTTACTTTGTGTACTATATACACAAAGTATATATATGATTCTGTTTTAATACTATATACAGAATCAAATTTTCCACAAACATTCCTACTTATATGTTGCTCTTTTGTTTGGGAAAGCCAAAGAGAATTATGATTTCAAGGTCTGTCTGTCTGTGTTAGGAAAGACCAGAAGAGATAGAGAAAAAACCGAAGAAAGACTTAGAAAAGAAAAAAGTTTTAGATTTTAGCTGAATTTTATGTATCATTTTTGAAATTAATCTTTTCCAGACTTTTTTTTATGTTTAATTGGGTAGCAAATGTTCATGAAAGGGATTTTGGTTTTTTGTTTGTTTTTGGTCTGGGTGAAATACAGAATTTTTGTATGGTAGAAAGGGCAAAAAGAAATATCTTACCAGGATCCCAAAATTCCACCAGGAAAGGCAGAAAAATTGCTTTACATTTATAATTACCTGGAGTTTCTGCTCTTGTAGGATATTTCTGTTATCAAATTCTACTGCCGATTTTCCTATGTGGGAGTATGATTTCACTACCACATTTTTCCTTTCTCCCTGAACCATTTTATATTAAATAATGAGTTATATAATTTGCTTGTACTGCTGTTTTCCCTACTACAATGTAAGTTTCTTGAGGACAGAAGGAATATGATTGACTTCTGACATGGAATTTAGAAAAATTAGCAAAACGATATTAACTGTAAAGCTAGGGACTGAAACAATAAGGATGTTAGGAAAGAACTTTGGATTTACAAAAATTTTACTGTATTCTTCTTTAAGATTTAAAGATAAGTAGAATCATGCGTGTATAAGCTTTTAAACAATTTTGAGGATAATTGCTTTGAAACATTTGTTAATACTAAGCATCTTTATTCTGTTAAAATATGGTGTATACACTTGCAGACATTTAGTATAGTGGCACAAGTAAATTTAAAGATGATTCTCATTCTGCATATTTGTTGACTAAATATATCAGAAAATTCATTGAAAGAATAGATTGAACAGATTTGTTAATATAACAAGTTCATCCTTCATTATCTTGAAAGCATATATTATACCCTTAAAATAGTAGTAGTATTTTTCTTTTCCTATATAATAATTAAGTGTACTGATCTGTACCTATTTTGCTGGTATTCTTATTGTTTTTAATATAATCAGTTGCCTTCTCACAATCTTTAAGGACGATTACTAATCTGCTTTTAGTCCTTGGATGAGATCTAGAGTGGACATTCCTGTACATTAGCATGGGCTTCTTCAG
Organism: Tupaia tana; assembly: GCA_026018925.1. Classification (NCBI taxonomy): domain Eukaryota; kingdom Metazoa; phylum Chordata; class Mammalia; order Scandentia; family Tupaiidae; genus Tupaia; species Tupaia tana. The sequence continues at coordinate 52,142,295 of JAKSZU010000010.1, read as the reverse complement.
TCCATTTCATTTTGAATTTGATTTACCCTGTGTATCACATATAGTAGTGCTTCTCAGTATGTACTGTATTATTAATTTAGTATTAACTTTAGAAATTATCTAATGTTTTGTCTGTGAAGTCATGGGGTTTATGCCTTAAATATAGAACTATTAAAGTAAAAAAAGATTGCCCCTTACAGTTGTCTCAAGTATAGATTTACGTCAGGTGCTTCTGTTGTGACCCACTGAGGACGTGACATTACATGTATGTCTACAAAGAAAATCGGAAAACAAGCAAAAAACACATGAATTTAATTGTGATGAAAAGGCAAACCCAAATTAAATAACATTACAGACATTTTAAAAGAATTAATTAGGAAAGACACGGAAAAGCCTAGAAAGTTTTCCAGATTAATAGAAACTAAAGAAACAAAAACTAAATGTAATGCTTAAATCAAGATGGGATCCTGGTAGGAGAGGAGAGATACTTTAAAGAATATCATTGAGGCAGTTACCAAAATTGAATATGTACTATAGATTAGAGAGCAGTTTTGTATCACTGTTAAATATCTTGAATTAAGGAACCAGCAGATGGTGTAATGGCTACATCACCCATGTAGTTGACCACAGTTTGAAGTCCTGGATCTGAAGGCTTAAACTCACGCCGGGCACATGTGCGTGCGTGCCCAAGATCCCGAGAGAATGTAGGAGAAGGGATTGCGGTGTGGCCATCCCCGCTGGGGGGTGATTTCTTGCCTTCTGTCTTTCTGTCTGTCTCTGTCTTTCTGGTGAGTGCACGTGCCCTATAGCAAAAACCTCTCCAAAAAAAAAGGAAAGAATTAAGAAGCATACTATGGCTATGGAAGACAGTGGTCTTGCTTTTAGGAATAAACACAGTGGTCTATGTACCATGATAACCACTTGACCCTTTGGGTCTGCATTGGCAACTGGAGGTATTTTTGTATAGGTATAACTTTTTGTAAGAAGGGTTTATTTAACATTCATTCATTTTATTTTGACTAGAGAGGGACAGAGTGAGAGAGAGAGAAAATGAGAAAGCAAGCCACCAGGTCTGGGACTTGAACCACAGTCAGCCATGTGGGAGTGTTCAGCACCTTAACCACCACGCCACCTGCTGATCCTGTATACTAGTCATTTTTAAGTGTAATTAAAGTGGTATCAAGTACATTCATATTATTGTGCTACCACTACCACCATCTATCTCCAGAACTTTACATTTTACAGAATTGAATCTCTGTACATTAGGCCCTGGCAACCATCACTCTCTGTTTCTATGATTTTGACTAGTCTAAGTACTTTATATAAGTAGAATCATGCAGTATTTGGTTTTGTTTGTTTGTAACTATTTTATTCCATTTAGCATGGTGTCTTTTTTATTTATTTAATTTTATTATTATTATTATTCAGTTTGACCAGAGAGAGAAAAAGAGAGAAAGCAAGCCAGCCATCAGGTCCAGGATTTGAACCATAGTTGGCCATGTGGGAGTCCAGCACCTTAACCCCTATGCCACCTGCCGGCCTCAGCACAGTGTCTTTAGGGTTCCTCAGTGTTGTGTCATGTGTCAAAATTTTCCTCTTTTACAAACATTTTTTAAGTTATTTTTTAAGACAGGATTTTGTCATATTGCTATCCTATCTCAGCCTTTCAGCTGCATGCTCCACCACATCTGGCTCTTCTTTTTTAAAAGACAGTTTCTCTCTATGTTGATTATGCCAGCCTCCAGCTTGTGATCCTCCTGCCTTACCTCACAATCCTCAGCCTCTCCAAGATGCTAGGATTGCAGTTGCATGCTAATAACTAGGAACTGAACCTGGTTCTACCTCTTTTTTAAGGGTAAACAATATTTTATTGAATGTGTATACCACATTTGGTTAATCTATTTATTTGTTGATGGACACTTGGCTCGCTTCCACATTTTAGCTATTGTGAATAATGCTATGAATATTGGTGTACAGATCTTTTATTATAAAGGTTTTTGCTGCAGGGTGCATGTGCTTGCCAGAGAGACAGAGAGAGATGGTGAGAGGGAAAGTGAGAAATCACCTCCTAGGGTGGCTGGAGGTGCTTAATATTTGGAACCAGGCTTTTCCTTCAAATGACATTTCCTGCCAATAAAATCTAATTGCTTGTGGTGATCTCTGCATCTTTGCATGTGCTGTTCTGCACCTCCCCTAGCTTATCTGCTTGATAACTTCAAAATTTAGTTGTTTCTTCCAGAAAACTCACTGTTTAACCCTTGTAAGTTTGCTTTCGTTCTACTATAATTTATCTATCATATTAGACTGACCTTGAGGCCTGTAGCTACTTCATTTCCAGGTCTTGGGTGTATGTTACATATGTATGCTGATTAAATATTGTTGAATTGAATTAAATGTCTTTTTCCTTTTCAAAGTTAGGTCTATGAGAGAGAGAGCTAGATAAGAGCAGGAGAGAACCCTGAACAGGGTCTTGACACCACAGTCCACCCCCTAGCCTTCAGCGAGCCCCTTAGTTTCTGAGGCACCCGGTGTACTCAGGGAGGTCTTCGGGACGGAGCCAGGAACCTTCCCATGTGTGATTGCCTTGCAGAGTATCTTTTGCATTTCTTTATTTGTGAGGGAGGAAGGGGTGTACCCTCAGTGGGGTTTTACATGCTGCCACCCCTCCTCCTCCGCTCCCACTATCCAGAATCAAGGGTTTGCTAGCGGGCACACTGGCATGCTCACGTCAATCCAAGATCCAAACCCCAGGTCTTCCATATGGCTGCAGCATTGCACAGTGACAACCTACCACCACTGCTAGGCCAAGATATTTTTATTTCCTAGCTATTTAGTATGTATAGATTGGTTTTTAGAAAAATGTAAAGTTCTTATTTCTTCATATTGAATACTTTAGAAAAATTAAGATTTTGGTGCATAATTTAATTCTTTAAAAAATGAAGTTAGTTATTAGAACATTTCTAGAGCATAACTTTTATTCCTTGGTTGAATGTGATTCTTCCACTTTAGTTGTTATCATTGGTGTACGGTGTCCTAAAAAATCAAAAGTGGGGATTAGTTAATATGTTAACAACACGTCCCCCCCCCCCCCCCCCCAGAAACTATGGCAACAAGGGAAAAGGGAACAATTAGTAAATAGTTGGGCTGTTCTGAACTGGGCTCAGAATACCGAAAGTATAAGTAGGGATTTATAGCGAAGGAACAGAGTGGCAGTGGAAAGTACTAAGTGGAAACATCAAGGGATATGAGGATTTTCCCTAAAGTGACTTGAAAGGCTTCTTGCTAAACGCGGGCCTGGGTGTTCATATCATATGGGGATTATTGGGAGATGAGGAAATATGATCAGATATTGAGGGTGGAGAGATTCTCACAGAATGGACTCTTCTTCTAACCAGATTCTTGAAGACGAGGCTCAAGGATGGGATCTAATTGAAAAAGGGCTCAGAGTAGCCTGTCTAGTTTCTTTGAGAAGAGAGACTTTACTATTTCTTTCTTTCTTTTTTAAAAAAGAATTATTTATTTATTTATTCCATTTGTTGTTGTTATTTTTTAATTTGACCAGAGACAAACAAAGGGCCAGGTTCAGGCCTTGAACTGCAGTCGGCCATGTGGGAATCCTGCACCTTTGACCACCACACCACCTGCCAGCCCCAGAGGCTTTACTATTTCTAATGTATTTTGTATTTTATTTATTTTTAAATTTTTTTAAAGAATTCTTTTATTTATTTATTTTTTATTTTTTGGAGAGGTTTTCGCTATAGGGCGCGTGCATTTGCCAGACAGACAGAGAGAGACATAGAGACAGAAAGCAAGAAATCACCCCCCAGGGGGGATGGTCATGCCTCAATCCCTTCTCCTCCATTCTCTTCTCGGGATCTTGGGCACGCACGCACACGCGCCCGTAATGAGTTTTAAGCCACTGGGTCCAGGACGCGAACCGCGGTCGACTATGTGGGAGTCCAGCGACATAGCCATTACGCTAACTGCTGGTCCCAAGAGTTCTTTTATTTTAAAGTATTATAATACTTTATTTATTTGTTTATTTTAATTTGACCAGAGGGGAACGGAGTGAGAGAGAGAGGGAGAGAGGGAAAGTGAGAAAGCAAGCCGCCAGGTCCAGGACTCGAACTGCCATCAGCCCTGTGGGAGTCCAGTGCCTTTAACCACCATGGTGCCTGCTGGCCCCATATTTTTAATTTTTTTTTTTTTTTTTTTTAAGAATTATTTAATTTGGGGGCTAGGTCATGGTGTGGTGGTTGAGGCATCTGGACTCCCACATGGCTGACCATGGTTCAAGTTCCATATCTGGTAGCTGGCTTTCTCACTTTCCTTCTCTCTGTCTCTCTCTGGCCAACTTCAAAAAATAATAAAAATAATGACAATGAATAAAAATTAAGTAAAATAATTCCTTAAGAAATTATTTAATTTTATTTATTATTATTTTAAAATTTGCTAGAGGGCACATATGCTCAGAAAGTGAGAAAGCAAGCCACTAGGTCTGGTACTTGAACCATGGTCAGCCATGTGGGAGTCCAGCGCCTTAACTACCGTGGTCCCTGCTGATCCTTTTAATACCTTCTATAAAGCATAGAGCAGAGGCTCTCAGTGTGGTCCCTAGACCATCCGTATCATTATTACCTGGAAACATGTAAGAAATACAGATTCTTCAGCCCTACCCCAGAATCTCCTGAATCTGAAACTCCCTAACTGGGGCCCAGCAGTCTGTGTTATAACATGCTCCGCAAGTGATTCTGACCAAAACATCAAGATAATGATAATGTAGGGATGACCTTGTATTGTAGCCTACCAGTTAAGGAATCAGGATCCCACATAACTCACCTTGGTTCAAATCCCAGTGGCTTCAAAAAGTCTGAGCATGTGCACATGCATGCTTTGAATTCCAACAGGATGGAATGATGGAAAGGATTACAGTGTGACTGTGCTCCATGGGGAGGTGCTTTCTTCTCTCTCTTTCCCTTTCTTTCTGGGAGCGCACACTCCCTCTGGCAATTTAAAAAAAAAAAAGGGATAATGTAATTAATTCTAAAGTCAAATGTAAAAGATTAAAACAGTATCATACATTTTGTTAAATCTTCTTAACAAATACCTCTTCTCAAGAAGGTTTTGTGTAGAAGACTGCCTACTTTAGCAAAGTGACCTTTTTTGGAGAACTTGAGAGCTTTATATTTTATATAAACTTGGTAAGTTTATAAAATATCAGATATTAAAGAGAGAAACCATGGTTTATGATGTAACCCAAATCTTAATGATTTATAACTGAATTCTCTTAGTTGTGGAAGAAACTGAGCTCCATCAAGGTTACTTGAGTTCTTACTTAGGCTTGCATTGCTGGATAGTTGCAATACATCAACTAGAAGAATCTAGGTCTCCTCTTTCATAGATTGGAATGCTGTTTCTACCACTGTGTGCTTGATCTAAATATATTTTATTTATCTGTTGGTGAATTTTCTGAAAGGCTCACCTCCTTAGAACATAGGAACATCCAAAATAGACTTTGAAACATCTCTCAGAGTCTGTGTTTTTCATTGCCAAGTTGTTTCTTTAAAAAAAAAGAATATAGAATAAAAAACAATCACTACCAATTTTAAGAAATAAAACATTACAGATATAGTTAAAGCCTGTTTCTGTTCCTAATTCTTCAGTGTCAGAAACAATTTAAATTGCTGTTTTCATTTTTTATATCTGTCTCTATTTATTTCATGTATGTATGTCTCTAAATATTATAGAGTGTTGCTTTATGGGCCGGCAAGTGGTGTGGTGGTTGTAGTCTTAAAAACTATTTAAATGGTATTTTGTGCATGGCCTTCAGCTTACTTTTTTGTAAACATTGTCTTTGTGGGCCATTCCAGGACATGGTAGATAAGGGAGCTGGATCCCTCATAGGTACCACTCAGTTTGAATCCTAGATATGGTGGCTTGAAAAACACACAGGTGTGTTTTGATTTGGTGCCCAAAATCCTGAAAAGAGGGGACAATGTAGAAGGGATTATGGCATAACCAATCCCCACGGTGGATGCTTTTGCTCTCCTGCTCTTTTGCTTTCTCTCTTGCAAGCACAGGTGCCCAGTAGCAGATTAAAAAACATAAAAAAAAAATAGTCTTTGAGATATTTGCATAATGATAACATGTAGTCCTGGTCCATTCATATATACTTCTATATTGTATTTCATTACATGATGATATTACTTTTAATTTGACCAGAACAAGACAGAAACAGAGAGAAAGCAAGAAAGCAAGCCGCTAGGTCTGGGACTTGAACTGCAGTTGGCCATGTAGAAGTCCAGCACCTTTAGCTACCACATCATCTGCCAGCCCCTGATGATATTACAATGTACTCATTTCTCCTGTTAATACCTTACTCTTAATTTTATCCCCTTATTATTCTGTTACTTTTGATTTTTTTTAAATTTTTTTTTATTTTTTTAATTATTATGGGACCTGGGTGGCATGGTGATTCAAGTGCTCTACTCCTACATGGCTGACCATGGTTTAAGTCCTGGACCTGCTGGCTTGATTTCTCACTTTTTCCTCTCCCTCTGTCTCTGTGTGTGTGTGTGTGTGTGTGTGTGTGTGTGTGTGTGTGTATCTCTGGTCAAATTTAAAATAATACAGGGACCAGCAGTTAGCGTAATGGCTATGTCGCTGGACTACCACGTAGTCGACTGCGGTTCAAGTCCCGGACCTGGTGGCTTAAACTCACGCTGAGCGCGTGTGCATGCATGCCCAAGATCCCGAGAGGAGAATGGAGGAGAAGGGATTGCGGTGTGGCCATCCCCCCTGGGGGGTGATTTCTTGCTTTCTGTCTCTCTGTCTCTGTCTGTCTGGCGAGCGCACGTGCCCTATAGCAAAAACCTCTCCAAAAAAAAAAAAAAGAAAAAAATTTAAATAATAAATAAGCAAATAAATAATTCTTTAAAATTTATTATGTAAAATTTTATTAAAGTTTTTACTTTTAAGAACATTTTACATGTTGAAAACATATTTGGTATGTTTGGCTATCTCTGAAGTATTCTCCAAATATTTTAACAGGCTACTGCTTGTCTGAAATGCTTTTGTACATGGCACGTTGACGGTAGAAATAATTGGAACTTTTAGGTAAATTCTGATCATTGGTCTTACTCTTTCTGACCTTTTGCCTTGTGTCCTCCATGTCCTACAATTTTCCAAATAGATGTCTGTTAATTCTAGTACTTCAATTTTCCTTCATTTAGAGCTTGGGAATTTAGTTATCATCAAATGTGAGTAGGTTAACTTAGTTTTTTTATTGCATATTGGTTTATTTTCACCAAAATTCATTTATTCACTCATATAATTTTCCAAAACCATCTTTGTTATACATGAAACAAATGAATATCTTCTAGTGCCGTTTCTACCTTGCCATCTCTGTCCATGAATTCATCCACCCGGTCTACTCCTGGGGAGCTGCATCAGACTTCCTGAGCACACCCAGGCTCTACCTCAGGCCCAACCTAGCCACTCTCCACCATGTACCTGGTCTGTGGTGGGAAGGGCACTTATACTTTTTTTTTTTTTTAATTTTCCTTTTGTTCTTTATATTGACTCTGTTCCATTTCAGTTTGTTTCCTGTGTTTGTCTCTCTCTTTCATGTTAGAGCCTTTCCTCTCATGTCAAGTGATTCTTGGTCCTTCATATTTTAGAGTGAGGAAATACAAAGCTAGTAGCTCTGTTTGTATGGACAAAGCTTGTCAATAGAAAGGCCTCACCATAAGGTGATTTAGTTATTAGCCTTTGTCTTGAAGTAACCAAAACGTCCGTATCTATAGGTCTTATTTTTCTTGGCCTCCTTCAAATCCTCTAATATCCAACCTACAGTGTCTTAAACCCTGGCTACCAGCATGTTGAGGGCCGAGTTGGGTGGGTGAGTGAGACTGGGTGTGTGTATGAGAGAGAGAATAAATACATGCATATGAGGTGTAAGTATGAGCTGGGGTTTATTTTATTATTTAGTGTACAGGCATTTATTTTATTACTTTTTTTTTTTTTTTAAATGCAGATGTACAGCCCTGTCTAGAGATTTCTGAGTTCTTTTTAGAGTCTCTGCCAATAATTTGATTTGATGATTTGTGCTTTTCCTTCTTCCTCCTCAGGCTTTGGTGTTGTATGTTCTCTGATGTGCTGATTTGGCTATTTGTTTCTCTTACTTTAATCTTCAACATATGGGCATTCTTCATCACAGATACTGTTCTTCAAGTTTATTGTCCTTTTTGTGCAAGGAGCAGAGATGAACTTTGTTTTTAATCTTTTGTATTGAAATAAAAGTTGATTGTTACAAATTTTAGCATAAAATTTGTACAGATTGAATGTTTTATTCCATTATGTTAATTCCAAGGAATATTACTGCATATGGAAAGTACTCATACAGTGAGGGAAAAAACAATTACATTGTAAGCTACACGAGGCAATATGTTCATATTTGTTTTGTGTTTACTTTTGCTTGTATAATCAGTGCTTAACACAAGGTAACCTGGTGTGTGGTTAATCAATAGCTACTAGAAAACAGTATTTGAGTCTATCATTTTAGATAGTTGAAAGTGCACCTAGGAAATAATGTTACCTTTTTTCTAGGTTTTAATAAAATCCTCACTTAAAATTTACTGGTATACATAACACTGCCTTCTTTGTTTTTTTTCTTTTTTGCTATAGGATGTGTATGTTTGCTAGAGAGAGGGGGAGAGAAGTGAGAAATCACCCCCTGGTGAGGATGGCCACACCGTAATTCATTATCATCTCCATTATCCTCTTGGGATTTGGGGCACACATACATACATGCTAGACATGATTTTCTCAGTTATGGGGGATTCAGCCACCTTAACTTCTATGCCATCTGCTGATTTTGTTTTCAGTTTGTTTATATTCTTTTCAATAGGTGTTACTTGTTTTAGTCATGAAATTGTGGCCTGATTTATGTTTGACCATTATCCTCCATACTATAAGTTATTAGTACCAGAAAGCTTTTATTGTTAATAAACCTTCACATCAACTGTACTAATTTTAAGTTGCGTATTTAGACATTCTTATTTAAAACATGATTAATAGATAAGATATTTTGTGAAGATTATTATGTGTACACCTCACTATTTTTAATTGTATTAGATGTTTTATGTAAATTTGTGTGTGTGTATCCTAGAGGGCATGTGTGCTTGACAGACAGAGGAAAAAGCATCCCCCTCCAAACTCCACTGTGGGGAATAATTGCACTAGCATCCCTTCTCCACGTCTCCCCCCTTTTGGAATTTTGAGCATATGTGCTCAAGCACCTAGTGTGTTTCTCAAGTTGCCAGGTCTTGTACTTGGCATGGGGATCCAGCTGCCCCAACAACGAGGCTAAGGAGCTGGGCCCCATATAAATGTTTTTGTAGAAAAAATTGATAATTTTTTTTTTTTTTTTTTTTTAAAGCTGACTGTAAGGTTAAATTTTCAGGAGATTTCAGTATTAATGGTACTATGGTAGTGGTTAACTTCCCAATAACTAAAATACAAGGGCCAGCAGGTGGTGTGGTGGTTAAGGAACTGGATTTCCATATGGCCAACCATGGTTTGAGTCCTGGACCTGGTAGCTTGAAAAGTATCCCTGGCGCATGTGTCTGTGTGCCCAAATTCCTGAGGACAGGATGGAAGAGAAAGAATTACGGTGTGACTCTCTGCCTACGGAGTTGTGATTTCTCACTTTTCCTTTCTCTGTCTCTCTCTGTTGCTCTCAAGTGAGCACACATGGTTTATAGCAAATGTGTGTGCCCAAGATCCTGGAAGGAGAATGGAGGAGAAGGATTGTGGTGTGGCCATTTCCCTGGGGCGGGGGGTGATTTCTCACTTTCTCTCTCACTGTCTCTCTCTTTGGTGAGTGTAGGTGCCCTAAGTCAAAAACAAAAACTAAACATCTCTAAAATAACCCAAAAAGCCTAAAATAAAATAATTGAAAAACAAAACAATGCAGAAACCTTGGTTCAGTTTTCAAGTATGTATTTATTTCCTAATCAAGCTACGTTTCATTCTTTATTCATAGCATTTTATTATTAACACACACAGAGAATTGTTACGATTTTTTCAAAGTATTAATAAGGTAAATGTAGAAAGTTATTTTAAAACCAACGTGATACCACCAGATGGTGCTATTTTGCCTGTTTTATTGGTGATAATAAGTAGGATAAATGAATATAGAACTTGAGAAAAATGTATGGAAGGTCTCCTAGAATTATTTAGGTGTAGTATTTGGGAGATAATGTAGATGAGCTCAGTGGGGGGAAGTATTCAAATGTTATATATTAGAAATAAAGCAACTATGTGGTACAATATTCATTTAGATAAAACAGTTGAATGATTATCCATTATAGTAAAAAAAAAAATGGCTAACGGGTGAAAAGCGTTTCAATTAAATTTGAAAATTTGATCCAGACATTAAAAGTGTTTATAGGATTTTAATATGTTTTTTCCCCTTGATGTTATTATCACTCTGTTAAGTCCTTTAGTCAAGTATAGTCAGCTAGTTTTTGGCTTAGCTGATATTTGGATCACTGACTTTCTGACTGCTTTGATTTATTTTATTAGCTGTTTTCTGTTTAGCTGTTTTCTAACCAGGTACCAACCCAGAGCTCCTGAAACTGTTCTTTGGTTTGATATTTTAACTAACTTTATTAAGAACATGAGTAAGTTGGGAATATTTACCTGCCTTTTTTTTTTTAAGCAACAATAAAATAGTGTTTTTTTTAATTTCTTTTTTTAAGTTGTAAAATGTTTAGTATAACCTTGCCCTAAAGTATGAGCTTTCTTATAGGAAAAGGAAATTGGTACATGAAATAATACAGCTTTAGTGTCAAATATAGTTGAGGACAAAGAGTAGCTTCTTGGGTTTTAGAGACTCTTTTAATACCTCTTTTACTTGTTTTTCCCCCCTTTCTCCAGTGATAAAACATCGATTACAAGCTTCCCTGGATATTTATGGCAGTGCACCCATAGAAAAATATTTGTGTTCTAAAAGGTTTTTGCTTTAGGGAGCATGCGCTGGCCAGAGAGACAGACAGACAGAGACAGTGAGAGGGAAAGTGAGGAGTCACCCCCTGCAGGGTGGGGGAGGGAACGGCCACTCTCAATCCCTTCTCCATTCTTCTCCCAGGATCTTGGGCACACATGCACACGCGCCTGATGTGATTTTCAAGCCACTGGGTCCAGGACTTAAACGGTGGCTGGCCATGTGGGAGTCTGTCGATATCACTGCTATGCTATGTACTGGTTCTGAGAAACGAGTATTCTAAAGTTTCAAAAGTTAAGAGGATAGTAATTATACATTGCTTTTTTGATGAACAGACATTATTTCTTATGTTTAAACTCATTGAAGGAGTGGTGGCTTCTAAACTATTCTCCCTACTTTTTAATTGTTGAAGGAATTTAAAGCCTTATTGTGAAAACAGTAGATAATTTTGACTTGAAGTAAGAGGATCAGGATATTTTGGGTTGTTAGGAAAGTCATGATGCATTTTGCATAGGAAAACAGAACAATACGTCATGACTTTTCCAACAACCCAGTACAGATAGTTCTTTTCATTCCCAGTACAGATAGTTCTTTTCATTCCAAGGGCTTCCTTCATATGGAAGTCAGCTTGGACTTATTGATTTATTTGTGAAACTAAAAGGTTGAAAGAACCAGTGGGTGGAGGACACAGACCAAATGATTTCTTCTTGAAAAAATATATTTTTCTTGTAGTAGAAAGAAATACAAAAATAGAATCAGCTTGTTTTAGAGGTACTGAGTTCCCTTTCCCAGGAGGTGTTAAAGTATATACAAGATTATTGACTCTTAGTAGGAATATTGGCAAATGTATCAAGGTTTGGTAAATTGGGTTAGATGTCCTTTAAATTTTTCCTATTATTACAGATTTGGGTATATTTGTTGAAAATAACTTTAAAAAAATCTATTTTAAAAAGGCAATTGGTTTAGCAGATATATTCCACTTTTATATCAGCTGGTCAATAAACCTGAAGATTTTATGGATCTGTGATCTAGCTGTGATTACTGTTTCCAATTCTTTTGGGAGCAGTATGTGTTTTGTTCATTTTACTGCAAGCCATCCGAAGAGATGATGGATTGGCAGCAGAAATTTGGAAGAGAAAGGGATGATGAGCATTAAAAAAGAGGCTAAAAGCCATTTCAAAGATACAAATTGAATGATGATACTTGGGGCTGTATTTTATTTTCTGATTTATGATAATATTTTCTTCCTCTTGTTATTACTCTTATCTGTTTCTTTTCTAAGTCTTCCATCAAAATAAACTATATGATAACCAATATTGGTGAAAAATTATTGCTAGTTTTATATTAGTGGGTTCCTTTGTAATGATGAAAGTGATAACTGCATTAAAACATATAGTATTACTTCTTAATTTAACAGCATTTAGGAAAGTTACCTTTTCTTTAACTTCAAAAAAATTGTATTGTCCTGTTGGAAATATGAGAGGACTTCAAATAGTTTGTGGAAAGTGGAATTGAAAATGTAAGAGCTTATTTATATATTGTGAGTTTATTTTAAGATTTGAAGTCAATACATAGTTTTTTCAAAATACATATTTCCATGAACTTTTTAAAGCTCCCACATACATGTTCTTAACTGCTAATTTTAAACATTTAAAAATGAATATAGAGTAGTGTTTTTTTGGGGGAGGTTTTTATGCTATAGGGCACGTGCACTTGCCAGAAAGACAGAGAGAGACAGAAAGCGAGAAATCAACCCCCCGGGGGGATGGCCACGCCACAATCCCCTCTCCTCCATTCTCCTCTCAGGATCTTGGGCATGCACACACAGGTGCCTGGCGTGAATTTAAGACATCGGGTCTGGGACTCAGATGATGGTCAACTACATGGGAGTCCAGCGACATAGCCATTACGCCAACTGCTGGTCCCGAGTAGAAATTTTAAAACGCTCTAAGTAACTATAAGAAATATATGCTTCTGACTGGCTATGTCAGTTGGGGCTCCCATTACCTGCCTCTTCCTTAGTTTTAATTAATTTGTTAAAGCAGCTCACAGAATTCGGAGTAACACTTTACTTACATTTACTGGTTTATTAGTAAAAGATGTAATAAAGGATACAGATGAATATCCAGGTAAAGAGATACATAGAGAAGGATCTGGAAGGGTCCTGAGTGTAAGAGCTTCTGCCCTGTTGAGTTGGGTTATGCCATTTTTGTGGCACAAGGATGTGTTCACCAACCTGGAAGCTCCTTGCTATGGTTTAATGTGTCTTCCAAAAATTTATTTATTATTGAAATCTGGTGAGCTATTGTAATGGTGTTAAAAAGGTGTAGAGACTTAACAGATTTTGGTTTCGAAAAGGTGGGACCCCCATAGTTGACTCCTGGTAGCTTTATAAGGAGATACAGACACCAGGCATTCTTGCTCTGTCTTCTATAATGACACCGCACTTCCTGGGGCCTATGCAGGGATTCCCAACCAACAGCCCTTATCAGATGTGGCCTCTTTACTTTGGATCTACCATACTTTGAGCTAGGTAAATCTCTGCTCTATCTCTTTTTCAAAGTTTGTTTCTTTCTTTCATAAGTGAAAGACAGAAAGCGAGAAAATCAAGTACCCTCAACAGGGTCTCATTCTGCAATCTTCCCCAGCCTTCTCAGCGAGCTAGGATCATGGATGCACATGCCTGTATTGTACAGATCAACTATAGAATCAAACCTGCTATCTCACATCTAGATCCAATGTTATTTGAGCAGCTCATTACTGCTGTGCCATGACTAACACACTGTTCTTACAAATCACCCGGTTTTGAGTATTTAGTTATTTAGCAACAGAGAACAGATGAAAATACTCTTCAAACCTCATAGTTCAGGGAATTTTATGGAGACTCTATCATGAAGACATGATCGATTATTAACTCCATTTCCAGCCCCATTTCACCTCTCCAAAGAATGGAGCAGGTAGAGGCAGGGGTGGAGTGGAGTGGGGTAGGAGAGTAGAGGCAGAAGTTTGAAAGCTCCAAACTTATAATCATGGCTTGCTGATCTGTCTGTTAACCAGTTCCCACTTAGGAGCCCATAAACAATGACATCATAAGAACAAAAGATGCTTCTATCACCCAGGAAATTCCAAGGGACCTAGGAGCTTTATGCCAAGAATTTGGATCAGAAACCAAATGTTCTAACAGAATTTATTTCTTTAGGGGCAAACAAGTGGCGTGGTGGTTAAGGGTGCTGGTCAACCGTGGTTCAATTCCCTGGCCTAGTGACTTACTTTCTCACTTACTTTCTCTCTCTCTTTCTCCCTCTCCTTCCCTCTCCTCTCTGTCCTTCTCTAGTCAAATTAAAATAAATAAATAAATAAAGTCAAATAAAATAATTATTTAAAAGAAAGGAATAAATTTCTTAAAACCTTATTGACAAGGATAAAATTAATTCCAACTCATGAAGTTAGGAAAGTGAAGAAAATAACAAAGTAAATCTAAAGAGTAAAATAGTAAAGACAAAAGTAGAAACTGATGAGGATAGAGAATAGAAAAACAGAATTAATTAATAAATCAAAACTTTATTCTTTAGGGTCCAGCAGTTGGCATGGTGCTAGACTCCTACATGGTCAACCATGGTTTGAGTCCCAGACCTGGTGATGTGAAAATCATGCCTAGCATATGTGTGTGTGTGTGTGTGTGTGTGTGTGTGTGTGTGTGAGATATATATATCACACACACAGAGAGGGAGAGGGGGGGGAGGGGGAGAAGAAGGGGGGAAGGGAAGGGGAGGGAGAGAAGGGGGGAGGGAAGGAGAGAGGGAGAGAGAGAATTTAATGGGTAAACACTAGATATATTTCTAATAAAATCAAGAATAAGTTAGAGAAGTCTGCCACTTCCACCATTTAATATTATGTTGGAGATTAAAAAGCCAGTGCAGTTTAATGAAAGAAAAGAGGTATACGAACAAGAAGAGAAGAAACGAAACTTTTTTGTTGTTTTTGCTAGAGGGCGTGCTTGCTCACCAGAGAAAGAGACAGATTGAGAGAGAAGAGCGCAGCCTTCCCCCTCATAGGGGAATGGTCACACCGCAATTCCTTCTCCATCTTTCTCTACTTTGGGGATTTGGGGCACACATGCAGACATGCCCAGCGTGTTTCTCAAGTCATCACATCTAGGACTTGAACCACACTGTCAGCCTTGTGGGATCCAGCTGCCTTAGCCACCAGGACACAGTGCCTGCCCTGAAATGAAATTCTTTTTGCAGATGACATAATCAAGTACCTGAAAACGTTAGAGAATCCAAAATAAAAATATTGGGTTATCAGAAAAGTCATGACATACTTTTTCTATGCAGAAATACACATGACTTTTCCGACAACCCAATAGTTTAATACAATTCTTCCCCCTTAGGCATTGTTTCACTTTCTGCAGTTTCAGTTACCTATGGTCAGCTATGGTTCAAAAATATTAAATGGAAATTTTTAGAAATAAACAAGTCATAAGCTTTAAATTACATGCCATTCTGAGTAGTGTGATGAAATCTCACACCGTCCTACTCCATCCTGCCTGGGAAGTGAATCATCCCTTTTACCAGTGTTATCCATGCTGCATATGCTATCCACCCATTAGTCACTGAGTAGCCACCTCAGTTATCTGATCCAGAAACATAGTACAATATATATGGGGTTTGGTACTATTCATAGTTTCAGGTATTTCACTGGGGGTTTTTGGAACTTGTCCCCTAAAGGAAGGGACTGCTTTACAAGGATTCAATAAAGCAGCAAAATAAAAAACTAACATGCGGAAATCATAGTATTTATTTACCATACTAATTGAAAATCTTATTTACAAGTGAGAAAAAAGATAAAATACTAGATATAAACTTAACAACAACTGTTTAAAAAGCTTTATGGGGAAAACCATAAAACACATATAAAATGGATAAGCATTTTTTCGTGTTTAAAGTTATGACATCATCAAGAAGTCACTTATTTAATGGAGCTAGATAAGTTGATACAGAAGCTTATATAGAAAAATAAAGACGATAGAATAGAAAAATAAAAGGTATGAAGGTAGGCTAATCTCAACAATATTAATGCATACTCCAAAGCCTCTATAATTAATATTGGAATTGCCCAGAAAGTCCAGAAATAGATTCAACTTTTTTAGAAGTCAATCACATGATAAAAATGGTATCTGAAAGCATTGTATAAGATGAACTATTTTATAAATGGTTTTAGGACAACTGCATGGCCTTTTTTTTTTTCCTTTAGGTTTTTGCCATAGGATACATGTGCTTACCAAAGAGAAACAGAGAGGGAAAGTGAGAAATAGCTCCCAGGGGGATGGTCACGCTGCAGTACTTTCTCCTTCATTTTTATCTCAGGATTTTGGACATGCATGCATGTATGGACTCCCACATGGCACCTTAACCACTATGCCATTTGCTGGCCCCATGGATTACCATTGGTAAAAAGATAAAATTAGACCCGTTCTCATACTGTGTACAGCAGTGAACTCCAAGTGACTCATTAAGCTAAATCTAAAAAAAGTTCCAATACTAGATGAAAACTTCAGTGAATTGCTTTATAACCTATGTGTAGAGAGGACTTGTTTGTGTGCAATAAAATAAAGTAGTAAATGTTTCTATACTTTTTTTTAGTTTGCATTACAAAACACCATATGCAAAATCTAAAGAAAACAAATTGAAAGAGAATATTTGCCGTATCACAGAGGGCTAGTACCCCTAATTATCAAATTTTTAAATTGAGGAAGAAAAGATCAATATCCTTTAGAAAAATAGGCAAAAAACAAAGACAACTCATATATGAGAAAATGTTTGACTTCATAAGAAAAATGTAATATTTCCTTGTGGGTTTTTTTTTTTGCCTTTTAATTTGTTTTGTTACCAGTGGTTATTAATCATACTCACATTTGTAACAAATTAGGATTGAGTTTATGTAAAATAAAAAGTCTAAAGTTATAGTGACATGAACAAGATAGAATTTTATCTTATGTAAAAGAAGTCTTTATTTTTTTTTTCCTTTGGAGAGGTTTTTGCTATAGGACGTGTGTGCTCACCAGAGAGACAGAAAGCGAGAACTCATCCCCCAGGGGGATGGCCACGCCGCAGTCCCTTCTCCTCCATTCTTCTCTCTCGGGATCTTGGCATGCACACACATGTGCCCAGCGTGAGTTTAAGCCACTGGGTCCAGGACTCAAACCGTGGTCGACTACATGGGAGTCCAGCGACACAGCCATTACGCCAGCTACTGGTCCCCAGATTCAGAATTCTTATTGTTATCTGAAAACCTTCGCCCATTAGTCTTCCCTCCATCATGTTAACTGCTCATGTACTCTAATGGCAAGTTAGAACTTTTTGTATCATATTGGAAGTTATTATGTTTGCTACTTTCTATGAAGTACAAATTGAGCACGAAAACTAAAAAAAAAAATTTTCAAGAATTATTTAATTTGGGACCAGCAGTTAGCGTAATGGCTATGTCACTGGACTCCCATGTAGTTGACCACGGTTCAAGTCCCAGACCCAGTGGCTAAAACTCAACGCCGGGCACGTGTGCGTGCGTGCCCAAGATCCCGAGAGGAGAAAGGAGGAAAAGGGATTGCGGCGTGGCCATCCATCCCTGGGGGGTGATTTTTCGCTTTCTGTCTCTCTGTCTCTCTCTGTCTCTCTGACGAGCACATGCACCCTAAAGCAAAAACCTCTCCAAGAAGAAAAAAAAGAATTATTTAATTTTATTCATATTATGACCAGAGAGAGACAGCAGGAAAGTGAGAAAGCAAGCCACGAGGTCTGGGATTTAACCTGCAGTCTGCCATGTATGAGTCCAGTGCCCTAACCACCATGCCATCTGCTGACCCCCAATATTTTTTAAAGGATTTATGTGTTCACTGTAAGGAGAGAAGAGAAAGAAAGAGACAGCACCTTCTCTTCCGTGAGAGACAGCCATGCTGCCGTCCTTTCATTCTCTCACTACTGCCCACATGGCCTATGTGTTTTCCAAGCCATTGGGTCTAGGACTAAAGTCAGCCATGTGGGAGCCAGTCTCCTAGCCTGAGGATAGAAACTTTTAATTCTTTCATCTCTACTCAAAATACTACAACATTCAAAGAAAAGAAATTTTAAAATGTAGTCACTGGCTTACCCATATGCTCTCTTACTATCTGTGTGCGTGAGAAAGAGAGAGAGAGAGAGAGAGAGAGAGAGAGAGAGAGAGAGAGAGAAAATGTTCAGAACTATTATAATTTTAAAATATTTAAATCAGATTTTTTTTCTGAAAAAAAATATCTAGGTGTTTTGGCCACTTTGTTTCCACATAATCATAAATTATTTTATGAAATTATTTTAAATGTGTTTGTACCAAACATTTACATAAAATATTTATTAGAAATTTGAACAATAGATAACTAAACTTAAGCTTTCTCTCTGGAGAATTTAACTGAGTAAACTCTCATTCTATTTCTTGTTTTTAATTGTTATAAGTTATAATAATAAAATTATAAAAATTCTTTTTTTGTGTTCTAAAAAGTCTTTTGCTTATTCTTTCTGAAAGTTCAAAATGATTTGTAGATTCAGTCATTTCTAGGTATCTGGGAGATTGGTACAAGGCCCCCTGGATATCCAGATCTGCAATGCTGAAGTCCTTTATGTGAAATACATGGTATTTGCATACAAGCTGTGCACATTCTCCCATATTCTCTCTCTTTTTTTTTTTTTTTCCCCTAGTGGTTTTTGCCATATGTGTGCTTGCCAGAGAGAGAGTGAGAAATTCACCTCCTGGGGTGGGGCGTCCCAGACTGCATTCCTTTCTCCTCCATCACATGCACCTGGCATGGTTTTCTTTTCTTTTTTATTTTTTTTGAAGAGGTTTTTGCTATAGGCGCCAGACAGACAGAGACAGAGAGATAGAAAATGAGAAATCACCCCCCAGGGGGGATGGCCACGCTGCAATCCCTTCTCCTCCATTCTCCTCTCGGGATCTTGGGCATGCATGCATACGCGCCCGGCGTGAGTTTAAGCCACCGAATCCGGGACTCGAACCACAGTCGACTACGTGGGAGTCCAGCGACATAGCCATTACGCTAACTGCTGATCCCACCTGTCATGGTTTTCAAGCCACTGAGTCTGGGACTTGAACTGCAGTCATCCATGTGGGAATCCAGCACCTAAACTACATACCACCTGCTGGACCTCCTCCCATGTACTTTAAATCATCTTTAGATTACTTATAATGCATAATACAGTATGCTGCTGTCTAAATAGTTGTTATACAATACGTTAATTTTTAATTATTTTTTCATTTTTTTGAATATTTTTGATTTGTAGTAGTTGAACCTGCAGATACAGAACCCATGAATATAGCAGCCTGACTATTGAAAGCAGAAGTCCTCCATAGTTCTTGGGGCCGGCAGGTGGTGCAATTGTTAAAGGTGCTGGATTCACAGATGGCCGACCACGGTTAGAGTCCTGGACTTCTCACATGTATCTAACATATAACATAAATTGAAAGAACTCTTACCAAGTTGGGTCATAAAGTTTATGTCATCCTAAAACTGAGTACTAACATAGGTTCTTGACATTATATAATTGTACAGACTTTCTTGTGATAGTGTATCATTGCCAAAAAATAAACCCTTTATCAGTTATAGCCTTTACATACTAACTAATCCATCAAACTTACTTTTGCAATTATATCTTCATGGAGTGTCAGAATAATTACTCTTCCTTTCTCTTTCTCTCTTTGTCTCTCTCTCTCTCTGGTCAAATTTAAAAATAATAATATTAAATGGAATTAAATAAGTAAATGAATTGTTCTTTTTTTTTTAAAATAAAAAAGTCCTCTATAGTTCTTTATATGTGAGATAACCACTGCCAGTCAGATATCCTTGTACATTATTTATTTCCTGTATTTTCACATTTATTTCTTTAAGGGAGTTGAAAATAATAATGCCTATTTGCCCCTCATTTTTCAGTAATATTTGCCAGATGGAAATTTTATTCATGTGAAAATTTAAAAAGGATATTTTATTTCAAATCATCCCTTCTGCTTAATATATTTTTTTCTCAACAGCCAATAAATGCACTTTAACTTTATTGTAAGTGGATATGGTTAATTCTAATTTCTGAACCAATATTTTAGAAAGTTAACTGGGGCTAGCAGATGGTGTACTGGTTAAGTCTCTGGACTTTCACATGGCCGACCGTGGTTTGAGCGCCAGATTTGGCAGCTTGCTTTCTCATTTTCCCTCTCTTCCTCTGTGAGTTTTAAGTCACTGGTTTGGGACTTGAACTGCAGTTGACTACATAGGAGTCCAGTGACATAACCGTTACACCATTGGCTAGCCCCCTTGTTTTTGATTGTCACGAGGTGTATGTGCTCTCTATAAAGAGAGAGAGACAGAGAGGCAGAAAGCACTCCGCACTGGGGCATGGTCACACTTCAGTCTCTTCTCCATTTCTCTATCCTATTGGGATTTTGGACACACAGGCTCACAGGCCTGGTATGTTTTTTTCAAGGCACTAGGGCTGGGACTGAAAAATGTATCCAGCCACATGATATCCAGCCTCCTTAGACAGTGGGACCATACCAGTGGCCTTCTAATTTTTAAGAATAAATCTTCTGTTTTTCAGTCATATTTGTTCTTTTACCACTTACAATTACTGTAAATTTCTTGTTTGGGGACCAGCAGATGGCGTAATGGTTACATTGCTCGACTCTCACATGGTGGACCATGGCTTGAAGCTCAGCCAGGCTTCTGTGCATGCCCCTCACCCCCCACCAAAATCCCGTATGTAGTGTGTGTGGAGGAGTAGGTCCTAGGGAAGGTCATTTGGAGGAGAGATACAGAGGCAGAGCATTAAAAAAAAAAAAAAAAAAAAAAAATCCCAGGAGGAAACTGGAGAAGGGATTGCACGTGGCCATTCCCCCTGGGGGTGATTTCTCACTTTCTGTCTCTGTGTTGCCCTCTGTCTCTCCAGAGAGTGCGCTTGCTCTATAGCACAAATCTATCTTAAAAAAAAATTCTTGTTTAATTGATTAGCAACATACTTTGTAATTCTATAAATATATGTTAGCCAGTTATATGGAAGTTTAAACTTTCTGTAACACAAAAAATCTTACATGAAATAGTCTCACATGTATCTAACATATAACATAAATTGAAAGAACTCTTACCAAGTTGGGTCATAAAGTTTATGTCATACTAAAACTGAGTACTAACATAGATTCTTTTTTTTTTTGGAGAGGTTTTTCGCTATAGGGCGCGTGCGCTCGCCAGACAGACAGAGAGAGACATAGAGACAGAAAGCGAGAAATCACCCCCCAGGGGGGATGGTCACGCCGCAATCCCTTCTCCTCCATTCTCCTCTCGGGATCTTGGGCATGCACGCACACGCGCCCGGCGTGAGTTGTAAGCCACCGGGTCCGAGACGCGAACCGCGGTCGACTACGTGGGAGTCCAGCGACATAGCCATTACGCTAACTGCTGGTTCCCTAACATAGATTCTTGACATTCTGTAATTGTACAGACTTTCTTGTGATAGTGTATCATTGCCAAAAAAATAAACCCTTTAATTTATCAGTTATAACATTTACATACTAACTAATCCATCAAACTTACTTTTGCAATTATATCTTCATGGAGCGTCAGAATAGTTACTCTTCATTTTTTAAACATACTACTTTCCTTTAAGATCATTTAGCACTATGGCATGTTTGTTATTTTGTAGACATTTATTTATTAGCCATTAAATGTCACATGCTTGGAATTGCAAGGTAAATAATGTCTGCATTCAAGGAGCTTGTAATCTAGGATAGTCATTGAGCAGTTACAGTGGAGGTGGGGGATCGGTGTTGGAGTGCAAAGCTCTTCGTGTGTTGTAATCAGTCAGGAAAAGCTTCACAGTAGAGATGCGCTTAAGCTTAGTTGATAGAAGAATGTAAGATTTTATTCAGTGGAGTTCGCAAAGAAAGCATTCGGACATGGACAGCATGAGAAAAGGCAGGAAAGCCTGAGTATAACATGTTTACTGTTTTTTTTGTCTCACGGGAGCTTAAGTTATTTTGAGTATTCAGAGATAACAAAAAGGCAATCAGGGATCATTTCATGGATGGAAGGCCATGCTGGGAAGATTAGAGGGTTTTAAGCAGGTGATATGTTCAAATTTGCAGTTTTGAAAGCATGCTTAATATTATCCTGGCTGTGTGTTTGGCAGATTTGGTGAGAACTGGCTGTTACGATAGTTATCTGTTATGATAGTTATTTGATACAGAAGGTATTTGGAGTGCTGTCTTCAAAAACTTCCACGAACATTATCTAACCTGTCTTCATAGCCTATTTAATGAGATAGATGTCTTGTTGAACTTTTTTTTTGAAATTTTAAAGATTTATATTTTTTGAAATCTTAACTTTCTCAGATAAGTGTTCTTAATTATGAGTAGAGGTGTAATGTGCTTTTCTGGACCAGAACCTTAAATAACCAGTTCAAGAGTGTCTCGAGCACTCTGTCTGCTATGATGACTGTCAGAATCTGAGATGATAATTGCTCCATCATCCTCTTTGATGCTGAAATGAAGAGAAACGGTAGAACCCTCAGGTGACCTGTGACCAATAGCTGGTGTAATGGAGAAAAAGACTTTTGTTTTAAACCAGTGATTTTGTAGTTCTTACCTCATAAATGTTACCTAAACCTTACGTAACCTGTCTTTCTTTTCTTTTCTTTTTTTGCTATAGGGCATGCTTGCTCGCCAGAAAGACAGAAAGAGACAGAGAGATAGAAAGTGAGAAATTACCCTCCGGGGGAATGGCCATGCTGCAATCTCTTCTCCATTCTCCTCTCGGGATCCTGGGCACACACGCACACGCGCCCGGTGTGAGTTTAAGCCACCGGCTATGGGACTCGAACTGCGGTTGACTACCTGGGAGTCCATTGACATAGCCATTATGCTAACTGCTGGTCCCCAGAACCTGTCTTTTTTGATACAATCTATATATTAAGACAGTTTTACCTTGGAAATAAATTATTTTAAAAGGAATCATTGTAGAAATATAAAAATTTACAAAAAAACTTTACCTATGTTATATATATATTAAAATCACAACAATTCAGGTGTGTAGCAGTGTCAAAGGTGCGATACTACTGAGTTGTCTGGAAAAATCATCACAAGTTTTGTATAGAAAAACAGAAAAGTACATCATGACTTTCCCAACAACCTAGTGTATGTAAACTGTGAAGTGAGTTCTTGCAACTAGAAAGTCATTTTAAAGAGATTTAATTACCTTATCTTTCATTTATTACGTGAATACAAGTATAATATTAAGTCCATTCCAAAACTGAGTAAAAATTGAAGACAACAGGACCAGCAAATGGCGTAGTGGTTATGTTGCTGGACTCACACGTGGTTGACCACGGTTTGAGTCCTGTACTCAGCAGTTTAAAATTTGCTGGCCCTGTGTGCATGTGTGCTCAGTATCCCAAACGGAGAATGGAAAAGGAATTGTGGTGGGACCATCCCCCCTGGATGTTGATTTTTCACTTTCTCTCAGTCTGTCTCTCTCTCTCCAGCAAGCATACATGCCCTATCACAAAAAAAAAATCTCTCTTTAGAAAAAGGAAAAAAAATGGAAAACAACTAATTTTGTAGGTCACTATATTTTATCTTACATATGATATTATTTTATAGTAAGCATTTGTATAGTAAGGATCTAGGTGGTTTATATATGCTTTAATATTCAAAATTCCAAAGTAACCTATATGTACATTTATAAAATTTTTGTCATGATAGAGTGTGCATATGTGAGCAGGAACGACTGAGAGAAAGAGAAATCAGCACCTTCTACAGGGTCCCGTCACGCAGCAATCCACACCCCAGCCTCAGTCCTCCAGTTGGGCTTTGGGGTCTTTTTTATTTTATTTTTTTTGAGAGCCTTTTGCTATGGGGCACATGCACTCGCCTGACAGAGAGAGAGAGACAGAGAACCAGAAAGCGAGAAATCACCCACCAGGGGGGATGGCCACGCCGCAATCCCTTCTCCTCCTTTCTCCTCTCAGGTCCTGGGCACGCACGCACACAAATGCGCCCGGCGTGAGTTTTAAGCCACCAGGTCCAGGATGCGAACCGCGGACGACTACATGGGAGTCAAGCGACATAGCCATTACGCTAACTGCTGGTCCTGGCTTTGGGTTCTTGAACCATACGTCTCTGATTAGGTAGGGGATTCGAACCCCAGTTGCCACATGGCATATTACCTCTTCTGAGCAGCACATCAACCACTGTGCCACACAGTCAGTCCTGTACGTATATTTTAAAATGAGTGTGGTGATATCTAATATTTATTTGAAAAATGTGTTACTAAAGCAGTTGGCAATTTATTTACATCAACTCACCATATCAGTTTTGAAATGTACTTTAGTATAATCATCTGTATAGATATCTTAATCTTTTTATAAGACATTTTTAGAGTGCAGTCAGTTGTTACCATAACTAATTATGTGTAATGAATAAAATTTGTATGAATGTACAAACTAACATATGCCTAAAATTGTTATCACTTTACTGATACTAAATTAGATTTCTACAGTAAATAATTTCTGTTTATCTAGGTAGTACATTTAAACTATAGCAAAGATGTAGTGTAACTTGTACTGTAAATAAACTATTAGCAGTGAACAACACCGTGAGAGCTGCTAGTATATGAATTATTCACTGCAAACTTATTATCTTTGTGTCATTAGCATGTAAGATAATGAACCTAATTACCATGGTTTTAAACTCAGGGGAGTTAGCAATTTATGTGTGGAACTTTCTGGGCTGTAGTTACCACCCACTAGGGTATTAAGATAACTGCAGACACTACTTCTGTGTTTTGTTGCTAAAATGTTCTTTCCTTCTCACCTACTTCTTTGTTCATAAATTAATTTTTATATCATTTTGGTATTAGAGTTAAGGAATTTTCTCTACTTGAATACCTTTTTAAAGGTGTTATGAGAAATATGTAAGAATTTTAATAATTATTTTGTTAGCGAAATTTAGTGTTGTAGGTAGAGAAAGTATTACTGGTATGTATCCTGTCATTTGCTCATATAAATTAGCATCACCTATTATGGTAGAATACCATAATAGTGCAATTAATTGAAAAGTCGAGGCTAAAAGGTTAATAATCAATTTTCTCCTCGGAAAGGATTTTGACTAAAATGATTTATTTTCAAAGTACTTGGCATTAGCATATAGCCCTATCTAATCTTTAATATGTGTTTCTGATCTTAATTTAAGGTTTTGATGAACTTCTTTTATTTTATCTCTTATAGTATAAATTATCTTTAATAAGCCATCCTAATTAAACTTAGTAAATCTACAACTGCTTCAATTATACACTAATCAATTATACACTAATTTAATTCTACTTAGCAGGATACAGTACATCATTAATTGGTTTCACACTTAATACAACAGATTTCGAAGTAATCAAAATTTCAAGCATTTTATTTAGCTGGGAAAAAATGAAGGATTATTATATCTATTAATTTATATATCAACTCTGAGCATCTAAGAGGTTCATTGCTTAAAAATGAAGATGTGCAGCTGCTATTTATATTTATTGTTGAGTGCTGTTGGTTGAATTGATCGTACACTATCTTAGGTGTTAATACAATACAGTTTTGTATTCAATCTTTTCCCTTAAATGTTTAAAAAAGCTTATATTATTTCTTTTTCTTTTTCTTTTTTTTTGAGAGGTTTTTGCTATAGGGCACATGCGCTCGCCAGACAGACAGAGAGAGAGACAGAGATAGAAAGTGAGAAATCAGCCCCCAGGGGGATGGCCACTCCGCAATCCCTTCTCCTCCATTCTCCTCCTGGGATCTTGGGCACACACGCACATGCGCCTGGTGTGAGTTTTAAGCCACTGGGTCCGGGATGTGCACCACGGTCGACTACATGGGAGTCCAGCGACATAGCCATTATGCTAACTGCTGGTCCCAAAAAGCTTATATAATTTCTTAATATAAGATGAAACAGACACCTTCAATAGGGTCTTGTGCTGTGAGTTCCCTCTCACCCTCAGCCTTCTAGTCAGTTACGATCATGGGTATAGGCACACCTCGTGTGTTTTAGGTACATCATATTTTACACTGTGGTCTTCCACTTAGCTCCAGGATTGTAGTGCAGTGTCCTACTGCCTGTACTACTGCACTGGCCTTCACATTTTCATTTTTTATGTTGCTAAATGAAATTCTATAGTTTTGTTGTTTAACGTTTTTAATATTATATGAATATACCTTAATTTATTGCTTTTTAGCATTTTCCTTATAGCACATGTAGAATATTTATTAATTAGTATTTTGTTTTAAAACTTTAGGCATATGCACACTTTTTCTGTTTTTAGAATTATGCTACAGAAATAAGATCATTAGATATAATTAACTAGAAAAGTTTAACAGTGTGATCCTTACTATGGTTTTATTTTTTCTTTTGATGTGATGACTTGCCTCATAAATTCTTTTTTAAAGAAGTATATATTTAAAGAATTATTTTTATTTGTTTAATACTTTTCTTTTGCTATAGAGCATTTGTCTGCATGCACGCATGCATGTGTGAGAGAGAAATAGAGAGAGAGAGAGAAGGAGGGAGAAAAAGAGACCAACTAAGACCAGGACTCTCACCACTATGGGCCATGTAGGAGTCTGATTTAACTACCACGACACCTGCTGGCCCCATCATGAGTTCTTAGGAATGAGTTACAAACTCAGTGTAATCATTTTTCTTATCTGCTTTTTGGCTTAAATGATTCAGATTTAATTCCATTACTTAATCTTTCTACACGTGTTCATTGGAAACACTCCTTGCCTAGTCCAACTTTCTTGCTAGTAAATTAGTATTTTATTGCTCTCTTACCTTGTATTTTTTTTTAAATAAGATTGTTCTAGATTTTGAAGATTGTGTTAAATGCATTTCTTTTTCTTCTGGGAAAATTATTTCTTTTAGAAAGTTTTAGTGAACCCTATGGGCTTTCGATTCATTTTATCTCAGGATCATGTTTCAAAAACTCAAAGGTGTAATGTATGCCCATGGTTGAAAATAAAATAGAATAGATGGCCTTATAATGAAAAACAAGAG
Organism: Tupaia tana; assembly: GCA_026018925.1. NCBI lineage: Eukaryota > Metazoa > Chordata > Mammalia > Scandentia > Tupaiidae > Tupaia > Tupaia tana. Next base: position 52,115,189 of record JAKSZU010000010.1, on the reverse strand, counting down.
AAATCCTACCCCACATTTCTCTATCCCTACTCCCCCTAAATGCAGCCACTTTTTTTTTAAGAGGTTTTTTTGCAATAAGGTGCGTGCGCTCGCCAGACAGAAGAGAGAGACAGAGAGACAGAAAGCGAGAAATCACCCCCCCCCCGGGGGGGGTGGCCACGCCGCAATCCCTTCTCCTCCATTCTCCTCTCGGGATCTTGGGCACGCACGCACACGCGCCTGGCGTGAGTTTTAAGCCACCGGGTCTGGCGAACCGCGGTTAACTAAATGGGAGTCCAGCGACATAGCCATTACACTAACTGCTGGTCCCAATGCAGCCACTTTTAACTAACTCTGTTTTGAGTGTTTATTATAGTTTCCTCAACTTACAGTAGGATTACATATTGTTTCTTGATATTTCTTTTCTTCTTTGTTCTGTGATTAGAGAAATCTTTTTTTCTCACATCACCTCTAACTGTTCTCCACCTTTCCATGTTTTAGTTCCGAAATTGGTTACTTTGTAACTTCAAATAACAGGGGAACTTTTATTTTTCATTAACTGTCTTCCCTACCAATTATATTGGTTGATTTCTGGTCATTTTAATATCATAAAAATTGATAATGCTAATAACTTTTTGGTATTAAATAGTTGCACATGAGTCATAAATTGATTAGGGGGTTGGCCCTGTGGCCTGGTTGGTTAAGGTAAGGGAGTCAGAGCCCATTTGGCTGACGTCTCAGTTTGAATCCTGTCTCCAGGAACTCAAAAAACACTCTAGGCTCATGTATGTGTATGCCCTGCCTCCTGACAGGGTAGAGAAATGGAGAAGGGACTGTTGTGTGACTATGTCCCACCGAGGAGTACTTTCTCCCTCCGTGTCTCTGGCAAGTGCATGTGCACAACGGCAAATTAAAAACAAAACAAATGATTAAACCAGATGAGTGCCAAAAGGTTTACAATAAAGTATCACTCGCCTGCCTTCGCCTTGGTTCTCTAGAAGCAGCCACTTAAAATACCATTGGAATGTTCCTTTTGATACTAACTTCTAAATAATATGCTCATCAGTTTTCTTGAGTAACCAATTTTAGATGCTGTCCTTTGGCCTTTTGGTTGAGGCTTGGGATTCAGATCATAATTACACACCTACTCTCCCAGTTTTGAAAAATAATAAACAAAGAGCCTTTCAAAAGTTCATGGAAAAATGTGTATAATGAAAATCCTGTGCATAGATTTTCAAATTCATTGAATCAAAATAAACTCATATTAAAGTTTTGATTAATTATTGTTAAAGGACACATGTGCTTGCCAGAGACAGAAAGGGAGGGGAGAAAGCATCCCCCATGGGGAAATGGTCACACCACAATCCCTTCTCCTGCATGTCTCCCTCCTTTGGAGATTTTGGCGTGCACACACATGTACTGATGTGTTTCTCAAGCCACTGGTTCCAGGTCTCAAACCACATAGTCAGCTATGTGGCACCTGGCTATTTTAAACACCAGGCCACAGAACGGGTCCTAATGCGTAATTTATTTAGATTTTTCCACAACCTTCTTGAAGTCCTTTTGTAGTAGTATTGGTTAAATCTAGAAGAGAACGGGACCAGTAGATTGCGTAATGGTTATGTCGTTGGAGACCACAGTTCAAGTCCCGGACCCAGTGGCTTAAACTTCATGCTCGATGCGTGTGTGTGCATACCCAAGATCTGGAGAGGAGAAAGGAGAAGGGATTGTGGCATGGCCATCCCCCCAAGGGGCGATTTCTCGCTTTCTGTCTCTTGGTGTCTCTGACAAGGGCATGTGCCCTATAGCAAAAAAAATCTCTCTAAGAAAAAAAAGCTCTGTAATCAATATTTACATTTTAATGACATCGAGTAATATAGTATAAGACATTCATTTACTTCAATAAAATTTTGGTCTCCTCCTACCTATAGCCGTTACCTGTTGCTGTGTTATTTTTGCTTTGTTCATTCATTTGCTTAGTTTCCTGATTCAATAAATCTCTCTGGTACTTTTTATTAATTTTTTTCTCTTTATTATAGGTCCAAAGATTCAAAAGATAATTTTTTTCCTGAGACTTCTTTTTTCACCCTTCTATTCTTCCCCCACCACTCCTTTTTTTTTAAATTAGAGATTTTTTTGCTATAGGGCATGTGTGCTCACTGATGAGACAGAGAAACACTAAGCGAGAAATCGCCCCCAGGGAGATGGCCATCCCTTCTCCTCCATTATCATTTTGGGATTTTCGGCATACAAGCATACATGCCCAAAATCAGGTTTAAGCCTCCAGGTCCGGGACCCAAACTGTGGTAGACTATGTGGGAGTTCAGTGATGTAATCATTATGCCATTTGCTGGTCCCGCTTTTTTAAAAAAAATAATTATTTAATTTTTATTTATTCATTCATTTATTTTTTAATTTGACCATAGAGAGACAGAGGGTGAGAGTGAGAGAGAGAAGAAGTGAGAAAGAAAGCCACCAGATTCAGGACTCGAACACTGGTTGGCCATGTGGGAATGTCCAGCACCTTAACCACCATGCCACCTGCTGGTCCCCATGGTCCTGCTTTTATTCTCCTTTAATCTGAATTTGTTTTACTGTAGCAGTTCTGATTCTGGGATTTCCCTTTATTGGCTCTTTTGTTGAATAATTTGTTTTTTGGTTATATTCCTTCTTATTAATTTTTCTCTTAATTTTCTCCAGAGCTTCCTGAAAAAAGAATATGTGGAAATTAAATTTTTTGAGTACCAGCAGGTCTAAAGTGTCTTCATTATATCTTCACATTAGATTGCTTTCTTAATTGGATATAAAAGTATAGTTTGAAAGTGATTTTTCCTAAAAAAAAAAAAAAAAAAAAAAACATTTGAAGGCCTATTTTCATTTATAAGCAGTGTTGCCTGTGAGAAGTGTGATGCCATATTGATTTCTGTTAAACTTGAGACCCTGTTAGGTAGAGTCTTCTCTTTACCCCTGGTATTCTGAAATTTCTTGATGTTAGTTTTCTTAGTATGGCTCTTTTTTCCCTCTAGATTCATAAATTATTATCCAATTTCTGAGTAATGGGCAGACAATTTGAATTTTTCTAATTTTACACTACTAAAAACACCAGCACTTAACCATCTTTTTGCATGTACCTTTTAAAAATAATTAATTAATTAGTTAATTAATTAATTTGTTGTGATTTTCAAATGGCTAGCTCTGGGCTTTCAACCATAATCAGCCACATGGGAATCTAGCTCCTTCGCCACCATGCCACCTGCTGGCCCCTTTTATGCATGTACTTTTACGGAATTGTCATTTTTGTATGGGATAAACCTAAAAGGAATGCTCATTTAATTTTCGAGAGATGCCAAGTTGTCTTTCTTAAGTGTTATATCACTTCCTTATATTAGTACAATAATGTACAGGGATTGCCTTTCGTCTTCATCTTGATCAGTACTTATCTTTTTTTTTGTTTGTTTGTTTTGGTAATAACCATTCTAACATTTCTCTGATGATTAGTGATATTGAGCATTATTGTATACTTGCCGGACATTCATGTGTCTTTTTTGGGGAAATGTCTGTTAGATCCTTTTCTCACTTTGAAGATTGAGTTACTTGTTTTCTTTATAGTGAGTTGAGCAGTGTATCTCATTGTGATCCCTCCCCCACTTCTCCCACAGGCCATGTGTGCACACCAGAGAGAGATGAGGGGAAGTCGTGAGGAAGCAGCCACAGAGAGATGGCCATGCTGCAGTCCCTTTTCCTTCATTCTCCTTTTTGGATTTTGGGCACACACACACACACACACACACACACACACAAACACCTGCCATATTTTTCACGAGCTGCCAGGTCCACCAATCGAATTGCACAGTTGGTCTTATGGGACATAACTGCCTTAACTACCACACCAAGCTTGCTGTCCCTTATTGTGGTTTTAATTAGCACCTTGAAAATGTCTAGTGAGGGGACCAGCTGGTGGTTGATGGTGGTTTGAGTCCTAGTAGCATGAAACTCATGACAGGCTTATGTGCATGCATGCCCAAAATTCCAGGAGGAGAATGAAGAAGAAGAGATTGTGGTATGGCCATCTCCCTGGGGGGTGATTTCTCAGTTTTCCTCTTACTGTCTCTCTCTGGCAAGGGCACACACCTTATGAGAAAAATCTTAAATAAGTAAATAAATAAAAAGTCTAGTAAGGTCGATCAACTTTTCTTACATGTTTATTTGTCTTTTAGGTGCCCACTTGAGATTTTTTTCTACTAGTATCTTTTGTTCATTTTTGTTGTTGTTGTAATATTTTAAATTACTGATTGTAGGAGTTTTAGTGTGTTTTGGATACTAATTCTTTGATTGTATTTGTTACGTATATCTGTTCCCAGGTCGTGACCTGTCATTAGTCTTATGGTATCTTTTGGTTTTCGCAGTTTTAAAATTCATTTAAAATAAATTTAACACTCTATATCTTTTATGCTTTATGCTATTAAGTCTTGTTCAGGAAATTTCTTTCTACTCCAAAGTCAAACAGTTTTGTGCATACACTTTGCATAGTTTGATCTTTCAACCAGTTAAATATAAAATTTAAAATATTCTTTTTAAAATTTGATATAGGGCATGTGCACTCACTTGAGAGAGAGAGACAGAGACAGAGGACAAGTGAGTGCAAACTGCTGGGTCTGGGACTTGAACCATAGTCAGCCACATAGGAGTCCAGAGCCTTAACCACCATACCACCCTCTGACCCCTATAAAATTATGTTTAGATTTTTTTTTTTAAGTTTCTTGCTATAGGGCATGTATGATCACTTGAGAGAAAGAAAGTGAGAAATCATCCCCAAGGGGGTATGACCACGCCGCAACCCATTCTCCTTCATTCTCTTCTCCCCTTGGGATTTTGAGCGAACACAGACAGGCCTGGCATGTTTTTCAAGCCATAGGATGCAGGACTTGTATCATGCAGCCTGTCATGTGACATCCAGCACCTTAACCACCATACAACCTGCTGTGTCTTAATATAATTATTGTGTGTGGTGTGAGATGGAGTTTGAGACTGAGTAATTTTGCATTATGGATATAACTAGTTACCCTAGCATAATTTTTCAGACAGTCAGTTGTTGTGTATTGTGTTTTCTGTGTATGTCATAGTCAGTTTCTGGGTTCCAATTCGGTTCTATTGTTCTATTTACTAAACCTAATTTTCACATTTAATACCATTTATTTTCTTTTGCGATAAAATTGATTAATTACCACCAATTTAATAAATTTGATTTCCAGTTTGGCCATAGCATATAAAGAATTTTTTTTTTAAGAGAGATTTTTGTTATAAGGTGTGTGTATTCGCTGGAGAGACAGAGAGAAAGCAAGAAATCAGCCCCCAAAGAGGAATGACCATGCCACAGTCTTTTCTTGTCCACCTCCTCTTGAGATTTTGGGCACACATACACACATGCTCAGCATGAGTTTCAAGCTTCTGAGTCCTGGACTCGAACCAGTGTTGGGAGTCCAGCACCTTAAGCACTACAGCAAAGAAGAATTTTTTTTTTCTTTTTAAAGCATCATGGGGCCGGCTGGTGGCATGGTGGTTAAGGTAGCTGAATCCAATGGACTGACTGCACAGTTCAATTCACAGACTTGGTAGCTTGAAAAGCACATCAGGCACATGTGCATGCCTGCCCAAAATCCCCAAAGGAGGGAGAAATAGAGATGGGATTGCAATTTGACTGTGCCCCATGGCGGGGTTTGGGGACTGTTTTTCTTCACACATAGACTCCCCTCTCTCTCTCTAGGTAAGCACACGTGCCCTCTGGCAAAAATTAAAAAAAAAAAAAAAAAAAGAGGACCATATGGATGATAATTAAGTCAATGGGGTTTGGCTTCACAACGCTTTTCCAGTGATCTGTGATCTAGGGCATGCTAATGGAGATACTAATGTACCTAGTAACAGGCAAAAATCAAAGTACCAAATAGTTGTTCCTAAACTTGCCGGACAATTATTAGCAGAGAGATGAAACAGAATCAGGATGATGTATATGTATATGTTAATGAGAAATAAATGACTTTTGGAAGGATAATTAAAGACAACAACAGCAGGAGCTTAGTGCCTATGTTGGGAAGACAGTGAGGTAGATAGTGACCAGTACAGGACACTAGGTGGTGCCATTAGCCTAGACTGCTTATTCAAAATGTCTAGAGACTGAATAGCATCAGTGTAGAAAGATAGGCACTCCAAAATTATCGGATTAGCCAAAAATTGCTTATATGTTAAATATACGAGTTGTCTTATTGAGTGTATTTAGTACATTTCAAAGTAGTACTACACTTGTTAATATTTTTCTCTTCCAATGATCAATTTAAAATATGTACCCTGAGATTTCTTTTAAATCAGTTTATCTACCAAATAAGCTATATTTAAAAAATAACAACCTATTCTTTTCCATTTTTAAGTTGAATATTATAAAGAAAGTGTATTTGTATTTATAACTCATATTAAAATAAGTCAGAGAATTTTGTGTTTTAATAAGCTTTAGTGCCTGACTCTAGATCAGTGTTACAATGTAGCTTTTTGAAATACTAAAAGTGATTCCTTGATTTCTGTTATTTATTTACTTTTTTATGTCAGAATGAGGATAATTACATGCATGATTTGATTTTTGGAGGTGATTTACACCATTAAATCTTTATTGATTGGTGCATTATGGAAGTGACAGAAGTCCCAACTTAAACTGACTTAAGCAAATGGAAATTTATTGGGTCACATAACTGAAAAGATTATGGTATGGGGTCAGCAGGTGGCATGGAGGGTAACAACAACTGGATTCCATATAGCTTACTGTGTGGTTTGAATCCTGGAACCGGCAGTCTGAAAAACATGCCGGGCGCGTGTATATGCATGCCCAAAACCCAAAAGGAGAATGAAGGAGAAGGGATTGTGATGTGACATACCCTATGGGGAGTTGGCCCCCTTCCCCACCGCCATGAGCACTCACATCCTATAGCAAACGAGAAAAAAAGGAAAGAAGAAAAAAAATCGTATGGCTTGTTTCAAGTGAAGCTCGAGTCACTGTTGTAGATGTTATTTAGACTTTCTTTCACTGTAAGCTCTATTTTCCTTGGTATTAGCTTTATTTGTAAGTAAACTTCTATCTCCTAGAAGTAGGGTAGCTGCCATTAGCTAATGAACTATATCCTACTTGGTTTTTGGAATCTATTCTAGTGGTTCCAAAAACAGGTATATATTATGTCATCTTAGGTCTGATTTGGCTTGGTTTGGGCTCTATACCTACTCCTATAACTAGAGATACAGTTATCATTGCTGGAAGCTTGTATCTTAAAAGTGTTGGAGGAATGATTTTAGCAAATTTGAATGTTGTTTTGGGAATAAGGAATGATTGTAAATTGACAGACATTTTACTGAGAAAGTTATCTTAAAACTTTCATACCTTTGGGGTCAGCAGGTAGTATGATGGTTAAGGCGCTGGACTCCCACGTAGTCAACCGTGGTTCACGTCCCGGACCTGGCAGCTTGAAACACACACCAGGCACAAGTGCATGTGTGCCCAAAATCTCTAGAGGAGAATGGAGGAGAAGGGATTGTAATGTGGCTACTCCCCAGGGGGTGATTTCTTGTATTTTTTTGTCTCTCTGCCTCTCCTCGTGAGCCCATGTGCCCTATGGCAAAAATCTCTCTCAAAAACAAAACAAAACAAAACAAAACTTTCATACCTTTAATATTATTTCACTAGATTTTATTTTTATTTTTAATTTTATCTCTGCTACTTTTTAGTTGTGTAATTTCTCAGTCTATTTCCTCACTGGCAAAATTGGGGATATGGTACCTATTGATACAGCTATTGTTACGATAAAGTAAGATAATATTTGTGAAATACCTAGCCTAGGGACCAGCAGTTAGCGTAATGGCTATGTTGCTGGACTCCCACGTAGTCGACCCCGGTTCACGTCCCGGACCCGGTGGCTTAAAACTCATGCCGGGCGCGTGTGTGTGCATGCCCAAGATCCCGAGAGGAGAATGGAGGAGAAGGGATTGCAGCGTGGCCATCCCCCCTGGGGGGTGATTTCTTGCTTTCTGTCTCTCTCTGTCTGGCAAGCGCACACGTCCTATAGCAAAAACCTCTCCAAAAAAAAAAAAAAAAAGAAATACCTAGCCTAGTGCCTGACATATATTACTTATTCCAAAATTATAGTTCCTTATAAGCATGTTAACCAGACACTTTTTAATGTTTATTCGTCCTTGCTGATGAAGTTCATTATTGTACAACCTATGGCTATCACAAATATCACATTTATAATGATCAGGTTTTGAATTATAACTTCATTTTATTCATTACCAGTTTCAGTGCTTAAAATGATAGTTGGTAGATACTGTCCTATTAATGACGTATCTGTATTTTTATACTGGCAGCAAGTGTGCAGATTTAGCTTCTGTAAGGTTTTTGTAATTAATCTATGCTGGGAAATATAAATTATCTTTGAAGACAAGCAATAAATATAGTGAAATTATGATAAATGGTTTTATTGTTTGGGGAAATAATATAAACTGTTTCATGTATTTGAAGAATAGAAAGAAGTTGGCAGCAAGGGAGAAAGATGAATGATTAAGTATGGTTTAAACTTGTTTTTTAATTAAAGTGCTTCATTGCTGTGTACAATATTCAGAAATGTATTTTAAATGTAACATTAATTTTTCAATTACCATTCATCTTTATTAGACAATATTACTTGTATTTATCATAATTTTTTCTCCACCAACTGTACGGCTTTTATAATCTGCTTAGGTTAACTTGTGTGTTGTCTCAAGGAAAAAGCCTCCAAATGGTTTTTAAACAGTTTGAAATTAGAGATTTAGTAACCCCTTATTTCCAATAACTAACAGTAAGTATGAAACTACTGATAGTGACAGATAAGAGTAATTATTTTCCTTATACATTAATATAGTGGCACCTTACTTTTTTTGTTGTTGTTTTGGAGAGGTTTTTGCTATAGGGTGCGTGTGCCTCTCGGGATCTTGGGCACACGCACACACAAGTGCCCAGTGTGAGTTTAAGCCACTGGGTCCGGACTCGAACCGCGGTTGGCTACATGGGAATCCAGCGACATAGCCATTACACCATCTGCTGGTCCCAGCACCTTACTTTTTTTTTTTTTTTTTTTGGAGAGGTTTTCGCTATAGGGTGTGTGCGCTTGCCAGACAGACAGAGAGAGACATAGAGACAGAAAGCGAGAAATCACGCCCCCCCCCCCCAGGGGGGATGGTCACGCTGCAGTCCCTTCTCCTCCATTCTCCTCTTGGGATCTTGGGCACGCACGCACATGTGCCCGGCGTGAGTTTTAAGCCACTGGGTCCGGGTCGCGAACCGCGGTTGACTACGTGGGAGTCCAGTGACATAGCCATTGCGCTAACTGCTGGTTCCCGCAGCACCTTACTTTTTGATATTTTCCTATGTAAATCTCTTTAGCTACAGGTTTTGTTATACTGGTATCTTTTATTCAGAATTGAGACATACCCTGTAAAATATACTTCAGTTTTACGTTGAAGAGTTTTCAATGGAAAAAAGGTCTTTTTAGTAGTTTTCATCATATAACATGTTGTGGACACAAATAAAGATACATATGACCAAAAAGTGGGATAAACTGAGATGGTTGATTATGTTATTATTAGTTATTCTATATTGTGTTTGCTTTGCTTGTATTGTATTGATACTTGCGATTTAAGAATGTTGTGTTCTGCAAATATAAAAGCAGTAAGAATATGAAATCCTAATAGGGAGACAATTGTACATCTGAGGATAATTAAAAATAGAGAAGGACTGGTTGGTGATGCTGCAATAGAACACAGTTGGTTTGTGACACTGACCGACATGGGAAGTTCCTACCGATAGGTTTACTTCTGGAAATCTCCCTGAGTATGCTGGACACACATCTGCCCTTTTACTGTGACTGGCTGAGGCTGGGGGAGGATCACACATCTACATCTTGTTGAGGGGTTCCTTTCTCTGTATCTCTTATTTATGGAGGAAACAGATGCATAAGCTTTTTAAAAAAGAGTAGAGAAAATTAGAAAAGAAATTTTTTTTGAATAGTGAAAAACTGGTTTGATTGGGCTGTAGGTAGTATGGTGGTAAAGGTAGCCAGATCTCACATGGCCAATTGTGATTCGATTCTGGGCCCGGTGGCTTAAAATCACAACGGGTAAGTGTGTATGCTTGCCGAAAATCCCAAGAGGAGAATGGTGGAGAAAGGATTGCAGCATGGCCTTCCTCCTCGGGGGATGATTGTTCACTTTCTTTCTCTGTTTCTCTTCTGTAATCACACATGCGCTCTAGCAGAATTAAAAGGGGGGGGGGGGGAGAGAGAAACTGGTTTGTTCAACAAAAGGAATTATTATGAATGATAAAGCATGTGAAAAGTAATGTGCCTATGCTCTGAAGAGCTTGTTCCTTACTGAGTATTTACATATCAGAAATTAAAATGCAATTTAAAATAATGGTATTTTACACTTTTGAGAATCTTGTTTATATCTACCTTAATGGAAGACAGACAGATTTTCATCTGCTTCTGCCTCCAATCTGTTGCAGTATATTGTTTTGGATAAAGTATGTGAAAGAAAGATGGCTTCACATAGGTATATAGATTATAGCACATATTGCTAGTAAGAGCAAAGTACAAGTACTGAGAAGAAACTGAGTTAATCTCTGAAAACAAACATACTTTAGATCTATTACCTTAAAACATTAAAAAAAAAAGACAACAATAATACACAGCATCCATTCCAGTAGTCACTAGAATGTTGGCATTTAACCTATGGAAAACTTTACTGAACAGAGATGCTACAATAAAATTGTAAAAGGCAAATCATTTTACTTTGTGAATTCCTTGCAAAAAGTTTGGAGACCTTTATGGTCCTTGGATCATACTTTGAGAACTGAGGCTTTTTCACATAATCAGCAAGACACATTTGTAGAAATTCTTTTGAATTGACAGGGGCTGTGCATCGGTATTAGGTGTGTTTTGATCTCAGGTTGAAAGACCAAGAGTTTGAGAACTTGAAATCTAAAGCAGTATGTAGGCGCTGCTGCTCATACTTGTCACAGCCAGATATAGTTCTGTAGGCCCTTTAAGTCCCTGTAGTATTTAAGTGGCAAGGCAGCAGTTCTGGCTCCTATAGCTGCCGAAAAGTTCCTTATAGCACTTGTGTAGAGATCATCACGATGCGAGGAATTATTTCTCATGACTGACTTTGACTATAGACAAAACTGGAATATACTGGGGGAAAAAAAGTCCAATAAAATAAATATTAACACTAAGGAGCAGAGAAACAATGTAGTGTTCTGTTTGGCTGGTGTTTATATAGCTGATTGTTCACTTTTGATTAAGGAACAAATCTTAACCTACTTATAAATAGGGGCTTCTGAATTTATAGAAAAGTATTAAAATTCTAGTCAGTTTTATTTTTATTATTGTTTAAAAATTATTTAACTTTATTTATTTAAATTTGACCAGAGAGGGACAGAGTGACAGACAGAGAGGGAAAGTGAGAAAACAAGCTGCCAGGTCTGGGTCTTGAACCTCGGTCAGGCATGTGGGAGTCCAGCGCCCTTAACCACCATGCCACCTGCTGGCCCTCTAATCAATTTTAGTATAACCTGTATTCACCTCAATATCAAATTGTGGAGGTTTATGATACCTCCATATTGGCAATTGTTCAGCCTAGGCTTAGAGATAGTACAGACCTTGCTTTGTATTTGGCAGTAAGTGTCACGTGTATATGCAGGGAAGAGTCAGAAAGAGAGGGAAGTGAGAAAGCATACCCCGTGGGGCATGGTCACACTGCAGTCCCTCCACCGTTTCTCCGTTCAGAACTCTGGGCATGCATGCACATGTGCCCAGTGTGTTTTTCAGGCTGCTGGGTCTGGGTTTTGTATTATGTGGTCAGCCACATGGGATCCCACTGCCTTGACCACCCACTGACTGGCCCAATTAAATGTCAATTCTAACATTGGAAATTTTAGTTCTAAATATTGATTTTAAACACTTTAAACATTCATCTTTTCATGATTAAAAGTAAATCTATTTTACACTTATTCAGGTATATTTTAAGTCACTTTTTGTTTTAAATATATAATCTTTTCCTGCCTAAGAATGTTTATAAAATTATTATTTGATAATTACAAAACCACTTGGCATCTTCATATTATCTTGAATTTCCCATTAATATGTCAAATAAATAAGTATTCGTTTTTTCTGAGTAGAAACCAACTACACTGCAAACTCACTGATATTAAATATTTGCAGGAATCTAACATGTAGGGAAACCTTAATTATTCTGAATATACTTATGTTATGATGTGTAGATGATTTGTTTACTGTCTTTAATGTGACTCAGTCAAAATATATGTAGTTATTTGCATAAAGATGAAGTGTTGCTAATATTTTTTGCATTACTGAATGTTACATATAAAATTAATTTTTCTCTTTTTTTTTGGAGAGGTTTTTGCTGTAGGGCGCTCGCCAGACAGACAGAGAGAGACATAGAATCAGAAAGCGAGAAATCACCCCCCAGGGGGGATGGTCACACCGCAATCCCTTCTCCTCCATTCTCCTCTCGGGATCTTGGGCACGCACGCACACACACCCAGCGAGAGTTTAAAACCACCGGGTCCGGGACGCGAACCGCGGTCGACTATGTGGGAGTCCAGCGACATAGCCATTATGCCAACTGCTGGTCCCTAAAATTAATTTTTCTCATAAGGGATGTGAGAAATTTTTACATTCCTCATTTCTATCTTCTTCAATTTCTGAGAGACTATAGATGAATCTTTTTATAATTCAATGGCAGTGGAACAAGTGATAGGAAGCTGCATTGGTTACCAGCATGGTCTGAAAGTGTTTGTCTACAAGCTGTCAGTCTCAGTCATTTACATGACTGTGTCCTTAAAGGCTAAGTAGGAAGAAAAATGATGGACCTTGACTGTTAACATTTTGACTTCATGTAAGAAGCTTCATTTTATTTTGAGAGAGATTTTTGCTATCGGGTGTATGTGTGCTCACTAGAGAGGAAGAAGGCCAGAAATCACCCTCCCCCGCCCTTTCCCACCCTTCTCCTCTAGGGATCCTGGGCTCGCTTGCCCATGCACCTGGCATGAGTTTTAACCTGCTGGGTCCAGGACTTGAACTGTGGTTGACTACGTGGGAGTCCAGTAATGAAACCATTACCCAGCTGCTGGCCCTGTGGTTCTTTTTAAGATACACTTTTTTTTTTTTTTTTTTCTCAGTGTGTGTGTGCTGGCCAGAGAGAGCCAGGGTGGGGTGAGGGTAGAATGGAGAAAGCACTCCTCCCCACCATGGGGGATGGACATGCTGCTATCCCTTTTCCTACATTTCTCCTTTTGAGATTTTGGGCACACATGCATATGTGCCTGGTGTGTTTTTCAAGCTTCGGAGTCCAACTGTGTTATTGGCTATATGGGCTCTAGCCCGTTAACCACTATGCCTCCTGTTGGTCCAAGATATACTTTCAGTTCTCAAATGACTCCTCCTCATAGAACTTACCACTATTTGAAGTAACTTTGATTTAAAGAAAAAAAAAACTTGTCTTTTCTAAGTAGGCTATAAGCTTCTCGAAGTTGGAACTTTGTCCTATTTCCTTCTACACTTTATCTGGACCCTAGGAAGAGGCTGGCACACAGAAGCAACTTAAATACTGTTGTTTGAAGGACAGACAGAAGGAAGGAAAATACCATATGATGGGGCTGGCAGGTGGGCAGGTGATAAAGGGCGCTGGACTCCCACATGGCTGACCATGGTTCGAGTCCTGGACCTCCTGGTGGCTTGCTTTCTCACTTTCTCTCTCTCTCTCTCTCTCTCTCTCTCTCTCTCTCTCTCTGTCCCTCTTTGGTCAAATTTAAATATATAAAATAAAGTTAAAAATAATGTAAGTCTTTAAAAAATGCCATATGATGAAAACATTAGAAATATGTTTTTATTTTCTTATGCAGATTATATTCTTTTTTTTTGGGAGAGGTTTTTGCTATAGGGTGCATGCACTTGCCAGAAAGACAGAGAGAGACAGAGAGACAGAAATCTAGAAATCATCCCCCTCAGGAGGGATGGCCATGCAACATCCCCTTCTCTTCCATTCTCCTCTCGGGATCTTGGGCACACACGCACATGTGTCTGGCATGAGTTCAAGCCACCGGGTCTGGGACTCCAACTGCAGTTGCCTACATGGGAGTCCAGCGACATAGCTATTATGCCAACTCTGGTCCCATTATGCTGATTATATTCTAAAAGAGTATAATAAATGCTTTTTTTGGAGGGCGGGGGATAGGTTTTCGCTATAGGGCGCCTGCGCTCACCAGACAGAGAGATAGATAGAAAGCGAGAAATCACCCCCCCGGGGGGATGGTCACGCCGCAGTCCCTTCTCCTCCATTCTCCTCTCGGGATCTTGGGCACGCACGCACACGCACCCGGCGTGAGTTTTAAGCCACCGGGTCCGGGACGTGAACCGCGGTCGACTACATGGGAGTCCAGCGACATAGCCATTATGCTAACTGCTGGTTCCCAATAAATGCTTAATTTTACAGTTTCCAAATAGTGATATTGTAATGCTCCTTGTTTTTTTTTTTAAATATTTTATTTTAACTTTATTTATTATTATTATCATTATTATTTTCCAGTTTGATCAGAGAGAGACAGAGAGAGAGAGAGAGAGAGAGAGAGAGAGAGAGGAAGTGAGAAAGCAAGCCACCAGGTCCGAGACTTGAACCGTGGTCGACCATGTGGGAGTCCAGCGCCTTTAACCACCATGCCACTTGCCGGCCCCATGCTCCTTGTTTTGATGGATAAAGTATAAGCCAAATGTGTTTAACTCCAGTTGGTTTGGTGGAAAATCTTATACTGTCAGATCATTTTGTCAGTTATTCTCATATATTTGTTTATTTCGTTGACACTTTTGGCCAGCACTTGATAAACATTTGTCAACAGGGCTTTCTGTTGCTCTGAATAGGACTTTTCTATCCCTGTTCAACTTTAGACTGCCCAGTGTACCTCTTGTGAGATTTTTACAGTGCATATTCTTTCTGCTACAGATCCTTAGACTTTCTCCTTAAATGAGTACACTAGTGTAATTAAAAGGAGTAGCAAAAAAGAAGAGGGCAGAGTGGAAGAGAGGAGAGGATTTTTAAATGGATAAAACAAGTTCTTTAGTGGGAGTGTGATAGGCATGGAGATGTGCAGTCCAGGTCCTCTTTCAAGGAAGAATTGCATCTCGTGGGGAGGCCCCTCCTGAGAAAGCCTTTAGTTATCAGATGCTTCAGTATCTGTCTCAGCTACAAAGAGTGGTATAGTTATGTATTTCCTGATCCTTGTTGTCATCTTCAAAAAGTGTGTGTGTGTGTGTGTGTGTGTGTGTTTGTGTGTGTATTTAAAATATTTTTTAAAAATCATCATTCACAAGAACAAGAGAGAGGAGTGTAAGGTCGCGCCATGCTCTCATCATCCCCTCAGCGTCTCTAGCTGTCTAGGATCAGAAGTATTCATGAGCATTCCTGGCATGTTCTGGTCCATCTAGGATCTAAACCCTGGCTCTCTATGTGGCTCCATCTTCGCACAGCTGGGCCCCAGAGTATATTTTTACAGGATCTTTTTGAGTGAATTTTTTCCACTGTACCCTCTTGCCACATTTTGTGCCTTTTTCCCTAGTGCAAGGCAGCTGCTGTTGACAGAATTTAGTCTGCATTTATAGTTGTTCCATACCATAATTGATTACTCAGTCTTTTCCTATAATTTGCAATAACTGCTGACAATGTTTGTCTCCTAATTTTACTGAAAATAAAATGCTATTTTCATTATCTTTGATTTCCAGGAGGAATAAGAAAGTGTTTCATGGACATCAAAATTTCTAGTCAGAATTTTCAAAATGAGAGTGGGGAGCATCCTCAATTAAATTGATAGCTCCAATTTTCTTGTTCCCTGTACAGAAATGAAATACAGGTTGAATATCTTCATTCTAAATATCTAAAGTCTAAAATTCTGCAAAATTGGAAATATTTTGAGTGCTAACATGACATTGTAAGTGGAAAATTCCACACAACTTCATAGTCAAAATACCTCAATAAAAAATATTGTATAAAATTATTTTTATGCTATTTATATATAGTGTATAAGAAACAAATGAAATGTGGGTCACATTCCCAAGATAACTCATTATGTATATGCAAATATTCCAAAATCCAAGAAAATCTGAAATCCAAAACACTTCTGGTTCTAACTAATTTTGATAAGGAATACTCAGTGTGTATTTTTGGTGATTCTTACTCCTTTATTAGGGTACTAGTTATTGTATAACCAACTTACTTAATCTGTACATTTTGGGAGGAAAACTGTTCAAACTCTCAGTAGCACGTACTTTCTTTCATGGTCGTCTTTTTTTTCCCTCTTTCTTTTCAAAATTGCCTTTGCATTTTCTAGGAAGTGATTGGTAGTTTTCTAGCTTTCATTGTTGCTGTGGCAAAATCTGCTATTCTGATTTTTGATCCTTTCCTTGTTTTTTTTTTTTTTTTCCAACAAAGCTTTTAGGATTTTCTGTCTTCATATGGATCTCTTTACATCCATTTTTTTCTGGACACACTGGTGGTGGGTTCTTTTGATATGGAATATCATATTCTGCAGTTCTGAGAAATTTCTTGAATCATTTATTTGATTTCTTCCTCTTTTCTTTGTTCATTCTTTTTTGAAATTCCAATTATTTAGAAATTGGACATCTTGGATTGACCCTATATATGATTTTTTCTAATTTTATTATGCTTTCTGAGAAATTTTTACTTTTGCTGTCATATTTTTAATATTCAAAGGGTTATTTATTCCCTGATACTTCTTTTAGTTTTTGCTATAGAGTGTGTGTATTCACTGCAGAGAAACCGAGAGAGAGAGAGAAATCACCCCGAGGGGACAGCCATGCTGCATTCCCTTGTCATCCATTGTCCTTGTCAGGATTTTGGGCACACGCATGCACATGTGCCCGGCATTACTTTAAAGCCCTCAGGTCCAGGACTTGAATAGCGAAAAGGCCATGTGTAATTCAGCTGCTCTAACCTCTGCACCACTTGCTAGCCCCTCTGCTACTTTTAAAAAATTGCTAGTGCGTGGCATCAACAGATGGCCTAGTGGTTAAGGTGCTGGAGTCAAATGTGGCTGACTGTGGTTCAACTCCCAAACTCAGAGACTTGAAACTCATGCCAAGTGTTTGTGCGTGCATGCACAAATCTTGAGAGGAGAATGGAGAAGGGATTGGCCCCTCTGGGGGGTGATTTCTTGCTTTCTCTCTTTCTGTCTCTCTAGTAAGCACATGCACCTATAGCAAAAATCTCTAAAAACAAAACATTGCTAGTGAGCACATGCTCTTGAGAAACAAAAAGAATAAGAGTACTCTTATGGGGGCATGATCACGCTGTAGTTCTTTTTCTTCTCTTTCTTCATCCCAACAGGACTTTAGACATGCATATACATGTACCAGGTGTCTTCTTCAAGATGCTGGGACTGGATTCAAGCTGCCATCAGCCATGTGGGGTCCAGCTTTCTGTGTATAGAACTTAACCGCTCTATTACAGGGTCAGCCCAGTCCTATACTTTATTAAAATAGTAACTATTATTGTCTTATGAATGCAATATATCTTCTTTCATTTCTCTAAATATGTTAATAGATTAATAGCAGATAGATTTTTTCCCCTTGTTTTCCTTAACTACATGTCTCCTTTTTCTACAGGTTATCATTCTATACTTTATTTGGTTGCTCTTTGTCACAGTAGAACTTTATATGTTCAAGTGAACTTTGCCCTCCCCCCCCCTTTTTAATGTCAGAGTGCTTGTCCTGGAGACAGAGTAAGAAAGAAAGTGTCCAAGGGGCCTGGTCACACTCCATTCTCCTTTTCTCCATTCTTCTATCCTGTCAGGATCCAGGGTACGCACTCATACACATTCCTGGCATGTTTTTTAATTGCTGGGGCTGGAATTCAGACCATGATCTGCCATGTGGGGTCCTCTTTGTTGTTTTGGGGGGGATTTTTTCCTTTCTTTTTCTGAAAGAACCGGAAATTAAGACTCTAAATAAAAAATAAATAACAATAACAAATAAAAATAAATAATTATTTTAAAAAGTAATAATTTCATTGAACTAGGGACAGAGAGAGAGAGAGAGAAACGAAGTCACCAGGTCCACGACTCCAACCATTGTCAGCCATGTTGGAGTCCAACACTCTTAACCACTACATCACCTGCTGGCTCCACTTCACAACTTTATTCTGGCTTTTACCAGAACATTCAACTTTCCTTGGTCTTATCAGTTAATTACTGCTCATCATTCTGGTTTGCAGTATCTAATATTCATAAATATTCTTTTGTTTCTTGAGAGTAGTTTAATGAGGTTTTAGCAGAAATTAGAAATTTATGCTTGTATTGATTAGTTTGATTTTATTGGGAGTCCGGTGTATATTTTGAACTATAGTTTCTATTTTGACTTTAGATAGAAAGTTAGGTTTTCTAATAAGATATTTAGTTAATCAGAATTGAGAAATTAAGGGATAAAAAAGTTTGTCACATTGATGTATATGCAGTATTCATTTAGCACATGTAAAGGAAATAATGTTGCATATAATAATATGCCATGTGTGAAGATACTTTGATTTGATGCTTAGTTTTGTGGGAGAGGGGACAAGGTCTCCCTGTGTTGTCCAGACCGGCCTTGAACTCCTGCTTCACTTTCCTGAATAGCTGGGATTGTAGGCATGTGCCACCATACCCAGCAGTGATATTTTTTTAAGCTATTGATTTTGTTACCTTAGTTTTTTTTTTTTTTTTTTTTGGAGAGGTTTTTTGCTATAGGGCGCGTGCGCTCGCCAGACAGACAGAGAGAGACATAGAGACAGAAAGCGAGAAATCACCCTCTAGAGGGGTTGGTCACGCCGCAATCCCTTCTCCTCCCGGGATCTTGGGCACGCACGCACACGCGCCCGGCGCGAGTTTTAAGCCACCGGATCCGGGACGTGAACTGCGGTCGACTACGTGGGAGTCCAGCGACATAGCCATTACGCTAACTGCTGGTTCCCAGTTTTAATCAGTTATCAGACCCATGTGCATTATAGGAATCTGGAAGTTTATTGGGAAGGCAGTTTCTTTTCTTTAGACTTTAAGGAAAGTGGTACTTGTAACTAGTGTAGCTATTTTGGAACCATTAGGAGACAGAAGTCATCACATTAAGGATGGCACCAAAATAACGTGGAAAGAACCTAGGTTCACGATGATGATATTGAGCCGTAAATTAATCCTAGTGCTGCTCTAGCACTGGACTTTTTGTTAGGTGAAATAATTATTCCTCTAATTGTTTAGAAAACCATTTAAAATAACTATTACTTGTAACTAACTAAAAAAATTCTGAATAAATAAACACTGTAAAGTTTAAATTACAAAATATGAAGATTAAAACTACAAGCTTCTAAGAAGTTAGTGATTATTTTTTTTTCCCATTAAAATGAGCTGAAATGGAAATTTATATCATCATCTTTCATTATTACTGTCTTTGCTTGTAACTGTGAACCTGACATTTTAGTTATTTGGTAAAACTGGTAATTTTAATCTTTTGATTTTGGTATGATTCAGGTTGACCTGACATTTCAATAAATCTGGCTCCTAAAAGTGATTTAAGAAACATTTCATTTTTGAAATATGCACATTTTCTTGATGAACTTGGTTTTCCTTTTTATCTTTGACTTGTCTTGCCAAAACTTATGAAGCACATGTTTTCAATACTGTCGTTACATTTTTAATTAATATTTTAGTTGTAGAAGGTGACGGTTTAAAAGATTATTTTGTTAGTGGGTTATCCTTAAAAAGCAAGTGGCATTTGGTTTTATTTTACAATAGAACTTAATCTTACATGTTTTTTGTTAAAGTAATGTTACCAAAAAATCTCTTATTGAACTATTTGTGGTGAACTTTTTAAGGATGTTTAAGATTTCACATGCAGTTTAACTGATCACAGATGAAGTTGTAAATTAATACCTCATGAGCGTATTTGACTGCAGGGCATTGTTTGTGAATCAAAACTGCTTTGTTCCTGTAAACTGTGAAAGGGGTAAAATAAGCGTATGGATTAAAACTGCATGGCGATACACACAGTACTTATGAAAAGACACTGTAGTTGGATCATTTAAAATGTACTAAAATATTATGAATAGCCATAAAATGTAATAATCCCCTTAAGCTTTTAAGTTGTAAGATTTAGTTTTATTCCTTTGTTGGACTTAACAACCTTATTAAGAAATTGTTTTGTTACTTTTAAAGCTGGGCATAGTAATACAAATATCCATTGATATAATATGTTAATGAGAACAGCTGAAGTTTCTGAGAAAGCATGTATTTTTTGCAGAAGTGTTCATGATTGTGCCAAATATACACATGAAGTTTTTTTTCTTGTTTTCCTTTGAGTCATTCCTATACTAGAACCTTCAAAATGAATAGTTGTTCACTGATATTTACTAGTAAAAGATTTTTAAAGAGCTTTGTTTAATATTAACAGATATTTGTTTACTGTTATTTTGTTTTATATAATAATATGTGAAAATTACATGATGAGGACTGTATTCTCCTGGCCATGACAAGCTAGCTGTCAAGTGTTTATTGGAAAAATATCAAAGAGTATTCAGGGGCTTGTTCTGAAAGACAAAGGTAAATTCTAACTTATTTAAGCAGACACAAGCCTCAGTTAGCCTCTTTAGTCAATAAAGCAAACACTGGGAAAGCTAAGGTAAGATTATTGGGAAGCTTTTGGGAATTCTGATAAACTTTGCCCTTTTGACACTCCCGTTAGAAGTTTTTTGACAACTTTGGTAACTATTTTACCAATATTCTATTTTCTATCTAATTCTTAGACATTCTCACATAGATGGCATTTTTAGCACTAGTTATCACACTTCCTTTAAATCTTCTAACTACCGTTTGAGCTACCCATCTTAATGACCACAGTCTAGTTTCTAACCATAACAAAAAAAAAATCAGCTTCCTGTTTAGCCTCTTCCTAGTATTACTTTGCTCTCTTTTCTAGCATAAATGGCATGCTCAGTTTAGCTAAAAGTTATCATTCTCAATTGTGTCTCCCTTTTGACCTCCATAGTTTCCAGTTTGGATCAATTTAACTGTGTGCCTTTCTTCTCGATTAGTTATTACAGTTAACTTATTTTGTTAAACTAGATGTTCTCAGCCATCTTCACTCCCCAGTCCGTAAGCCTTCGTAACCAGGTTATCCACCAGCTCTTATTACCATGTGAAATGGCTCTCAAATATCAGCCTGCTTTTCTAAGTTCAGGTTTACTGCCCTCATCTTCATCTCTTATATTTAGGACTCTTCTCACTGGCTCCATCTCAACAATTACATTCTGTTCCCTCTACCTCCCCACCCCCACTAAATTAATTAAATTAATATAAATTAACAGAAGCACCCTTCAGTAGTAATTTTCAACTGAGGTTCCAAATCTGAGACTGTGTGAAATGTGTATTTGTTTTACAAACACCTAAAAGTTATTCTCCTCCTCCTCTCTGAGTTCCTACAGGGTCTTTTACAGGACTTCCTCAAATCCATCTTCTGTAGTATTATAAGGTCGTCTTTCTGAAACGTGGATTTACTTATTCTTCAAATATATAACAATATAACAACTTCATTTCTTAAGCAAATACTGAACTAGTTTCAGGAGTTAGGAAGATAAATTTTAAGGTACTTGCCTCACAAGAAAAATATTAACGATACAGTACAGATATAACTTACTCTAACTTTCATTAAATGCTAGACATCTCATGTATTTCTTATAATAAGTCTTTAGTATCGACATTATTAGCCACTGTGCAGGTGAGCAGATGGCATCTCCGAGAATTCTGAATTGCCAGTTATTTATAAGTAAGTGATGTGTTATGATGAGTACTTGATTGTAGTGGAAGAATATCTAGTTTAGGGTTTGAAGATTAACAGAGTAGCCTTCACAGAAAAGATAAGCTGATGATTTAAAGACAAGTAGGGACTTAGACATAGTAATAGATACGAAGGTATGTGTGTGGTATGGTTGTACTTGCAAATAGTCTACAAAAGTCCAGAGACATGAGAGAATGTTTTACGAAAATATCTGTATGACTGAAGGATTGTGCATGAACTGTGAATTAAGACTGATTTTGGTAGGTATAAAGGCATTAAACCAGGCTGTTATATATTCTGTTGTTAAGTTTATAATTGTTTCCAGGAGGTAATAGGAATGGTGTTAAATAGAAGAGTTAAGTGAGTAAGTAATGTGGAGAATGGACTGGAAGAAGGCTTTTCTGCAGTCAGAAAGACCTGGTGGAGTCATCTGGTGGCACAGCGGTATTATAAAACTCTGTAATGCTGAACTCACATGGGAAAAGGTTCCAGATTCATGTCCAGAGGTCCCCTTGTGTATGCCAGAGGTGTGCACGTGCATGTCTGCGATCCAGGCCAACTGAGGCTTTATGTGGATCGTGATG
Source organism: Tupaia tana (assembly GCA_026018925.1). Classification (NCBI taxonomy): domain Eukaryota; kingdom Metazoa; phylum Chordata; class Mammalia; order Scandentia; family Tupaiidae; genus Tupaia; species Tupaia tana. Next base: position 52,092,676 of record JAKSZU010000010.1, on the reverse strand, counting down.
GGAAGATTCTTGGAAGAGATTTCCCCTGCACTCATTATCTCTCTCTCTTTCTCATGGGGGAAAAAAAAAATAACAAAAAAGGATCTGTTAGACTATTGATAGCCCCCAAAGAAATAGGCCCTGAGTCATGGCAATGAGATGGAAGAGGAGAGAGGTAGAGTTAAGGCTAAGGTAGAAGTGGAATTAACATACTCAGTGGCACAAAAAAATGACTTATCAGATTATGATTGGACTGGATGTTGGTTGTGTCAATTGGAAATAAAACATATAAATAATAACACATAGTGGGACCAGCAGATGGCATAATGGCTACGTTGCTGGACTCCCATGTAGTCGACCGCGGTTCGAGTCCTGGACCTGGTGGCTTAAACTAATGCCGGGCGTGTGTGCATGCGTGCCCAAGATCCCGAGAGGAGAATGCAGGAGAAGGGATTGTGGCGTGGCCATCCCCCGGGGGAGGGGGGAGTAATTTCTTGCTTTCTGTCTCTCTGTCTCACTCTGTCTTTATGGCGCAAGAACACACCCTGTAGCCAAAACCTCTCCAAAAGAAAAGAAGAAATAATAACACATAGTATGTAATGTAGGATATCCTGAGGGCTCTGAATAAATAATCTGTAAACTGCTTTCTAATGGTCTCCCTGTTTGTTGTTTTGTTTTCTTGAAATGTGTTCTTGAAATACCTTGGCCACGTGTGGACATTGAGACCTTTTAATTTATCAAAGCTTTAATGAATGCCAAAGGAACCAGAGACATTTGGATCAGGAAAGAGGAAAAACTGTGGAAGTTCTAGGAATTGCTTATCTAGTTGAGTTTCTTCAGTTTAAAGAGCTTCTGAATTCCTGGTTTTACATTCTCCAGTATTGAAAACAAACTGATAATTTTACTGGACACTATAGTCTCTCAGGATAGAATTATTAAACTTTGTTGATAGTGGTCATTGAGCTAACTTGTCAAAGGAAGGACTTTACAGTGTTGGCGAAGTTGTCAGCTCCAGACTTATGACTACCACTTATGCACTGTGACAAGTGATTTGCATGTATTTACCACATTTGATGCTCACAGAAATATTACGACATTATGATCTATTTTATCGTTGACAAAGCCAAGGCACAGAGACCTGCTCATGATCACACAGCTAGCAGTTGAAAAGGTGAGATTGGAAGATAGGTGATCCCATTTATCCCATAGCTCAAGAGAGGGACTTAAGCTACATTAATATCTTATGACTGATCAGCATATACATAGGAGTGAATGGATATGATCATTTGAGATAAATCTTTTTGGATGAAGAGACTGTAGCTTGAGTTTAAGGAAATCTACGTGGGGTGACTAGAGAAACCATAAAGGGAAATTTAAAAGTAAACACGAGAGAGGAGGAAATTGTTTCTTCTTAGCTAAGGTAGTACAAATGGCAAATGAGTCAGGGTTATTAACTGAATGGGAAAGAAAAATTTGGAAAATAAAGATAAATGAAGTAAAAAGAAAAGAAATAAAGATCATTGGTAATTCCACTAATAAGGAGTATAATACTCTTGTTATTGTTTTATATTTGTTCCCAAACAATTTTTCTTTGAAAAATGTACTGAATTTTTTTAATAATAACTATTTTACTTAACTTTATTCATCATTATCATTATTTTCTTTAATTTGACCAGAGAGATAGAGAACGAAAGCTAGAAAGTAAGCTATCAGGTCTGGGATTCAAACCACAATTGGTCATGTAGGAGTCCAGGGCTCCAACCACCATGCCACCTGCCGGCCCCAAAAATGGTACTAAATTTTTGAAGTAATGACTACTTAAGAAAGGTTGGTACAGTTTACCTTTTTTTAAAAAAAAAAAAAAATAAAAAAGAATGATTTATTTAGTTCTATTTATTCTTCTTCAACTTGACCAGAGAGAGAAAGAGGGAGAGTGAGAAAGCAAGCTGCCAGATCTGGAGCTTGAACCGTGGTTGGCCATGTGGGAGTCCAGCATCCCAACCATCATGCCACCTGCCGGTCCCTCAGTTTACCTACTTGCATTTGTATTTTTCAAAAAAGTTGATTCTGAAGTGAACTACTATAGTGAATCCTATTTTGATGATTTTTTCTTTTCCTAGGGAGCCAAAAATAGGAAAAAGAAAAGTCTTCTTTGAGGGAAAAGGAGAGAAGATGGGATGTTTGATGACATAGTATACCTGAAAATTCATGCCTTTCTGTAGCTGAATGGACAATTACTGTTTCTTTTCTTTCTTTCTTTTTTTTTTTTTTTTTTTGAGAGGTTTTTACTATAGGGTGCATGCACTCACCAGAAAGACAGAGACAGAGAGACAGAAAGCGAGAAATCACCCCCCAGGGGAGATGGCCACGCCACAATCCCCTCTCCTCCATTCTCCTCTCAGAAGCTTGGGCACGCACGCACATGCGCCTGGAGTGAGTTTAAGCCACCAGATACAGGACTTGAACTGCACTCGTCTACGTGGGAGTTCAGTGACATAGCCGTTAGGCTAACTGCAGGTCTCCCTCTTTTTTTTTTTTTTTTTTAAATACTGTTTCTTAAAATAGTATTTTACACTGTGTTGGGATTCTTGATTATAAGAGACCAGAAGCCTAACTAGCTAGTAGCATTATTTTAGGCTGAAAAAGGAATTAAGTAACTCAAATCACTAAAACACACACACATGTGCATACACTCATGGGTGTCAAGATTTTTTTCCCTCCAGTTCTTTCTGTCTCTCAGAATTAGCTTCACTTGTCAAGATTGTTTCTTATACTCTTCTCTTTTTTTCACGTTTACTTACTGTGTGCGTAATGGTCCGTGCCAGCTTTTTTTAAATTGTTGACTAGAAAAATTATCAGCACTGGTGATTAATTAGTAATTTTAGCTATTATTTTTGTATTTTTATTTTATATTCAAGATAAACATCTAGAAAACATAATTTATAAGATTTATAAAATATTTCACTGTTCTTCCTCAAAAGAGTAATCTCAAATGAAATAACTGTGACTGGATTCTGTTTAATGGCTGGAGAACTCTTCAAATTTACATGACGGATCTATAGGTAAATTTTTGCGTTTGTTACAAGTATTCATATCTTAAGGTGTTAAATACTTTTATAAAAAAGACAAGTTTTTATTAAAGCACGAGGAAAAATATAATTTCTTTTTTTGTGATTTGTTAAGTTTTCTCTTTTTTTTTTTGCTGAACACTTAAAAAAAACTTTATATTGTTCTAGACTTTTCTTCTTGCTGATCACCTAATGTGCTAAATGCGCTTTGTTAAGATGAGCCTTTAAGATGACTCTTGCAGACTAAAGAGCAGCACTGAATTTCTAATGTGGTAGCAGAGGTTATATTTAGCTGTTGGAATTTCAAGTGGGAACACTTTATTCTACTGCCTTTAGTTAATGAGTCATCTAGAGAAAATGGGCTGCTGCTTGCTTTTAGGAAGAGTCTGTAGCAAATAATAATAAGTTAAACACTGTGGGAGATTTTCTGCCAAATAACAAAATTAAAATGGAAAATGTTTTGTAATACATTTTATTGCCCATATGTAAAATACATACTAAAGTATATAGAAGCATTTTGCTGGTTATTATCTTCAGCTGATAAAAGCAAAAAATAATAACCTTGATGTTACATATAACAAAAAGAAAACAGTTTCTACTATAGCAGTGGATAGATTATTATACGTTATAGCCAGGAGGGAAGTTTATTTCATAAATTCTATGAAATTCTTTTATATACAGGATCTACAGCAGTGGTCACATCTTAGTGATAATTTCAGTAACTCCGGGAGAGTGTTGTAATTATTAAAATATTTTTTCAAAAATTTTTATTACATGTCACTTATAATATTTTGTTATGTGCTTCCGAGTGATAGCTTTACAATATTAGATTTTTAGTTTTTGCTGTAAGGTGCATGTGCTCACCAGATAGAGACAGAGATAGAAACTGAGAAATCACTGCTGGGAGGAGTGGCCATGCTGCCATCCTTTTTCCTCCACTCTACTCTCAGAATTTTGAGCACACAAGCACAAGCCACCAGGTCCAGGTTCAGTACTCAAACCACAAAGCTGATCATGTGCTGCTGGCCCACAATATTAGAAATTTCTAAGGGGTAGGTAACTGGGAAAGGTTATGGGATATGTTGATTCTAATTTTGATTACCTTTTTTGTTACGGGGGCACTTTAAAGGATTGTGGAAACATGGAATTAAAATTTTAGTTCGTTTTGGTGCAAAAAATTTTTTGAGAGCCTAGTGATTAACAGAGCCAGATGTTACATGACTGACAGGAGTTTAGGTCTCGGCCCGGAGGCATGAAAAACATGCTGGATGTGCGAGTGTGCATACCTAAAATCTCTACAGGATGGGGAAATGGATAAGGAATTGAGGTGTACTTTCCCCATTCTATTTTTTTTGTTTTTTTGAGAGGTTTTTGCTATAGGGCGCGTGCGCTTGCCAGACAGAGAGAGAGAGAGACATAGAGACAGAAAGCGAGAAATCACCCCCCAGGGGGGGATGGTCACGCCGCAATCCCTTCTCCTCCATTCTCCTCTTGGGATCTTGGGCACGCACGCACACGTGCCTGGCGTGAGTTTTTTAAGCCACCGGGTCCGGGACGTGAACCGCGGTCGACTATGTGGGAGTCCAGCGACATAGCCATTATGCTAACTGGTGGTTCCCATCCCCCCCTCTCTTTTTTCCTCTCTCCTTTTCTCCCTCTCTGACAAGTACACACATCTCTGGCAGTTGGAAAAGCAAATCAAGAAAATAAAACATATTTTCAAATATATTTTTAATATTTTCATAATCCACATTTACCATGAGTTTTTTGAGGACCTCCTGTCTATATGGCAATGATTGTGATGCCACATTGTTCTCATCTGCACAGTATTTTATTTCTTATAACTTTTCTTACAATAATGAAAGGAGATAGCATGGAAAAAAAGTATATCAACTTTGAAAATAGGAAACTTTATGATCCTAGAGTTCAGATTTTTATCTAAGACATTTATTCTGAAGTAAATTTGCCAGATCTCCCTGAGACACAGAATGACTATCAGTAGAAGCATGAACTATGGGATTGCTTTTTTTTTTTTTTTTTTTCCTTCTAATTTATTTAACATAGATCAGTCTGTCTGTCTATCACTTGTCATGAAACTGCTGTGAGTTCGGTATAGTGTGCCAAGAACACCAGTCCTTCACTCTTTTTATTAATTTAGAAAGATCATACAGAATAAACTGAAGACAAATTTAGGCCTTTTCATTCTGCTTTAGAAGAAATCTGTATTTTTTCTCTCTAAGTATGGCAATCAATGTATTGACCAATTTCTACTGTGAGGAGGTGTTTACTGTTGTCAAGTATTTATCCTTTTACTCTGTCAAGGAATCATTTATTTGCAGTGAAGGTAGAGTGTACCCTATGGGATAGCATTCTGTGTCCTTAATCATAACAACATTAGAATATTGAAGAATCTGTCCAGTTTGAGAGATTATTTCTTTCTGCATTTATTTAATAATGTGCCTGTAGTTTTGGTTTCCGAAACGCATTGTGTCCTAAACTGAACTAACCTGTTTGATTCTGGAGCCATCTGTGTTTCACTTGAATTTCACTTACCTGTTTCATAACCTTCCAATTGTTGAGGATAAAAACTTTAGAGTTATTCTTGATCTCTTTCTGTCATACCCCACATGCAATCCTTCAGGATTTTGAACTTGGTGCCACTTGTGAAATCTAATCACTTATACCATGTCCACTGCCATCATTATCCTTTGCCTAGACTGTTGTAATATCTTCTTAAATTTGTTTCTTTCCTTCCACTGTTGCCAAATTTATAGTCTTAGTACAGTAGACAGGTTGTCTTTTTTTTTCTTTTTAAGAAATATTTATTTAGTTTTACTTATTTATTATTACTCTTTTTAAATTTAAAAATAATAGCACATGGGGACCAGCAGGTGGCGTGGTGGTTAAGGCACTGGACACTCCTACATGGCCAACCAGGGTTCAAGTCTTGGACCTGGTGGCTTGCTTTCTCACTTCCTCTCTCTCTCACTCTCACCCTCTGTCTCTCTCTGGTCAAATTAAAAATCAATGAATAAATAGAAAATAAAATAAATAGTTATAAAAAGAATAATAATAGCACATGTGTTCTCAAGAGAGAGAAAGACACACACATGGGCGGTGGGGGGAAATGCAGGCCGGAGGAGTGGCAGGAGGAAGTGAGAAAGCAAGCCATCAGGACCAAGACATGAACTGCAGTTGGTCATGTACACTTTTATCATAGTTAATCATTCTTTATGTTAAATTTCCCCTGTTTAGCATACTGTGTGGTTTTTATCTTTGACTGGACACAGACCAGTGCACCTTATTCATAAATTTGAGGAGAAAATTTTACAGTTATTTTCATAGATGCTAGAAAAGCATTCAGCAAAATGCAACATTTATTCTTTTATTAACTTTTTATGAATTGAAGTATAACATACATAGGAAAATATACAAATCATAAGTGTACCACTGAAAGAATTACCTCAAAGTAAACATACTTGTAACTACCTTCTAGTTTTAGAAAGAGACCTTGGCTTGCAGCCTGGAAGTCCCCCTGACTCCCATCCTTCCCCAAAGGTATCTTCCATCCTAACTTTTAACACAGGATGTTAGCATAGCTGGTTTTGATTTTTAAGTAAACAAAAAATAATACATTTTTTGGCTCTACATTCTTTGGCTAATCGTTTTGAGATTTAGTCACATTGTTACATGTAACTGTGCTTTGTTCATTTTCTTTTCTGTATCCTATTCCTCTGTATGAATTCATCTCAGTTTATTTTTATGTTCTACTGTTGGTAAATATTTGTGTTGCTTTTAGTTTGGTAGGATTACAAATACTTCTCATATATGAACATTCTTGTCTGGGTCATTTGGCAGTTCTGTGCACACATTTCTGTTGGACTTCTATGTAGGGATGGAAATACTGGACCACTGTGCATGTTTGTCTTAAGCTTTACCAGTTACTATCAGGAGATTTTTCCAAAGTGTAACATTCTCCTCAGTAAGACTGAAAGTTCCAGCTGTTTCACTGTTATTTTCAGTCTTATAGAAAAGAAGTTTTAGCCATACTTGTAGGTGAGTAGTATTGGTAGGTGAGTAGATGTGAATAAATAATTGTAAGTTTAATTACATTTTCATGAACATGACCAGAAATAAGGTTAAATATTTTCTTATTTGTTTATTGATTATTTGAGTATACTTTGTGAATTGCACCTGGAAGTTCTTTTACTCAATTTTCTATTAGATGTTTAATAACTTTGGATCAATTTATAGGAAATCTCTGAATTACTCAGGTTATGCCCCTTTTTGGCACATGTCTTCCTTGACTTGCTTTTTATTCTCTTAATAGTGGACTTTATTTATTTTTTAAGGGTTTTGCCATAGAGTGTGTGCACTTGCTTAGGTGAGACAGAGAAACAAAGAGAGAGAAATTGTAATATCACCCCCTCCCCGGGGGGGATGGCCATGTTACCAGTCCCTTCTCCTCTATTCTCTTCTCAGCATTTTGCACACGCACACACATGTACTTGGTGTGATTTTCATGCAACCCAGTCTGGAACTCAGGCTGTGGTCGGCCATGTGGGAGTCCAGAGCCTTAATTACCACACCACTTGTTGGCATGTATGCTTACAAGAGAGGCAGAGAAACAGAGATACAGAAAGCAAGAGATCACCTCCTGGGGGGCTAAGGGGGCTGGCCATGCTGCAGTCCCTTCTTCTCTTGGGATTTTGGGCGCACATGCACACGTGCCTGGTGTGAGTTTAAGCCTTTAGGTCCTGGACTCAAACAGTGGTCAACTACGTGGGAGTCCAGCAATGTGCCACCGTTATGCCATCTGCTGGTCTCAGTATGTAAAGAGCTTCTAAGAGACAACAAAAAATCAGACATTTTGAGGCCTAGCTGTGGTGGTATGCACTGACTGACAGTGCTTTTAGACTGATTGAAGCCACATAGAAGCCCTGAGTTTGATTCCCAGTCCAGTCTAACAGCTGGTACAATGATGCATCCCTGTAGTCACTTATGTGACCAAAGCAGGAGGATTGTGAGTGCATAGAAAATGTGGACAGCATAGCTTGACCCTGACTAAAAGATATAGATATATAGATATAGTGACATGCACCTATAGTTCTTTCAACTTGGGATTCTGAGCCAGGAAAATCAAATATAGTGAGACTCTTCTGTCTTACAGGAGCAAAAAACAAAAACAAAAAAAACCAAAACAGTGAGCATAATAAAAATGAGCACTAAAATATATAAAATGTTGTTCATTCTCTTTTAAGAGAAATTTAAAATAAATTGGTAGTGGACCGTCTCTGTGACTGGTATTTAATGCAACTGGTTCCCACATGGCCAGTCTCATGATTTGAGTCCTGGAACCAGTGACTTGAGAAATACACTAGGTGCATTTGCATACATACCTTACAGGTGGAGAAATAGAGATATTAGGTGACCTTTCCTCATGAGGGGTGCTTTCTCCTTCTCCCTCTCTCTGTCTCTTTGTCTCTGGCAAGCACGTGTGCCCTCTTAATAAACTGGTTATTTTGGGGAATTATTTTAAAAATGAGTAATATGGGGACCAGCAGTTAGCATAATGGCTATGTCACTGAACTCCCATGTAGTCGACCGCAGTTTGAGTCCCGGACCTGGTGGCTTAAACTCACACCGGGCGCATGTGCGTGCGTGCCCAAGATCCCGAGAGGAGAATGGAGGAGAAGGGATTGTGGTGTGGCCATCCTCCCGGGGGGTGATTTCTTGCTTTCTGTCTCTCTGTCTCTCTCTGTCTTTCTGGCAAGTACATGTGCCCTATAGCAAAAACCTCTCTAAAAAAAAAAAAAAAAAAAAAATCAGTAATATGGAGAAGACAGATGGTGCTATGGTAAAAAGCTGTGGTTTGCAAGGCGGACAACACACTCGTCAAGGTTGCTGGTTCAGATTCAGAGACCTCCCTGGACACACCGGGAACATGTGTACTGATGAGCCAGGCTGGCTGTGGCTTATGGTGGACCATGGCATCAGGTCCCTGTTAGGAGCGCTATATCTCTGTTTTCTCTTTCTCTGTTTGTTGTGGAAGAAATAAATGTCTAACAGTGGAAAAAAACAAACAACAACAAAAACAAACAAAAAAAACCCCACTCCAATAAGTAACATGGAGTTTTGGCAAGGCTATAGAGAATAAGGATATTCTAAAACTATGGTGAGGATATAAATTGCCACAGCTCCTCTGAAGGTTAAGTGTGTATTATTTATAAAAAATTTTAAGGCATGCCCTTTGATCTGCAAACAGTGATTTTGTGTAAAGATGTTTATTCCCATATTACTTGTAAAATAAGTTCACAACCTAAATGTTGATTCTAAAAATTAAGTTGTAGCTATACAGTGTAAAATCAGGAAGCCACTAACAGATGGTAGGCAGTAGGTACTGACCGTGATAGAATAAGCTCCGTGAGGCTCAGTTGCAGAAATACATACTTTATTCTAAGAGTTTGTGGGTGAAATGTTTGTGCTTTGTGTATGCAGTGTGAATTTTCTGTAGGGCCTTTGTGAATTGCATAGGTAAAAGCTTAGTATTGTTGTATTATGTTTATGGAATTGGATTGACATCATCTGGTACATAGCAGAAATACTATTCAGTAGTACTCTCAGTGATGTTTCATTTTCTCACTTAATATTGTAAATTCATAAAAATAGAAGATACAAGACATTGACTATGTTGTATACTTCATTATTTGCTCCACATATACCTAGCACAGTACACTGAGTGCTATGCAATTGATATTTTATTAATGCAAAACAGAATTTTTACATGAGAATAATTTTTTAAAAAGAATTATTTATTCATTCATTTATTTTAATTTGATCAGAGAGAGACAGAGAGAGAGAAAGAAAGTGAGAAGGCAAGCCACCAGGTCTGGGACTCAAACCGTGGTCGGCCATGTAGGAGTGTCCAGCACCTTAACCACTACACTACCTGCTGGTCCCACATGAGAATAATTTAAAAACCTAAAACAAATATTTGTTTTACAATTTTACAACCAGTTCACATGTTACCTTTTCTGAGCTCTGCCATAGCCTTCTAGTAGATATGTACAATAATGATTGTTTTAGTCACAGCTTGTAGAAGAGTAAACTGATCCCAAGTGAATGAATGACTTACCAAAAGGCACGATTGGCAAATTTATGGCCCATAGACCAGATCTGTCCTCCTACTTGTTTATGGCAAGGGATCTAAGAGATTTTATATTTTTTAATATTTGGGGGGAAGGAATATTTAATGATATGTGAATGTTTTTACAAAATTCCAATTTTACTGTTCATAACTAAAGGTTATGAGAAGACTCTCATGATTATTCCACTGTGTGGAAAATATACACACATACACACATAAATAGTTGCTTTTTCACCACTATGGAAGAGTTAAGTTGCTTGAACAGATTGGGTGGATTATTTTCATTGATTCACTTTGGTGCTTGGCATACCACACATCTCAGTGATGTGGATATAAATCACTTAGGATTTTGAGTGCCATATGTACTGCTGTGCTCTAACATTGTATTTTTATATTAGTACATCATACCAGCCATGTCAAAGCAAGAAAAGGAGAGAATCTCATGGTTTTTAGGGACAATATAATATGGATTATTTTATCACATTATACAGTAAAATGTTGAGCTCATTATATTCTACTAAAAGGATAGAATATACATTGCCATTGCCAGAATAAGTACTTCCAGTTTCCAAATTCACAGGAGAACAACTCTAAAAAAAATTTTTTTAATTGGTCTGTTTTTGCAGTGGTAATATGCTGCTAATGGGAAGCTGGATCCCACATGATGATCATGTTTTGAATCCTTGGCCTAGTCAGTCTGAAACACACCAGGCACATTTGTTAGTGCCCAAGGTGGATGGGAAGAAGTGGGTAATGGTGTGACCAGACCCCGTGGAGGATGTTCTTCTCTTTCTGTCTCTTGTGTGCTGTATTATGGATAAAGAGAAAAAAAAAAATTAAAGAATTTTTTAACGTATTTCCTCACAGCAGAATTTCCCCCCCATTCATCTCTTGTGCATGTTTATGTACTCTATCATAAATAAAGGAAAACAATTCTCAAAAGAAAAAATTAGAAAATTTGAAACATAATATCTCATCATAGCAGAATTTGTTTTTCTCACACATGCTTACGTGGTCATACACTCACACACAAAGTCAGAGTGAGGGCACACCTAAAGTAAGATTTCAAGTGACTCGTTTGTTAGTTAAACTAGGAGAGCCGTTTGCTAATGGTAAGTTAATTAACTGTTTTCATTGTAGCAGCTGAAGAAATGTGTTCAGAAAAAATTAATTTAAGCCTTTTGGAGACAATAGTTGCTATAAGAATTGAGTATGTTGGGTGCAACATCAGTTGTCAATTAAAGAAACTAATGATTTCAAGCAGTTTTCCTTGTTTTTTAATGAGTCAACAGATGTTTATTCAAGGAGTCAGTGCAGAATTTGAAGTGATGAAGAATTAATTAGCCTTCATGAAAAGTCTGTATAGAACATCTGTAGACAAGAATATTTTCAAAAAGTTGAGGAAACGCTAATTCAGTGTAATCTGAAGTGGAATCTATTAAGATGTGTAACAACTGATAGTGATAAAAATATGTGTGAAGCAGAAAAAAGGTTAATGGAGAAATTACAAAGTTTGTGAAAATGTGAGAGTTTTTACAAGTTGATCCTTATTCATTGTTTTTATTTTGTGGTAAATATTTGAATGTATCATTTATTATTGAATTAGTGTCAACAGTGAACTTCTGCTTTCATGAAGAGATAATTAATTCCTTAAGTTTTTGTCAGAAATTGAAACTGTTTGACTTGCTGTACTCATTAGTTTGATTATTGTAATTTTTTTGTGCTCATGGTCAAGATTAAAATTCTTCTGAACAAGGAGAAGCTCCTTCAACTACTGTTATTGAACACTGGATAGCTTTGAAAATTAGTTTTTGCTGCAGGTTCTATATTGTTTTTAAAAATGATATTGTTTCTTAATTATAAGGCTAAACAGTACCAGAGACAGGAGTTGGGGGGAGTGAGAAATCATCCCCCAGGAGATTGGTCATGCCAAAATCCCTTCTCTTCCATTCTCCTCTTGAAATTTTGGGCACACATGCACACATGCCTGACATGATTTTCAAGTCACCAAATCTGGGATTCAAACTGGTACTGTTCATGTGGGAGTCCAGTTCCTTTGCCATCATGCCACCTGCTGGCCCCCATAATACTTTTTTTAAAAAAAATTTTTTTTTTCTTTTTTTTGGAGGTTTTTATTTTTTTATTTTTATTTTTTTTGCTATAGGGCGCATAAGCTCTCCAGAAAGACAGCAAGAGACAAAGAGATGGAAAGCGAGAAATCATCCCCCAGGGGGGATGGCCATGCCGCAGTCCCTTCTCCTCCATTCTCTCGGGATCTTTGACATGCATGCATGTGTGTCTGGCGTGAGTTTAAACTGCCGGGTCCGGGACTCAAACCACAGTGACTACATGGGAGTCCAGCAACATAGCTATTACACTAACTGCAGGTCCCAAAATTATTTTATTTTTAACTTTTATTTATTTATTTAAATTTGACCAGAGAGAGAGAACGTGAGAAAGCAAGCTGCCAGATCTGGGACTTGAACCGCGGTCGGACATGTGGGAGTCCAGCGCCTTAACCACCATGCCACCTGCCACCCCCCTCATAATGTAATTTTAATCTTTGAACTTTTGGAAATTATATGACATTGACCCAGTAGATTATCGTATAACACCTTTCTCCTATAGTGACTGAGTAATTTTGGAATTGAGGATTTTGTATTTTTTTACCTTTTTTTGTCTGTCTTTGCTTTCAACTTGACTATTAATGATTTGTTGTAAGTGCTTTACTTTTGAAACTCAGTTTGTCTCATAAATGGTTTCTGTTCTATATTGTACTGAGTGCAGTGTTGGTTGTTGTTTCATAAAACATCATGATAGGTTAGCAGGTGGCATACAGGTTTGGATCCTACATAGGTGAACTGACTGTGAGGTTCAAGTCCTGGACCCAGTGGCTTGAAAATCATATGGGACATGTGTGCATGAATGCCCAAAATTCCAAGAAGAGACTAAAAGAGAGGAGATTGCAGCATGGCCATCTCCCACGCCACTCTCACCCTCTTGGGGGACGGTGATTTCTCTGTTTCTCTCTGGCAGGCCCATGTGCCCTATAGCAACGCCAACAAAAAATAAAATAAAAAACAACATGAATATTTTCTTCAAATTACTGAGTGGTTGGGCAGTTTTCTTTTAAAATTGATTGGAAAATAAGAGTTTTTTGGGATCTCATGTATCATGTCTTCACACATTTTTATACTTATGTTTTGGCAAATAATTTTGTGAAACAATTCTTTATTAATATCTTAGCTTGGTGCATTAAAAATTACATCTTTAAAAAAATTTTTTTTAGGGACCAGCAGTTAGCGTATTGGTTATGTCGCTGGACTCCCAATATAGTCGACCGTGGTTCGTGTCCCGGACCCGGTGGCTTAAAACACGTCGGGTGCGTGTGCTTGCGTGCCCAAGGTCCCAAGAGGAGAATGGAGGAGAAGGGGTTGCAGCGTGGCCATGCCCCCTGGGGGGGGGGGTGATTTCTCACTTTCTGTCTCTCTGTCTCTCTGTGGCGCGCACACGCACCCTATAGCAAAAACCTCTTCAAAAGAAAATTTTCTTTTAAACATAATTAACTCATTTACTTCTTACAATAGCTATTTGAGATTTTTTTCTTTAATCTTGTCTCATGAGAATTTACAGTTGAAGACATCTTTCACCAGAGAGATTTTATAATCTCTTCTGAAGTCATGGAACATATTAATGAAAGGATCACCTGTAAACGTATTACCGAATATTCTACAGTTAGCAGTTACAAAAGGATCATTGACATTTACCGTTTGATTGTTAAAATCTCTTAGTAAGAATATTATGTTCTCATGATAATTTTATAATTTAGCTGTAATCTTTATTCTTAAATATTCCTTTTTTGGAGTATGTTTGTCTCTGGCACTTTTTCTTCTGAATTATAATTCTACTTTTTTTTTTAAGCCTGTTTTTATTCAGTTGGATTAAAAACACACTTCAGTTTTAGAGCAGATTTATCATCCGCCCTTCAGGCTATTCTTTAATAACTTTTAAGAGTGACTATCTTGATATTCTCCAGATGTTTTAAACTTGTGTGTGTATGTGTGTGTGTGTGTGTGTGTTTATTGGAATCTTTGTTGTAGTATTTGGAAGATAAAAGTAAATATTTCCTTGGTATCCAAACACTTTTAATATAGGCTTTAATGTCTTTTACTGCATATTGTGCATAAGATAAAACTTTACACTGATAAAGTTTCAAAATTCTTGCTTTCAAAAGGTAAATATCAAGATAAGAATTGCATTAACTGCAATGTACAAATATTGTGTGTTAAGTGCTTTTGTATGTATAATGTTACATGGTTGATATTTGTTTTGTATGCCTGTTACATTTAGTTAATTGTTGAATAGATTTTATTTTTCATTACTTAGTAGTACAGTGAGTATTGAGAATGCTTTACATCAGGTGTCTACCAAAATATTGGGAACTCTCAATTTTACTTTTTTTATTAAAAAAATATTTATTTGAGATCAGCAGATAGTGTAATGCTTACATTGCTGGATTCCCACATAGTTGACCGTGGTTCAAGTCCTAGGCCTGCTGGCTTAAAACTCATGCTGGGAAATGTGCATGCATTCCCAAGATCCCTAGAGGAGAAGGGATTGAGGTGTAGCCATCCTCTCTGGGGAGTGATTTCTCTCTTTCTGTCTCCAGCAAATGTATATGCCCTACAGCAAAAATCTCTCTCCAAAAATGTTATTTATTTAATTTAATTAATTATTATTATTAATTTGCTATAGGGCACATGTGCTCACCAGAGAGACATGAGAGACAGAAAGAGAAAGTAAGAAAACAAGCGACCAGGTCTGGTACTTGAACCACAGTCGACCATGTGGAAGTCCAGAGCCTCAACCACCATGCCACCTGCCAGCTCTGAATTTAGATTTTTAAAGATGTCAGTCATTTAATTCTTTATTTAGGTGCTGGTCTGCAAAATCAGCAACTAAATCATTCTTTCTCAATTGAGATGTAGTTGGTAATATTTATTGGGAGCTAACTGTGTTCAAGGTAAATGGAAAAAAAATCTACACATACACACAGTGGAAGCAAGTAGGCACATCTTAATTTGCTCTCAGTTGTTTAGAAGTTTTTGTTTTTTAATTTGCTAGAAGGCATGTGTGCTCTGGGAGGTGGGGTACGGGGAGGAGAGAAAGGCAAACTGCGAAAGCACACCCTCCCACCTCCCCAGAGGAGATAGCCATGCCACAATCTGTTCTCTGTCATTTCTTTTTTCAGGATTTTGGTCACACATGCACATGTGCCTGGTGTGTTTTTCAGTCTCCTATCTCTGGGACTTGAACTGCACAGTTAGCCATGAGGGATCCATCTGTCTTAACCATTTATGTCATGTGTTAGCCTCGAAATTTCTGCTTTTGAGATGACTTTGTTCAACTTTTTTAGCTTTCTATTCAGTTTCATAATGTAGCATATATGTTTTGGGGCAAATCAGCTGTTTGTTTGAGGTTTAGGAAGTGCCAGATTTTGTTTCTCAAGCCTCATGATGCTGGTTAAATGTGGGCAGGTGGGATGAGAAGCTGTCAATTCTGGCCTGCCCTCTCAACTTATTATCTCTCTGGATGATCTTTCATTCACTTTGTCCATGTTGCTTCTGTAGCTCTTTAGGACCCCTAACAATATGTCTTATAATTGATGTGTTTTTTCTTGTCATCAGTAAGACTATTGGCTGTGGTGCCCTGTATGCTACCCAGAATCGGGATTCCACATGTTATGTTTTAGTAAGGAATTGAGATGTTTGAATGAATAGCCTCGATGAGTAAAGTTTAATAAAGAAAAATTTAAAGTTTAATAGAGAAAAATTACTAGTTATTTCTTGATTACTTTCTCTACGTAACTGTTGCATGTTTGTAAAGTTTTTCCGTGAATGGAGAAACTCAAGCCCCAATATAAAACAGTCTCTGATAGAAATAAACACTAAAAGCAAACCAATAAAAGTTGAGGGCATATACAGTTTGTGTTTTGGAACTGTCTGTGGACATGTGGATGACACTTTAGATTTTCCAGACTACACAACTCATTTTGAGAACAACTATCCTGTTTTTCTTTTCCTTATATATGTATTTTTCTTTCATGGCTTAAAAGTAAATGCCAAACAATATTTAGTTTAAATAGTAAATTAGTGTGGTGGAATTTTGTTGTATGTTTTTATATTGGGTAAAACTTACTGCATATATTATGCATCTAAATTTAGGAATAGTTTATTTTAATCTATGCTTACATAAAATGTGCTTTTTAACAATATATTTGATTATCACATATGCAGGAAAACTTCATCTTCAGTTATAAATGGGAATAATTAAATCTTTAAACTTTTTAGAATTTAATAAGGGTTTATCAAAGCACTGCATGCTTAAACTACCTTCTTATCAAAGAAAATAAAATTAGAGGTTAGAGAATTACCTTTAAATTACAATCTATGCACTAATAGCTCACTCTTAGTTTTGAATGATTGACTTTTCCCATCTTTTATAAATATGCTTAAATATAAACACATGTGGGAAATGTTCTCTTGGCTTTTATCAGACTGACATTTAAGTAGATTTTTTTCAACCTGACTAAACATTTGTGGTAAAAGATTTCAAAGCTTTGAATCATATAATTTGCCTATGGACTCCCCCACCCTGTGTTATTCTATTAACATTTGGTCTTAATAAGTATAACCTGTTTAGAATTACCAGGGTTTTTCATTTATTATTTGTTGAGATGAGAAGTTTAGAAAATAACTTCATCAAAAATCCTATTTGACAGTTGTAAATGCTTAAGGAAGTTAAATTTTGGAGTTTTACTGCAAAGATTTTAATCATATGTCTTATCTCATGTCTGTCTTTATAAAGTGCGCAAAATTGTTGATGCTTGTTTCTTTGCTATCGTGATGTTAGCACAATGTGGGGTCATTTTTTCTTACATATACTGAACTCTCTCCCTGTCTTTCCCTTCTCCCTAGTTTGGGATAATACAGTGGTTTGTAGACATTTTCCTCTTCATTAATTCTTATATCTTATATGTAAGGTTTTTTATTTACAAAAATAATTGGTGATGGTTACAGGGTATAATCATGAAATCTATGTTATTTCATGCAGTTTTTGCTTCATATCAGATAAGTAGAAAATTAGATATTAAAAATTAAAGAGCTATTACTATTCTTTGATTTCTTCTCTCCCTTTTGTTTTTCTTATTCTCCTTATTTTTCCTTTTATTTTTTTCCTGGGTCAATAGGATTTTTTTTTTGGGGGGGGGGAGGTTTTCACTATAGGGCGCGTGCGCTCGCCAGACAGACAGAGAGAGACATAGAGACAGAAAGCGAGAAATCACCCCCCAGGGGGGATGGTCACGCTGCAATCCCTTCTCCTTCTTCTCCTCTTGGGATCTTGGGCACGCACGCACACGCACCCGGCGTGAGTTTTAAGCCACCGGGTCCGGGACGCGAACCGCGGTCGACTACGTGGGAATCCAGCGACATAGCCATTGCGCTAACTGCTGGTTCCCTAGGATATATTTTTGAATGCATCCAGAAAACAAATAAGCTATACCTGCCTCAAAAGTAATTTGGGCCAGTTTGTGGTGTGGTGGATAAGGTGGCTGGGTCCTGAATGACTGACTGCGCAGTTGAAGTTTCAGACCCGAAGGCTTAAAAACACATCCTGGGCATGTGGGTGTGTGTGCCTGGAATCCTGAGAGGAGGGAGAGATGGAGGAAAGGGTATCGTGGTGTGACCATTCCACGTCCTTTCACATCCTCCTCTACTTTTTATCCCTCCAACCACCTACTGTCAGCACCCTCTAGGAAAAAAATTTTTTTTAAATTTATTTTTAGATTTTTGCTGTGTGGTACCTGTGCTCACCAAACAGAGAGGGGAGAGAAAGAGAAAGAGAGAGAGAGAGGGGAAGGAAGGAAGGAAGGAAGGAAGGAAGGAAGGGAAGGGAAAGAAGGAAAGAAAGAAGGGAGGGAGGGAAATCACTCCCCTGGGGGAGATGGCCATGCTGCAATCTATTCTCCTCCATTCTTTTCTTGGGATTTTAGGCACACACATGCTCTCAGCATGATTTTCAAACTGCTGGGTCTGTGACTCAAGCTGTGGCTGGCAGTGTGGGAATCTAGCACCTTAACCACCACAACATCTGCTGGCCCCTAGCAAAATTTTTTTAAAGTAATTTATTTAGGTTCAGGGCGAGAAGACTTTTTTTATTCTAAATAGTCTTCATTATTTTTACTTAATATGATTTTCCCCCAATTTCTTGCATATTCAGAGCCTTATTTCCTTTTCCCTAGAGTTCTGAAACTTCCTGAACCTTCCTTCCTTCTCGCTTCTTTCTGTCTTACATTCTTGTTTTCCAAGTACGCTACTTTGGTTTGTTTATTCATTTACTTACTACAGGGCACATGTGGTTGCTGGAGACAGAGTAAAAGAGGGCAAGCGAAGAAACACCCCCTTTGAGGGATAGCCACACACCAGTCCCTTTTTCTCCATTCTCTACTGAGGATATTGGCTACATACTCACATGTACCCAGTGTGTTTTTCAAGCCTCTGGGTCCAGTACTTTAATTGTACCATCAGCCATGTGGGATCCAGCCACTTTAACCATTATATCTTCTGACTGGCCCTATATTATTAATACTCTTGTGTATCTTTAACTGTTGGATAGATCTCCCAGTCTTGAATTTGCCACTTCTTAGTTGTGAGAAATCCATCAAAAGTCACTTAAAACTAGGCTTGTGGATACTGAATCTGAATTAACTTCATCTTTCTCAAAACAAGTGATACAAATAGAATCATGCATAACCTGCACCTTCAGAAATTGCTAGGAAACAGAACAAGCTAAGCATTCAAATTTCTTATAATTAGAGGAATCAACATTATATTGCAATATTCTCATTTCTGTAAGTCTGTATATTTGGAGAACAGAGATGGGAGGAGGCTTAAGAGGCTTTTTTATAAAGGAGAGAAGTGTGTAAAATGTTGATCTAGAATAGATACAGTTTTGTCTGAGAACAAAAAAGCCCAACACAGTTCCCAAACCTGTATGTATTTTGGACAGTATTAAAGTACTAATATATTCTACAATGTGTTCTAAGTGAAATAGTCCAGTTCTCAGAGACCACATATTACATGATTCTGTTTATATGGAATGTCTAGAATAAGCAAAAATATAGAGACATTAAGTACATTAGTGGTTATTTAGGGTAGGATGGGAGAGTGATGGTGAGATTTAGTTTTGATAGCTAAAGATATGTATAGGGTTTTCTCTCTCTCTCTTTTTTTTTTTTTTTTTTTTTTTTTTTTTTTTTTTTACAGAGAGATTTTCTCTATAGGGTACATGTGCTTCCTGGAGGGACAGAGAGAGAGAAAGAGCGAGAAATCACCCCTTGAGGGGATGGCCATGGCATAGTCCCTTCTCCTCTGTTCTTCTGGGACTTTGTGTACACAGGCACACGTGCCTGAAGTGAGTTTCAAGCCACCGGGTCCAGGACTTTAACCACAATCAGCCATGTAAGAGTTTAGTGCCTCAACCACTATACCACCCACTGGATCCAAGTGTATAGGGTTTCTTTTCTTTTAAAAATCATTGTGGTGATGGTTGTACAACTACAAATGCACTTTAAATAACTGGATTATAAACTTTGCATGGGTGAATTGTTTAGTATCTGAGTTATAGATAAATAAAACTGTTATTAAAAAAAAAGAGGAGGAGGAAAAGAAGGGAAGAAACACAGGCAAAAGCAGTAGATACGCTATACAATTGCCAAAATAAGGGGCCTTTGCCATAAACTTTATTTACCCACACAAACTACATGATGACATTTCAGTCTAGGACAGAGTGCATATATATCTATGTCTTCATAAGATTATTCCACATAGCCAGGGTGTGTAGTAGACTTTGTCATTTAGGTTTTACAAGTGCACTAAATGTTGGTAAACTGGAAGTGGTTGGGCAGCTACCTTGGTTTTCCAAGTGTAGTATTTAAAGCAATTACCTTGTACTATTTACCCTATCACTGCTTTGCCCACTCTATTACATTTGCTTTCTATGGAACTTCCATGTGTTATTTCTCAAATTTGTGGTCTGCTTGTGGCATCTTTCTTGGCTGTTATTCTTTTGTTCACTTTCTACATAGAAAACATTTTTTGACATTCAGTGAGATGTGGAAGAGGAAGTGAGCATATGCTTCATCATGCATTTTGAAGTATAAGGCTCTATAATATAATTTTTTATACCTCTTAAACTGGTTCCAAGGGTAATATTAATAAGTGAAAGTTTGTTTTGTGTAGAAAACTTCCTTAGTTGTTTGGAATGAGGAAAAATGCACACTTATTTTTATGCTTACAGTTAACAAGTAAATTTGAGTCTGGGATGCTGATTTTGATTTGTTATTTTGCCTTATGTGATCTTTGTTTGGCAGTTTATTCTTACTTTCTATTTAGTTTAATAGTTACAGTCTATATGTTTTGAATTTCTATATAGTTATAAAAATTTACAGTTATGTAGTGCATAATAATATTTTATTCAGTGGCAGACCACATATGTGATAGTAGTCCCATAATATCATCCCATGTCATACCACATATGGCCAACTGCACTGTGTCCTGGGCCCAGGGGCTTGAAAACATGCCATGTTTGTGCCTCCATACCCAAAATCCCAAAAAGAGGAACGAGGAAAAGATTGGAGCATGACCAACTTCTGTGGAGGGGCACTTTCTCACTTTCCTTCTTTCTTTGTTCCTCTCTCTCTCTCTGTTTCTATGCCAAGTTTACATGCCTGCTTGGCAAATTAAAAAACAAAGGAAAAATTATGCCATATAGCCTAGGTATGTAGCAGGCTGTGCCATCAAGGTTTGTGTAAGTACAGGCTTTATGCTGTTTGCACAACAACAGATGCACCTATTGTTGCACTTATCGCATGTCTCCCATTGTTAAGCAGTTTGTGAGTATAGTTGTATAGTTATAGGAATTTTTTTTTTGGGGGGGGAGGTCATAGGGCATGTGCACTTAGTGGACAGACAAAGAGAGATAGTGAAAGGGAAAGGGAAAAATCACCCTCCGGGGGATGGCTATGTCACAATCTCTTCTCCATTCTCCTTTTAGGATTTTGGGGACACACACACACACACACACACACACAAGCTCAGTGTGAGTTTCAAGCTGCTAGGTCCAGGACTCTAACCTTGGTCTGCCATGTAGGAGTCCAGTGCTTTAACCACTACACCAGCTACTGCCCCCCCCCAAATTTCTTAAGTATGGGAATTTAGTATGTTTGTTATATAGACTTTTAACTTTTTCAGCATAATTATATAATTCAAAATAATTCACAAATTTTGTTTTAATGCACTTCTAGTCCAAAGAGTTTATAACAACTAAAAGATTCTGACTTTTTCTTCTATGATTTCCTTATAGGTTTGATGAACTTGTAAAAAAATTCAAAGTCGAATATCATGCTGGTGGCTCTACCCAGAATTCAATTAAGGTGGCTCAGGTTGGTTAAGTATTTTAAAATTTGTTAAAAGGAAAACAATATAAAATTATTAGACTTTGGTCATTTTGCATAATTGTTTCAATCTGTATTTTATTGCTGTAGGATATTTTATTTTGGATTGGGATTTTAACACTTGAGCATCAAATAAATTAAAATTACATTATTTTAATTGAATTTTTTAGTTATTAGTAAGCTTAATCATTATGCTTATTCTTTTGCATTTTTTAATTATTTGGATTCTTTCACTATTACGTAATTTTTCCTATGGTTTTTGATTTGTAGAAGTTCTTTATATTTTATGGCTAGTATTTTTATTTTATAAGATGATAGAATTTTTTGTTTGTTATTTGTACATTAACTTTGCTTAAAGGTCTTTTACTATGCCAAAGTTCTTAATGTGACTTTCATAGTTTTCAATGTAATTAAACTTTATATGACTTCTCTATTTCATATATTTGGTTATTGGGGGGAAGTCATGATCTATTTTTCTATGTTTTTCTATGCAAAAATGTGTCATGACTTTCCTCATGACCCAATAGTCTTGAGGAAGGACATTGCTACCACAGGGTACTACAAATTCTTCTGTATTTTATATGTAATATATATAGTATAAATGCCTAGATATATTTGTATCTAAATATTGGTATAGAAATATATGGAAATGTATAGAATATATATGTTCTATATACATCTGTATATCTTTAGGCATATCTTCTCTCTTTATATATTTACACACTTACATTTTTAGGTATGTGTGGGTATATGCATGAATTTATATGTTAGTATCTATACCCATGGGTGATTGAATAAACTCTTTGACTCAACTGCCCAACCTGTGTTCTGTTTAAACTTCCACCTTGGAAGAATTTCAAAAAGCTTCATATACTTCTGGTTCTTACCTCTGCAATTTGAAACCTAGCCCAAAATCTCATTCATCCTAGGCATAGATCAATTCTGGTAGACTCCGGTCATTTTGTTCCTTCATTGATTAATGCTTTGCCTTTGAATTGTAATTAACTTCTAGAATGGAGATGTAAAAGATCAACCAAATCCAGAGTTATTTCTCTGAGAGAGAGAGAGAGAGAGACTTAATATGTGTCACATCCTCATGCCTCAGCCTTTGTATTAGTTAGGATTTTAAGGTATATTTTGCCCTGAGAACTCAACCCAAGTGGTAGTGCTGTCTGTGTGCTGCTGTGGGTGGGCCTCAATGGTTTCCTTTTATAAAATAATTTTTAGTTGATATATATATATATATATATATATATATATATATATATATATATATCGAGAGAGAGAGAGAGAGAGAGAGAGAGAGAGAGAGAGGAAGAAGGAGAGGAAGAGGGAGGGAGGGAGGGAGGGAGGTTGGTTAGTTGAGAAAGTGTTGACACATTTTTGCATAGAAAAACAGAAAATACATCATGACTTTTCTGACAATCTAATACTTCTGCATACTTCCAAAGCTCAAATTTAATCACAGAATTAAAGTATTTTAAGTTTCAAGTGGTCTGAAGAAAATGTTTTTGTATTGATTAGTTGATTTATATTGTTTTATGTTAAACGTCCTGCTGGTCACTTTCTGAGTTTGTAATATATAGAAAGAGGATGATTTACTTTTGTTGTCCTGAGATCATTGTTTTAGTCTACTTGGGCTGCCATGACAAAATACCACAGACTGGGTCAGATGGCATAAGCAATAGAAAATGTATTTTCTCATTGCCCTGGAAGTTAGATCAAGGTCTCCTTGGGGTTGTTTCCCCTTTCACCACATTCCTGCCAGCACTTGTCTTTTTTTTTTTTTTTTTTTTTTTTTTTTTTTAATCTTAGTCATTCTGACTGGGGTTAGGTGGTATCTCATTATTGTTTTGATCTGCATTTCCCTTACAATGAGGGATGTTGAGCATTTTTTCATATGCCTTTTGGCTATTCGTTTGTCATCCTCAGAGTCGTTTTTTCCAACTCATTCTCCCATCTTTTAATAGGGTTGATCATCTTTTTTTGGAATAGCTACTTGAGTTCCTTGTATATTCTGGTTATTAGTCCCTTATCTGATGCATAGTTTACAAAAATATTTTCCCATTCTGAGGACTCTTGATTCAAACTAATTACTATGTCTTTCAGCATGCAGAAACTTATCCTTTTGAGATTTTGCGCATACGTGCACCTGCATCTGGCATGTTTCTCAGACCTCTGGGGGCCGGTTTTCAAGCTGCAGTGAGCTATATAGATTTCATCTCTCACAACCGCTCGGCCATGAGGCTAACCCTTTCTTTCTCTTCTTGTAAGAATACAGTCCTATACATTAGGGCTCCACATAACTTTATATCTTTAAAGACTCTATCTCCAAATACAGTTACAAGGGTAGTTCAGACCTCACCATAGGAATTAGGATATGGTGTTGAGTGATAACACAGTTCTACCTTTTTTTTTTTTTTTTTTTTTTTCGCTATAGGCCGCGTGCGCTCGCCAGACAGAGAGAGAGAGAGAGAGACATAGAGACAGAAAGCGAGAAATCACCCCCCAGGGGGGATGGTCACGCCGCAATCCCTTCTCCTCCATTCTCCTCTCGGGATCTTGGGTGCACACGCACACGCGCCTGGTGTGAGTTTTAAGCCACCGGGTCCGGGACACGAACCGCAGTCGACTACGTGGGAGTCCAGCGACATAGCCATTACGCTAACTGCTGGTTCCCACACAGTTCTACCTTTAACACACTTATTTCTTTAAACCTCAGTTCATAAAAGCACATTCTACTACCTCTTCAGTCTTTTATTCCTCCTAGATCTTTTCTTTTTTCTTCCCAGGGTTATTAGCTATTTGCTAATAAATTCTCTACTTTCTTGGGGATCTTCACCAATTTTTATCTTTTCTAGGTCTTTGCCATAGGGACACATGCAGTCACTGAAGAGACAGAGAGATATAAAGTGAGAAATCACCCACCAGAGGGGATGGCCATATCATAATCCCTTTTTCTCCATTCTCCTCTTGTGATTTTGCGCATGCACACACATACACACCCTACATCAGTTTCTAGCCACCAGGCCCAGGACTTGATGAGATTGGCTATATTGGAGTCCAGCGCCTGAACCACCATGCCACCTGCTGCCCCCTCAGGGTTTTTAAGTTATGTAATTAATGTCAAGTCCTCCCTCAGATTTTTACCTGATATTGATCTCATTAATAAAACAGCCATTGCCTACTGCTACTCTTTTGCACTTTTTGCAACACTTCATAATGCCTTTTAATTATGTGTTCTAGTAATGAGATATATATTTCTATATTTCAGGGTAATAAAAGGAATTTAAAGTTTTCGGAAGCTAATCCAGTCATTTAATTTTGTTATTACTGATATATTTGGGATTGAAATCCTATCTTGATTTTGAGACTGGCGATTGTTCTTTTATACCATATGTCGAATAATAATTCCATTCATTTTAAACATTTATTTATATATATTATATATATATATGTATATATATATATATATATATATATATATATATAAAGTACTATGCTGTGATCAGACATACCAATGAAAAAGAAATGTTTCTTGCTTAGAAAATTTATGCTTCTGTTGTGAACCTCAATTCTCGGTACTGCCCAACTCTTCATCTTTTATTTTCTTTGTCTCTTTCTTCCTCAATTACATATTAAACTTCTACTCTGCACCAGGTAATGTTAGATATTGAAGATACAAAAGCTAATAGAAGACTTGGTTCATACCCTTGAAGCTTTCATTTTAATGGAAATTTATCTGAAGATAGGAGTGATGTGATGGGGAGTAAGAACTATAAACATTTAAATATAATAACCTGTTACAGGAGCAGTCCTCCCACCCCAAAGATAAGCAAATACGTTTATTGGAACAAGAATTAAAATACATATGTGATTTTTTTCATTTTTGAAAGCTTAAGTGCAAAAACTCTACATACCTTCCTGAGTAGACCTTTAATGTAATGATGGTGAATCATTACAATTCCCATATCCCAGCAGGACTTTATTTCATATCTTAGCTTTTAGAACGTTTTAATTTTGCTCTAGGAAAACTGAAAGGGATACTCAATAGCTGTTTTTCCCTTCTCATCCTCTACTCTATTTCCCATCATAAGATGGTTTGTCAACCTGTCTTTTCCTTCCTTCTCTCTACTTCCTTCCTTCTTAACAGAGGGCGCTTGCACTCATGGGAGACAGAGAGACAGCAAGTGAGAAAGAAGCCCCCATGTGGCAGGCTCACAATGTAATTCTTTCTCCTCCATTTCTCTCTCCTTTTTGGGATTTTTTTTTTTTTGACTCACCCACATGTACTGGAATTTTTTCAAGCCACTGGGTTTGGGACTCAACTGCACTATTGTCCATGTGGGATTCAGCCACTTTCCCCATCATCTCACCATCTGGCCCTGTCAACCTATTTTCTCAGATTTTTTTTTCAACTACTGAACAAAGCCTCTCAGAAGAGCTCCACTAAAGGAGTCAGTGTTCATTCTGGGTTCTAGATTTGCTGAATTAGAAGCAGAGCAGTTCAGGTCAGCAGCATGGTGGTAAGGCAGCTGGGTTCCACATGGTCAGCTGCTGGTTAGTCCTGAACCAGCAGCTTGAGAATCATGCTAGGCATGTGTGTGCACACGCTTGTGCCTACCCAAAATCTTGGGAGCAGAATGGAGGAGAAGGAATTGTAGCATGGTGATCTCTCCTGGGGCATGATTTTTCACTTTCTCTCTCCTGGCAAGCCTCCACATGCCTTAGAGCAAAACTTAAAAAACAAAAAACAAAACAGAGCACAGAGCAATTCCGCTTTCATCTCCTTTCTGTATTAGCCTTTAAAAAAAAAAAAAGATTTGTTTATTTTTAATTTTATTAATTAACATTATTATTCAATTTTGACCAGAGAGAGACAGAAAGAAAGGGAAAGTGAAAAAGCAAGCTACCAGGGTCAGTACTTGAACCATGGTCAGTCATATGGGAGTCTACTATCTCAACCACCATACCACCTGCCAGCCCCTGTATTAGCCTTTAATGTAAAATTTAATTTTTAAAAAATTATGCTGCATAGTTCACACCAATTAAGAGGTCTCCTGTCAAAAAAAAAACAAAACAAAACAAAATGGAAAATAACATTTGTTGTCAAGGATGTGCAGAAACTGGAACCTTTGGGCACCATTAGTGGGAATTTACATAGGTTTTTCAAAAAGTGGAATTAAAGTTTTTGGTACCAAGATATTTTGAAAATGCATATATAATTTTTTCATCTAAATTTTTTAAAGACTCCTCTTGTGGTGTAGTGGCTATGAAAAGCAGGATGGCAGTCCTTCAAAGAGTTAAAGATGGAATTACCACATGATCCAACAATGCTATTAATGAATTGAATGTATTCCCTCAAAATTTATACTTTGAAGCCTTTTAACCCCAATGTGATAGTATACGAAAAAGGAATGTTCAAGAGGTAATTAGAGTTAGATGATGTCTTGAGGGTGTACTCTCTTGGGAGGATTAGTGTCATTTTAAGAAGTACCAAGAGAGCTTTCTGTGTCCACCATCTGAAGACAAAGAAGATAGTCTATTACAAGCCAGGAAGAGAACTCTCACCAGTAACCAGATTTATTTACATCTTGATCTTGAAGTTTCTAGCCTCCAGAACTATGAAAAATAAAGTTCTGGGGACCAGCAAATGCTGTAATGGTTATATCGCTACACTCCCACATAGCTGACCACGGTTTGCGTCCTGGACCTAGTGGCTTCAAACTCAATTGGTCCACCCTGCTTATATCACAGAATAATAAAGGAGTTTATAGATTATGATTGGCTCATTAGAAAAGTCGTAATATATTTTTATATGTTTTTCTATGCAAAAATGCATCAGGATTTTTCCTATGACACAGCAGAACAGTAGTTTCTAGCCTTTTTGGCACCAGGGATCTGTTTTGTGGGAAACAATTTTTCCACAGACATGGGGTAGGGTGATGGTTTGGGGATGATTCAAGAACATTGCATTTATTGTGCACTTTATTTCTGTTATTATTACATTGTAATATATGACAAAATAATTATACAAGCTACTATAATGCAGAATCGGTGGGAGCCCCAAGCTTGTTTTACTGCAGCTATCAGTAGGTGGTTCCATCTGGTAGCTCCTTTGAGAACCTATTGCTACCTCTGATCTGACAGGAGGCAGAGCTCAGACAGTATTGTGAGCAATGGGGAGCGACTAAAAATACAGATGAAACTGTACTCACTCACTTGACCACCACTGACTTCCTGCTGTGCGTCCTAGTTCCTAACAGTTTTGTCTTTGACTCAGGGTGTTGGGAACCTCTGAACTAGAAAGCAAGACATATTGAAAGGGAAACATGCCTCCTCAGTCCAATAGTATATTGTGTCCAAAAATTTGCATCAAGCTAAACCAAAAAGAAGTAAAAATTCATCTTTTGTTTCCAATTGCCAGAGGGCGCATGCACGAGAGAGAGAGAGAGAGAGAGAGAGAGAGAAAGCGAAAGAAAGCAAAAGCATTTCCAACATCATCATGTCACAATTCTTTTTCCTCTATTCCTCCTTCCTGACAAGATTTTGGGCTCACACACAATGTTTTTCAAGCCACTAGAATCATGCTTTATTGTCTGGTTTGGCTGTTCCTAAAATGTTTCAGATTTATTTTAACATATACATATCTGCATGAGAGCCATCAGATTGAAGACCTGAAGATACAGGGAGAGCCTTCTGCTATTGTGGTTAGGTTCATTTAAGCTGGGACAGCTGTGAAGAATTGTGATTGGACAAAAAGGACAATGAGGCCTAGCCCTTTTGGTACACTTGGTAATATACCAGACTACAGAAGCCACATGTCAAATATGATTCAGGTCCCTGACCAATCTCACTAGAAAACACACTGAGCATGTGCATATGTGCCCAGGATCCTGGCAGGCTGGAGTACTGGAGAAAGGCATCATGCTCAAGTTCTATGGAGGATACCTCTCTCTCTCTCTCTCTCTCTCTCTCTCTCTCTCTTTTGTGTATGTGTATTTGTTATTTCATGAGTGTGGGAGAAAATAAGGGCATGAGCTAACAGAAGTAGACTATGTGGAGAAACCTAGTAAGGCTTATCTGTGTAGAATCTTCTTGGCCTCTCTTTTTAGTTCTTCCCAGGAATAGGGTAGGACCCTTTTGGAATGAGAATCGGATAATCTGTCGTCAGACAGGATTGGTGAGATAATTTGTTCTTTTGTCTATTCTTATACAGAAAGGCAGAGGAAAGTTAATATGGATTTTTTAAGAATTATTTTAAATTGTATTTATTATTATTATTATTATTATTATTATTATTATTTTAATTTGACCAGAAAGAGAGAAAGTGAGAAAGCAAGCAAGCAAGCAAGATGCCAGATCCAGGACTCAATCCATGGTCAGCCATGTGGGAGTCTGTCTAGCACTTTAACCACCATGCCACTTGCTGGTCCCAAGCAATATTTATTTTAAACAAATTCTCCAGATTGTGTATGTGTTCACCAGAGAGAGAGAGAGAGAGAGATGGAGGGAGAGGGAGGAAGTGAGAAAGCACACTCCCCTACCCTGTCCCCCAGGGAATAGTGACACTGAAATCTCTTCTCCTCCATCTCTCCTTCCTTTTGGGATCCTGGGCACGCACACTCATGCCTGGTTCGTTTTTATCAAGCTGTCAGTTCTGGGACTCGAACAGTGCAGATAGCCAGGTGGGATCGGGCTGCCTTAACCTCCATGCCATGAACTGGCCCAGAGAACAATATTTTTATGTTTTAATCTGGCTTTGGGGAAGGATGTTCTGGTTTCTATGAACCATCTTGGGGAAAGAGATTCTAGGTTCTTTTTTAAGTTTTTTTTTTTTTTTTTTTTTTTTTTTCTTTGTCAGTAGCAATGTGGCTTGGGCTGGAGGTGAGAAGGGACAACCCTTCCCACAGTTGAGCATGGTAACACTGTCATCCTTTGTCCTCTGTTTCTGCATCCTATCAGCATTTTGGACATGCATACATGGACCTGGTGTGTTTTTCAAGCCATCAAGGCTGAGGTTCGTAGTGCAGTCAGCGTGTGGTCTCTAGCTCTCTATGCACAGTGTTCATGGGCTGTATACTTTGAAGCTGGCCTGGAATTCTAGTTTCTGTGGCTTTGCCTTGGGGGACAAGAGACTTGGGTACAGGCGAAAGAGAAAAACTACTTTTGAGGCTGCTTCTAAAGGTTTAGGTAAATTTTTTTGACCTCTAATAGTAATAAAGATAATAGTATGCTCCTAATTATAGATTTTCTTTCTTAGTCACATACATAAAATCATTAGTAATGGATTTAAATTTTTCTACACATAAGCAGTAAACATTTAGCTTGATCTCTCAAATTATTAGATTCTTATTTCTATCTTTTAATTCCTAACCTGGTTTTCTGATCATTGACTTTTCAATCTTCCCAATTCTCATTTTTCTTGCTGTTAGATAAGCCGCCTTATTTGTATTTAACTTAATTAAATTTTAATCATGTTTTCACCTTGTTTTCAATTAATTTTGAGAGAACTGCCTAAATGTCAGAGTGTTTATATTTTTATACATAATTAAGACTCAGGAAGATTCTTTTAAGCTGTTTTCTTGATGCAAAACATCACATAATGAACCAGTTATCAGAACTGTGTTTTGGAGCTTTCACAAACTGTGTGTACAATGAGTTTCTAAAAACTTTAGGTAACATACAAGTTAAAGGGATTATGTTTGAATGAAATAGAAACATATTGAACCAAAAATTGTAAAGTGATATTTAAAGAACCATACAGCATTTCCAATTGGGTCATAATATTTCAAAGTTAATACTGTGCCTCATCTTGCTTTTCTATTTGTAGGGTTTTCTTTTTTCTAGAAAAGTTATCCAATATGCTGTTTTTCTACATTAAAAGAATGATTTCTGATTATCTCTTTTGTGACCTATGTCGCCTAGAAAAACTAGTTAGAAGTTAAAAGGGTTTTTATGAGCCATGGCTCTGGGGATCTGGTACAGTCCACACTACTTAGGTTTAGAAAGAAGAAATGACATTGGAGTGATCAAAGAGAATTCTCTCTTCTAATGCCTTACACCTGGAGCAATTGTAGAACTGTCAATAGCACAACTGTATTTATAAATATCAGAGTAGGATGTGGCAGATGGTGATGTAACACAGAGTCCCTACAAACATGTCATCAAAAGAATGTGCCTGTTAATGCCAGTTTTAAGGATAATGATAATTTTAGAGAACACAGTAGTCAGTAGTGAACTTCTACTGAAATTGTGATTTTTCCTTATAATTTTAAAATTTAAATAGGAACTAAAATCTCTTCTCCTTAGTGATCTTTTTTCTTGCTAGATTAGACTGTGAGATTTTAGTGGCTAAAATAAAGAAATCAGCGTTTTGTTGTCCTAAAGGATATTTTGGATGTGTTGGTGAAATTTTTCATACTTATGTCAGATTCTTTAATGTAAAATAAAATCAATATTTCATCTTTCTCTCCCTCTCCTTTTTCTTTTCTTTTACTCTCTTTATTTCTTTTTCCTTTTCCTTTTCTTTTTCTTTCTTTCTTTTTTTTTGTCCTGTGGACCTTGTTTCATACTTTATACTTAGAGATTGTTTTACCACTATTAGTAAAAAACATATTTTGGTTCTGTCTCAACAGTTGGAGGTGTGCTCTTAGGTTGTTATATAAATCTACACATATATATCAAGCTTTTCTACTTCATAAAGGAAAGGTATACCTTTACCCTTGTTAGCCTTATTATCATCCAGTATCTCATGGTTGACCTTAAACATGGGTATAATTTCAGATTATAATTATCTCTCCTTCCTAAGAGCAAACCAAAGAGAGCTTCAATAAAAAGTTCTACAGGTAGTGGGACCTTAATTTCACCATAGCACAGTCCTAATTTCAGTGTGTGTGTGTGTTCAATAATTATTGTTGCATTTGTTTTTTGGTTTTCATGTCAGCATTTAAAATAAATAGGGTTATTGGGACCAGCAGTTAGCGTAATGGCTGTGTCGCTGGACTCCCATTTAGTCAACCACAGTTTGAGTCCTGGACCCGGTAGCTTAAACTCAGGCCGGGCGCATGTGCGTACATGCCCAAAGTCCCAAGAGGAGAACGGAGGAGAAGGGATTGGTGAGGTGGCCATCCCCCCTGGGGGGTGATTTCTCACTTTCTGTCTCTCTGTCTGTCTCTGTCTTTCTGGAGAGCACACGCACCCTATAACAAAAACCTCTCCCAAAAATACATACATACATACATACATACATACATACATACATGGGGTTATAGTAAATTCAGAGAATGTTGCCAGAATCAGTTGGTTGACTTTAATCAGTAAACCAGCTTTTTACCTTAATCAGTCTCTTTTTCATTTTTTCCCATGGACTAGACAACTAAAAGTATATTAAGAATTCCCCGGGGCATGGGCCAGCAGGTGGCATAGTGGTTAAGGCACTAGACTGACAGCAGTTTGAATCCTGGACTGGATGCTTGAAACTCACATCAGGAACGTGTACATGTATGCCCAAAATTCCAAGAAGATAAGGGAGGAGAAGGGATTGCAATGTGACCATCTTCCCTAGGGGGTCATTTCTCACTTTTGTCTCTCTGTCACTTTCTGTCTCTCCAATGAATGCACACACTCTATAACAAAAATCTCTTGAAAAAAGAAAGAATACCCTAGGACCAACAGGTCATGTGGTGGTTAAGGTCCTGGATTCCTACATGGCTGACCATGAATCAAGACCCAGACCTTGGCAACTTGAAAATCAAACCAGGAATGGGTGCATGAGTGCCCAGAATCCCAAGAAGAGAATGGAGGAGAAGGGATTGCGATGTGGCCATCCCACCTGGGGAGTGATAGCTCACTTGCCCTTTCTCTGTCTCCTTCTGGTGTGCACATGCACCCTATGGCAGAAACCAACCAACCAAATACATACATACATACATAAAAGAGTGACCCATGCCTCTAGATGCCAGTGATTCAAAACTTGACTGGATCCTTTTTTGTCTAGACTTTCATGTCAATTTTCATCATCTTAACTGTAGTTTCCTCTGCCTAAAATGGTCTTTACCTTATTTTTGTCTTTTTTCTTCTCAGGCGTCATTTTCTCAGAGGTGTTTGTTCTGACTCTCTATTGCTATATTATGAGCCCTTATAGGAGCATGTATGTCTGTACACAATTAGTCTCACTGATTTGTATGTTTATGTATGATATTGTTGAATTTCATCTTCCTCAGTAACATTTTTACAGACATTGATCTTTTTTTAAATTGTTTATTCATCACTTGGTCTTTATCACATAACACAATACTTCAAATGCAGTGGGTAAATAGATAAATGAATTTCTACTTACCTTTGCATTTTTTATTTGACCTTTAGATCTTGAATACCTCCAGGGAAGGCATTCCTAGATCATGCCTAGGCTTATATTCTAATTTCTGAATCTAGGTTAAAGCCTTAGTCAAATACAAAAGAAATCCAGATTTGGGAAATTAGGAAGGCTTTTATTTCCATGTTCTTGGGATAAGTCTTTATTCCAAGAAAAGGGAGTATTACATGGGGTAGAGGGAACATTCCAGCAGGGAAAATGCTCCTACCATGAGATCTGCAAGGGTCTGAAACTTAAGACTGGAAAGACTTTTATTTTAAATGGAGTGAATAAGGGCCAGCAGATGGCCTGGTAGTTAAGGCACTGAATCTCACATGTCTGACTCCATGTTTCTAATCCTGGGCCTGGTGCCTTTAAATCATGCCGGTGCATGTGCATGCATGTGTGCCCAAAATCCTGAGAGAAGAATGGAGGAGAAAAGATTGCGGCATAGCCATCCCCTACAGGGGTGATTTTGCACTTTCCCTCCCTCTCTATTTCTCATTCTCTGTGTTTCTCCCTGGCAAGTGCATGCACCCTATGGTAAAATCTAAAAAAAAAAAAAATAAATAAAGAGGGAATAAAACTAGAAAGTGGGATTAATAGGTAGAGGTGGGTGGAGTAGAATGATGGAAACTGGAGACTGTAGATTGGAGAGCATTTTACACTTGGGCAAGGGTTAGAGGTTAAGTCTAAATTTGGTTAAGTCAGGGTATTTGCAGGTACATTCTCCAAATTGGTAATCAGTTTCAAATAGTTCAAGCCTTTTGAGGCCAAGAATTGGAATTTAGAGGCTCTGTGTCTGGGCTTATCATACATAATCAAGGGTGAGAAGCATCATATCTAGGTATGTATGGGTCAAACGGTTTTATGAAGTAAGCTATTTCAGGGAAACAAAGGGGTAAAGGAACTTCTTTAACTTCCTGTTTTCCAGGATCACAAGGATTGGGGTAAAGTTCAATAAGAAATATGGGAATATGTTTCTAACTTTGTTGTGTTGGTCACTTCCTCTTCCTTTTCATCCTCAGCTTCTCCAACAGGGAAATTAGAATCCCAAATCTCTGATTCAGAAAGGTTTAAATCACTGCTAAAATACTTAGTTCAAGAAGTTGTACATTTTTTTCACAAAATTTTATTTTCTATCCTTTTTTTAAAAAATATTATTGCATAGGAGAGAGAGAATGAGAAAAAAAATTGAGTATGGGGTGTCGTTATGTCCCAAGCCTTTTTCTCTAATTCTCTAGCCAAGCAGATGTACCTAGCCTGATTTTGCTGCCAGACCCAGAATTGAAGCCTCATTCAGCCATGTTAGATCTGGCATTTTCTGTGAAGCACTTAACTACTATGGTCCATTTTCTTGTCTACCCTTTCTTTAGAATGATTTGTAGAATCATATTATTCAGATACACATTTTTACTTTAATTCTGTAAAACCAGTCAACTCAAGGGTACCATCCAAAATCTCTGCTTTCTATGGTGTTAAGTTAGATAGTTACATCAAAATTCCTAGACTCAAATGTATACTTTAATGTAATGATTTTCTCATTTAGTGAATAGATATGGTAAAGGAAAATGTGCATCCTGATGAATACCCTTCTATAGGTTGATATTCAAGATATTTACATTCTTTGGAATATATGCTATTGTAAGATATTTACCAGGGGCCAACAGATGGCATGGTGGTTATGGCAGCTGGATCTCACATGGCTGACTGCATGGTTTCAGTCCAGACCTGGCTTTGAAAAACATGGTGGGTGCATGAGGGTGCATGCCCAAAATCCCAAGAGGAGAATGAAGGAGAAGAGACTGCTGCAAATCCCCCCTGGCAGCTGCTTTCCCACTTTCCCTCTGTCTGTCTTTCTGGTGAGAATATGCACCCTATAGCAAAGTTAAAATAAGGTAAAATAAAATACTCATCATGCCTATGAAAATAAATAATTTTCCAATTTTTTGCTTCCTTCCAAAAAGGGAAGGCTGAAGCACAGTAAGTGAAGTGAAAGAAATGGCTGTCAAGAGAGTTGGTTTAGACAACAGAAGGGCAAGAATTGGGGAGGCTACAAGTTGTCAAGAATTTACATTGGTCTTTTAAAAATAATGCAGTCAACTCATAGGCTGTATGACATTTATTTCATGAGTTCTGAATATTCCACTGAAGAAAGAGAAAACATGACTTTTGGGCAATAATCTTAGATGAGTGTAAGGGCATAGTCAAGCCTCAGTACTCCTGCTTTTCTTGAGATTAAAGGACCTTACATGCCATAGACTGCTCCGAACTGCTTTTCTTTCTTAGGACTTAGAACGTTGATGAATTAGTTGACTTTCAAGGGTTAATTAAAGTTTTGAATTTTACTTACTATAGCATTTCATATTATATAAATTGGGAATTGGGCGTTTTAAAGGATTTTTAAAGATGTAACCAATTGGTTTCTCCATTAAATCTCTGTATTCAGTATGATAGTGTCCAGACCAATAAAGTTTTGTAATGCAGATAATAGTCAAAATTAGAAAAACACGGGCAGGCAGGTGTCGTGATGGTTACGTGGCTATACTCTCACTCCGCAGTTTGAGTCCTGGATCTGGTAGCTTGCTTTCTCACTTTCCCCTTCTCTCGCTCTCTGGTCAAGTTTAAAAAATAATAGTAACAAATGGGATTAAATAAATAATTCTTTAAAGAATTTTAGAAAAATACTGTGTTCATTTATAGCAAGTATTACCTATGAAAACATTTTGTATGGGAAAATAGTGTTATTCTAATTTTTTTCTTTAGGTTTTGCGGTAGGGTGCGTATGCTCACTGGAGAAAGATAGAGAGGGGGAAGTGAGAAATTACCCCCAGGAGGATGGCCTTACCACATTTCCTTCTTCTCTAGTCTCCTCTCAGGATTTTGGGCACGCGCGCGCGCACACACACACACACACACACACGTGTGCTGTGTGATTTTTGAGCCACTGGGTCCAGGATTTGAACCACAATCATTCATGTGGGAATCCAGTGCCTTAATCACCATACCACCTGCTAGCCCCATGTTATTCTAATTTTAAGTGGAGTATTATTTTATTAAATTTTTTAGAGAGATTTTTGCTATAGGGCACATGCCCTGGCCCGATAGAGACAGAAAGTGAGCAGTCCACACCGCCCCCCCCCCCAGGGGGGAGGGGTGGCCACACCACAATCTCCTCTCAGGATCTTGGGCACACGTGCACACATGCCTGGCATGAGTTTTAAGCCACCAGGTCTGGGACTTGAACTGTGGTCAACTATGTGGGAATCCAGCAACATAACCATTATACTATCTACTGGTCTCTAAGTAAAGTATTATTATAAAACTTCCTTGTGATTCCACTAGAGAAGAATATTCCAAGTATGCTAAAAAAGTCTAAACACGAGCTTTTTATTACAGGAGAAATTTATGATTGGCTTATTAATCAAATCTTGAATTAGAAAATGGGTTGTGTATCACTTAAATGTCCGTGTGTGTCTTAAATTTAGACAGTTGCTCTTTTGTAGATATACTCTGGGTATTAGAGTATACTATTAAATTTTGCTTTGTAATAACGGGTTGTCTAATTGAGAGTCTGTGGCCTCACTCTCCAGGTTCTATGATTTTGCATGCTTCTCAGCTTTTGACTGTGAGAAAGTTGCCGAAACATTGGCGTCCTTGTGCTTTGTTGCTTAGTTGTGACCAAAGGCTCAGAACAGCCCACCCCAATGGCTTGTTTCTCTTTGTACTCCTCAGAAGCTTTGTTCTTTTGCTTTCTCCTCCCCCTATGAGCCCTCAGCTTAGAGCCCTTGACTTTCTAATTTTACTCAACCAGTCAGGAGTTTCATTTCCTTATTGACATTTTCAGGTGTATACATGTTGATTGATAGCTATTTAAATCCCTATTGGTTTAACTTTTCTATTACTGTGAATCAGAAGACCTGGTCTTTTGTGAATGGAATTTGAAATAATTGCAGAGATAATTTGAGAGACCTTTACTCTGGTCCTGAAATTAAACTGTAGGTATATTAGGCCCTAAAGATAAAGGCTCATATGTGTGCATATCTACAGAGATGGTGGTGAGGTAAAATGACGAATTGGCCTACGAAATCTTTTCTCACTTTTCTCTACTTTTGTAATATCTCCTGTATCAACATTTACAGTACATTATGGAGTGGTAAGCCTTGGCTTAGTTTTCATTGATCTCACTTAGAAGTAATGGCTATTCAGGGCCGGTAGGTGGCGTGGTAGCCAAGGGTGCTGGACTCCCACATGGCCGACTGCAGTTCGAGTCGAGGACCTAGCGGCTCACTTTCTCGCTTTTTTTTTCTCTCTCTCACTCGCTCACTCTCTCCCTCTCTCTGTCCCTCTCTGGTCAAATTAAAATAAATAAATAAAGTTAAAAAAATAATTCTTGAAAAAAATTTTTTTAAAAAGTAATAGCGATTCATCCCACCACGAACCCAAATTTTCCTCTGTCTCAAAAATCTCTTTATGAAATTTAGCAGCCATGTATCAGACTTTTCAAATAAAGAAAAAGATTGGTTGGATTGGTGGATATTAACTGACCACTGAAAAACTGGTCTTGGTGGACATAGCATGTGGGTTGCAAATGGTATGTAGTTGAAGAACTTTGTCATTTACTATTTGTATACTTAAAGGTTATTTTACAATATGTAACAGACAGTTACAAATGTTTACGAGAATTTTAGAAATTGAAGATCTGTAAAGAGAGAAACTTAGATTTAATTTTATTAAATCTAATTAGAGTTTATGAAGATAGCATACTGCTTATACAAATAGGAAGTTATAAAATGTGTCATTAAATAAATCAGGTTACTTTCTAATTCTCTTAATAATAATCATATTTATTGAATACTGTTTATGTAACTGTTGTACCTAATCTCATATTAATAATCAGACATAGGGTCAGTCCTGTAGCATGGTGGTTAAGCTTTGGAACAAGGCCGCCAGATTCCACATAGCT
The DNA here is from genome assembly GCA_026018925.1 of Tupaia tana. Taxonomy (NCBI): domain Eukaryota; kingdom Metazoa; phylum Chordata; class Mammalia; order Scandentia; family Tupaiidae; genus Tupaia; species Tupaia tana. Next base: position 52,054,645 of record JAKSZU010000010.1, on the reverse strand, counting down.
AGTCATGGTACAGATCCTGGCCCCAGTGGCTTGAAAAACACTCCAGGTACTTATCCATGTGTGCCTGAAATCCTGATGGGAGAATGGAAGAAAAAGGATTGTGGTATGACCACACCTCATGGGGAAGTGCTTTCCCCTTTCTGTCTGTCTTTGTCTCTGGCAATATTTGGAAGCAGTATCTAAACCACATTTATAATAAGTAATCAAACTGGGAAAATAGGTGAATTGTGGGAATGCAGAATGGCTTAGTATTAGAAAATCTGTTATTTTGGGAAATAACAATCAAACAAGAGAGAAAAGAGGATCTTAGAGATTTTTAAGAAAGAACTATTTTACTTTTTATTTTTTAATTTGACCAGGGAGAGAGACAGTGAGGGTGATGAGAAAGCAGTCCACCAGGTCCAGGACTCGAACCATGGTTGGCCTTGTGAGAATCCAGTGTCTTAACCATCAAGCCACCTGCTGGCCTCTATAGATACTTTTTAAAGCATCCATTCGAGGTCGGCAAGTGGCACACATAGCTGACTGTGGTCTGAGTCCCAGACCTGGTGACTTGCTTTCTCACTGTATCTTTCATTCTGTCCCTCTCTGGTCAAATGAAAATAAATGAATAAATTAAGGTAAATAAAATAATTCTTAAAAAGATAAAAGCATTCATTCATGGGTTGATTCAGTGGGATAGGGATAATGTGCTGTTCAAGAGAATCCTGATCCCACATGATAACTGTGGTTCAAATCCCCACAACAGCGTGTGCACAGTTCCCCAACATCTGTTGGGTTAAAAGAAGGGGATCATAACATGAGCAGGCCATGTGGAGGATTCTACTCTCTGTCTCCCTCTTTCACTCTCTGTCAGTGGCATTTGTGCATGTACAAGCTCTGTCATGAATACATTTTTTAAAAATTATAAACTCAGCATAAAATTTTAGGAAGAAAAAAGCATGTATTGGTGACAATATACAGATAAATAAATATGCTTCCTTAACATGGTAGGATCTGTCTCACTCAGCTATAATGCCAGCATCATACATTATGGATAAAATATTGAAACATTGTAATTAAAGTCAGGAAGAAGGCAGGATTTCCATTATCACTGCTGGTTATCACTGTTGGAATTTATCATAATACTGATGTTACTGTTCAACTCAGATAAACTAGGTATAAAATAGGGAAATTAAATTAACACAATCCTTATTAATTCTATCATGGAAAACCCAATAGAATGAAGTAAAAAACTTAGAAACAGAGAATCAGTAATGTTTCTGGATTTACAATTAAAATTTTAAGCTTAAACTGAAGAACTTAAGTTGAAGCATTTAAATGAATCGATCTATATATAAACTATAAACCACATTTACAATGTTAAACAATAAGGTAAAATACTTTTCAGACAGATGAGATTTTTATCCCTGTTTTCTGCATTCTCTACTGTCTCCCACTCCTAATTTATATTTCCTGTTTCTATTTAAACTTTCCTTCTCTTGTTCTTATTTCTTTCTTTTATACATTATTGTCTTGAGCTATACAAACAATTTAATACCAGAAATTACACAATTTATCTTACACCAACATTGTGATGTAAGTCTGAAAGTATAAAAATAAGCTACTCTCTGAGTTTTTCTCTTTACAGATGTAAAGAAAAACTTAAAATGTAATTTTATATATCACAATATGTTTTGGAAGCTTTGAATAATGTTTCTAGCTTTGAAAACCCCTTTTTAATTTTTTATTTATTTTATTTACTTCTTTTTTACAGTAATTATTTATTATTTTCATTTGACCAGAGGTGGGGAGAGAGAGAAAGCAAGCCACCAGGTCTGGAACTCAAACTGCAGTCAGCCATGTGGGATTCCAGCGGATTAACCACCATGCCACCTGCTGACCCTTATTTTTATTTCTCCCAAACATGATACTCTTAAATAGAGTGATTTATTATTAATATAAGTAGTAATGATTGCACAAGTCATTTTACTTCAATTGAAATAGCAAGACCAGAATAACTTAATTATTCTTCTCAGAACAAAATAAGGTCGGTAGCAATGTGTAACATTAGCCTGTTTTTCTATTTCTTTAACTTGAAATCATCTACTGCTGATAGCTGTGCCGTATTTTATGAATTTTTACCTTAGTAGTGATATATTTTGCTAATATTAAATCACTGTATAATTTGATTAATACTATCATACTCAAGCTAATGCTCTTAAAAATTGTTGATATCATCAAGTAAGAGATGTGTATAATTATAAAAGACCTCAACAGGATTATATCTTTTTATTTAAGTACATAGTTTACTCATATTGTTTCTATCACTGTTTCTTTTCTTTTCCTTTTTTTTTAACGGGGTAGCACAAAGAACTGTGCTATGATGGTGAGACTGCAAAGGTAAATTTATGGATAGCTTCTAGATCTGCTCTAGAATTTATTACCATCTGGTCTCTTTGGAGACTATTATAATTATTCAAGGGAATGTTTTCAACACAAAAAAGCATGGTTTGTGTGCTGTCAGAAAGGAAAAACATACCAGTGGTTTAAACCATATGTAGTTTTCTTAGAGTTAGAAAAGGGAACTGAACTAAAGAACCACTTATGAGAGTCATCAATGGTGATGCGATTTGTCTTAATTTTGTCAGAATCTGTTTATGTTAAATAAGACATTTTTCCAAAAACCCCAAAGTGTTAGAAATGCAATAACTCTACCTTAAGTGCTATTTTAATCTTTATTTTAATTAATGAAATATATGATGGCCTCAGATAAATACTGATGTAAATCTCAGAAGCAAGGAATATATGTCGAATTTTGGGACTTTTCAAAATGAAAACAGTCATGTTAAAATAATTATAGATTTGAACATTAATAGAATGCCTTCATTAAAGGTACTCATCTTTAATATTAACCTGTTCATTTAAATCATTTTAAGTACATTATGGAATTATTTTTATCCCTCCAAAGAAAAAGCAATAGTTTACATTATTTCTTAAGCTTAAGTATAAAAGGATGGAAGACAAAATATAATAAATATCTTTTTACTTTCCCATTCTAAGAGTAACTTAGAGAGCTGTCTATAAAAAATGAAATGACAAATCAAAAAATTGAAGTCATCTGTTTCTCTGTTTTAAAAGAAAAATGCGTAGTGGGCTGGGAGTATACAGGAAATTTAAATTTGTGATTGAGAATAAGAAATGCATTTGTGGTTTTAAAAAAGAAATACCAGCATGTCACATTAAAATTATGGTATCTACAGTATTGTACAGTTAACAGGAAAATGTATGACATCAGGGGGTATGTTGCACTTTAGAGAGCTAGTGTGGGGATATGAATGAAGAGTATAATGCCATGAAAGGCATAAACATTAATAATCCAGTCAGAGAGGAAGAATTTTGCTGTCTCCTACGTAACATGAAACAGATGTTCCATTCTATTAAAAACCTTCTTACTAAATGAGTGTTTAGATCACTGGTCAATGGGAGAAATATGAACAATGGTAATTTAATAATATTGAGGTTTTATCCAATTTATGACTTAATACTGATGGTGGGGAGGGTGAAGGGATGCCTGCCAAATGTTATTGTATTTTAGGTATCTTAATTTAGAGAGCTGAAAACCAATGGTAAACTGTAGTAATTCTTAACTTACTGTGTTTTCTCATATTTAATCTATTTTTTGTCTCAAAAACTTGTAAAAAAACTGACCACTTAGAAACTGTGGGTCCTCGGGGCCAATAGGTGATGTGGTGGTTAAAGGCACTGGACTTCCACGTGGCTGACCATGGTTCAAATCCTGGACCTGGCGACTTGTTTTCTCACTTTCTCTCTTTCTTTGTGTCTCATTCTGGCCAAATTAAAAAATAACAATGATAGATAAAATAAAAGAAATAATTTTTTTCCTTTTTTTTTTTTTTGAGAGGTTTTTGCTATAGGGCATGTGCACTCGCCAGAAGGACAGAGACAGAAAGGGAGAAATCACCCCCCCAGGGAGGATGGCCACTCCGCAATCCCCTTCTCCACTCTCCTCTTGGAATCTTGGGCATGCACGCACACGCGCCCAGAGTGAATTTAAGCCACCAGGCCTGGGAATCGAACCATGGAAGTCCAGCGACATACCCATTACACCAACTCCTGGTCCTAGGAAATAATTCTTTAAAAAGAAAAAATAAATTGTGGGTCCTGATTTAGTAAGTTTGAATAGATATTTAAGTTTATCTAAATGTGTAACTAACCTCAAATGAATTGCTACAAACATTAAATAGCTGGCAAATGACACAGACAAGCAGAGAGAGACACTAAGAGTTGTTACTACAGGGTCCTAAGTGTCTTTTTTCCTTTTAGGATTTACTTTTTTTCTTTAGTTTCTTTTCTTTCTTTTTTCTTTTTTTTTTTAATAAAGAATTATTTTACTTAACTTTATTTATTTACTCATTTTAATTTGACCAGAGAGGGACAGAGTCAGAGAGAGAGAGAAAGCACGAAAGCAAGCTGCCAGGTCCAGAACTCAAACCATGGTTGGCCATGTGGAAGTCCAGCACCCTTAACCACCATGCTATCTGCCAGCCCCTTCAGTTTCTTTCCATTTTTAAAATTAAGCTATAGCTTATGTGTATTAAAATGGCCTTTGTAGCATGTAGTTCTACAAGTTGTAAGAAATGCACGTAGTAATGCACCTATTATCAGAAACAAGGTTTAGAACAATTTATCGCCCAGAACTTTTACGGTCCCCTTTTTGTAGTTATCTTCTCCCCAACCTAAGCTTTTAGCAATCCCTTCTCTGTTTTTGTTGATGTAGTCCCACTTCTTGGGTTTCCAGGAATGTAAAACTGATTGTTCTTTTTTTTTTTTTTTTTTTTTTTGTAAATTACTCAAGGTTTTATATGCAGCTGGTAAATTTGAGATTTTAGGTAACATCTCTCCCCAGATAAAGAGCAAGTTCAGTTATTGATTGCTTTTGAATTGGTGAGTTCCCAAGCTCGGTGTTCCTTACTGGCCAACCTAGACTCATTGCATACCTAGCATTCATCTGTGCCATTTCTATACACTTGGTGTCTTATCAGGAACTGGGGCAAATAATCTGCTGTTCTTGTGATTTGCTGTAAGCAAAAGTCTTTTCTTTGTCTCAGAAGTCTCTTGTCTTCTTCCTGCATCCGTGAATTAGTCTTTTTTGTTAACTTTTAAATAGGGTAAAATCAAGTCTCATGTCCCATAGTTCTTTTTTCCTTTTTCAGTGTTTCATATTGAAGATTCCTGCTTCTGGCCAAAAACCTTCATGTAATTTTTCAGACTCAATCATTTTGTATTTACAAAGGTTTTACTTGACAGGTTTCTTGGAGTAAAGCTGTTCCCTCAACACCAGACTTAATACATGCCTCTTGCATTCTCTAAAGGGAGTGTAGTCAAGGGACCCAGCCATGGCCTGCATTCCAGGTATCTTCATTTGGAAGTCTTTATCTGAGGCCTTTGGTGAATTCTTCCTTGTGTTCCTTTGTCAATACTTTATTTGGGAAAGAGGGGGAACTATGAAGATACTTTTCTTCCCTAGGACACAGTATTTTTCTGTCCTTTATGCTTCTTCTTTCTGGCCTTTACCCAGCCCCCAGGTCTTTAAAAAGCTGTAGTCTTGTTCAGCCATTTCCACTGCGGGGATACATTCCCCATCTGTGCAGGTCCACTTGACCCTCAGCCAAGGTACCATTCCAATGGGAGAAAATGGAACTTTTCCCCAGGGGATGGGCTACCAAGGAAGATGGCGGGCACCTTCTCTAGTTTATCCTGTCTTTTGTTAGCTGTCATAGTAAATGACTTAAGATTTGGCTTTTACTTTCATTTTGACTTGTTGTCATAACTGACTAAAATCTGACAGTTTAGCCCTCTATTTAATTCTCTCCAGCCCTCCTGACCCATGCAAATGGAATTATGCAGTACCTAACCCTTGAATAGGACTTTCTTCGGTTGTTTTTTAGAATAATTTTATCTAACTCTTTCCGCTCATATATTTTTAATTTGACCAGAGAGGGACAGAGTGAGAGAAGGAAAGTGAGAAAGGCAAGCTGCCAGCCAGGTCCAGGACTCCATCCGCAGTCGGCCATGTGGGAGTCCAGCGCCCTCAACCACCAGGCCATCTGCCGGACCCTGGTTGTTCTAAGTGTATCTTAAGATTGACCTATTTTTTTTATTTTACTTTATTTATCGGTAGGTTTTGCTTTTTGTTTGTTTTTAATGGCTGAGTAATTTTCCATCATTTTAATATATTGCATTTGTATATCTACTCAGAAATATTTGGATTATTTCTAGTTTGGGGCAATTTTATATAAAGCTTCTGTAAACACATAATCCATATTTTTTCTATTATCATTATTTTTCATTTCACTGAGAGTGGTATTGCTGGGTCTCATGGTAAATATGTTTAATTTCATAAGAAACTACCAAACTCTTTTTCCACAGCAGCTATACCATTTCTCACTCCCAACCACAATCTACGGGAGCTCTAGTGATGCCAATACCTGCCGGCACTTTGTATTGTTCGGGTTTTATTATTTTATTAATTATGATAGGAGTAGAAGAGTATCTCATTGTTTTAATTCCCACTTTGCTAATGATGTGTATATTTTTTTAGAAGGAATTTTGCTATAGGGCACATGCACTCACCAGAGAGACAGAGAGAGATAGAGCAAGCGAAAGTGAGAAACCACCCCCCACGGGTATGGCCACACCACAGTCTCTTCTCTTCCATTCTCTTCATGGGATTTTGAGCACTCACGTACATGAACCCAGTGTAAGTTTCAAGCCTCCGGGTCTGGTGCTCGAACTCAGCGTAAGTTTCAAGCCTCCGGGTCTGGTGCTCGAACTGTAGTTGGCCAAGTGGGAGTCCAGCACCTTAATCACTATACCACCTGTAGGCCCCCAATATGCATGTTTTTATCTAATTTAATTTCTACCTTACTAATGATAAGCATTTTATTTGTATGCATATTTGCTATTTGTACATCTTTTTTTTTTTTTTTAGAGGTTTTTTTTTTTTTGCTATAGGGCGCATGCGCTCGCCAGACAGACAGAGACATAGAGACAGAAAGCGAGAAATCACCCCCCGGGGGGATGGTCACGCCGCAATCCCTTCTCCTCCATTCTCCTCTCGGGATCGTGGGCACACATGCACACACACGTGCCCGGCATGAGTTTTAAGCCACCGGGTCTGGGATGCGAACCGTGGTCGACTACGTGGGAGTCCAGCTACATAGCTTTTATGCTATGTATATCTTCTTTAGAAAGTGTCTTATTTAGATTATTTACCTTATTTTTTTTTTAAGAATCTGATTTTTTTTTAAGTTTGTTTATTTCCTCCCGAGTGGGAGAGACACAAAAGAGAGATGAGGGGAGGGAGAAGCGACACCCCTAACAGGATCCCAGTGCCACCATCCATCCCCAGCCCCAAATGTGAGGCACACTCCTCCCCCACATACTCCTAATTTGGGACCTTCTCATGTGGATTGCCTCTTTGAAAATTTGTGTTTTTGTTATTGTGTTTTGAGAAATCTTTTTTTTTTTTTTTTGAAGAGGTTTTTGCTGTAGGGTGTGTGTGCTCGCCAGACAGACAGAGAGAGACAGAGAGACAGAAAGCGAGGAGAAATCGCCCCCCCCCCCCCCAGAGGGGATGGCCACGCCACAATTCCTTCTCCTTCATTCTGCTCTAGCGATCTTGGGCACGCACGCACACACGCCTGGCATGTTTTAAGCCACCGGGTCCAGGACTTGAACCGCCGTCCACTACATGGGAGTCCAGCGACATAGCCATTACGCTAACTGCTGGTCCCAGTGTTTTGAGAATTCTTTATCAGACATGTTATTTGCAAATATTTTCTCCCGTCTGTGGCTTTTCTTTTCATTTTCCTAATACAGTGTTTTTCAGTGAGCAGAGGTTTGAAACTGCTGCCTGCCTGCCTGCCTGCCTTTCTTCCTTCCTTTCAGATTATGCTTGGTGTTATAGCTAAGAACTCTTATGTCTAAGCCAGGATCAGAAAGTTTTTATTCCTAGAAGTTTTATAGTTTTACTTCTTACCATTAGTTCTGTGATACATTTTTAGTTAACTTTTGTATAAGGTAAGGTTTGGACTGAGGCCCTTCTTTTTTGCTTTGGTGTATGGCTATCCAATTGTTCCAGTATTATTTTCTGAAGTCCTTTAAAATATTTTAATGCCTTTGTACATTTTTGAAAATCAATTATATGAGTGTATTTCTCTACTCTCTATTCCATTGATCTTTCTCCAGTATCATCTTCCTTGATTACTGTAGCTTGATATGTTTGTTTTTTATGGTCTTTAATCGTGTTAAGTCAGTTCTGGAATTTAAGTTGATTCTAGAAGTTGAAATTATTGCATTTTATTTATTGGAATATTTTACATTTGTGGACGTAGATGTGTTTTTTAGCTGTTGAAGTTGATATAATGGACATGTTAGAAATGTTCTCAGTACACAGAGGAAAATGCTGTTAATTTATAGTTAAAGAGAGTTTTCAAGGAGTAACTGTTTTAACTATTAAATGAAAAAGTAAACAAGTATATAAAAAAAGACTTGTCTACATTTCGTTTATTATCACTACCCTTTTATTCCAGATTTTTAATTTTTAAGAGGTTTTTTTTTTTTTTTTTTTTTTTTTTTTGCTATAGGGCGCGTGCGCTCGCCGGAAAGACAGAGAGACAGAGAGACAGAAAATGAGAAATCACCCCCAGGGGGGATGGCCACGCCACAATCCCTTCTCCTCCATTCTCCTCTCGGGATCTTGGGCACGCACGCACACGCGCCCGGCATGAGTTTAAACCATCGGATCCGGGACTCGAACTGCAGTCAACTACATGGGAGTCCAGCAACATAGCCATTACGCTAACTGCTGGTTCCAAATTTTTAAATTTTTAATGATTTCGTTGTTGTTGTGATGGAGTTTATCTTCAGCAAAACCTGAGACAAGGATTTTAGGATAAGCCTGTTTGGGAGACATAGGTAACATTGGCAGGGGTGTCAAGAAGTGATGCCAAAAAAAAAACCAAAGTGGCTAGTAAAGACTAATTATCCAAGCTACCATGGTGGGTTGCTGAGGCTTTTTTTGTGGGGAAAATCTGTCAAAATCATTTTTGGCATTAATCACCTGAAGTGTAAATGAGTATATTTCCTGTTACTGGTTGTGGGCAGCCATCCAGAGAACCAGACACCTGTCTGGTTCTGTGGTGGGGAAGAGCAGCTTTCAACAATTCAGGGGAAAAGCCCTCAGGATAAAGAGCAGATAGCTGTTAGAACTAATCTGGAATAAGGGGAGATATTTAGGGAGAGGCACTGATAGTATCTAATCCATGCCCTATGACTTTTAAGTGCCTTTTCTGGCTTATCATAATAAATAGCAGTAATCAAGTCATCCCTAAAATGATTGTTTTTAAGTCATTTAAATTTTCTATATGCCTTTTTTCATTCATACATCTAGTAGCTTTATTAGATTTTTGTCTAATTACCTAGAAGTGCTTACTAACTGCAAACTGAGGGATATTATTATATACTTCCTCTTTAGAGTATGTATTTTTAAATGTTGTATGATAAAGGAAAAGATACAGATGGCAAATAAGCCATATACAATACTTTCAGTCTCAAGTCATTTCAGAAGTACAAATTAAAACCACAGTGAGATACCACTGTGTCCATATTGGAATAGTTAAAAACATGCTGATAGTAACAAGTGCAGGTGAAAATATAGAATGATTGGATTTGTCACATATTGGCTGGTCAGAATGTAAAATGACATGGCCACTCTGGAAAACAGTTTGGCATTTCTTATTAAACATACATTTTCTGTGTGACTCAGCAAATTATATTCCTGGATATTTGTTATACAAAAATGTAAATTTATGTACATGCAAAAGGCTGTCGTGTAAATATTTATAGCAGCTTTATTTGTAATTACTCTAAACTGGAAATAATTCATATAACCTTAACAGATGAATAGATAAGCTTTGATATAACTGTACAGTAGAATATCATTTAGCTTTATGAAGGTGTAAAGTCTTGATGCAAACAATTTCCATGAATTTTAAGGGTATCATACTGAGTTTTAAAAGCCAGTCTCACAAGATTACATACGTATGTATATAATCAGTTATGTAATCTTGAAAATTATAGGCTTAGAAAATAGACCAATTGTTGGGGGGTACGGTTAGGGATGATGGGAGAGAGGAATGGGTATGACTCTAAATGACTTACATGAGAGGACTTCTTTGTATTATAGAAAACTTTTACTTCTTTTTTTTTTTTTTTTTTTTTTTTTTTTTTTTTTTTTTTTTTTTTTTAAAGAGAAATTTTTGCTATAGGGCCCCTGTGCTCCAAGGAAAGACAGACATAGACAGAAAACAAGAAATCTCCACCCAGGGGAGATGGCCATGCTACAATCCCTTCTCCTCCATTCTCCCCTTGGGATTACACAAACACACACACACACACACACACACACACACACACACTTGTGTGCGCCCACATGAGTTTTAAGCCACCAGGTCTAAGACTTGAACTGAGGTTGACTACGTGGGAGTCCAGCGACGTAATCATTACACCATCTGCTGGTCCCCAATTTTGCATCTTAATAGTGGTGATTACACAAATATATACAGCTGATAATATTTCTTAGAACTATACACACACAAAGAAGAGTGCATGTAAAAACTAGTGAATTTTAAATAGGGTTTGTAGTTTAGTTTATGCCAATGTCAAGTTCCTAGATTTTATAGTGGACTATAGTTAATGTGATATGTTTAGTGAAAGTTGAATGAAGGCCATACTGGAGCCTTCTGTGCTATTTTTGCAATTTCTTGTGAATCTAAAATTAACATTTGGTACTTAGAATAAGTTCTATTTATTCATACCTTGGTTTTATCTTTATCTTTATCTTTGTTTGTTTGTTTTAAGCCAGAAAGTGCATGCATGAAACAGAGAAGTAGAAAGCACTGTGGTGGTTAAGGGTGTTGGACTCCCACATGGCTGACCACATTTCGAGTACTGGACCTAGCAGCTTGTTTTTTCACTTTCTTGCTCTCGCTCTGCCTCTCTTGCTCTCACTCTTACTCTCACTCTCTCTGTCCCTCTCTGGGCAAAATAATAAAGAAAGAAAGAAAGAGAGAGATAGAGGATGGAAGAGGAGAGAGAAGAGAGAGAGAGAGAGAGAGAGAGAGAGAGAGAAAGAAAGAAAGAAAGAAGAAAGAAAGAAATTCTAAAAAAAAGAAAAGATTAAAAAATAATAAAGCACCCTCCAGTTGAGTACCACAATCCTCTCTCCATTTCTTCATACTCTTGAGATATAGGGCATGCACTCATATATGCCAACATGTTTTCAGGTTGCTGGGTCCAGGATTCAAACCGTGGTTGGACATGTGGGATCTGATTTTCTATGCACAGCACTTAACTGTTGTATTATGGACCAACCCTCAGATTTTGAAAATATTTTTTAATTTTTTTTTATTTATGTCCATTTATTATTATTATTATTTTTAAATTTGACCAGAGAGAGCGAGAAAGGGAAAGTGAGAAAGCAGGCCGCTAGGTCTAGGACTCCAATGAGGGTGAGCCATGTGGGAATTCAATGCCCCTAACCACCACAACACCTGCTGGCCCCCTTGAAAACTTTTTTTTAATACGAAGACTTAAAAATGAATTGACTGGAAATAAATTTCATAAACTATTTTTCCTTTGTCTTTTACTTTTTTTTGGAGAGGTTTTTTGCTATAGGGCGTGTGCGCTCGCCAGACAGAGAGAGAGAGACATAGAGACAGAAAGCGAGAAATCACCCCCCAGGCGGGATGGCCACGCTGCAATCCCTTCTCCTCCATTCTCCTCTCGGGATCTTGGGCACGCATGCACACGCACCCGGTGTGAGTTTTAAGCCACTGGGTCCGGGACGCGAACCGCGGTTGACTACGTGGGAGTCCAGAGACATAGCCATTACGCTAACTGCTGGTTCCCACTCTTTTACTTTTTTAACCTCCATAGAATTCCAGGATTACAAATATGAGTAAAATTTATTTTCTTTTCAACATAATCTACTCTATATGCTAAATTAAAGTATACTTATGATATCTCTAGATTTCACTGTTATAAATTAAAACTTTTAGTGGTCATCCAACTCATTGATGTAAACATACAGTTTCCTTGTGTATAGCATTTTTCCCCATTCACTTGGCCAGTTTGTACTCATATCATGTGTCTCAAGTTAAATACCACTTTCTTGTGCAAGTCTTACCACTGACATACCTCTTTCCCCCCGAATCTGTGTTTGGCACCACTCCTATTCTCCAAGCTAGACTCATTTTATACAGGAAAAAGAAGTAACCAAATAATGGGCAAGTTAATTGTGCAGCTAAAACTGTGGCATTGGGTATAAAATCCAAAATAAATCTCGAATCTTAAATATACAAATAAATTATTCAAAACATGAGACCACCCAAGCTATTCTGGTGATATTGAACAGAGATTTATTTGTTACTGGTAGAAGAAGAATCACTCCCTAGGTAGAAGATCAATTGCTGTTCATTTTATTCACCTGAAGATAAATCACTTTCACTGATTTTGCAGACTTTTTCTTTTCCTGAAAAAATGATTTATTAAAGTAGAGGTTTCTTTGCTATATCAACGCTGACTTACTCTTCCCTTTATAATACCTGTATCTAAGGAAGCCAGAGGCCAAAAGTAAGTCTCGTCAGTTCTGCTCTTTATTTCATTGTTATTTTTAAACTAGTTGATGAAATTCCCTTCTATTGTGAAGGGCCATTTTTCATCTACATATGAGGGAATTTAAACTATTTGAATTAAGAATAATGTATTTTATTACTATAAATTATTTTCAGTTTTATACAAAAAATAACATTGATTTATATTCATTTAATGTAATTTTGGGATTCAAATTTGTTGATCAGAAAAATAGTTATTATGGGTAATTGTGAGAAGAAGGAAAAGGTATAAAATGCCAGCTAAAGATCTAAGCAATCAGTGGTCAATACTTCATGTCTGCATTTTTCATTGTTTATGTTATATGAGGAATATTGTTTCTCTATACTCCCATGTAATTTTTGATATTTTTAGTAGTTTGATAGTTTTATGCATCTAGTAACTTTTCACTTAAAAAATACTTTGTAAACTGATTTTCTTAGATGATATATCCTGGATCCTGGTTTGAGAACTGTGAATGTTACTATTCAAAACTTTAAGCAAATAGATCTTGCATGGAAATGCACGTGTATGTAGCATTTGTTTTGATAGTGAATAGAAATCTCAACAGTTCTGGGATATATAGATTTCAGTGTAAAAATATAATCTGGCGTGTAGAGTGACAGATGAGAGGATTGAAATAGAATGAAGAAATGAACACAGGGCCAGCACCCTCTACAGGAGATGGCCATACCACCATGCTCTCTCCTCCATCTCTCCTTTTGGCATTTGGGTAGACACACATATACACCATGCATGTTTCTCAAACTGCTGGGTCTAGGACTTGAGTGTATTGTTAGCAGTGTGGGACCCAGATGCTTTAACCAGCTGCGTTAACCACTGTACCACCGGCTGGCCCTCTGAAATACTTATTTTAAAATCCCACAAACCTTTTCCCTAAGCAATACTGGTTAATAATTGCAAGATTAACTCTTCATTATATATCTCCTGTTACCTTCTATTTCACAAATTTAGAGTAACTTTTTTTTTTTTTTAAAGAGATGTTTTTTGCCAGAAACATCTTGCAGGGGACATGGCCACGCCACAGTCCATTTTTCTCCATTCTCTTCTTGGGATTTTGGGCATGCATGCACACATGCCTGGCATGAGTTACAAGCCACCAGGTCTGGGACTCAAACTGTGGTCAGCCATGTAGGAGACCAGCAATGTAACCATTACACCTTTACACCATTACACCATCTGCTAGTCCCTTTATAAGACTTCTTAAAGAACACTGTCGTTTTATTGTGCCATACTGACATCGAAAGTTACGATTCTCTAGCCACAGTATATTATCTTTTCTTGATAATATATTGTGCAAGTATATTAAAAGGATATCGTAGATTATTTGACATTTTTTGCATCTAAAATAATTTCGTGTCATATATTCTAGTGACTTTTTTGTCTGGTTTTGGTATTCTGCGAATGCTGGCTTTATAAAATGAATTTCTAGCTGTTGGAAGAGTTTGTGGAGAATTGACATCAATCCTTTTAATTTTTTTTTTTAGAATTTATCAGTGAAGGCATTTGAGCCTGGGTTTTTCTTTGTGAGTGATTTTTTATTATTAATTAATTTTCTTCACTTCTTTTATAAATCTATTCAGATTAAATATTTATTTTTGTGTCAGTTTCAGTAGTTTGTGTTGTTCTAAGTAGTTGTCCATTTCATATACCAAATCTATATTTTTGTGTGTATGTACTAGTGGGAGACAGGGCAGGGACACCATAATCCCCACCTTGTGGGGAATGGACACGTTGAAAACGTTTCTCCACTTTCATCCTCCCCTGGTTTTTGGGCATGCACACGCCCAGTGTGTGTCTTAAGCCATAGGGTCTGGAACTCTGAACCATGTGGTAAACCATGTAGGATCCAGCTGCCTTAACCACTAGGCCATGAAACTGGCCATCTAATTTGTTTTTTGTTGTTGCTGCTTTGTTTTGTAATTTTTTAATTTTGTAATTTTTTTTAAGAGAAGTTTTGATATAAGGCATGTGTGGGTGCCAGAGAGACAGAGAGGCAGAGAGAGGGAGAAATCATCCCCCAGGGGGATGGCCACACCACAATCCCTTCTCCATTCACCTCAGGATTTTGGGCATGCACGCACATGCACCCAGCATAAGTTTTAAGTTGGTGGGTCTGGGATTCAAACCATGGTTGACTACGTGGGAGTCCAGCAACGTAACCATTATACCATCTGTTGGCCCCTCTAATTTGTTTTAATGGCTGTTTTTTATTTTCTTCTTCTGATATTACTATAGCCACTCCATCCTTCTTGTGGATGTTGTATGTTTTTTTCACCTTTTTATTTCATTCTGTTGGGTTGTCTAAAAAGTCATGACATCTTTTTTTATGTTTTTCTGTGCAAAAATGTACCATGACTTTTTCAATAGCCCAATATTAATATTTATAACTTTGAATCTAAAGTTCTATGGACATATTAGGAAGATACTTTTAAGACTCTTTTATGTATAATTATCAGTACTATTGGTATGAAAATGTGAAATTTGTCCCAGTCTTTTACTTGCCATGGACTCAATAGAATATTTCATAAAATACATTCTACTGTTTACATGGAACTTAGCTTGTCTTTCCTGAGGCATTTGAATTTTCTAAAGTCTTATTGCATTTAAAAGTTCTTTTATGAGTCAGAAGTTCATGTCCATGCCATGATATGTAGCACAAAAGGGACTAGATGTCTTTTTCTTCTCTCCTCCACCCCCTTCCTCTCCCTCTTTTTTATTTGCCAGAGGATGCATGAACTTATTAGGAAGAGAGTGAGAAAAATAGCACCCCCCCCCCCCCATCACTATGAGGCATGGTCATGCATCAGTTCCTTCTCCATTTCTCCATTCTGTCGGGATTTGGGGCATGCACACCCAAACACCGGCTGTGTTTTTCAAGCCACCAAGGCCAAGATTTCAACTGCATTCAGCCTTGTGGGATCTGGCTCCTTTAACCACTAGACTACAGGCCCAGCCCCTGTTATTTGGTTTTTTATTACATTGTTTATTTACAGAATATATGTGTATGGTAACTTTTCAACACCTTTTCTGTCAGGGCTAGCAAGTGGTGTAGTGCTTAAGGTGCTGGGCTCCCACATGGTCCACTGAGGTTGGAGTCCTGGACTCAGTGGCTCAAAACTCACATCAGACATATGTGTGTGTATGCCCGAGATCCTAAGAGGAGAATGGGGGAGAAGGAATTGCAGTGTGACTATCCCCCCCAGAGAGCGATTTCTCATTTTGTCTGTCTCTCTGTCTTTCTGGTGAGTGCACGTACCGTAGCTAAAATCTCTCAAAAAATTAAAACAAAACAAAACACTTTTCTGTCACCTGGAAGAACAAACAGTGACCCAAAAGAGTAGAAGATAAGCATTTTAGATAATATTTAAAGTATGTCCTTAACCCTATGGTATCAAGAATTGATGATATAAAATGTATGGACAGCAGTTTAATTTTATTTTGCTGTAAGCCCCTATGGGGTAGTGTTTGTATAGTTTTTATTTTCTTTAATGTTAATACACTGATAGAAATGTAGATTGTGGGTCAGAGAAGTTAGGAAAGATTTGAAGATAGAATTTTCAGAAATTGAACAGACAAGCATATTGTAATTGAAGGGATTTTAAAAATATTGAAGTTTTGGCCTGGCCTTGGTGACAAAATTGGTAGGGCATCACTCTGCAAGGCTGGAGCCATATGGAAGACCACAGTTTGGATCCCTGTTCATCCTAAAATACTGGGATATAATGGGGAGGTGATCGCAGCATAATGACACTATTGTGAAGGTTCCTGTTTCTTTTCTGTTTCTCAAAATAAAATAAATTTAAGAAGTATCAAGTTTCTTATTAAAATACTAAACACTTCTCAGGACTATGTTTTTGTGTTATAATTTAGTTTATTCCTCTTAGCTTTTGTTTAGTTGAAGTTTGTATAGTTTTTCTGTATGTTTTCTATTTTTCATTATATTTAAAACTCAGATTTCCTCTGTTTTATTTTCACGAGTATTCCTTTGCTGGTTAATACTAGGTACTATTTTACAAGTTCCCATTTTTGAATGTAGTGCTATTTATCTGTCTTATCAGATAACCTACAAATCAGTCCACACTTGGAAATAACTAAAACATTCCACCAATTCATACCGTTAGTACCTCCACTGCACTTTCATATTTCTTCCATTAGATTTAAAATGATGATTGTGCCCAATTATACTTAAAATCATTCACTAGTGGGTCACACACTGTAACGTGAAAATCACTATAAAAGAGGTTAATAAGAGTAAATGGAGGGATCATTTTCATTCTGTTTGTATAGATTTATTGAGTTATTTTGTAAGAGACCCATTTCAAAGGATGGTTTCTGTGTATATATGAATAGTAAGATTTTTCTCTTTCATTTGTTTTAAACATTTATTTATCTATTTATTTGTTGTGATTTTGGCATCATTGGGTCCAGGACTTGAACTGCTGTTGGCCATGTGGGAGTCCAGAACTTTAACCACCACTCCACCTTCTGCCCCTCTTCTTTAAAATTTTATACTAAGTAGATCAACAAAAGCACTTCTTTTTAGCACATATCTAGCAAATCTGCTTCAACTCCTGTTTAGAATAGTTAATTATTTTATATGCTAGTCATTCTATTAGACACTTTATATCTAAACCATATAACGTTGGGTTGTCGGAAAAGTTGTGACATGTTCTTTCTGTGTAAAAATGAGTCATGACTTCTCCAACAACTCTATTTCCATGTAACTTCAATGTGTTTATTATCATCCCTTTTTACAGACAGGCAACTGATTGCTAGAGACGATTCATGATTTCTTATGTTCCTGTTTGCTGGCTTCTTTTAGCAAAGGCATTTATGGTGCCAATGTGTGTATAAGGAGAAATTCCATGATAGGAAAGCTACTGACATGTCCCTCCCTTGCGACATCCCAGGGTGATAAAAATGAAAGACCTCCTCTTCTCCTTCCCAGAGAAGATTTGCTTATATTCCAGACTAATGAGCTTGCTTTTTCTCTGGAGCAGAACAGAATAGCAACCCAATGGAAGATCAGAGTTCTTTAATTTGGGATTATTTGCCTGTAATGCTGTCTGCTGTATGCACTGGTAACACACAACTCTTGCTACATTGTCCAACGGGGGTTGGCGTTCAGGGAATGGGCTGAAGATTGTTCTGACTGCTGCTCGGCCATGAGTAGTAACTTGTCGCTTTTTTTTAAGTCCAGAGTTCCTATGTTCTTCTGTCATGGGGAATTAGGGGCAGTGACTATAGAGAGGGAGCAAGGAGGCAAAGAGAGAAAGAGATGGATAGATAGAAAAACAGGATCCTATCCCTGTTTCATTAGCTTGCAAATAGAGGTGGGTATCAGACTCCTTGTGGTTTCTATCTTAACAGTGGTTTACAGATGTGTAGGGTCCTATGGTTTGTTAAGTAGTTGAACTCTAATATGAATTTAGGTTTGTTTATAAACCTGGAAGTCTTTCTATGCTATTTTTCCTTATATACATGGATAAAATAACTAGAAAATACTGTGTCAATGACTGATATTTTGTGTAAGCAGATATAGTTTAAAAAATCACATTTGCATTTTTATGATCTATTATCCATGAACAGTCTAAATATTTTTCTTCCTATCCTCATGTTAAACCAAAAAGGTGGTAGACTGAGCCTGGGATATCTAGTAGTGAAATTCTATTCCTATGAATAAAGTTTTATGTATATGTTCATAAACATTTCAGAATATATTGAAAAATGAAAGTATAATGATCTCAATAAAAAGGAATTATTTATTAAAGGAATTTACTCAGTAATGCCTATGGAGTAGGAACAATTCCCAAATTTTATCTATCTATCTATCTATCTATCTATATATATATATTATTACATGGTGCCTGTGCTTGCCAGAGTGAAAGAGAGGGGGAAAGCCACCCGAGTGAGACATGATCACACGTGCACCCCCGGTGAAGCATGATCACACTTCTGTTCCTTGACCTCTATTTCTTTAGCCAGTCAAGATTTGGGGCAAGCATACATACATGTCCAGCATGGTTTTCAAGCTGTTGTGGTTGGTTTTTAAGCCTCGGTTGGCCATGTGGGATCCAGCTCACTTAACTATGAGGCTATAGGGCTGACCCCACGTCATCATCATCTTTTTTTTTTTAAATTTGCTATGGGATGTGGTGCACTAACTAGTCAGAAAAAGACAGGCAGAGAAGGGAGGGGAGCACTCTCAAGTGGGGCTTGGTAATGCTGCAGTCCTTTGTCCATTTCTCTGTTCTGTCAGGATTTGGGGGATGTACGCACCTATGCCAGGTGTGTGTTTCAAGCCTCAAGGGCTAGGATTTGAACCATGGTTAGCCATTTGGGATAAGGTTCCCCTTAATCTCCAGGCCATGGGGCTGCCCATCAATTTCTTAAAAATAATTATTTATTTATTTCCATTTATTATTATTTTTAAAATTTGACCAGAGATTAAGATAGAGAAAGAGAGAAAGCAAGCCACCATGTCCAAGACTCGAAGGAGGGTTGGCCATGTGGGAATCCAGTGCCTTTAACCACCACACCACCTGCCGGTTCCATGCCCCTCAATTTTTTTAGTTTAAGAATTTCTCAATATTTAGAATTGTAATGTAAAATATAAAACTGGGCTTAATTCACAACTAATTTGCAGTCAAATATTAGGTTGTCAGGAAAGTCATGATATATTTTTCAGTGTTCTATGCAAAAATGTCTCATGACTTTCCTGGCGACCCAATAGTTTAAAAACTAATTCTAACTTGGTCTCATAATGGTGACATGCAAAATTTGAGCATATCTTTGTAATGGAATTGCTTCAAATTCATAAATATTTATTTCAACTAACTATTTTTATGTGATATTCTGGATATTCTTAATGTTGTTTTCTTAAGACATGGTCTTGCTATGTTGTGATCTCCTGCATTAGCCACCCTAGTAGCTGGAATTACTGCTACTTTGCTGCTATGCCTGGCTGTTTAATGTGTCCTGGGAGTCAAACTCAGACCTCCCAGGTAGCCTGAGCCTGCCAAGTAGCAGCATTTACGGGAATGGGCTATCATAGTTGGGCTTAACCTTGTGTTTTGAGGGATAATTAAGTTAACCTGTAGGACATTTAAGGGAAATTCCTTAATTTAACATTAGCGTAGGTTTATAAAATTAACTGTAATATAGAGCTGTTGACTTAACACTGTGTCTAATACAAAATTACGCTTTATCCCAAATTTTATTGTCAGAAGTACATATAGAATATGTGTGAAGCAGTTTGTGACAAGAAAAACATAGCTCTTGTTTTGAAAGTCTAGAAAATAGTTTATGCAAAAGCATACGGATTACTTTTTTTTTTTTTAATTATTTAGCTTTATTTATTATTATTATTATTATTTTCACATGAGTTTTGCCAGAGAAAGAGAGAGAGAGAGAGAGAGAGAGAGAGAAGCCACCAGGTCTGGGACTGGAACCGTGGTCGGCCATGTGGGAATTCCAGCACCTTAACCACCACACCACTTGCTGGCCCAAGCATACGGATTACTTTTTCATTAATCTAATTTTATAATAGAAACGTCTCCACACACACACACATACATATGAGGAAAGTTTATGGAAAAGCTTAGTATGAGAAAACGACACATGGATTTCAAAATGTTTTACACCAGAGTTAATTCTTATAATTATTAATTCTTATTAATTAATATTTCCATTTTTCCATGAACTCTTGTATATATTGTGAAATTATGATTTAGGAAATTATATTTTCCATTCTTTTTTTTTTTCTTTTTGAGAGGCTTTTGCTGTAGGAGGGCGCGTGTGCTCGTCAGACAGAGACAGGAAGCGAGAAATCACCCTCCAGAGGGGATGGCCATGCTGCAATCTCTTCTCCTCCATTCTCCTCTCAGGATCTTGGGCATGCATGCACATGCGCCCTGCGTGAGTTTTAAGCCACCGGGTCGGGGACTCGAACCACGGTCAACTACATGGGAGTTCAGCGACATAGCCATTACGCTAACTGCTGGTCCCTATATTTTCCATTCTTAGAGCTAGGTAGGGATTCTTCAACTTGTGTTTGCCTACAGGAGAAAAACAAAGTTGTTGTTTTGTAATAAGCTATCAACAACAAACACTTATTATGTCTCCATAGATAAATTTGTAAATAGAAGCCACATTTTTGAAGTATAGATAGAATTGTCTGACATGGTTCACTGAAAATAATATTTTTGCCAACACGTTATTTGTAAATATTGACTAGTTTTTTACAATACTCCAAATCATAATTACTTCAAATTTTATGTAATGACAGAAGAAATTAAGATAGCAAAATGAGTTATGGGTTATAATTATTACTTGCATAAAATTATTTTGATTGGTATAAAAGCCAAATAATGGTTTTTGAATTATGGTCAGCTGTTAGTCTCCTTTCAGCTTATTTGCTTTTGGTCATCTTTCATTCTTATTTTCATTGGAATTTATTTATTTATTTATTTATTTATTTATTTATTTATTTATTTATTTGGAGAGGTTTTTTTGCTATAGGGTCCGTGCGCTTGCCATACAGAGAGAGACATAGAGACAGAAAGCGAGAAATCACCCCCCAGGGGGGATGGTCACGCCGCAATCCCTTCTCCTCCATTCTCCTCTCGGGATCTTGGGCACGTACGCACACGCGCCCGGCATGAGTTTTAAGCCACCGGGTCCGGGATGTGAACCGCGGTCGACTACATGGGAGTCCAGCGACATAGCCATTATGCTAATTGCTGGTTCCCTGGAATTTATTTTAATAATTTATTTTTACTCTCATATCCCTACACAGCCCCCAGTCCTTCTTCAAGGAATAACTTATTAACTCTACTAATAAGCAGTTATTTGAGTCATGAATTGCATTCACATGTGCTTCCTTATTATCCAGTATTTGGGGAACAGGTATTTCCTTTCTTTGTGTGTCTAAAGTTCCTTATCTGTGTTTTCTTCTCATGTACTCAGTCTGGTTTTTGGAGAGGTTTTTTGCTGTAGGGCGCGTGCGCTCGCCAGCCAGACAGAGACAGAGAGACAGAAAGCGAGAAATCACCCCCCCAGGGGGGATGGCCTCGCCACAATCCCTTCTCCTCCATTCTCCTCTTGGGATCTTGGGTACGCACATACACGTGCCCGGCATGAGTTTAAGCCACCGGGTCCAGGACTCGAACTGCGGTCGACTACACAGGAGTTTGCATTACTGGAGATACAGAGACAGTGAGAAGGAAAGTGAAAAATCACCACCACCCTCCCCATGGGGGTTGGCCACACCACAATCCCTTCTCCTCCATTCTCTTTCTGGGATCCTGGGCACGCACACACACGTGCACGCGCACACGCACACACACGCACACACACACACCCAGCATGATTTTCAAGCCACAGGTTCAGGACTTGAACTGCTGTCGGCTCTATGGGAGTCCAGGGATGAAACCACTATGGCATCTGCTGGACCATTTTTTTATGCTTTTTTAAAACTGAGCAAAACTTCATGTAACATGAAATTAACCTTTTTAGGTTTTTGCCATAGGGCACATGTGCTCGCCAGAGAAACAGAGACAGTGAGAGGGCAAGTGAGAAATCACCTTCCTAGCGGAGATGGCCATGCTGCAATACCTTCTCCAGTCTCCTCCTTGGATTCTAAGCATGCTTGTACAAGTAGCTCATTTTAAGACACTAGGTCTGGGACTCAAACTGCTATCAGCCATGTGGGAGTCCAGTGCCCTAACCACCACACCACCGGCTGGCCCCAGTGAATTTTTTTATTTTACAGTGGCCCCGAAGCGTGGTGCTGATAGGCTATATAGTGTTCTTAAGCACAAAAAGACTATAATTTGTCTTGCAGTAAATGCATGTGGCAAACAAACTGTTCATGCATGGGTTACAGTGCTGTTACTTGTGAGTCTGGTGTCAATGAATCCACTATTAATTTATATCTTTATATGTACAGTTACATATAGATGTAGATAGGTAGACACAGCTTAATTAAACAAGGTATTTGTAAACAACAACATGCTTTGAAAACAGTTAAGTATTGATAACAAATGATTGACAGAAATGTGACCAGACAATTGCAAGAATCTAACCCTGTCTTTTCCCTAAGAGCAGTGGCTCAGTATTTACTGAGTGTTCATGCCAATTTTGTAGACCCTAAGTACTGTGAGTAATGAGAATCACTGTAGCTGGATAGAGGAAGGGACACTATCCCTGTGACCTAATGAGGTTTTAGATTTTGTGATTTTACTTAGTATTTCTGAATTTCTTTTTGTGTGACTATTTACTGACATTAAACAAAGCTGTGTGTTGTTCACCTCTTTTCAGTATCACAAATCAGGCACTTCTTTTTTTTTTTTTCTTTATTTCTTTAGAGAGATTTTTGCTATTATAGGGTGTGTGCCCTTGCCAGGAAGACAGAGAGAAAGTGAGAAATCACCCCCTGGAGGGATGACCATGTTGTAGTCCCTTCTCCAGTCTCCTCTTGGGATTTTAGGCACAGACACACAGGCACCTAGTATGAGTTTTAAGCCACTGGGTCCAGAACTCAAACCACAGTTGACTATGTGGGAGTCCAGCGATGTAACCATTACTCCAGCTGCTGATCCCCAAAATGAGATACTTTTAACATAACCATGATAATGTTATTGGTTTACACAGCTCCATATTGACACTTTCTAACTCTGCCTGGATTAACTAGTCTAATTCAGATTTCTGTCTGAAATGTTACTAGTACTTATCCCAAAGTATATCAAACTATATAACGCCTTATTTTTCTTTGTGGTAGTGATAACCATTTAGTCTGAGTTAGCCATTTTTACGGAAGAGTGTGCTAAGTCGTTGATAAAGAATTACAAGAGGCCAGTTGTGGAGTGCAGAGTTAAGACCTGTGCAGATGGCGCCACATACCATATGGTAACTGCAGTCTGTATCCTGGTTCTGGCTGCTAGAAAAGCGCCATACTTGGGTGTGCATACCCAGGGTCCTGATAGGACAGAAAAATGGAGGGAAGGAGGATTGGGGCATATATTGATCTCTGCGTACACACGTGCTCTCTCTCTCTCCTTTCTTCTCCTTTCCCCCTCTCTCCTGTGGGTATACATGCAAACCCCATGGCAAATAAAAATAATTCTTTAACTAGTAGGAGTTGTATATTTGCATACTGGATTGCAGTCCCTAAGCCAAAGAATGTTTTTCATTTGTTAAAACTAAAGAAATATGTGCATCCCTCTTTTTGACAATATGAAGTAACAAGTACTGGGTAGTGATTCCTGAAATAATGACTGAAGAAATTGGGTGTGTTCATCTCTGTAGTTACCCCCCGCCCCCCCAAAAAAAAGTTGATAAAACCCAACATGCATTTCTTGTAAAATCTCTCTGTAAATGGAAATAGAGAATGTTCTAGTCTTTAGTGTTCCCATGGACAGAAATACCCATGGACTAGCTCTGGGTTCTGGTGGTTAAGACAGCCAGATCCAATATAGTCGACTGTTTGGTTGGAGTCCAGGACCCTGCAACTTTAGACCTGAGTGTGTGTACACGCATACCCAAAATCTCGAAAGGAGGGAGAGGTGGAGGAAAAGGAATTGACGTATGATCACTCACCATTGGGGGCTGCTTTCTCCTGTCCCTTTGTTGTTGGCAAGCATATACACTCTAGCAAAACAAAACAAAACCAAAAATACTCAAGTTTAAGGGGCCAGCTGGTGGTGGCATGGTGGTTAAGGCCGCTGGGCCCCATGTGGCTGACTCTACAGTCTGATTTCCAGATGTATTGGCTTGAATAACAGGCTGGGTATGTGTAAATGTGTGCCCTAAATCCCAAAGGTAGAGATGGAAGAGAAGAAATTACAGTGTTACCTTCTCCTATGGGGATGGGGAGAGTGCTTTCTTACTTTCTCCATCTTTCACTCTGTCTCTGTCCAGGAAACAAATGTGCCCTCTAGCCAAAAGAAAAAAAAAGGAAAGAAAATGTAGTTCTATATATTGTCAATAAAAAGTTTGAAATTGGGACCAGCAGTTAGCGTAATGGCTATGTCACTGGACTCCCACGTAGTCGACCGCGGTTCGAGTCCCGGACCTGGTGGCTTAAAACTCACACCGGGCAGGTGTGCGTGCGTGCCCAGGATCCCAAGAGGAGAATGGAGGAGAAGGGATTGTGGCGTGGCCATCCCCCCTGGGGGGTGATTTCTCGCTTTCTATCTCTCTGTCTCTGTCTGTCTGGCGAGCGCACGCGCCCTATAGCAAAAACCTCTCTTAAAAAAAAAAAATTGAAATTAAAATTTAGTAAAAGAAATGTTGGGCCAGTTGGTAGCATAGTGGTTATGCTTGTTTAGACTCTGCATGACTGACTGCTGTTGGAGTCTTAGACCCTCCACTTTGGAAAACATACTATTTGCATTTGCATGCGTACCCAAAAGAAGAAATGGAGAAAGGAGGGTGGCAGTACCATTCCCATGGTGGTGTTCTTTCTCATTCTCTCTCTGCAGCGAGTGCATGTGCCTGTGGCAAAATTTTAAAAATAAATACATAAATATTGAGGCCAGCAGGTGGCATGGAGGCTAAGGACGCTAAATTCAAACCCTGGTCTCAGGGTTTGAGTCTCAGACTTAGCAACGTTTCTCTCTGTTTCTTTCTCTCATGAACACTTGTTTAAACTAAATAATAATAATATGATTATTGTATTAATAATTCTATTAATAATCTATTATAATTATGTGTTGATGTGATTATAATACTTATGTGATAATGATATTATATTGAATACAATTAAATAATATAATATTATGTTAAATAAAATTAGATAAATAATTCTTAAAAAATAAGGATAATATAAATCAGTCTCTAAAAACGAATATAGAATATTTCTGAAATAAAGTTACTAGTGTGGTCTGGATTGTTGAGAAATCAGAACTAGCTCAAATATTTACTGATCTCTTATTTCCTTTTTAAATACATTTGCTTAACAAAGTTTTAAATTAGCATTGAATAATTTTGAGAGGGCAGTATCTTCAGAAACTTTTTGCTTAATTTCTACAGTTTTTCCTGATAAAACTGGCTAAGTAGATTATGGTATATTATGTATTCAAAAATTATTTTTATTATGAATATTTGATTAATATTTCTAAAGATTATATAGAGTAGTTTTGAGGTGATTTTAAAATAGTCTTTTGCAATTTTTATTGTGAGAATGTGTTAAACTATTTGTTTCAGAATAGTGTTACTAGTCATCTCCTAAATTTTTATGTGTGATATTTCCTTGATAAACAACTTATATGAAAAATAACTCACAAAGAAATTACTTTTAAATATGTACTAGCTATTGCAGCTTTGGGTTCTGAGAAGGAAATCGTTTTGGGAACAGTTTGGAAAAATCTGACATGGCTGGGGGAGATCAAAATATGGAGGAGTAAGTGCTGATGGCTACAAGGCTGCTTTTTAGGGTAAAAAAATGTTCTAAAATGGATCACGATTATGGTTTCACAACTATGAATATACTTAAAAATCATTGAATCATACACCTTAAATTGATGAATAAAAGATAACCTGATTGGAAAGGAAGAAATAAAACCATCTATATTTGCAGTTAACCTGATATTGTATATGAAAAATAAATAAATAAAATGCTAAAATCCAGTTTTTTATTATGAATAATACTGGTTTTGCTATTAAAATAATAAACAAGTTTTGTAAGCTTGAGATACAACATCAAGAGGGAAAAGTCAATTGGATTTCTGTACAGTATCAATGAGCAAACCATAAATGAAATTGTAACAGAATTCCATTTTTATATAGTCTTAAAAGGAATAATGGGGGCCCACAGGTGGTATGGTGAGTAAGGTGCTAGATTCCCAAATGGCTGATCACAATTTGAATCCCAGACCTGGCAGCTTACTTTCTTCTCTCTCTCTCTCTCTCTCTCTCTCTCTCTCTTTCTCTCTAACTGTGTCTCTGATGAGCCCACGTCCCCTATACCAACATTTTAAGATAATTATAGGCAAATAATTCTTTTTTAAAAAGAATAATATACTTAATATATTTAACAGAAGAAGTAAGAAACTTGCATTCAGAAAGCAATATAGCTTTGTTGAAAGAAATTAAAGAAGCCTAAATAAATGGAACCTAAATAAATGGAGAGGTATTACATGTTCATATTTGAGAAGATTTAACATTTTTTGTTGGTAATTCTCCCCAGAAATTGATTTATAATTTTCTATCAAAAGCTCTATCAATTTCCTATCAAAACCCTACAGAATTTAGTAAACTGGTTCTAAAATTCATGTGAAAATTCAAGACACTCACTAACTAAAAACAATCTTTCAAAGTTACAAAGTTGTAAGACATACTTCTCAATTAAAATCTTACTATAGGGTACCTGGGGATAGTTTGGGGAGAAAATGATTACAGACACAAGAATGCATGTAAACAAGGAGGATAGGATAAAGAATGGTATACCACAGAGTGAAAAATGTTCTTTACATACATAAAAACAAAACCTAGTTAGATTATCGACTGTGCATAAAATAGTACGAGTTCCATGTTGAAGAAGAATAGGGCTATATCTGTGATTTGGTCATTATACACTGAATGCAAGCCATACTGTGGTTTTTCACACCCCCTGTGCATGTGTGTACCCACACACACCAAAAAGATACAAAACTACACTAATCAGTACAGCATATTGGCATAACAATAGACCAGTGGTTCAGTATTATTGAAGTGAGAGTTTAGATGGCCAGCAGCTGGCGTAATGGTTACGTTGCTAGACTTCCGTGTCACTGGACTCCCACATGGTCAACCACGGTTCCAGTCCTGGACCCACTGGCTTAAACTCACGCTGGTTGTATATGCATGCGTGACTAAGATCCCGAGAGGAGAATGGAGGAGGATTGCAGTGTGGCCACTGTATACAAATCTGTATGTTTGTGGTAAACTCACTTTTGACAAGAGTGCCATAGGAGAAAAAAGTAGTCCTCAGCAAACAGCTCTAGATGACATGAAATAGATGAAAGAAATAAAACTAACTCTTTGAAGAATTCATAGGGATATGTCTTCATGACTGTGGATTTGTCAAGGGGTCCTTAAATATGTCAACAAAAAGCATAAACAATAGAAGAAAAATAAATTTACTTCATCAAAATTAAAAAGTTTTGTGCTTGAAAGAATTCCATCAAGACAGTGCAGAGGTAATCCATAGCATGTGAGAAAATATTTTGCGATTACATGTAGTTGTGTGTCACGTAACAAACATTCTGAGAAATGCATCCTTCAGTGATTTTACAAACATTACAGAGTCTGTTTACAGGAACTTAGATGGTATAGACTACGACATATCCCAGTGATATGGGGTAACCTGTAAGTTCTTCATAAGACTGCTGTTCCATAGGGTCCCTTGTTGACTGAAAGTCACTATGTGTTAATGTGACTGTATCTATTTTGTCTCCAATATATAAAGAACTATTGCAACTCAATAACAAAAGGATAAGTAATATAAATTATAAAACGTACAAAGTATCCAAGTATGCATTAGTCCAAAAGAAGATACACAAATGAGCAGTGAGCAGAGATGTTCAACATCATTAGCTATCAGAGAAATTAAAAATTAAAGCCACAGGCCAGCCAGTGACAGTGGTTAAGGTGGCTGGATCCCATATGGTCAACTCTGGTACAAGTCCCAGACCTATTGACTTGAAAAAGAGGCCAACTGAGCATGTGTGGGTGCCCAAAATCCTGAGGTGAATGGAGGGAAAGGGACTGTGGCATGACCCTCCCCTCTTAGGGATACTTTCTCACTTTCTCTCACTCTGTCTTTCTCTTCCCTGTCTCCACTGAGTGTGCACATGCCCTATCGCAACTTAAAAAAAGAAAACAGAACTGTACATTTTATTTATCTGATAAAAACTAAGTTGCCACGACCACCAGTTACGTTGCTGGACTCCCACATAATCAACCGCAGTTGAGTCCCGGACCCAGGGACTTAAAACTCAGACCAGGCATGTGTGCATGCATGCCCAGGACCCCAAGAGGAGAATGGAGGAGAAGGGATTGCACTATGGCCATCCCCTCTCGGGGAGTGATTTCTCACTTTCTGTCTCTCTGTCTCTCTGGTGAGCGCATGTGCCCTACAGCAAAAATCTCTTTTAAAAACAAAACAGAAAAAAAAATCTACGTTGCCAGTACTGTTTCTAGTTGTCTGTTGCCAGTTTTACAAAAAAGATAATTTACCAGCCCATAATTATTACAGCCATTTTGTTCTCTTCTCCCACCCCCATAAGAAAATGACATCATTGCCTGTCAGATTAAAAAAAATTTTTTTTTCAGACCAGCAGGTGCACAATGGTTAAGGTGCTGGACTCCCACATGGTTGGCTGTAGTTTGAGTTCCAGACTCATTGGCCTTGAAAATCACGCCAGGCTCGTGTGCATGGGTGCCCAAAATCCTGAGAGGAGAATGGAGAAGGGACTGAGGCAGGTCCATCCTTCCATCCTCCCTGGGGAGTGATTTCCCACTTTCCCTTTCTCTGTCTCTCTCTGGCAGGTGCCCTATAGCTAAAAACCTAAAAAAGAAAAAAAAAAGTTTCTCGTGTTTTAAATTTACAGTTCTTCGTTACTATGTTAGGAACACATACAGTGGGACTAGCAGATGGTATAATGAATGATTACATCGCTGGACTCTCCCACATGGCTGATAGCAGTTCTAGGTCTGGACCTGGCAGCTGAAACACACGCCAGGTGCATGTACGTGCATGCCCAAAATCCCAGGAGGAGAAGGGATTGAGGCGTGGCCATAGCCCCGGAGGGTGATTTCTTGCTTTTTGTCTCTTTCTATCTGGCGATCGCATGCACCCTATAGCAAAAAAAAATTTTTTTTAAAAAGGGAATACGAATGTTTATTGTCCATTACTGTTCATATTATTGCCCCTTTTTAAAATTAAAAAAAAAATGTTAGAAGGCACATGCACTCACCAGAGAGGAAAGGGATTGTGGTATGACCACGCCTCATTGGGGATGTTTTGTCTCTCCCTCCTCCTCACTTTCTCTCTCTGGGGAGCATATGTACCCTCTGGCAAAGAAAAAATGGTAGTTATAATATGCATTCTTATGTTACATTAATTAATTAATAACTACTGTTGTAGTATTATCTTATTCTATAACTGTTGTTTTCATAGTGTGATGGATATCATCAAAATAAACTTTTAGTGTCTATTAAGATAGTCATCTAATTCCTCCCCATTAGTCTGTTAAGATACAATTCATTAAATACTCATTATCTCCTGTGTGTCGTGTGCTGGAATATGTTGGTAAGCAAAATGGACAAAAATTCCTGCCTTCATGGAGTTCATATTTTGGGTAGGGTGGGGAGGGAAAATATAATGATCGTAACACATAAGCAAATTAGAAGTGATAAGGAGTAAGGGTAAGAAGTAGGAAAGTATTTGTAACATTGAGAATGTTGAAACAGAAGGAGCATTTTACAGTATTAAAAGTTTCATTGAGAAGATGAGATTTAAATAAAGGCTTTCAAGATAAGTGAGGAGCCATGCAGCTGGATCTGGGCAAAATCAGTCCGTTAGGGGGTCGACACTTGCTAAGTGAGAGCATGCTTGGTGTGTTTCAGAATCCTGCAAGAGGTTGAGTCCATAGAGCAGAGTAATGGAGAACAGTAGGAGGTGATGTTAGGGAGCCAATAGGAGATTAAAGTGTGGCTTGAACCTGTAGGGC
This sequence comes from Tupaia tana, assembly GCA_026018925.1. Lineage (NCBI taxonomy): Eukaryota > Metazoa > Chordata > Mammalia > Scandentia > Tupaiidae > Tupaia > Tupaia tana. Next base: position 52,024,190 of record JAKSZU010000010.1, on the reverse strand, counting down.
CTCATAGACTATTGTGAAACTTAGTTACGGAGTAATCTGGGGAGCATTACAGTTTTGAGCAAAGGAATGATATGCTCTGACTATGTTTTGAAAGGGTTGCTCACGTGCAGAGAGACACGGATGCAAGCAAGATTAGAAAACTGTTAGAATAGTCTAGGCAAGAAGTTATGGTGACTTGGATGGGTGGCAGCAGTGGAATTAATGAAAAGCAGTTGAAATCTGGAAATGGTTTGAGGATAGAGCTAATAGGCTTTTCCAGTGGACTGGATGTGGAATGTGAATAATACTCTTCTAACTGGTCTTACTGCCTCTCCTCTAATCCTGTTATACACAGTAGTGAAAGTGATCCTTATTTACATTTGATAATTTCACTTTCTTGTTTAAAACCCCTAGGTGGCCTCCTATTACACTCTGAATTAATGTATTCTTTGTACCATAGCCAACAAGGCCAGCATAAAGTAGAACCTACATGTTTTTCCAACATTAGTCCCATCTTCTGTAGCCTCACTGATGTTCAGTTATTCTTATATGCCAGAGTGTTACCTGCTTGAGAAGCTTTTGGTTATTCTCCACTCGGGAAAGTTCCACAAACACTAAACTCACCCTTTGTGGGATCATCTTATTTACATATGTTATGTCTCAGTTTAAATGTTCAGCTTATTTAAAGTAGGTTCCTTTTCTCCCCTTCCAGCCCATTGTCTTTCTTAGCCATTTGATTTTTTTCGTCAAAGCATTTGTACAATTACTTAATTCTGTTCCATGTTTCTATTTCATTTACTTTGCATTTTTGTTTTCATGTTGTTTAATTTTGGATCTCCTTGAGATAGAATCTATGACTCACTTGTGTTCCCTTAACAGCACGGTGCCTAAGCCATACAACCACCTCGGTAAATATTGTTAAATTGGATTAACTGATTAAATTACTGAACACGGGAAAGAAAATATCTACATTATATGCTGGAGTAGCAATCTTGGACATTTTACCTAAATTAGGTTTCAGTTTGACCTTGTTATTTTGATACTTATTTTCCTTAATCAGCCATTACGTACTGCTCTTTGCAAGATCGTCGTAACTGATTCTTTTTCACTGAAAGAATATTTTTTCATCAAGCTTAATTTTAGTTAATGTGTAGACAAATCCTTAAGTTTTGTAAGATAGCAATATTCATAACGGCATACTGCTTGTCAAGGAGATGTATCAAAGGAAACATGAAACAGTAGCTTTAAAGGTGTCCTCCACCCCCACCTAGTTTTTCCCTTGAAGCTATTATCCTAAAGGAAGAAAGGGAAAAAGAGAAATCTATGGTGTGAGTTCAGGTTTACTACTATAACTGTTTAAGAAAGGACCCTGTTTCCATGACAACAAATGCATGAATTTCAAGTGGAAAATTTTCAGCATATGGGACTGATAAAATTGTAGCATTTCTATTCTCTCTGGTAGAGAATTGTTCTTTGTCACATTAATAAAATATTCTGAACACCCCTATTCAAATTAATCTTAAATGTTTTCTGGTATTTTTTCCAAATTGTTTATTATTGCCAAAAGAGTATACTTTCATAGATTTGTCATGCAGAAAGGTAAACATTTGATTTTACATTAAAAATTACTTTTCTAATCTGTAGTAGGTCTTTACTAAATAGTAAATAAAATGGTAAATAATTTAATGTATTGGGAGTTTTTGATAATAGGAAATGACCTGCCATTTTGTAGATTCCTTTGCCTTAAATGCTTTCTAACTCCAGTAGAGGAAAGCTGTTAAGCTTTAAGTGCTCTGTCATATTTGCAGGCTTTTATAGTAGAAGAGAACAGCAGTCAGCAATGATGATGGAAAACTATGGCAGGTAGACTTAAAACACCATAAAGCACAGACAATTGTGTGTAATGCCTTGAACTGAATCCTTTTTGAATGAAATGATCAACCATATGTGCCACCCTTATGGACCCTGTAAGAAGAGGAGAAGAAATGTGCCCTAATGCTAACTGTGCATGAAATTGCAGTGTTAGGAGATATTGACCAGATGTTTCAATCTCAACAAATAACTTGTTATGTGACTGAGTGAAAATATCTTTGCTGCTTTGATCACATACACCTTGAAGGAAGGGGTAATTTAATAGAGGCTGTCATAGTTCATCATTGTCAATAAACTTTGACTTGACCTTTGCCTCATGTTGTTGATGTTGCTGCTGATAGGTGTTGATGGGCAGATGTTTACTACCTTGACAGATTTTGCTTTTTATAAAGTATGTGCTAGAAATAGTAAGGGAGAAGGATTTTTCTCCGTTGTTTTTCTTGTTCGTTATTGGTCCATATGTTTCTCTGTGTATCTTGTAGAATTTCCGGACAAATGCATTGAGTGGCATTTTTTTTTAAAAGACCAGTGTTTTTCTCTGGAGGTTTCTTCTCTTCACCTTTCTGATCTAGTTTCATTTTCCACGATGAGCTTCTGAAGTGATGTTTTTTCCTGTCATATATACAATATATTCTATTTTTTTTATAGCTAGAAGTGATGAATCCTAGGGGGCCAGCAGGTAGTGTGGTAGTTGAGGCTCTGGACTCCCACATGACCAACTATGGTTCGAGTCCTGGACCTGGCAACTGCTTTCTCACTTTCTCCCTGTGTGTGTGTGTGTGTGTGTGTGTGTGTGTGTCTCCAGTGCGCACGTATGCCCTATAGCAAATGTAAACAATAAGAATAAATAGAATAATTTATTTGTTTTATACATTCAGTTACTATATATAATTATAGCTTGCAAAATGAATTTTCCCATCATGAATACATTATATATTAGTCCAGTTAAAAAATATTTTCATACATGTTATTATTGACAGATGATGAATCTGTCCTAACAGATTCATCAACCCTCAGCCACAGACCAGTACCAATCATGGCCTGTTAGGAACCAGGCCGCCCAGCAGAAGGAAGTGGCCAGCAAACCAGAAGCTTGATCTGTATTTACAGCTGCTCCCCATCGCTGGCATTACCACCTGAGCTCCACCTCCTGTCAGATCAGCAGCTGCATTCAATTCTTATAGGAGCAGGAAGCCTATTTTGAACTGCACATACAAGGGACCTAGGTCGTATACTCATTATGAGAATCTAATGTCTGATGATTGAAGTTAGAGCCAAGGCAGTGATGCTAGCACTGGGAAACAGCTGCAAATACTGCATTATTGTATAATTATTTCATTATATACTACAATGTAATAGTAATATGCTTGAATCATCCCAACCCATTGACCCCACCCCAACTCCTCTAGCCCTTCATCCCTAGTCTGTGGAAAGATTGTCTTCCACAAAACTGGTCGCTGGTGCCAGAAAGGTTTGAAGACCACTGTCTCAGAACATCACTGTAATTCCTGCCTTTTACACTTGAGGAGAGAAATTAAGTTGTTATTACTTTTTTTGTTAGAGAAAAAACAAAGGCAGAGGAGGACAGGGAGAGGAAGAGGGTTTGACAGTCTCCCCATCGTAGTCCTTTGCTGCAGCCTCCCGGTGAGGTAGACTGCAGGTACATGCTACTGTACCTGGCCTGTTCAGTTGGTTTAGGACCTGATGTTGAGCCTCCTGTGTGGCCGCAGACTTGCACCCCAGCTCCCTACTGCTTGAGTCCTCATGGCTGGGCTAAGATTGATATTTATACAAGATCACATTGCTTACTGCTTTCCAGACCAGTTCTGTATTCTAGGTCTGATGACACTCCTTCTGTTACACTTTTCTTAACTGGTCTTTTCATTCTTTATGCTTAGAGTAATGATAAGGTGATACTGATTAAAATCAGACATGGTTTCTGCCATTGTCCTACCCTCTCGGACTCTTAACCCATGAAATTAGAAGAACAGAAGTACCTTCCTTATGCTTGGATTAAATTAGATAATGTATTAGGTAAAGACATAGCATAATGTCTAACATATTGTAAGTATTCATTGAACTCTTAACTGGTACAATTGTTTCTAACATCATTGGCTAGTCAAGGTGTTTATTTAGCTGAACCTTTGTTTTATGTTTGTGTGTGTATGTGTGTGTGTGTGTGTGCGCGCACTTGCACGGTTTTTATCAAGTTACCAAAGGCAAGTTATTTGGAATATAACAGGAAAATTACAATATATTTTAAAAATTATTTGAAATAATTACATGGCTGAATTAAAATGTTCTTTAGACCTAGCGTCAGTAGTACATGCTGGTTGACACCGCTCTTTGGTGGGCCGAGGCTATATAGGAGGCCAGAGTTCATTTCCTGGCTCTGCTTAAAGGCCAGGTAGAGTGGCTTGTGCTCATAGTCCCAACTATTCTGGAGGCTGAGGTAGGAGGATCAAAATGTATGAGACACTGGGACCAGCAGTTAGCGTAATGGCTATGTCGCTGGACTCCCACGTAGTCGACCGCAGTTCGAGTCCCGGACCTGGTGGCTTAAACTCACGCCGGGCGCGTGTGCGTGCGTGCCCAAGATCCCGAGAGGAGAATGGAGGAGAAGGGATTGCGGCGTGGCCATCCCCCCTGGGGGGGTGATTTCTCGCTTTCTGTCTCTCTGTCTGTCTGTGTCTGTCTGGCGAGCGCACGCGCCCTATAGCAAAAACCTCTCCCCAAAAAAAAAAAAAAATGTATGAGACACTGTCTAAAAGAGAAAAAATATCCTTTAAGCTACAGGTAGCTATTGCTCCAGTCTCCTTTAGTTTGAAGTTTCTTGCACGTACTCCTATATATATTTGCACAACACCATTTTACAATGTAAGGGAATTTGACAGTTTTCGTTAATGTTGTGGATAATGCTTTGTTGTATTTTGATTCTAAAGATATTTTCTAGAAATTCCAGCATCATCATCATTATTAATTAGACAGAGGGGTGTATGTGCTCACCAGAGAAAGAAGGGGAGAAAACACTCTCTCCTACCCCAGGGAATGGTCATGCCACAATCTTTCTTCTCCTCCACTTATCCCTCCTTTTGTAATTTTGGATGCACAGCATATGTACCTGGTGTGTTTTTCAAGCCACTGGTTCTAGGACTTGAACTGTCAGCCATGTGGGATTCAGCCACCTTAACCACCATGTTAGCAGCTGGATCATCGCAGTTTTATTTTAAAAAAGGAAAGCAAGGGACCAGCAGATAGCATAATGGCTACATTGCTGGACTCCCATGTAGTCAACCCCAGTTCGAGTCCCGGACCCGGTGGCTTAAACTCAGGCCAGGTGCATGTGTGTATGTGCCCAAGATCCCAGAGGAGAATGGAGGAGAAGGCATTGCCGTATGGCCCTCCCCCCAGGGGGTGATTTCTCACTTTCTCTCTGTCTCCCTTGTCTTTCTGGTGAGCGCATGTGCCCTATAGCAAAAACCTCGGGGGCGGGGGGTGGGGGGGGACGAAAGATTGGATTTCTCAAGAGAGTTCTATTTATTCCACCTTAAAAGGAAGACTTAGTTAATTTCACATAAACAAGAACCTAAAAATGAAAGTAGGCATGATTTTATAAATCTTGGGAGAATATATAATGTCTATTTGATAGAAATTTTGCTACTTAAAGGCTGCTAGTGGGAAACAAATTGACTAAAAACTGAAGCTGTAACACTGTACCATGAATCCTTTCCTGAAAAACACATGAAAGTTTTATGTAGTGTCAGGATGTTCATTTATTTTGCCCTTCCTCATACACATATTCTGCAATGCTAGTAGTTAATGGAATTTAAGCAGGCTCCAAATCTTAATAAATAAAATTCAGACTTGTTTGTATTATTTATATTCATTATTTTTTTAATTAAAGGCTTATTTAACTTTATTATTATTTTCTAATTTGATTATGTATATATAGAGAGAGACAGAGAAAACAAGCTACCATGTCCAGGACTTGAACTGTGGTTGGCTATGTGGGAGTCCAGTTCCCTTATCCACCAAACCACCCACCAACACCTTATTAGTATTCTAATTATATAGTAAATTGTCTTAGAAATTACAATAGTGAGTGTTAATGATGCTAAATTAATAACTGCAATTGTAGTGATCATAATGATAATTAAAATTTATTTTGTGCTAATTTTACCTTTAACCTGTATTAATGGTTACATTATTAATGATGGTGCTAAACAGAGTATATTCCGTTATTTTTATTTTGTACTTTATAAAACGTTTTATCTTTACAAATTTAGAGAAATGATTGTAAGAACTGTGATTCTAAGAACTTTTCTTACTCATTTTTACTATGCCATCTGCTGGCCCCCAAATAGCCCTTCCTTTACCTACTATTTTTCAGGTAATTTCAGCTTAAAATATTCAATGTGGGGTCTAGCAGGTGGTGTGGTGGTTAAGGGCATTGAACTCCCACATGACTGACTGTGGTTTGAGTCCTGGACCTGGCGAATTGCTTTCTCACTTTCCCTCTCTCTCTCTGTCCCTTTCCCTCTATCCCTCTCTGGTCATATTAAAATAACTAAATAAAATACAATAAATAAAGTTAAAATAATTCTTTAAAAAATATTCAGTATATCAAATGTCATATTTTGTAGTAACATCCTGATTCCTATCATTGTAGAGTGTCAGCTCAGACACAATTTATTTCTCTGAGAAAGTTTTCTTTGGCTACTTCCTAAAGCCTGAGTTAGATGCTACTCATATGTGTTGCAACAGGTTCTACTGATGTCCACTCCTTAGAATCAATAGTAATGTGTTTTTGCCTGTGTGTGTCTGTTTTTTTGTTTGTTTTTTTAAAGATTTTTGCTATCGGGCATGTGTGCTCGCCAGGGAGACAGAAAGAGGCAGACAGAAAGCAAGAAATCACCTCCAGCAGGGAAGGCCACACTGAAACCTCTTCTCCTCCATGTTGTCCTTGGGACCTTGGGCATGCATACTCGCCAAGCATGTATTTGAAGCCACCAGGTCCAGGATTTGAACCATACTCTACCATATGGGAGTCCAGCAATGTAACCATTACACCATCTGCTGATCCCACCTGTGATTTTTATCTACCCTTGAACTGTAAGCTTTATGAGTAGACAACCATGACTTTCTCATTTGTTTATTTGACAGATATTTGTCAATTGCATGGACTATATCAGTGCTTCTCTTGATTTGAACACATAGCCTTATTAACTCTTTTAAAGAAACAATGAAAAGGGACCAGCAGTTAGCGTAATGGCTATGTCGCTGGACTCCCATGTAGTCGACCGCAGTTTGCGTCCCGGACCCAGTGACTTAAAACTCACGCCGTGCGTGTGTGCGTGCATGCCCAAGATCCCAAGAGGAGAATGGAGGAGAAGGGATTGCGGCGTGGCCATCCTCCCTGGGGGTTGATTTCTCGCTTTCTGTCTCTCTGTCTGTCTGGCGAGTGCACGCGCCCTATAGCAAAAAAATTCTCAAAGAAAAAAAGAAAACAGTTGTTGAACAGGAAATTACAACTAAGTGAAATTAACTTTATGATAGGAGTGATACAATTTTCTGTGACAACATAGAAAATGGCCATATAGCCCATATAGGAAAAGCTTGCTGAAGAAAATGAGAACTAAAGTAGGATGCTAAAAAGAACACCAGACAGAATCAAATATTCAGTGTATTAGAACATTGCATTCAAGAGTGTTCATGCCTATGGATGAACTTGGGGAGATAGTTGATGGTCCAATAATATATTTTTAAACTTTAGGAGATTTGGGTAACTACTGAAGGGTATATTCTGATCGCTTAAAATGCAGTGGATTAGAGGAAAACAGAACTGAAGGCAGAGAGATGAGCTTTTGCAAATGGTTTTCTGGATTAAGAGAGAGAAAAGGGAGTGACTTACTGAATGTTGGTTTCTTTTTGAGAGGATGGTAGTCATTTCACAACTATTGAATTGTATATTTTAAAGTGGTGAATTTGAAGGTATAATAATATATTTCAGTTTAAAAAAGATTTTTAAAGTATTTGCCATAAAATAATTGAGAGATGGTGGCCTTCACTGAAGTGGGGATGATGGAGATAGAAATGAGTCTGTTTAATAGGCAAAATATGTTTACACATATTTGGATATTCAGGTCAGTTATCTAAAGACATGATTAAACTAAAAATAGAGATGAGGAGTCTTGGTATGTAGGTGGTAATTGAAACCATAGGAGTAGATTAAATTACATCCAGGGAAAGTGTATATGATGAGAAGATTGAATGTAGACTAAAAATGTTTAAACCATGTTTTAATACCTACTGTCCTACTATTATCATCATCAGAAATCTGTAATTGGTACTCCTTTAGATACTTTGCTTGCATTATCTTACTCAGTGCTCACAGTACTTCGGCATCAATCAGTCTCTAACAGAGTAGAGATGACTTACCACCAAATGGCTAGATAAATTTAACCTGCATCTGAGTGTAAAGATTATATATTTTTTTCTGCGAGACCAAAGTTTTCTAGAATCTGTTTTTAGAAAAAGTCACTAACAGGTATTTACCAACAAAATAACAAAATGCCATTGTTAGGGATAATAGGATTATTAGAAGTCATTTTTAAGGATTATTTATTTAAATCCATTTATTATTAGTAGTAGTAGTATTAGAATTATTATTTGACCAGACAGAGAGAGAGAGACAAAGGGAAAGCGAGAAAGCAAGGTGTGAGGTCTGGTTATCGACCATTTGAGAATCCAGTGCCCCGGAAGGGGACCCCCCCAGAAGTTAATTTTTATTAATAGGATGCTTGCCAACTGAGGTCAAGGGAACAGTTTTGTCAAGAAAGGAGCGTAACATACTAATTATTGAATGAAAATGGAGTAGATAATAAAATTTTTAAAAAAAAAAATATTTAATTTTATTTATTATTTTAAATTCACTATAGGGCACATGCACCAGAGAGGGAGATGGGGTTTTGGGAAGGGGAGTGAGAAAGCAAGCTACCAGGTCTTAATGTTTATGAAATCTTTTGTTTTACCCTTTCTCACTAGGTGGTATTGTAATCATCTGAGAATTAATTCTTTAAGCTGTATGATGTATGCTATTTTCCTAGTCAATCTACTTCAGTTTTTATTTCCTCATCATCCTTTGTAGCCTGGTTGTTGCTGTTATTTCCCAGTTTTGACATTTAATTTGTTTTAGTTGTGCTTTACAGTTTTCTTGAAATGCCTCATTGAGTTTTCTTGTATAAAATTTCTTGTCTTTGGCTTTTCTTGCAACTATTTTAGTATCTAGGTATCATTCTTTATCATTCTGTTACGGATTGAATTAAAGTATACGGCATTATCTTAGAAGTGACTGACTCATGGGCATCGTTGTCAGTTATAGTCTTCTAAATATTGCATTTAAATGATACAGAGGAAATCAATCTGGAAGGTGCAGTTAATAGAAATCTCTTCATATGTTGTTAAAGACTCTTGATGTGAAGCTTAATGTGTCATTCACGAGCCCCTATTTAAATTCACGTATAAGTGTTCTTCTGGTTTCTTACTCTGAAGAGACATCATCTTGCTCTTGGCTAAGAAACCTTGATGTGCTCCTACAGAATGCTACCTACATTTTTTTTTTCTTTTTGAAGTTTTTTGTCATAGGACATGTGCACTCATCAGAGAGAGAGAGAGAGAGAGAGAGAGAGAGAGAGAGAGAGAAAGTGAAAAATCACCCCACATGGGGGATGGCCATGCCACAATCCCTTTTCCAACATTTTCCTGGGATTTTGGGCACATACACATGCACCTGGCTTGATTTTTCAAGCTGCCTAATCCAGGACTCGAACCGTGATTGGCTGTGTGGGAGTCTAGGGCATAATTATCATGCCACCTACTGGCCCCAATTGCCTAAACTTGTTTAAGTGCCATTTAATGATATGTAGATATACTTTTTTTTTTTTTTTTTGGAGAGGTTTTTCGCTATAGGGCGCGTGCGCTCGCCAGACAGACAGAGAGAGACAGAGAGACAGAAAGCGAGAAATCACCCCCCAGGGGGGATGGTCACGCCGCAATCCCTTCTCCTCCATTCTCCTCTCGGGATCTTGGGCACGCACGCACACGCGCCCGGCGTATGTTGTAAGCCACCGGGTCCGAGACGCGAACCGCGGTCGACTACGTGGGAGTCCAGCGACATAGCCATTACGCTAACTGCTGGTTCCCGATATACTTTTCTCATTAGCCTCTTCCTTTCCCAAACTTGCTCTCAATATTCTTTATTGCTTCTTCCTTGTTTCTGTTAACAAATAGACTCTTGTTTCCCAAACTTTGTAATAAGGCCCATTGAGATGCTTACCAAACCCACCAGGAGCCCACAGGATATGTTAAGTTTTGGAAGGAAACACAGAGGCATCTATCAGACACAGCATGAACCACTAGTTCCTCTTATTTCTGTTTTAACATTAGATTGCTGCATTCCTTTTAGTGGCATCATGTGCTTTCCAAAATTGAGTTTTTGGGTGTTTCTGTGATAAAATGCAACAATTGTAAATGTTGGTGTGAAACCAAAAATAAGGATGGATGAGTCTGATTTCTGGATTTCAGAATCTTGCATTGCTCCACAGCAACTAAATTGTTAGGAAATAAATACATTAGGTGGGAACTAATTATTTAATCATTGGGATTTTGTTTGCCCTAGAGGTACCTTGATAAAATTCTAAAAAAAAAACCCAAGAAGAGACATGTTCTATGTTATATGTCTCTACTTTTTTCAAGTTTATAACCATTTCCGAAAATCACACCCATCCTTCAAAGACAAGTTGATGTCAACTCTCTCCAGAACCCTCAGCTGCAATTAATCTCTCTCCTGGGGGTTTTCTAGAAATATTCTGCCTTCCCATAATTTAAGTTGAATTAAATGTATTCAAGTATATATTTGAAGTTACCAATTATGCCTTTGAGTTTCCTATTCCTCAGTGAGAGCCCTTTTGTTCTCTGAATAAAAGTGATCCAGATATGGGACCAGCAGATGGTGTAACGGCTACATCACTGGACTCCCATATTGTCTACTGTGGTTTGAGTCCCAGACCTGGAGGCTTAAACTCATGCCAGGCGCATGTGTGTGCATGCCCAAGATCACGTGAGGAGAAGGGATTGTGACTTGGCCATCCCCCCTAGGGGGTGATTTCTCGCTTTCTGTCTCTTTGTCTTTCTGGCGAGCACATGCACTCTATAGCAAAAAGCTCTCCAAAAAAAAAAAGTGATCCAGATAAAATAATAGGTAACCGTATACTAAACAAAAGTGCATGTCCTGTTAATCTATTTCTAACTGTTACCAATCTTCAAAAGATCATAGATTTTCACATCTTTTATATGTGAAGAAATTGGGATATTTGTAATCTTTGTTTCTCTCACACCTACAGACCTTCTAATTTTCCTCTTAATGCTTTCATAGAATCAGCTTTTTTTTTTTTTTTTTTTGAGAGAGGTTTTTGCTATAGGGCGCGTGCGCTCACTAGACAGAGAGAGACATAGAGACAGAAAGCGAGAAATCACCCCCCAAGGAGGAATGGTCACGCTGCATTCCCTTCTCCTCTCGGGATCTTGGGCACGCACGCACACATGCCCGGCATTGAGTTCTAAGCCACCGGGTCCAGGACGCGAACCGCGGTCGACTACATGGGAGTCCAGCGACATAGCCATTACGCTAACTGCTGGTTCCCATAGAATCAGCTTTTTAATGTCCTCTAAAATCCTATTGGGATTACATTAAATCTATGAATCAGTTTGGAGAGTATTGATGTCTTAAGAATGGTTAGTGATCCAGGGCCAGAGGTGTTATGGTGGTTAAGGTGTTGAACTCTCACATGGCTGACTACAGTTCATGTCCCGACCCTGGCATCTTGAACATCACACCAGGGACGTGTGTGTGCATGTCCAAAGTCCATGGGAGAGAGTGGAAGAGAAGGGACTTTAGTGTAGCCATCCCCTCTGGGAGATGATTTCTCACTTTCCCTTTCATTGTCTCTCTTTTGCAAACACATGCGTCCTAAGGCAAAATCCTTTTAAAAAACAACAAAATGTGTCGTGTTCTGATCCATGCACATTTTAGAGCTCTTTGTTTATATAGGTTTTTTATTGTTGCTTTTCCTTAGTCTTTTCTACTGTTCATTGTATAAGTCTTGCATATCTTTTATCAAATTCATCCTCATATATTTCATTTCTAAATGCTATTATAAGTACCAGGTTAATTTTAATTTTCAACTGTTTGTTGATACTTAATCGTAGTGAGTTAGATATCAGTATATTGATTTTAAACCCTGAGACCTTGATTAACTCACTTTTTTCTTTCCTTTTTAAAATTTTATAATTTCTTCTTGGTTGGTTTTTCAAAGTATGCACACAGTACATAACAATCAAATCAAGGATATTAGTTTTTTCAATAGAGAACTTTACATTTTTTGTGTCCGCTTAAGCATTGCTTCCCTATGCCCCTTATGTTTGTATAATGCATATTCCATTTTAAACGGTTACTCTAATAATGTCCTTGGTAACTATTTAATTTTATTCTCAATCTAGGAGCCAATAAGGATCATATATTTTTCCTGTTTCTTTTATTTACTAAATAGTCCTTCCTCCAAAATTTTTTGTCAAGATTCTTCTTTCCCTTAAGAGCAAAGCCAAGTGCTTGTAAAATGTGCCACTGTATAGATTTACTGATTTTATCCTTATTAGATTCAGGTTAAACTATTTTATTTTTGTTGTTGCTGTTTTTGCTATAGGGTGTGTGCACTCTCCAGGGAGAGATAGATAGTGGAGGGAGGATGGCCAGGCCACAGTCCCTCCTCTGCTTTCCTCTTGAGATTTTGGGCATGCACACACATGCGCCCCATGTGTTTTTCAAGACACCAGGGGGTTAGAACTCAAACCACGTGGTTGGCCATGTGGGATCTAGCCACCTGCTGGCCCCAGGTTCAACTTTCTGGCAAGTCTGTTACATAAATGAGACTGTGCATTTCCCGTTGTATCACATCAGAAGGTTTCTTGATTTTTTTTTTCCCTTTTTTTATAAGTTTATTTTTTCCATGAGAGAGAGGATGAGAGAGGGTGTGAATGTCCCTCCAATAGATTCTTGGCACCATTATTTACCCCGATTTTCAGCCAACCCTAGATCACAAGCAATCATATGCCCAGCATACTTTGGGGAGTCGCTGAAGAACTCAGAATCTTCCCAGTTAGGTCAGCCTGATGAAGCATCACGTTTTACTATTGCACCCGTCTGGCCCTTAGAAAGTTGTTGCTTTATTGGTGATGCTGTTTGGTCATTTGGTTAAGATGGTATCCTGTGACTTCTTGTTTGGAACATTCCTTCTTTAGCCTCATTCCATGTTCATATTTCCCATATCCTACTGTGCAATCTAGTTCCAACAGCATCAGCTTTGTATTAATTTGCTCTATCTATCCTATAATGCACACAAAATACTTTCACCAATAAAATTATAAACTATAAACCTAAATTTTCGTGACCTGCTTTTTGTCTTTATTCATTATAATATATCCCAAGGACACAAAATCACAATAATACATTGAAAAGTTGTTTGCACTATTTTTTTCTATGTGGTTGTATTACAATTTGGTATTTTATTTGTTTTTATTGTATTCAACTTTATAATTTGTTTTTCTTCTCATTGAATTTCAATTTTTGAAAATGCAAAATTTGAGCCAGCCAGTGGAGTGAGTGATGGTTAAGGTGGCTGAATTCCACATGACAGACTGTGTAGTTCAGGTCCTTGAAAAGCATGCCGGGCTTGTGTACATATGTGCCCGAATCCCCAAAAGAGGGAAAAATGGAGAAGAAGAGATTATGATGTGACAGTTCCCTCAGGGGGAGGTGCTTTCTCCCATTCTCTCTTTCTGTATCTCTTTCTGAGAGCAGTGCCCTCTGGCAAATTCAAAAATATAGAGAAAATGCAAATTATTTATTTTAGAGATTTTTGCCTTGGGGTGTGTGTGTGCTTGCTAGAGAGAAAAAGAGTTAGAGATAATGAGAAGGAAAGTGAGAAATCACCCCAGGGAGCATGGCCACACCACAATCCCTTCTCCCCCTGAGATTTTGGGCACACACACACACAGATGCCTGGTGAGTTTCAAGCCACCAGGTCCAGGACTCAAACCATGGTCAGCCATGGGGAATCCAGCAACATGAGCACTACGGCATCTGCTGGCCCCAAAAATGGAAATTTTTAACGTTTGAAAAGTCAAACTTACATCAAATGATATATTCAAAAAAGACTGTCCCTACTCCTCTATTCCATTCCCACTATAGAAAACCATGCTGTATAGTTTCTAGTTTATTTTTCTTGTGACTTTTAAAATAAAATTATATGTAAATACTGAAGATTATGTTGTATGATTGTTGTATGTTGTAAGAGAGAGAGAGAATATGTAAGAATATATATTTTTTTTAATTAATTTTCTAGAGGGTGTGTTCACTAATCAACAAGAGACAGTGTGGTAAAATTCTCTTTTTTTCAGCCCTATTCTCTTTTTTTATTGTGGTAAAAGGCACATAGCATTACCTTTACTATCCTTGCCACTTTTAAATGCACAGTTTAGTACTATTGAGTATATGTATTCTCATTGGTGTGCAACAGATCTCTAGAACTTTTTTGCCATGCAGTACTGAACCTCTATACCCATGAATACTGATTCTCTCCATATCTTCTTTCCTCCTAGTTCTTGATAACCACTTTTCTCTGATTTTGAATACCTTTTTTTTCTCTTTAGGATTTTGCCATTGGGCATAAGTGCTCGCTGAAGGACAGAGACAGTGAGACTGAAAGTGATAAGTCACCCTCTGGGGGTTGGCCACAGCCCTTCTCTTCCATTCTCTTCCTGGGATTTTGGGCATGCATGCACACACACCTGCCCAGCATGATTTTCAAGCTACTGGGTCCAAGACTTGAACTGTGGTTGACTTTGTGGGAGTCTAGCGCCTTAACCACTGTGCCATCTGAAGACCCCAATTTTGAATATTTTATACACTTTCTTTCAGTGGAGTAATACAATATTTGTCCTTTTGTGATTGACCGTATTTCATTTAACATAATGTTTTCAAGGTTCACCTGTATTGTGGTATGTGACAGGACTTACTTTTTCTTTTAAGAGCGATTTTTGCTATAGAGTATGTGCACTTGCAAGAGAGACGGAAAGCAAAAAATCACCACCACCACCACCCCCCACCCCCCAGAGGATGGCCATACTGTAATCCCTTCTCTGTTCTCCTGGGATTTGGGGACACACATGCATTTGTGTCTGCGTGAGTTTTAAGCTGCCAGGTCTGGGACTTGAATTGCAGTTGGCCATGTGGGAATCCAGCAACATAACCACTCCGTCATCTGCGGGTCTCCAGGACTTACATTTTTTAAGGACGAGTATGATTCCATTATTTGAATATAGTGCATTTTCTTCATTCATTTGTTGCTAGACACTTAGCTTGTTCCTACCTCTTGGCTGTTGAGAATAATGCTGCAATAAACATGGGTGTACAAATATCTGTTCAAGATTCTGTTTTAAGTTCTTTTAAATATGTTCCCAAAAGTGAGATTGTTTAATCACATGTTAATTTTATATAGTAAATTTTAGGGAACCTCTTACTGTTTGCCACAGAGGCTGCACCATCCCTCATTCTCACCAAAACTGCACAACAAGGATTTCAGCTTCTCTACATTGTCACCAACTTTTCTTGTTTCCTCTTCTTTTGAGAGAGTTCATCCTGATGAGTATGATGTGATAGATCATTGTGTTTTTTAGTTGTATTTTCCTGATGATTAGTTGAGCATTTCTCATGTACATATTGGCCATTTGCATATCTTCTTTGAAGAAATGTCTGTTTAGCTGTTTTTCTCTTTTGCCCATTTGTTAAATGTATTATTTGTTTTTGTTGTTTTCATTGTTGAGTTTAAGAAGTTCATTGTATATTCTCCATATTAACCTCTGGCCAGATAGTTTAAAATTGATTGCCCTTTTACTATGTTAATTGTTTGCTTTGTCATGCAAAAGTTCTTAAGTTTGATGTGATCACATTTCTCTATTTTTACTTACCTGGCTTGTGCTTTTGGTGTCAGATCTAAGAAATCATTGCCAAATCCAGTGTCCTGAAGCTTTTTCTCTGTATTTTAAAAGAACATGTGTATGAGCTAATTTTTAGTTTTTTCTTGCACAAATCGTGTACTTTTGAACCTTGCTTTATTTGTTAATGTCGTAAAACATCTGGAAATTACTACATAGAGATGAATTGTTCCATCTAGCTTTTCCTTTTTTAAAAAATATATTTTGTTTTGAGAGTATTTTTTTTTAATAATTGTTTTATTCCTTTGAGTAGATTTGTTATAGTTTAATCAGCCAGTCTTAGGGATGTAGATAAATTTTTAGGTTATCTCCCTGCATTTTGCCATTAAAATAACATTGTAGTGAATGAATGGTTATGCCTGAGTTGTTTTATAATTGCAGACTTGTATCTTTAGGTAAATCCTGGAAGTAGGAGTTCTGGTCATTATGCAGTTAACTGTATCTCTTTGTGTTTTTTTCTGTTACTTTTTTTTTTTTTGTTTCTTTCCACATCTCCTTACCTCTCAAATATTTGAGCATTTATTTTATACTCCAAATGTTTAAAAGGAGATTTTATCAGAATCTCTTTTTATGTCTTTTGACTTTATATATAAAACGTTTTGCTAATTCTAAGTTTTTGAAACAAAATAGGTGGTAGCTCTAGAATCATTAATAAAGTATTAGGACCCTCAAGGATTTGAGCTAATTAGGAAAGATGAAAGTTCAGATTCACGAAAAGCATGCATTTTAGAAGAAAATTGTTCTCATTAATTTGTAGCAAAAAATAATTAAAGTTTATGAGACTCACTTTAGAGCAAAGATATTTGTAATTATATAACTTCTTAGCCAAAAATCGCTTCCTAGCCATTTGGATAAGATCAAGTGAGATATTTGTGTTTAGAATTTTAAATACTCTGTTTTGAATTTTTAAAAGAATTAATTAGACATGTACATATTTTAGCTTAATGTATATATGAATTACTGCAACAAGTGCAACAGTAATAACAACCACAGCTAATATATCTTGTTTACTTTGTGCTGTGTACTGTGCTCAGCAATGTTATAAATGGGGGAAGTGAAGCAGAGGTATAATAAATGATTGTTCTTTTCATACAGCTCATAAGTGGGAGTAATAAATGATTGTTCTTTTCATACAACTCATAAGTGGGAGAGGCAAGATTTGAACTCACTCTTCAAAATAGATTTTAGCAGGACCATCAGATAGTATAATGGTTACATTGCTGGACTCCCACATAGTTGGCTGCAGTTCAAGCCCCTGACCTGAGGTCTTAAAACTCACACTGGGTGTTTGTGCATGTGTGCCCAAAATCCTGAGAGGAGAATGGAGGAGAAGGGATTGCGGTGTGGTCACCCCCCTCTTGGGGTGATGTCTCACTTTCTATCTCTCTGTCTCTTCAGCAAGTGCACACAGCCTATACTCAGAAGCTCTCTTTTTTTTAAAAAAAAACAAAATAGATTTTAGCTTTTTATGACAATGCTGTGATATTAATATTTTTCTTTATCAAGCCAACATTTGACTTAAGGTGTGTATGACTTTAGCTTCTGAGTCCTAACCACTATATTCTGTGTCATTCCACCAAAGTAGTATAAGACGTTTACGTAGTGGTTATTTGAACTTCGTTATCCTAAGTGATAATACAGAATTGGAATTCCAGTTAAAATAACTATAGGTTTCCCACAAAACAAACCTTTCATGTATGGTCCATAGCAGAATACTGAACTATGTGTACCCTTTTTTGACTCATTAAATTATTTCTTTGTATTTTTCAGTGGATGATTCAGCACCCACACAAAGCGGCAACGTTTTTTGGGTGCATTGGAGTAGATAAATTTGGGGAAATCCTGAAGAAAAAAGCTGCTGAAGCCCATGTGGATGCTCATTACTATGAACAGAACGAGCAGCCGACAGGAACTTGTGCCGCATGTATCACTGGTGACAACAGGTCGGTGTAATTCCACGGGACGTGCTGTGCTCCATGGCTTTGTTAGAATGGGTTCAATTTGAACACCAGTCTGAAATTGGAATTTAGACTCCATGTTTATAATCACTTTTAATGGTCTATAAAATTATATGATTATATTATTTTTCCTTTTTTTTAAGATTATTTATTTCTTCCATGTGAGGGGGACAGAGAGAGACAGGCACCCCCATAGGATTTTCTTGCTGCAGTTCTAGCCTCTAGCCTCAGCCCTCCAGGATCACAGCCACATGCACCTGTGCACCTCAGAACTCAAAGCTGGGGCCTTTATGGTGTCATCATCTTAGAGCAGTGGGTGACCGCCGTGCTGCTGCTGCTGGCCCACCCTTTATTATTTTTATATTTACTTTTATTGAACCCGCTGTTGAACTCACAAGGTACAATGGAATGAAAAGTTTGATATTATTTAGTTCATACTCTACTTTTTTATAATTAAGATCAGAAAAGGAAAATATTTCATTCAGTGTCTTCTAGCTAGCTTGTTGCTGAACTTGGGTTAGAAAGAGTACTCTTTTCTCTACATTTTAGATTAAATTGTTGAATGCATGAATATGCATGTGTGTGAATGTGTGTAATTTACATATATAAAATGCTACATTACCAATTTCATATGAATATGTTCATTGTAAAACATCTCTGGGAAATAGTCATCCAACCACATGAAACAACTTCAGTCATGGGTAATATACCACTCGTGACACAGCCAGTATATTCCTGTACTTGGTTATAACTTTACTTAACACAAATTTTTTCTCAGGGCTAGGTGGCATGGTGATTAAGGCACTAGATTCCCACACAGTCAGCTGCAGTTTGAGTTCCAGACCCAGCAGCTTGAAAATCACACCAGGCACATATGGGTGATTGCCAAAAATCTCAGGAGGGGAATGGAGAAGAGACTGCTGTGTGGCCATTTCCCTGGGGGATGATTTCTCACTTTCCCTCCCGCTATCTCTTTCTGTTTCTCTCCAGTGAGCACAGGTGCCCTATGGCAAAAACCCTAAAGGAAGGAAGGAACGAACGACGGACCGAACGGACGGACGGACGGACTGTTTCTCTATGAACTTGAGGGACCAGCAATTAGCCTAATGGCTATGTCGCTGAACTCCCATGTAGCCGATTGTGGTTTGAGTCCTGGACCTGGTGGCTTAAACTCACGCCGGGCTCGCGTGCATGCGTGCCCAAGATCCCAAGAGGAGAAATGAGGAGAAGGGATTGCCGCGTGGCCATCCCCCCTGGGGGGGGGGGGGGGTGTGATTCCTCACTTTCTGTCTCTCTGTCTCTCTCTGTTTTTCTGGCGAGTGCATGCACCCTATAGCAAAAAATCTCCAAAAAAAAAAAAAAAAAAAAAAAATCTATGAACTTGAAATACATCTCCTAGAATCTTCTATTCTTGGTTATATTTGTTCTTTTGTAACTACATTGAGGTAGGTATTCATTGTATTCATGCATGGCTAACATAATTACCATATCAGATTATGATTTTGTTCTCCTTTATGAAGGAAAATCAAAATAACTTTCCTAGCTCTCATTTTTTTAGAATTATCAAAGATTCTCTCTTGCTGTCTCTCTCTTCTCTGCCTTCTTTTTTAGTTTTGCTACACGGTGTGTGCACCTGCCAGAACCATAAAGAGAAAGTAGAAATCATCCACACAAGAAATGTCCATGCTACTGTCTCTTCTCTGTTCTCTTCTCAGGATCTTGGGCATGCACAGACATGTGCCCAACCTGATTTTTAAGCCTCGAGGTCCAGGACTCAAACCACACAGTGGTCATGTAGGATCCAGTGCCTTTACCTCTATGCCACGTGCTAGCCCAACAATTATCTTTTTTTTTTTTTTTTTTCTTTTGAGAGGTTTTCGCTATAGGGCGCGTGCACTCACTAGAAAAACAGAGAAACAGAAAGCAAGAAATCACCCCGGGGGGAGGGACTTGAACCACAGTCAACTACATGGGAGTACAGCAACATAGATATTACTCTAACTGCTGGTCCCAGCTAGCCCAACAATTATCTTTTTTTAAAATAGCTATTCACTAGAAATTTTATATTCCTTATAACTGGAAATATTTAGTCAATCTTCCTCCTATTTTTGGTCTGCTTACTATTCTGTTTCTTTTCCCTTTCTCCTTCTTATTTCTCTGTATCTTCCTTTCTTGTTTTGTTTGTTTGTTTTTCGGTGGCGTTTTTGCTATAGGGCATGTGCGCTCGCCAGAGAGACAGAGACAGAAAGCGAGACATCACCCCCCAAGGGGGAATGGCCACGCCTCAATCCCTTCTCCTCCATTCTCCTCTTGGGATCTTGGGCACGCACACACACGCGCCCGGTGTGAGTTTAAGCCACTGGATCCAGGACTTGAGCTGTGGTCGACTACATGGGAGTTCAGCGACATAGCCATTACGCTAACTGCTGGTCCTTGTGTCTTCCTTTCTCAGTTTCCTTCCTCTCTCCCCAATCCCTTTGCTCCATTCTGGTCTCTTACCCCCTTTATTTTTAGCATACCTCTTGACCTTCAACACATGTATTAAGGACTTAATGCTATTCTGGATACTGGGGATTTGTATGAATAATAGTCATTAAGTAACAGAAATATAACTTTCAGAAATAATTAGGGTGCCAAAGCTACTTCAGATCTTTCCTTTAACTTTTTTCTTTTGTGTGTAAGAGAACATTATGATTTTTAAGATTTCAATAAATATGAGTGATCTTCAGAAAGATCATTGAAAGTGTGTATTTTGGGGGCTGGCAGGTGGTGTGGTGGTTAAGGGCACTGTACTCCCACATGGCCGATCATGGTTTGAGTACCAGACCTGGCAGCTTACTTTTTCGCTTTTTCCTTCTCACTCTTGCTCTCACTCTGTCCCTCTCTGGTCAAATTAAAATAAATCAATAAAGTTAAATAATTCTTAAAAAGATGAATTGTTGACTTTCAAAAAAAAGAAAAAAGAAGAGAAGGTGTGTACTTTGGTGGCAGTCAGCTCCCTCCCCGTGGCCCTACCCATAGCCACAGGGAAGATGGCCTCAGGATTGCAAGCTGTTGATGAAGTATGTTGTATTTTTTATGATATGGAAGTTAGGAAATGCTGCACATCAGAAGAAATCAAGAGAAAGAAAGCTGCCATTTTTTGTCTCGGTGTAGACAAAAAGTTTATCATTATAGAAGAAGGCAAGGAGAGCTTGGTTGGAGATGTTGATATAACCACAACTGATTCATTCAAGCATTTTGTGGGTGGCAATGCTTCCTGAAAAAGATTGCTGCTAGCTTTGTGTGATGCAAGCTTTGAAACCAAGGAATCCTGAAAAGAAGAGTTTATGGTTTTTTTTTTTTTTTTTTTTTTTGTGGGTACCAGAACTAGCACCTCTGAAAGGTAAAATCATCTTCACAAGCTCTAAGGATGCACTCAAAGAGAAATTTTGAGCCATGAAACATGAATGTCAAGCAGATGGGCCAGAAGACCTCAATCTGGCTTGTATTGCTCAAAAGCTAGGTAGATCCCTGGGCCAGCAGGTGGCATGGTGGTTAAGACACTTGGAATTCCCACATGGCCAACCATGATTTGAGTCCCGGACTTGGTGGCTTGCTTTCTTGCTTTCCCTCTCTCTCTCTGTCTTTCTCTGGCAAAACACACGTGAAATAATAATAATAAATAAATAAAAGAATTCTTTAAAAAAAAAGAAAAAAAGCTAAGTAGATCCCTAATTGTAGCTTTTGAAGGATGCCCTGTGTAGCTCATCATTCAGTGCTACAAATCAAAAGCTTCCATCTTTCAAGTTATCTTCTTGGTGTATGAGAAGAGTATTATTTAGGCCAGGGTCTCACTGAGGGGAACTGTCTTGTCATCTTTTAGAGTTAGCTACGTATTCTATGAACTTGTGCAAATGGCCCTAAATAAATCTAAAGTCTGAAGGTTTTTTTAAAAAAAGAAAGTATGTATTTTGGGACCAGCAGTTAGCGTAATGGCTATGTCGCTGGACTCCCATGTAGTCGACCATGGTTCGAGTCCCGGACCCGGCGGCTTAAACTCACGCCGGGCGCGTGTGCGTGCGTGCCCAAGATCCCGAGAGGAGAATGGAGGAGAAGGGATTGCGGCGTGGCCATCCCCCCTGGGGGGTGATTTCCTGCTTTCTATCTCTCTGTCTCTCTCTGTCTGTCTGGCGAGCGCACGCGCCCTATAGCAAAAACCTCTCCAAAAAAAGAAAAAAACAAAAAAACAAAAAAACAAAAAAAAAAAACAAAAAAAAAGAAAGTATGTATTTTGAAAAACCTATGCATAAATGTCAAATTTTTTGCACCAAAATAATATACTTTCATTCCATTTCCATGAACTTTGTGGAACTTCCTTATAAAACCACCCATTATTCAAATATTGAAATATTCTTATTTAAGTATAAGAGACAGCTGATGGCATGGTAGTTAAAGTGGCTGGATCCCGCATGACCGGCTGTACGAATTGAGTTCCAAACCTGGAAGCTTGATAAACATGCCAGGTACATGTGCATGCATACCCAAAATCTCCGAGGAGAAAGGATTGTGCCATGGCTAACCCCTCTCAAGGGATGCTTTCTCACTTTCTCTGGTTAGTACACACACCCTGCAACAAAATGTAAAGTGTGTGTGTGTGTGTGTGTGTGTATGTGTGTATTTGTATTGTTTAGACCTTTGCTTATTTATCAAGCCTCCACTTGATAAACACCTGTTTAGATCTTTGCCCTTTTCAGTTTACCTAGATTACCTAAAACTGGGTCAAGTTTTGGGTCTGATACCACTCAGGCTAGCAGCATTATTCATGATACCACTCAGGCTAGCAGCATTACTCAGACTGCTACATTTTGGAATGCTAAATTAATATTTTTGAAAATAGTTACGTAATGTGATTATCAAATTATGTCTCCCAGATGATTTCATTTTGTAATCCATTTTAACTAAATTTATATAATATTACCAGTATGGTTATCAAGATTATGTAGCTGATATGTAGAAAGTCAGAAACTTGGGAGAAGTTCTCACTATTTAACTCATTATCCACATTTTACCAAATAGAGTTGAATAAATTGTTTTAGATAGAGCTGGAAACCACCAAAAATCGAAGAATTTGGTTAATCATGATGTGTCCTTTTTGATCCAGGTTCTCACTCTTCAAACGCAGAATCAAATACATTATGAGAGTAAGAATACTTATACTTTTATTCTGGAAAAACTAGTTTCTTATCAGAAAGTAATTTTTCACAACTGGACCCACCTAGGAAGGTTCTGAGTTTACCTTCTGGTACCTGTCTATGCATCCTGTGCACAAGCAGATCGTCTGTGATCTGAGCTGGCCGAGACTTTGGAGATCCCTATCTCCCTCTCTCTCTTTCTCTCACTGAAGAAATAAGTTAAACTTTAAAAAATGTGGTTTTATTATCAAAATAGAGTTTAGTATCTGTCTGGTACCAGGTTTTCTTTATATTTTGGAGCCAATTTTTGTAAAATTTTTCCTAATGTCATGATTACTAAAATATTTTTTATAAATTAGTACTGGATTTTTAAAAGTTTACAATATGGTTATTTCACCTAGTAACATATTTGGCCTTATAATTCTTATTTTCCTTCATTTGACTGAACATAAATAGATGTGTTCTTCAGTAGTAAACTGATATATGGATGAATCTAAATATGTTTCAGAAGAGAATGAATTTTTCTTCAAGAGTGTAATGAAACAAAGTGCCAATGTCGCAAATGAGTTTGATGATGTTGTTGTTGTTGTTTGGTTGGTTTTGTAAGCCATTTAATTTTTAAAAAAGAAAAATTGGGAATAAAAAGGGACCAACAGATGGCATAATGAGTTTATGTCCCTGAAATCCCACGTAGTCGACCATGGTTCGAGTCCCACACCTGGCAGCTTAAAACTCCAGCACATGTGTATGCATGCCCAAAATCCCAACAGGAGAAGGGATTGAGGCATGGCCATTTCCCCAGGGGATGATTTCTCCCTTTCTGTCTCTCCGGAGAGTGCACATGGCCTGTAGCAAAAATATCTCTCTTTCAACCAAAAAAAAAAAAAAAAGAGAGAGAGAGAGAGAGAAAGAAATTGGCAAATTGTAAATTCTGGGCCATAATAAGGATACATTTTCATTAATCTACATGTAGTAGATAATTATTTTTATCTCATTAAGTTTTCTGTTGAGCTATAGGTAAATGATCTAGGTGATGCTTATAGCAAGATTTTATTTTATTTTATTTTATTTTATTTTATTTTATTTTATTTTATTTTATTTTATTTTATTTTTTAGAGGTTTTTCCTTGAGGGCATATGCGCTGTCAGAGAGAGACACACACATATTGAGAGGGAAAGTGAGAAATCACTCCCCAGGCAGGATGGCCATGCTGCAATCCATTCTCCTCCCAGGATCTTGACCCCCCACACACGTGCATCTGGTATGACTTTGAAGCTGCCTGGTCCCTGACTTGAACCATGGTCAGTGATGTGAGAGTCCAGCAATGTAACCGCCATACCATCTGCTGGTTCCTATAGCAAGATTTTAAATGCACTGTCCTGCTTAGATTTTCCAGCTGGAGAACTGGACTAGTCCAGGGAGTTTTCAACTACAGAAATTATTCCTAATTGATTCCAGTTCTTCCAAAAAAAAAAAAAAAAAAAAAAAAAAAAAAAAAAAAAAAGTAATGGTTGGAAATTAATTCCTCATAGTAAATATGGTCTACATTTTTATGTGTGTTTTATGAAATTAATACCATACTTGGCCTTTAAAGTGTTAGATTAAATATTCAACTATTGTATGTTGATGCATACTTTTATAAAGATATTTTTCCAATCTCAAAAAAATGATGTTTTTATTTGCATAGATTTCTTTTTGAATAATTACTTAGTAGCTTTAGCTTCACTACATTTTGGATTATTCTATTGAAAACGTAAATCTTATTTTAGTATCAAAGGATTTTTAAATGCTAGTTTCTCAAAATACCAGATGATATTTAAAATAAGGATTAATATGTCTGTTTATCTCAAAGGCAACATAGAAGACTCAGAAAAGTCTCAAAACAAAATTAATATTTGTCTTTACTTAAAAATCAGTAATGTCAGTTTTGAAGAATTAAGACTTAAAACATTGTAAGTAAAAATATTTGCAGTAAAGATTGGGACTTGACTGTAGAAATACATAACAAGTTTTGGCTATAAGTAAACCCTACTTGGTTTTTCTTTGGTTGTTTTAGGTCCCTTGTAGCTAATCTTGCTGCTGCCAATTGTTATAAAAAGGAAAAACATCTTGATCTGGAGAAAAACTGGATGTTGGTGGAAAAAGCAAGAGTTTGTTATATAGCAGTGAGTATTCACCTAATTCAAATTTCTAATATATTTTAACATGATAGATTGTAGTTCTTGACTCATAAATATTTCACAATAATTTGTTTTTACTTATTCTACAAATTATTTACTCATCTCAAAGCATATGTTAGATTTACTTTTATAAATACAGAATATAAATATGATCTACCTATGGGTATCATAATTTCTATTTTTTACCTTCAAATCTGCCTCGTTTTGGATATATTGTACATAAATGCTTCCCAACCAAGCTCAGAATTCTATATTAAATCAGTTTCATGGTATCTTTTGAAGCAATTATACAAACTTACATTTTTATGCAGCTTGTGAATGATGCATGCATTGTGAGGAAAAATATTAGTATAAATATTCACTGCAAACAGTTTGAGCTTATTTGCCTAAAAAATCCCCACTTAATTACTATGTATTCCATAGTAATTACTATGACACCTTTTAATTTAATATTTCAGAAACATTGATTGTAACAAATCTCTTAAATCTGTGAATGAAGGTAGCATGTAATTGGAATTATTAAGTCTTCTGACATAAAAATAATTGGTTAAGAATTTACTTCTAAAACAAGACTATATTAAAAAGTCTCCTGAATTAATCACCCCGTGATTACCTTGTTTTATTTAATATGAGTTAAATGTGTGTGCTGACAAATAAGTAGATACCTATGAAAAATTAAAAGCACCTCATATGCATATAATATATGGCTGGTTAGAACAGCTGGTGCCACTCCATTACCTGAGCTGTGTGTAACAGCTGGTAAGACATGTTAAAAATTGATTATCTAGTAGGAACATGTTTATTGAAAATATAATTATTTCTTTCAGTCTAGTTTTGATGTCTCCTACAGCATGTTTATGTGCACGGCTGTAGCTTTATGACACTGTTATTGATTCCTCTATATAGTAGATCCTACTCCTTTATAACTGTCAAATAAATGTTTACATTGAGAAGATTAGATAAAGAAAAATCATGTTAGCCCTTCTGACAATATGGGAGAAAAAAGTATTTCAAGGATTTAAGATTTTTTTCCTTTTATTATTTCTGTTTCATTTTTCATAATGGTCTTATTTTTCATTTAGATATTGGTTTGTGTTTTAGTAGTGTGATACTTTAGGGAAGATATATGCACTATTTCAAAGCGTCTTATATTTGAGAGTCTGATTTTCAGAGAGCACATGGTTTAAAGTTTGTCATGATTTCTGTATATTATTGACTATGAAATGTGACAGTATATTGTGATAAAAAAAAAAGTATTTTTAACTTGACCATTACAGTTCTCTATTTCAGTATATAGTAATCAAATCCTGACTTCTTAGCCAACTTGCAAACAACTCACACTGTTAATGTTAATACAGTATAATGTATCTAGTCAACTCTGGGTGAATGAGTGTCTTATAGAAGTACTTGCAAACAACTCATAGTTGCAGCAATTGTGTACTATAAAGCATTTAGCCGAATGTGGGTGAATGGAATTTTTCTAGTAGTATACACTATTTTTATAGGAAAGTACAGTTTGTCTTAGGCATAGAGTGATCATTTTGATCAAATTTAATAAGACAAATTTCTTTTTGTTTTTGACATTTGTGTGGCCAGAAGAAATAGCAAAATGGATTCCAGTTGCAATCTCTGTTAGTACTTATTACATTTTAGCTTTTATTTTTAGCAGTTTTATAAAAAGAATGCTCATTCTCATTGCCAGGTGCATCTGTACCCAGCACCTGTACCTTGGCTTATTTTTAAATAGTTATGAAAATAGTAGACTAACATTAGATAGCAAGGATACTGTATATTCTTGATGGACATTAAACAAATACTTATTTGACTAGCAACTAAGAGCATACTTCTAGTTCATGAAAATCTGTGAATGCCATTAAAATCTGTGAACTCTCCGCAGCCAGTCCCCTTTGTGCATTAAGCCCTATGCAAAGGGAAGTAGGTTCCCATGTTTGACTGCCCCAGCCCTAGTGACTTAAAAAATAACTATGGGTGCATGTGGCCAACTTCCTGACAGGATGGAAAAATGGAGGAAAAGGGATTGTGGCTTGACCAGGTTCTACTGGAGCTTGCTGTCTTGCACACACACACACACACACACACACACTCAGGCATTAGAGAGAGAGAGAGAAAAAAAAAAAACCCTGTGGACTTTCTTCTGAAATGTTATGTAATTTCCACCAAACATTCTGCAGTTCTTTTAAATCTTATTTCATTTGAATTCAGCTCATTCTGAAGTTGAGGTGTAACTAGTGCAGTCTTTTCTTAGTATATACTGAAGGCTCAAATCAAGTGAGTTCTCCCATACTTTCAGGTTCTATAAGGCCAGCAGTCATGTTATTTTTGTAAAGAAATAAGGTTTAACAAGCTGAAATTCTGAGACCTTTTAATTGCAATATACTCTTGATTTAAAGAGGAACCTCAGTTTCTCTCTTCAACAAATTTCCATAACTAAGACATCTGTCTGCATTACATAAAATGGCCTAGATGTGCATAGTCAGCTCTGCTTTATACTATTTTAGAAACTAGCAATAGTCATAAGCATTTTTTTAAAAAATTGAAAACTTGATTCAGCCATGCTGATGCACAGATAGTGCCGCCACTTAGGAAGTTGGAATCTGTGTGGGAAGTGCAGGTTCAAGCCCCAGGCTAACCTGAACATGCTGGACATAGTTGCACATATGACACAACAAGCCCCTACCAAAAATAACCATCTCTTTTTCTTTCTCTCATTTTCTCTTCTCCCCCTTCCTCTCTCTTATTAAGGAAAGGAAGAAAAAAATTCAAAACCTTGACCACTTTCTCCACTATATAATGCATTGAATGAGTTCACATCAAAAACATTTCTTATTAAAAAGCTAAATTGGGGGCCAGCAGGTGGCATAGTAAAGGTACAGGACTCCAATATGGCTGATCTCCATTAGAGTCCCAGATGTGGCAACTTGAAAATCATGTCAGGTGTGAGTACATGTATGACCATTTTGAAGGAATTGTGGTGCAACCATCCCGCCATGGGGTGATTTCTTTCCTTCCCTTTCTTTCTCTTTCTCTCTTCTCTTCTCTTTCTCTCTCTCTCTCTCTCTCTCTCTCTCTCTCTCTCTCCAGGCACGCACACATGCTCTATAGCAAAAAACGTAAAAAACATAAAAAAGAAAAAGAAAAGAAATTGGGGCCAGCAGGTAATATTGTGGTTGAGGTACTAGATTCCCACAAGGCTGACCACAGTTCGAGTCCAGGACCAGCATGTTGAAAATCATGATGGGCACATATGAGTGCATGCCCAAGAGCCCCAGAGGAGAATGGTCTCCAGAGGAGAATCACAGTGTGGCCATCCCCTCCCTTAGTGGTTGGGGGGTGTGTGATTTCTCACTTTCCTTCTCTCTCTTTCCACAGCAAGCTCATGCACCCTGTGACAAAACCTTAAAAAAAGTTAATAAAAATAAACTGCAATTGAATATAGATAAACCAGTATTCTGTGTTAGTTTAAATAAAGTGTTGGGGGACTAGGACAACTAAAGAGATTCTGCCTAGACTTCACTGTCTGACCTCAAGATCTGGACTGGCCAATCAAAAGCCTTTTCTACATTTGAGCTCTGAGAGGCCCTTTTCAGGGACTAGGATAACTGAAGATTTTCTGCCCAGACTTTAACCTCCTGACCCTAAGATCTAGGACAGTAGTCCTCAATTCCCATGGAATCTGTTGCACAAAAAGAGAAAAATGGAACTGCAGAGCGATTGCAGAACACCGCCTTCTGCATGCCTCTAAATGCTCAAATTTAACTCCAAAAATTAGAGAAAATAATAGATCATCAGATGACCACCACTACTGAGGTACAATAAATATGAGAAGCCAAGAAAATATCTCTCCCCCAGGGACCAGTAGTTAGTGTAATGGCTATGTCGCTGAACTCCCATGTAGCTGGCCGTGGTTCGAGTCCCCCCCCCCGAGGGTATATATTCTTACTGGAGAGAGACAGAGACAGAGAATGTGAGAAGAAACCCCTCTGGTAGTTAGTCACACCGCAATTCCTTTTCCATTTTTCCCTCCTCTTGGGATTTGAGGCATGCACACCCAACCACCTCGGGTTTCTCTCAAGCCACTGACTCTGGAACTTGAACAGCAAGGTTGTCTGTGTGGGATCTAGCCACCTTAACCACCATGCCATAGACTGGCCCAGCATGTATATTTTTCACCAAGGAAGTAATATTTCCTATATTAGGTCTCTAAGATTATATTTAGAAAAGATTAGGACATTGAAGCCATTGATTTTTCTTATCCATGTATGTCCTTTTTCTGTCAGTATTAGTCCACTATGAAAAATGAGAAAATTAGCACTCAGTTTTTCATCCTGTGTTTCAAATTTTGGTAGTTACAGTTTTGATTTTGTTTGTTTGCTTGCTTGTTTTAACATTTGCATTTTGTACTGTAAACATACGCCTTGTAGCCTTAATTCTATATTTAAATGAGCTATATGCATACCATCAATTATTTGATCAGTAATTTCTTTCTTGTTTATTTTGATTATCCCTCAATTTGCTACATTTGCCATCAAACATTTTTTCCCAGGGAAGGGCTCAGAGTACCTATTTCTTTTTATTATTTTTTTAATTAATGGAGGAAGTGTTAGACTTACAAGAGAGAAAAAGAAAGAACCCCACAGTGGGACATAAGCATGCTGTAACCCTCTTTTCCTCTATTCCTCCTTCCTGTTAGAACTTTGGTCATGTGGCATACAGGTTCCTTAACTGCTGAGCTACCAAAGTAGCTCCCATGAAGCCCAAGTAGCTTCCTTCTTAAGTTTTTATTTACCTCTTATTACTTTACATATTTGACAACTTGTTTATTGTAATACTTTGTAAAACAAAATACGTTATCAACATTGCTACATTTACTTTTAACCTTTTTGGGAAAGTCTAAGCTTAGGTTTATTTTTGGTTCTTATAGTTTCCTTCTCTTCTCCTTTTCTCTACTTCCTCCTCCCCACTATCCCACCTGATTCCTTTGGTTTGTTTCTTCATGTTGAGGAATAGTTCACTGATTATTTTTTTTTTACTATAGATGACTAGTGTTATAAATGTCTAAATATTGATTTGCCTGTGTCTCAAATTTTGGTGTCATGTTTTCTTTCTTTCTTTTTTTTTTTTTTATAGTTCAAAGTATCTAATTTCTCTTTTTATTTCTTCTTTGACTCATTGGTTATTTAGATGTCTGTTGTTCAATTTTCTAAATATGGGAATTTTCCAGAGATTCCCCTTTTTGACTATAATTGTCGATTTGTGTGTTACTCCCTGAAATGTTACCAGTTTTTGCTTTATGTGTTT
The DNA here is from genome assembly GCA_026018925.1 of Tupaia tana. Classification (NCBI taxonomy): domain Eukaryota; kingdom Metazoa; phylum Chordata; class Mammalia; order Scandentia; family Tupaiidae; genus Tupaia; species Tupaia tana. Next base: position 51,993,599 of record JAKSZU010000010.1, on the reverse strand, counting down.
TAAAACTCTGTTATTAGGTGCATAAAATGTAGGATTAATTACATGACCCATTTATCATAATGAAATATTTATTTCTGGTAATATATTTTGTCCAGAAATCTAGTGTGTCTGATATTAATATAGTCAGTACAATTCTGTTTTGATTATTTACATCAATATGTATATATTCTTCCTTCTTTTCATTTCTAACTTATTTGTATGTATGTATATGTAAGAGTTAAAGAGAGGTGGATGTGTAGATACAGAGCTAGATATTTTTGGTGTCGTCTCCTCATTTTGAAATCCTGCTGATCCCGCCTCACAGTTAGCAAGGATTACAGGGGCATGCCGCTGTATCTAATCTGTTTAGGTTGGTCCCGAACTGAACCTGGGCTTCCCATGAAGCATGCCGCATCACTCTACCACTTGTACCAGTATGTCTGGACCTATTTTTAAAGTGAATTTCATTTACCACATACAGTTGGTTCTTGTTTTTCCACCAACCTGACAATGTCTGCCTTTAAATTGGAGTGTTTGTATTATTCCTATTTAATATGACTATCGTTATGGCTACATTTGTGTTTATCATCTTGGTATTTGTTTCTCCTTGTCCTGTTCTTCATTCTCTCTTTTTTCTCTCTCTCTCTTTTTTCTTGCCCTCTTTTGTGTTTAGTCCAGTAATTTGATTTGTTTTACCACAGGGCATGTACAATCCCTAGAGAAAGACAGAGAAGGAAAATGAGAAATCACCCCCCAGAGGGATTGGCATGCATGCACACACACCAGGCATGATTTTCAAGCCACCAGGTCCAGGACTCCTACTGTGCTTGGCCATGTGGGAGCCCAGCACCTTAACCACCACACCACCCGCTGCCTCTAATCCATTATTTTTATTGGGTCATTGGGAAGTCATGATGCATTTTTGCTAGAAAAACAGAAAAATATGTCATGACTTCCCTGACAATCTAATATATTCTATGTTAGCTTAATCGCTCTCCCTTTTTAACTTTTATTGCTATTTTAGTGGTTGCATTAGGGTTTGTAGTAAATATCTTTCACTTGTTGTAGTTTGTCTTCATATAATACTATTTCTTTTCACGTACAGGGTAAGAATTTTATAATAGTAAACTTTTATTTCACTCTTCCTAATCTTTATGATAGTATTGTCATGTTTTAATGTTTTTAGAACTTTTAACTTTTGTTTATTTTCTTCTTGAATTGCCATTGGGTATATGTACTTAACCAGAGCCAAAAAAAGAGAGAGGGAGAAAGATAAAGCAATCCCTAATGGAACATAGGCACACCTCTATTCCTTCTCAGTTTCTTCATCCTCTCAGTTTTTTGAGCATGCATGCACATGCACATGTACCCCACATGTTTTTCAGTACACCGGGTCCAGGATTTAAACCACATGTGAGATCTGTCTTCTTTAACCACCAGACTATTTTGTTAGCCCTTGTTTATTTTCAGACAATTTTCTTAAAATGGGGCTAGCCCTTGTTTATTTTTCAGACAATTCTGTTAATATGGGAACCAGCAGGCAGTGTGTCATTAAGGTGTTGAACTCCCACCTGGCTGACTATGGTTTGAGTCCCAGATCTGGCAGCTTGCTTTGTCACTTTCTCTGTTCTCTCTCTGGTCACATTTAAAAAATAATAATTAATGAAATAGATAATTCTTTTAAAAATTGTTAGCCCATAATTCATATAACAGCATAGACATTTTACTTGCACATATAGTTTATAACCACCGAAATATATTGTTTCCATTTTTGTTTATATTGTCAAAATGTTTTGTAAAGAGATTTAAGTAATAAGAAAAAGGTATATATTTATTCATGTAATTTCCATTTCCAGATCTTCGTTTCTTTCAGTTAGAATCAATTTCCATATGGTATCATTTTCCTTCTGCCTAAAGGGCATTCTTTAACATTTCTTATATTTGGATTTTTGGTGATGAATTCTTTCAGCTTTCATATGTTTGAGAATGTTTTTATTTCACCTTTATTTTTTTCAAAGTTATTTTTACCTTATATATAGTTCTAGTTTGACAGTATTTTCCTCCCATGAAAGATGTCACCTTACTGTCTTCTTCACTTATATTATTGTTAATGAGAAATGTGATCCCTCATTTTTGTTTTTTGTGTATTGAATGTAATGACTGGATGGTTGCTACTGGTAGGTGTAGAATGGGGGATGGTGCTGAGCATCTTAACACACCTAACAGAACAAGTATCCTACAACCAAGAATTTTCCTTCTCAAAATACTAGAAGAGCCAGTGTTAGGAAACTCAGACCAAGGGGTTAGCAGATAGGTTGGTGGTTAAGGTGCTGGACTCTCACATGGCTGACCACGGTGTGAGTCCTGGCCCTGGTAACTTGCTTTTTCAGTCTCTCTCTTGTGAGCACACATGTGTGTCCTATTGCAAATTTTAAAATAATAATAACAAAGGAAATTAAATAAGTATTTCTTAAAAAACTAAAACAGTAATTTTTTAAAAAAATAAAGAAACCCCTATCTAAAGCTGAACATTTCTTTACTAGTCAGGCAAGACTTTTTGAGTACTCTGCAATTCTCCATAGTTTTTCTGCTCTAGGTGGTAAAAACAGACAGATGTATGTGCACGCCAGGTATTGTTCCCTCAAATCCCTTTCTCTCTTAATTCATTTAGATGGTTTTTTCCCCAGGAACTGACCTGGTGAACCCTCAAGGAGGACATGTGCAGAGTTCCAGGTTTCTCTGTAAAACTTTTTCTTCTGTCATATTTTGGTCTCTGAATTATTAACTGTTCTGGAATTCCCAAACTCTTAGCTCTCTCTCCTCCTCTTACTGGACTCCACTTCCCCTACATGCAGCAATAAATTGCTCTGATCACAGGATTCACCATCATTGTTTTCCATGTTGCAGAGGTCAGTATTTTTCATTTTTGATGTCAAGTGTTTTAAAAAGCATCATTTGATGCATTATGTCTATTTTTGTTGTTTTTCCAGACTGGAGGGTAAATCTAGTCCTTGTTTCTCTGTTGTCTTCTCCTTTGCATGGTTTTGAATGGAATCAGGCTGTCTTTTTATCCATTTCCTCCTTACCTAATTTGTCTTTTTGTTCACCTCAGTCATTGTTTAAGATATTCTGTTTAGGGTCCAGTCAATGGCAGGATGGTTAAAGTGGCTGGATCTTACATGGCTGGCTGTGCAGTCTGAGTCCTGGACCCTGTGGCATGTCCAAAATCTTGAAAAGAGAATGGAAGAGAAGGATGTGGTATGGCCATTCCTCCTGGGTGGTACTTTCTCACTTTCCCTCCCTTTTTTTTCTCTGTCTCTTAGGCGAGCTACAGCAAATTGAAAAATAAAGAAAATAAAAAGATCTTCTGTTTGTTACTGTTTTCCTAAATTTTATTATGTTGTACCTTGGTATAGTTTTATATTTCTTGTGATTGGATTTGATGGTCTTCTGTAATCTCTGCATTGATCATTTTCATTGAGATTGGAAATTTTTCTTTAAGTTTCCTTTGCTTATCCTCATTCACTCTGGGGCTCTAATTTGTAGGAAGCCACTTGAAGCTGACTCAGCCCACTGATGCTTTCTAATCTTTTCCTATGTCCTTCATTTAAAATAACTTCTAAAGTTTATAAATCATTTCTTCCACACTGTCTAACCTATTAGTCCTGTATGGTAGTCCAGTGATGTGGCTATTTCATCATCTCCTGGTTCCAAAATTTTATGATTTCTTACTCACATTTATTATATATCTCTGTAGCACACAGAATGGTTTTCAGACTATGCTTAAGGTACCTAAATATCAAATCAGGGATATTACTATATAAATAATTTTCATTGAGAACTTTATTATGTCTATTAAAGATTTCTTTCCTGAGCCCCTTTCACTTACCCTCTGTTACCACCCATTCCCCTACAGTCTCTAGTGTGTACACTTGTCCTCCCTTCCTGTTACAGCTTCGGATCTTCCCATTTCTACCATGGAGTACAGATATTCCATATGTATATTGAGCAGGGCCATAGAGTGTTTGTCTTTGATAGTCTGGCTTACTTCACTTAACATTAAATCTTATCTATTCATCTACTTTGTATTAAATAAGAGAGTCTCATTATTCCTTGTCACCAAGTATAATATATTGGGTTATCAGCAAATTCACGACATTACACCAGCTCTGGTCCCAATTCATGACTTTTTTATGTTTTTCTGTGCAAAAATGTGTCATGATTTTTCCCACAACCATAGATAGATAGATAGATGAATAGATACAGATAGAAATACATATATATATAATACATATACATATATGTTATAGACAGACAGACAGACAGACAGATTTAAGGTTTTTGCCATAGACCATGTGTGTTCACCAAAGAGATAGAGACAGAAAGTGAAAGATCACCCCCCCAAGGGTATGGCCACACTGCAATACCGTCTCCACCATCTCCTCAGTTCTCCTCTCAGGACTTTGGGTATGCACACTCATGCACCTAGTTGAGTTTTAAGGTGCCAGGTCTGGGAGTCAAACTTCAGTCAGCCTTGTGGGAGTCCGTACCTTTACTACCACGCCACCTGCCTGAAGCCACACTTTTCAATCCATTCTTCAGTTCTTGGATACTTAGGTTGATTCCATGTCATAGCGATTGTTAATAATGCTGTAATAAACATGGATGTGCAAGTGTCTCTCCAAATGAGTAAGTTCCTATCCTTAGGGTAAATACCAAAGAGTGGGATTATTGAATCACATGAAAGTGCTAGTTGTAGGTTTTTGAAAAACCTCCATATTATTTTCTGTAGTGACTGTACTAACTTGCATTCCCACCAGAAGTGTAAGAGGGTTCCCTTTCACCACAGCCTTGCCAGCACTTACCTTCTTTACTTTTCTTTATTAACCATTAACAAAAATCAAGTCAAAATTAAAGATCTAAATGTAAAATCTCAAGATAAAAAAACATCTTGTGGAAAACACAGGGGAAATACTTAAAGATATTCAAGTGGGGAAAAGGTTTCTTAAGTGTGACCCCTGAAGTGCAGGCAACAGTTCCAGAAATAGAGGGGCTTATCTTCCTTTGTCCTTTTAATTCTTGCCCAGGGTCTGAAAACTAATTTTTTCATGTTTTGTCATTGTTATCATTGTTTAAGATGGTAGTGTACATACCTTCCTTTTTACTACATATTGGTTGGAAGTGGAAACCTCTGGGTTGATTTTTATGTTTCAGATTATTTGCCTTTTCTGCAACATTGCCTAACTAGTTTTTCTTTTAATTTAAACCTGTTAATAAATACTGACCTGGACCAACAGTTGGCGTAATGGCTATGTTGCTGGACTCCCATGTAGTCGACCATGGTTCAGGTCCCAGACCCAGTGGCTTAAATTCATGCTGGTCCTGTGTGCAGGCATGCCCAAGATCCCGAGAGGAGAATGGAGGAGAAGGGATTGCGGTGTGGCCAAACCCCCTGGGGGGTGATTTCTCGCTTTCTGTCTCTCTGTGTTTTTCTAGTGAGCGCACACGCCCTATAGCAAAAACCTCTCCGAAAATATATACTTACATACATACATACATACTATACTGACTTTTCCTAGAACATTGTATTCATTTTAAACTGCAGATTTAGTTCTCAGTGTACTTAATTCTCTTTCCTTGTCCTCACATTTTATTGCTCCTTTCCTTTACCTGTTAGAGTGTCAGAGAATGACTAAGCCTGTCACTGATAAATGTGTTTTAGGGAATATTTGAGTTAAAGATAAATCACAAGTTATGGTGAAAAATTAATCATAAATTCATCTTAAGGTTGATTAAACCTCAGAAAATCCCCAGAATATTATTCTACCTTCTATAAAATTATCTGGCTACTCCTATTCTACTTGAAACTAGTTTTGAAAGTTCTTAGCTAAGACACATTGTTCATTTATATATAATTCATAACATTGTAGTAATTTTTTGGTAGTATTTCCGTTTTGTTCTTTATAGTATCTTGAGTACATTGTACATACAATAGAATTTTGTGGAGAAATCTATATATTATTTCTTTTTTTTTTAATTGCTAGGGGACACATGTATTCACCAGAAAGAGACAGAGAAAGAGACAGACAGGAGAAAGCACCTCCCAGTGAGCTATGCTCATGTTGTAATCCTTTCTTTTCTCTATTCTTTTAGGATTTGGGGCATATGTGCACACACCTGGCATTTTTTCGAACCATGGTGATCCATTTGGGATCTGGCTCCCTACGCCCTAGGCTATGGGGTAGCTCTCCATGTATTACTTCTACTAAGACTTTTTGGATGGGAAAAAGGTTGTAAGTTGAGGCATATTATAAAAAGAATTTTAAACTTTTAGACATTAAAAAATATTTAAGAAATAACTTTAACGAAAGCTTTTAGTACCTTATAATTTACTTTTCATAAACAAAGGCAGATGTTTACACTATAATTGAAAGAATAGCATATCTTGCTAATAATTGTGTGAAAATATTTGACTTGTAGTTTGATTTTGCCTTTGGCACCATGCCTATTTTTTTCTTTCTGTGTTTTTTCCAGTTCCTGTGGATTATTTTAAGTCTTCTTTTTCTTTGTCTGCATTTCTTATCTCTATCTTGACCATTTTTAAATTTTCAGCCTGAAATTTTACTGTTTTGAGGGATATGGTTTTTGTGAGGGTGATATTTTCAAGCGTTACTGATGTTTGCTTCTGAAGTATGGGGTATGACTGAAAACCTGTAAAGGAAACATGGCTTGGAGACATGTACTATCTTGAAGAGAAGGAACAGAATCCATATGTGGGAAGAAACAAAAGTATTAATGTAGAAAGGACAAATAGTAATTAACATATATTAAGTTTGTTTCACCCTGGTTGGGCTTTCTTTTAAGATTTTATCTATGCTTTTAGTAATAATTGTTTTAATAGAAATTTTATTTAAAGGCAGTTGCAATTAAATATCTTTGTCAGTAATTGTAAGGCAACAAATAAAGTTATTAAAATGAGATCGTGGGACCAGCAGTTAGCGTAATGGCTATGTCACTGGACTCCCACGTAGTCGACCACAGTTTGAGTCCCGGACCCGGTGGCTTAAACTCAAGCTGGGCACATGTGCATGCGTGCCCAAGATCCCGAGAGGAGAATGGAGGAGAAGGGATTGCAGCGTGGCCATCCCCCCTGGGGGGTGATTTCTCGCTTTCTGTCTCTCTGTCTCTCTCTGTCTGGCGAGTGCACGCGCCCTATAGCAAAAACCTTTCCCCAAAAAAAGAAGAAAAAAATGAGATCGTATGACTCATTCCAAGAAATGTATTCTGGGGGCCAGCTGGTGGTGCGGTGGGTAAGCAGACGGTACATGCAAACTGTAGGGTTCACGTTCTTGACCTGTTGGCATGAAAAACACTCCTGGTGTGTGTGTGCATACAGAAAATTCCAAAAGGAGAGTTGAGAAGGGATTGTGGTCTGGTCATTCCCTTGGGGGGATGCTTTCTCACACATGCATTCATCCTCCCTCATTCCAAACTCCAATGAGCACATGTATCCTATAGCAAAATTTAAAAAATAAAAATCTAGTCCTAAGCAATTACATACAGGTATGCAACACTTAATAGGGACATGTTCTGAGAAACGGGTCATTACGTGATTTCATTGTCTTGGAAACATCAGAGAGTCTGCATTCACACACCTAGATGGTAGAGACTACTACACACCTAGGCTGTGTTGTATAGCCTATTATTGGGTTGTCTGGAAAGTCATCACACATTTTTGCATAGGAACATACATCACCTAATAAAATCTTAGAGGAACACCCCTGTATACACTTGCCATCATTGACTGAAATCATGTTACGTGGTGCATAACTTTATTTCACATTGCATATATCAGTAATGTGGTTTCTGAGCATTAAATCATAAATTAGAACGTACGTACCAGGGTCTCTTAAAAGTATGTGGAATATTCATGCTATTAAAAAACTAAGCATGTGCTTCAACATTTTTTTTGCACTAAAATAATTTTTTACTTTGATTCCATTTTTTAAATAAACTTTTTGAAGTCCTTTTGTTTAGTGAAATATATGGTATTTCAAAAAACGTGGTCATCTTTTGGCAATATTTACTAAAAGATATGGTTGTTCTAAAACATGATTAGAAATTTTGAAAGATTGTTTTGGTTATTCTCAAATTTGGAATGTCATCTGGTCTGTCGTGAAAAGATTTGAGAAAAGTTCTAGTGAATTTTTCTTGTAATAATAACCTAATAGAAATTGAAGTAGTATAAAAATACAATGAAAGACAAATATTACGTTAGAATATTTGTTGGAGATTTACACACCTGCTCGAAGATAAAAATGTTTATTTATTAATTTGTGGACAATTAGTTTAATCTCATTGCATTAAATACACTTTGGCAGAATAAGTGAACCTAATGGATCTTTTTTCCTTTTTAATGTAGGCTATTCTGTGAACAACAGCTGATTAAAAATGTCACATTTCCTTATGAAACATTTAAAGTTCAAAGCACATTTTGTAATAGATTAATCTTCTGAGATTAATAGGAGGTGGGATGGTTTTAAGCTATCTCAGGCCTTTTATTTTATCATTGTTCCAAATGCAATGATTTGAATTCTTAATTATTAGAACTCCCATTACATTGATCAAACCCATGATTGCCATGTGACTTTGTGCCTGGATTTTTAGCTCAAACTTTTATGTATGTATATATGTGTTTATTTTTATTTTATTTTTGAGAGGTTTTTGCGTTAGGTTGCCTGAGCTCACCAGAGAGAGACTGGACAGTGAGAGGGAAAGTGAGAAATCACTCCCCAGGGGGCATGACCATGCCACAGTCCCTTCCGCATTCCTCTCCCAGGTCTTACGCATGCATGCACATGTTCCTGGGGGTGATTTTCAAGCCACAGGGTCTGGTACTCAAACCGTGTTTGGCCTTGTGTGAGTTCAGCGACATAAGTGCTATGCTATCTGCTTGCTCCTAGCTCACTTTTAAGTATCCTATTCCAGATGGCTGCATTAGGGACTAAGTGTGAATTGTTAAGCCTTTATTTGAAAATGTCATTCCATATGACCCTAACTATTAAATAAAATGAAAAGAAATACATGGGGTTGTTTATTGTGTCTAGAGTTTTTCATGTTGCCAGGGGCTTGTGTGTTTGCCAAAGAGAGAGAGAAATAGTCATACTGCCCTCCCATTTTCTCCGTTTCTCCATTTGTTTGGGATATTGGGGGACACACTCAGACCTGACTCAGTGTCTTTCAAGGGTCAGGACTCAGACTATAGCCAGTGAAATCTGGTTTCATTAACCACAGAGCTACAGGACCTGCCCAAGACATCTTTCTTTAAGGTGGATGTAACATGTAGAGAATATAGAAAAAGACATAATTATATTACTTCTTAAGCATTAGCATTATAGTTCAATTTTTTTTAATGTGTCATTAATGTTCAGTGAGTTACAACAAATGAGTTGTTATTTTTTTCCTCAGCGGGGACAATCCTTGATTCTTCCTGGAAGAATTTTTGTGTGTGTATGATTTTAGAGATCCTATTTGTGTTCATTTCCAATTTCTCTAGAATTGTTTTTTTTTTTCTCCCATCAATTTCAGTTTTAGCTATCATTTTTTAGAGCAATACTATGATTTTTATAGATAAAGATTTTCTCCAAGTTGGGCAGTTTACTCTTATATTACTGTAATTTTTTTAAAGTCCTATTTTTGGCAACCGTCTAAAGTCTGGCTGTCTACCAAGAGCGAGGGGAAATCTTTGGCAATTTCAAAACAATGCTTCTTTCATTAAACAGAATAATCTTTTATGTACTTAGAAGTAAGACAGTATTGATTATAGAAGCTTTGAGCTCTAAAGATAAAGATTGGAATACTTTAGCTTGTAGGCTGTGGCATTGTAATTAAGTCTTGGAATTTCATGTGAGATTTGAAACCACACTATGTGCTAATTGCCTCAAAATGGAATGAAAATAAGCATATGTACAGCACTTAGTTGTTAAGACGATAGGCCCTTATAGAACTCAAACGAATTAACAAATCAGCTACTGGAATATTTCTATTTCAATTTATTTATTTATTTCAGGCCAAGCAGTCATTGCTTAAGAAAATCTCTATTAGTAAATATAATTAAGATAGGGAAAATTTACAGACATTATGATGACATTGTACATTTTTCTGTGCTATTCATTGTATCTTTGAAATTGTATAGAGAGTAGACATACATAATCATGTATTTGCAGAAGCAAATCTATATTCTGCCATATTTACTGAATATATTATAGAATCTTCATAAGTTAATATGATTTAACCCTGTCTGTTCTGTTTTCTCTAGCCTTCAAAGTAAAATTACATTTTTCTTAACATCCTTATGGAGGACTGTAGGTACTATTAAATTCACCCATTTAAAGCATAAAATTCAGTGGTTATTAGGGTATTTGCAGAGTTTTGCAGTCATCACCATAATCTAATTTTAGACCATTCACATTACATAAAAAGAAACATTGTACCTATTAGCAATAATCCTCCATGCCCACTGAATTTAATCTTATATCTACATCTTTCATAATAGCTTCAGTGGTATTCAGGTATTGTGGCTACAGATGATAAATTTGTTCTTATTGGACATATAATGAATTTGCGTCTTTCTTAGCTGACCTTTCTTAGAGGTTTGTTTGTTTTTAGGTTTTTGCCATGAGCACGTATACTCACCAGAGAGACAGACAACATGAGAGATTACTCCCCCACAAGGGGGGATGGCCACACTGCAATCCCTTCCCCTGCAAGTCTCCTCCTGGGACTTTGGGGCACGCACGCACGCACGTACACACACACACACACACACACCATACACACACTTGCACACTCAGCATGCTGCTGAGTGCATTTCAAGCTGCTGGTTCCAGGGTTCATATTGTGGTCAGCCATGTAGGAGTTGAGCATTTTAGCCACCATGCCACCGATTGGCCCCTGTAATGGAAGTTATAATAAACTTATTTTGATTTATTTCTCTTGCCTGTTTCCCTATTGCAAGTATTCTAAAGAAATTAAGCTTTTGTTCTCGTTTATTTCTTCTGTACGTAGTACTACCTTATTTGGGGACCAGTTCTTTGTTGAATAGTTTGTTTTTCTGATTTGGGTGAATGACATACAGTAAATGAATATATGTCAAATATGAAAACTGTATTTGGAGTCTGCCTCTGCCTCATGACCTAGTAGTTAAGGGAGTCAGATCCCACATGGCCTACTGCAATTCGAAATCCCTGCTGCCATGGCTTAAAAACACACTAGGTATGTTTGCGTGTGTGGCCAAAATCCCAACAGGAGGGACAAATGAAGGGAGAGAGATTGCAATATGACTATGCCCCACCAAATCGTACTTTCTCTCTCTTTTTCTTTGTCTTTCTCTGGTGATTGCATATTCTCTCTGGCAGTTAAAAAAGTTATATTTAGTTAAATGGGATGAGAAATGAGAAAACTACCTCCTTTTTTAGTACTTAATCTGGAAGGAAAATTCTTTTATAATTTCATATTTACTGTTGCTCATTTTTAGGCCAGTATATTTTTCTCACCTACGTAATAAGGGTCTTTAGATTGTAGCCTTTTGAAGCTATAATTGCTTTTCTTCTACCTCTTGGAATTGTTTCTTTTTTTAGAGAGAGATTTTTGCTATAGGGTACGAAATGTGCTCCCCAGAATGTGAGAAGTCACCCCTCCGGGGATGGCCACACTTCAATCCCTTCTCCTCCATTCTCCTCTTGATAGTTTGGGCACGCATGCACATGTGCTCGGCATGAGTTTTAAGCTATTTGGGACTGAAACTGTGGTTGACTATGTGGGAGTCCAGCAATAAAGCCATTATGCCATCTGCTGGTCCTGGAAATAGTTTTTTAAAATCTAAACTTGTAGGACATATTCTTGTTATCATTTCCATTAACATTGTTTTTAGGTGACCGGGCATGCTTACAAATTCTAAATAGTTGAACATGTTCTGAAGGATAGATTGTTGTTTATCCAAGTTGGGTTCTTCTCTTCTATAGAGATTTCTGGCACAAGTTTTTCTTTAAATTGTGATACATCCTTGAATACTTTCTCTGTAATTCTTTCCCATCTTCCTCTGCAACATCCTTATCTGAAACATCTTTTCTTTACCCCTTCCATCCACCCTCTACCTTCCACTGCTCTCCCTTACAGACTCGGATATGTACACTTATCCTCTCTACTGTTATGTCTTTGGATTTTTCCATTTCTTCCACAAAGTGTAGACATTCAGTATATATTGAGTGAAGATACACAGTGTTTGTCTTTTAAAGTCTGGCATACTTTGCTTACCATTAAGTCTTCTATATTTGACCTCTCTGAGTCCAATGACAATATCTCATTGTTCTTTATTGCTGAATAGTATTCCATATGTGTCACAAGTCTTTAATCCAGTCATCAGTTCCAATTCAGGCACTTAAGTTGATTCCATACCTTCAGAATTGTGAATAACACTGCTATCATTTGGTAAATACCAAGGAGTAGAATTACGATGTCATACTGTAATTCTATTTGTAGGTTTTTGAGGAACGTCCATATTGTTTTCCATAGTGGCTGTACCAGTTTACATTTCTACCAACAGTGTAGGAGGGTTCCCTTTTTACCACAGCTTCCATATCTGCATGTCTGTGTATTTTAACACAGATAAGTATTACTGATGAGCTTTTAATGTTTAGTGTTCCTTTATAGGTGCTATTTTAGTTTGTTTTGTTTTAGAGACAGGGTCTCATCTTGTGCCCATCCTCCTATATCCTCAGCCTTTCAGCAGGGATTGCAAGCACATGCCTTCATGCCCAAATTTTCCTAGTTTTATTTTTATTTTAATCTGTCATGGTAGTGACTGATGTTTTCAGGTAGACTATCGTGTTCTAATGTTCTCAGATGAGCTGAACTGGGACTGTGTTTTGTGGGAACTTTGTTATACAGTACGTAGACATTGGTAAGAATCAGGACGTCCACTGGCACATTAGTTTCACAGATGCTTCCATAATACTTAGTGTACTCTTGGGTATATTAAATTATCATATCCAGACAGCAATCCTGAAACATGCCAGTCTTATAGAGCCATATTTTTGAGAACTAAAGCAAGGCAGTAGTGAACCATATCTGACATGCCATGTTAATTTCCATAACTATCATTACTGAGGGTATTAGTATTTTGAAAGCATAAAGCATCTCAATATAGCTACACAGTTAAATTTTAAAAGAAAGATTTAAAAAAAAATGTCTACCCTCTTACTGGTTTACAGTCATAAGAACTGACTTTCTTCAGTGCCATTTGAGTCATTTAAAAAATAATGATACACATCTTTCTTTTTTCTCACTAGGTATTATTAAATGTTTATTTCACTGTGCAATATGTTAAAACAATATTTTGAATTATTCTATTTGTGTCTGGTGTTCATGTTGTGAATGAAAACTTAATTCTGCCATTTCGTAGCATATTTACATATACAAATGATTTTTGCCTTAAGTAGAAAAGAAACAGCTGACAGAGACATAGGTTAATTTGCTTTTTAAAATTGCAGCAAACTGTTCTGTGGTTCTTTTGTGTGTTGGGGCTATTTTGTAGAGAAAGAATCTGTCAAGCAATATTTGAGGGACATTGGCCTTTTATACTCCTTTCTAAATAAACTTAAACAGAAACTTGTATGTCCAAGATTAAAATATTTCTTTCTGAATTCTCACCTGCAAATAATTGATTATGGAAGAACACATTTTTAATCCCTATACTGCCTCCTTCGAACACAGTTTTTAGATTGTAGATAAACTTCCCAACTCAGTAATTAACTGAACTCAGTCATTGCACCCTATATCATGTGATTTTTTTTTTTTTTCCAGTGGAATACATTATTAGAGCACTTACACAGCCAGTCTAGCTGCAGCAGCCCAGGCGGCAACAGCAGTGCCATTTTTCACAAAGAAAATGTTGAACAGGAGCCAAATGTTTGGTGGCAGTCTGTTGCTAGGAAATCAAGGTCCTGAGGCGATTAATGACAAAGCAAGCAATAACAAGAAGGCAGAATTACAGATTTAAAAGAGAAAAAAGTGGTTGGTGTTATAATTACCCAAAGAAATCCGCACTCATTAAATTGGCTGTTTTTATGATTGACTTTAATTGGAGGTTAGCTCAGATATTTAGCTCCTTTCCCACCCCTTTAAACACACACAGGCACATAATCTGTAGAACTGCAGACTTGTTTTTCTAAGCATTGAGAGGAGCTTGCCCTGTAATTTGATCCCCACTGACAGATGCATTTTCTATGCTGCCATTTTGAATTAACCTATTGTAGAACAATTTTCTTCAGCCCTGTTGAATAAAACATCCAGTCTGATTACCTCCGATGGATTTGATAGAGTAAAAGAATGTACTTCTCATTGAAGTAGATTGTTTGCGTAGACTTTACTGATTTTGAACTCTGCCAATAAGCACAATCATTTGTAATAAATTTTCAAAGAAATTGTGGGGGAAAGGTAATGAGAGTCACCCTTTTATATTTAATGTTTGGGCACCTGTATCAAAGTAATATTATTCTTTCAAGACAGTGTTACTTTTCCAAAAAGATTTTTATGTGAGTGGAGGAAAAAATTCTGAATCTTCAGTCAGACTATTACTATTTTTAGTAATAGACTGTCATATTTACTTAAACATGCATGCTCTCCCTCCCTACCAACAGTATTTTAATTTAAAAACTCAATAGTATTTAAAGTACCCAACTACAACAGCTATTTTTATATGTAAAATATTTAACCAAAATGCTATAAATTGACTTTTTTTCCATTTTTGAGGTAGTTATAAGAAATCCTTTATTAAATATAGCGCCGATTAAGCATATTACTAGAAAAGCATCAGTCTTTCAAGTATAATACTAGAGAAAGCATCACAGTTTATTTACCTTTCAGAGGCTTTAAAAATAAAGTTATATGATGCCACTGCTCTCCAGATTTCTAATCAAACCCTGGAACAAAAGAGCCCAGCACATTCTATCTGACAATACACACACTGCTAATCAGATGCCAATGCCAAGCTGTCTGCTTTGTTAAATACTTAGGTTCCTAGAGGCAGGAAGACAGCTGCTATGAGTATGATGAAATTTGGTAGTTCAATCTATTTTTTGCTACCCTTGGGCTACCCAGATACCGTTAATTTAGACCACCCCAATTGGTACACTTTGGGGAGTTTTTTAAAGAGTTTGTAATTAAAATGATAAAACATCATTATTACATTGAAGACCTTCTGTAAGTTTTACATTTGGCAGATACCTACTGAGATAACCCCAGCATGTAATTTTCAATGATGTAATGGCTATAATTGCATTTGGGGGGAAAAAAAAGAGCGACAGAGACAAAACTATAGGAGGCAAGTGCTTTCCATTAAAAGAGTTTTGAAATCTGCTCCCATTTCATTTAAATCTACTTCTATCCCAAAATTGCCTACCTATAATTGATTGTAGCAGCCATAAACCTTAAGATGTTAAGATGCTTTTTTTTTTTTTTAATTTATCAACCCAGATACTTCCACCAGGGGGAGAAAGCTAAAAACATAAAGTCCTTAACTGATGATGAAAAAAAAAAAAAAAAAAAAAAAGTTGATTGTACTGCTAGATCACACTGCCTTTTAGGACATGATTCTGAAAATGTTGTGAAATCTGTAGGTTTAACACACGATTAGATGTAAATAAAATGAAAACTTCCATTCTCTGGTGGTTTTGTGGGGGTAGGAGGGAGTACAAATAAGAAACCTGAAGAATTTTATTATTTCTCTGTAGTTTCTAAATTTATTTGAGAAGCTCTCTTGCTGAAGTTGAATGCTTTTGATATGTGAAACCTATTATATCATATAGCTATCATAAAATGTCTATGCAGACCTAATAATCACATAATTGATATAGCAGACTTAATAACCTCTAAGGTAGTTTTCTGGTTTTTTTTTTTTTTTTTTTTGTCAATACAGTATATTTTTGGTGTTAATATCTTTCTAGTGAACAATTAAAAATTCCCCATCCGTGGGGTCAGCAGGTGGCATGGTGAGTAAGGTGCTAGACTACCATGTGGCTGACCGTGGTTTGAGTCCCAGATCCAGAGGCTTGAAACACCCTGGGCACCTGTGCTGCGTGCATGCCCAAAATCCTAAGAAGAGAATGGAGAAGAAAGGATTATGGTGTGTCCGTTCCTCATGGGGGATGATTTCTCACTTTTCCTTTCTTGAGAGTACATGTACCCAATGGCCACAAAGAAAAAAAATAAATAAAAGGCAAAGAAAAAGTTTTATCCCAAACTACTTTTTTTTTTTTTTTTAAGAACAATTTACTTATTTGACCAGGAAGAGAGAGGGAAAATGAGTAAGCAAACCATCAGATCCAACACTCAAACCGTGGCCTGCCATGTGGGAGTCCAGCACTTTAATCACCATGCTACCTACTGGCCCCAATCCCAAACATTTTTTTTTTTTTTTTTGGAGAGTTTTTTTTGCTGTAGGGCGCGTGCACTCGCCAGACAGACAGAGAGAGACAGAGAGACAGAAAGCTAGAAATCACCCCCCAGGGAGGATGGCCACGTCGCAGTCCCTTCTCCTCTGTTCTCCTCTCGGGATCTTGGGCACGCACGCACACGCGCCCAGCGTGAGTTTAAGCCTCCGGGTCTGGGACTCGAACCGTGGGCGATTGCGTGGGAGTCCAGCGACATAGCCATTACGCTAACTGCTGGTCCCCAATCCCAAACAAGTTTATAGGTTCCTTCCTTTGGAAAATATTTTCTCCATGCACAAAATAGGTGTTAAGACTAGAATCCTGGATTGGCCCTATAGCCTAATGTTTAAGGGGACCAGATTCTACATGGTCAACCACAGTTTGAGTCCCACTCCCAGTGGCTTGAAAAACACTCTGGGAACATAGGTGTGTCCAAATTACCAACAGGTTGGAAAAATGGAGAGGGATTGCAGCTTGAGTACCACCCATGTGAAGAGAGGATGCCTTCACCCTCTCTCTCTTTCTTTCTCTCTGATAAGCACATGTGCCCTCCAGCAATTAAAAAAAAAAAGATAAAAGCTTACTTTGTTCACTGTAAACGACACCAAAGTTGATGTCATAATCTTGCATGTTATAGAATAACACCATGGAAAAGATAATTAGAGAACTTCTTAGGTATTTGTTCTCTAATCTAGAATTCTAAATTGAGAGATTATAAATCCTTAGTGCTAGCAACTTTTAAGCAGGAAGTCTTCTGACAGTTTAACTTTCAAGCAATGACTCTTTGAGTTTTAGTGTTCATTTCATAAAGAATCATGATTTTTAATTTTTAAACATTTCAATATTAAAATAAATGATGGGAAAGGGAAGTGGTCAGCTACAAAGGGCAGTTTTTTAGAGTGATAATATTGTTCTTTGTGTCGCTACAGTGGTAGATACATGATTCTATGCATTTGTTAAAGCCTATAGAACTGTACAACATAAGGAATTACCTTTTTTAAAAAATTACTATAAAGATGCATGTGCCCACCAGAGAGAGAAAGAGAGAAGGAAAGGGAGAAAGCACCTGCCCCCACCCCAAAGGGGCATGATCATACCGTAATCCCTTTTCCTCCATTTCTCTGTGATTTGGGGCACACTTGCATCAAGTGTGCTTTTCGTGCTACTAGGGCTGAAACTTTTTTGTTGTTGTTTTAGAGGTTTTTGCTGTATGGCATGTGCACTTGCCAGAAAGACAGAGACAGACAGAAAGTGGGAAATCATCCCCTAGGGGGGATGGCCACTCCACAATGCCTTCTCTATTCTCCTCTCAGGATCTTGGGCACGCATGCACACGTGCCTGGTGTGAGTTTGAGCCACTGGGTCTGGGACTCAAACCGCTGTTGACTACTATGGGAGTCCAGCAACATAGCCCTTATGCCAACTGCTGGTCCCCTGGGGCTGGGATTTGAATGGTGATTGGCCATGTAGGATTCTGTTTCTTTAACCACTAGGCTATAGGCTAGCCTACAGGGAATTAACCTGAATGCGTTTTTTTTTTTTAATGTTAAGAATCCTAGGATAGAGTATAAACTATGATAAAAGAATCTCAGCATGTTAAAATTTATGATAGAACCTCTCCAAAGGGGTGAGAGAAAAAGAGCTAACTTAAGTAACTTTGGAAAGTGGTGTTGGTTGTCTAGAAAATGCAAAGCCAAAGACAAAGGACGCTATAGGAACACTGTATGCTGGTTGATAAATTTGTTTCTCCTAGGGTTGTGGGTTAGTAATTCTGAGCCCACTTTGTACATATGCTGGTGTTGAACAAACAAGTAAATGGATGAAGTATGGTAGAAGCCAGATTTCTTGCCATCAGAAAGGGATGTTACAAGTAAAATAAGCTGGGGCTAGAGCTAGAATGAACTCATGGTACTGAATTATGTAAGTACGAACTTAGGTTTTGCTTAATATGTATATTGTAGATGGGTAGGTGTAAAAATAAGAGAGATGTATGTATATGTGGATTAGTGTACATTATTACATGTCCTAGCTCTGTCCATTGAACGGACTTAGGGACAGCGATAACCTGGTAGCAACAAATATTTCCAACATCCAGTTTTATAAATCCTATTCAACAATAAAAGGATCCAGGCTCCATGAAGAAATGTGATTTTATGGCTGAGTGAAAATAACAATGTAAGCATGAATGTCTTAGAGTTGCCAGAAGGCAAGGGAATATTTTTAAAAATAGGTAAGATGGGGGCCAGCAGATGGTGCAATGGTTATGTTGCTGGACTCCCACATGGACATTTTGGTCCCTGACATGGTGGCTTGAAACTCAGGTTGGGCATGTGTTCATGGGCTCCCAAAATCCCAAGAGGAGAATAGAGGAACAGAGATTGCAGCGTAGCCATACTCTCTAGGGGGTGACTTCTCGCTTTCTGTCTCTCGTCTGTTTCTGTCTTTCTAGCAAGCGCACACACCCTATAGCAAAAAAATCTCTCTAAAAAGAATGTAATAATAAGATGGGGCACACCAAAAGGGACACATAAGCCAACATGAAAGAATTTCTATTGGCCAAGGCTGAAATAATTTGAGCAGCAAAATAAAACATGTAACATTGGATTAAGGTTAGATTATAAGAAATTTACATTAATTTCATGATGATATAAATTGAAAAATGTGGGAGAAGAGACAAATTTTCCTTATAGAAGAATTCCAAATAACATAATTTCCCCTCCAAAAAAATAGCTTTTACCTCCCTTTTTATTGTAGATATGGGCTCAGTTTAGTAATTCAGGTCCAGAGAATTGAGTTTGGGAAAGGGAGTTTGCGTTTCTCTACTATTCCCAGTAGAGAAACGTGGTCAACAGCTTTGTTAACCAACTGATGGAGATTAACTTCACCAATGAGAAGTAATATTGGTATGAGGAGTTGGAAAATACCACATCTTCCATAGTCTTCTCCCAAACCCATTACCTAAATTTAATAATAAAGAAAACATCAGAAAAGTCCAGACTGGTGGGCATTCTACAAAATACTGTAAGAGTACTCCTCAAAACTGTCAAGGTTAGGGACCAGCAGATGGTGGTATGGCTAAGGCGCTGGACTCCCACATGGCCAACTGTGGTTTAAGTCCTGGACCTAGTGGCTTGCTTTCTCACTTCCTCTCATTCTCTCTCTCAAGTGCACATGCCCTATAGCAAACTTAAAAATAATAATAATAAAATAAACAGGCAGTTTTTAAAAAAACTATCAAGGTTATAAAAATTAAGAAAAGACTAAGAACTTGTCACTGACAGTAGGTGACCATGGACATGTGACAGCAACATGCAATGTGGTTTCCTGGACTAGATCCAGAATAGAAAAAGAACATTGGTGTAAACCTGGTGAAATGTGAATAAAGTATGACTTTAGTTAATAGTAGTACACCACCATTGGTTTCTTAGTATGGGCAAATGTATCATAGTAATATAAGATGTTAACTAACATTATGGCAAATGGAAACTCTTATTTTATATTTGCGATTTGTTGTATATCTAAAATTATCCTGAAATATAAAAATTATGCTTTTTTTTTTGTTTGTTTGTTTTTTTTTTTTTTTTGGAGAGGTTTTTCACTATAGGGCGCGTGCGCTCGCCAGACAGACAGAGAGAGACATAGAGACAGAAAGCGAGAAATCACCCCCCAGGGGGGATGGTCACGCCGCAATCCCTTCTCCTCCATTCTCCTCTTGGGATCTTGGGCACGCACGCACACGCGCCCGGCGTGAGTTGTAAGCCACCGGGTCCGAGATGCGAACCACGGTTGACTACGTGGGAGTCCAGCAACATAGCCATTACGCTAACTGCTGGTTCCCTAAAAATTATGCTTTAAAAACCAAGAACATTTGTGTACCACCCACCCACAAAGAAATTAAGTATTATCAGAATCTTTGAATCTCTAGGGCCCCTCATGATCCTATCTCTCCATTCCAAACCATTATCCTGGATTTTATTATTATTGTATTATGCTTTGCTTTATAACCACATCTCTCTCTCTCTCTCTCTCTCTTTTAAGAGAGATTTTTGCTGTAGGTTGCATGCGCTCACCAGAGAGACAGAAAGTGAGAAATCACCCCTCAGGGGGTTGGCCACGGCACAGTTCCTTCTCCTTCATTCTCCTCTTGGGATTTTGGACACACACATACATGATCTAGTGTGAATTTCAAGTCTCTGGGTCCTGGACTCAAACTGCAGTCGACTACATGGGAGTCCAATGACGTAACCATTACAGCATCTGCTGGTCCCTCTACCATATCTCTTAAACTTTTATGTAAGTTTCCCTTTCTTTGTCATCTCTGCTATACAGATCTATCTTGTGATATTGGTTGTGTCTTTTATAGTGTCTACTACTTTGTTTTACTTGTCCATTAAGGTCTTTTATTTTTAAGAATTATTTTACTTTATTTATTTATTTTAATTTTACTAGAGAGAGACAGAGCAGGTGGGGGGGGAGTGAAAAAGCAACCCACCAGGTCTAGGACTTGAGCCACAGTCAGCCATGTGGGAGTCCAGAGCCCTTAACCACCACATCACCTGCTGGCCCCTCCATTGAGTTTTAATATCTATCACTTTCATTTTCATTTTTTTGAAATCAGTTTCTTCATCAATTTTGATAAAAACTTTTTCCTCATATTTACAATCTTTTGTACCTTTAAATATATTAAAATTTGTGTATGTGTGCCTAGCCTAATATTTCAAACTTCTGCAGTTTTCACCTTGGTGTCTATTTCCCGTGGCTCTTACTTGGGCTGTTTTATTTTCCTGCATGTTAGCTTGTATTCATTATTTGTGGTAATTTCTGAGTCTGAGATGAAGATATGTCTGAAAAGAGTGTATTCACATTTGAATCTGCCAAAAGCCTGGGGATACTGTCAACCTAGGAACACATTCAAATAAATTTGGGGCTTAAAAAGCTTTGTGGTCTGCATAGGTAGCACAAATTCCAGATTCATAAACTTACATGAGGGTAGTCTTGTGAAGATTTTTTTTTATTAATTTATTTTACATTCATTCACTGAGCATCATTACAGCATATTTTTACTTCCCTTGCGTTAAGATTGAAGCAAGCTAATCTCCTTGCTCATTCCTTCTGTAGGGTAAGCATAATTCTATTCCATTTTTACACGAGCGTGTAGCTCGTTAGGGTCCCAACTTTACGTGATGGTGTCTAATTGTACTCCCTCTCATCGATACTGTAGGATTTATCTCTTCAACCCTGGGCTCAGGAGTGTGCTGGTAAATATTTAAAAACTGGCTCTTGGGGAAAAAAGGTCCTGATTTGTCGTATTTTCTGATTTAACACTGTGGCTGATTTCAAGCTACCAAAGTGAAGTCACAAACGTGATGGTGGGAAAAGATATGTATAGTTGGCTTTCTCAAGCCAAGACACCACTGCCAGTTCTGTACATGGCTGTGAAAACTGAAGCTCAATTCACAAGGCTTGACATATTCCCCTGAATGAGAAAGACAATGAGTATTTGCTTACCTTCCTCAATTTATATTTTTGTTTTATCCCTCACAGTATTCTCTGTTGATCCACTAATAGATGTCAAAAAATACATTATTTCATTTTCTTTTTTTTTTTAACTCATTGTTGTCATTTTCAGCAAAGGGGCTATATTAGGGCACCTACTTAGCTTTACTACTGCTAGAGATGGAAATCCTTTTTATTTGCAGATATAATTTATTTTTTTAATTTATTTTTTTTTTGAGAGGTTTTCGCTAGAGGGCGCGTGCACTCGCCAGAAAGACAGAGACAGAGAGATAGAAAGCGAGAAATCACCCCCCAGGGGGGGATGGCCATGCCGCAATCCCTTCTCGTCCATTCTCCTCTTGGGATCTTGGGCACGCACACACATGCGCCTGGCGTGAGTTTAAGCCGCCGGGTCCAGGACTTGAACCGCAGTCGACTACGTGGGAGTCCAGCGACATAGCAATTACGCTAACTGCTGATCCCTTAATTTTGGAGAAATAAAGAAAAGTACAGAGAATACTAAAAATCACCCATAATCCTATCATACATGTTTATTTTATGTGTAAGTATGTGTCTCTTTGAGTTTTTATATAATTTGCATCATAATATGATTTTTGTTTTTTAATATTTAATGAGTTGTTCATGACATTAAATATTCCTCCAAACTACCCCATTATATTATGAACATAAACATAAAAATCTGCAAAAATAACAACTTGTATAATCCAAAAATCCTATCCTTGTAAAGTTTTAAAATAATTTTGTCAACATTCGTCATCATAGCATTATTAATAGTTTCAAAGCATTGGAAATTGTGTGACTGGCTATTCATAAATGATTGAATAAAAACATATGAACAGTAAAGTACTATATTTATGATAGTGCCTTTTTTTTAAATAAACAAATGCAGAAAGATGTCCAGGAAACATTACATAAAGCAAAGTGTAGATATAGTGCTACTGCTAATGTATAAAAAAAATAAAATATTCATATATGCAGAAAGGATAAAGCAGAAAACAAAATTAGTTACAGGAGGTAAAAGGGAAAGTGAAGTATAAGAGACATAGAAGTGAGTGACACTTCTTGTATCTTTTTTGATATAGTTTCATATTTTGAAATGTTAATGACCTACATATTCAGAAGGTTAAATAAAAATATCAACAGGACAATGGACCTAAAATTATAGCCAAATTTAAACAAATGAATTTAATTGAAAAGTTAATTAAGTGAATACTATATCCATAGTACAGGATGATATGAAGGAAAGAAATGAAGGCAGAAGGATTACTTGAAATAATTTATGAACACAGTTTAGGGTGGGTGGAAGAGAGAAGAATTACAAAGGAGTCCTGAACTCTTTTTTGTAGATTTATTTCAACAGTATGGGCAAACTACCTTGGAAACTTTGAGCAAATGAGTAAGTCAGTTGATATTGTGAGAAGCTGGGGTTCTCACTGTGAAAGAGGAGACACACAAATACAGAATTGTGAAAAACAGGAAAGAGCATTATGTAAATGGATTGGATTGGAGGTATCTGATAAATGATATATTGGGTCATTTTTCTATATAAAAACGCATCATGACTTTTCCAACAACCTAGTACATTTACTGGTGTGTGTGTGCATGTTTGTATATCTGTGTATGTATGTGTGAATATACATTAATATATTTCTTAGCTCTGTTGCTGTGAGAATAAAGGAGCATAATCACACAAGAATATGAGTGAATGCAAAGAATTAAAAAAAAAAAAAAAGTAGTGTAGTGGTTAAGGTGCTTGATTCCCACATGGCTGACTGTGGCTCGAGTCCCAGACCTGGCAGCTTGGCGCTGGGTGCATATATGTGCATATCCAAAATCCCAAGAGGAGAACGAAGAAGAAAGAATGGCCACAAGGCCACCCCCTCCCCCAGGGTTGATTTCTCACTTTCTATCTCCATTTCTCTTCGGTGAATCATGTGCCCTATGGCAAAAACCTTTAAAAATTAGATAAAAATGTTAACAGCTGAATCTAGGTAAAGGTATGTATACAGATGTTTTCTGTACTATTTTTATTTTGGGACTTTTTCACCTGTTAGAATTATTTCCGATGGAAAAATTTAGATAGTGTCCTTAAATTATACAGAAGAACTTGAGTGAAACATCTTAAACTAGACTGATAGGGGCCAGACAGGAGTGCATCAGAAACGCCCTGCCTGTATTCATGGACAAGGAGCCCAGTTTGTGTCTTAGTCCTCCCTGTACATTCTGGGCACATGCACGCTTGTGCCCATGATCAGAGCTGGCTAAGGCGGGGGGCTGGATTGAAATGTGGAGACCTTGTTTGGTGTCTCTATTTTTCTCTTGTGGAAGAAATAAACTTTTTTTAAAAGTAGACTAGTAGTTGAGAGTCACTGGGAGATACTTTGCAAATCTTCTGAGTAAAGATTCAAACTATTCAATAGGAAAACTGAT
The DNA here is from genome assembly GCA_026018925.1 of Tupaia tana. Taxonomy (NCBI): domain Eukaryota; kingdom Metazoa; phylum Chordata; class Mammalia; order Scandentia; family Tupaiidae; genus Tupaia; species Tupaia tana. The sequence continues at coordinate 51,969,183 of JAKSZU010000010.1, read as the reverse complement.
TTTGTGTTGTGACATGTATTATTGCATTGACTTTATGTCTCTTAAAGCGTTATATCATGTTATTTAGTGTGCTTTGTTGAATTTGAGATTCAATACATGATGACCATTTAACGTAGTGATGTTATAACTCGCAACAAACTATCCCAATTCTTTCAGTTAATTCTGAACAAAATTTTATGTGCATAAGAAAGATGGTTAGCATTATTTGTTGATACCTGCAGATTCTTCAGTGAAGTGGTCTTAAGAACATAATTCATATTTGTAGGAGCGGTAGGGAAAGAAGAGATTAAAAATATATCCATTAGTTCTTTCAGTCAAATTGGTTGTATTACTAATGGACTTCTTGCCAAGAAAGATTTCATGAGAAGGAAAGTAAGAGAAATAGGAACTGTCAAATAAAAAGGAAATTCTTTTGTGGTATTCCAAAATCAATTATACAAATATAAAAAGAAAGTTTGACTAATGTTGCACTCACACTTGGTTATCCAGAAGAGTGATCCTATCAGTACAATAAAAGCAAATTCATCTTTCAAGAACATTTCATTTGTTTACTCAGCAAATATTTATGAATTGCCTATTATGTGCCAGGTAGTATTTTAGTCACTAGGAATATAGCTATGAAGAAGGAGCATCTGTTATAATAGACAACATAACAGACATAATCCTCTGTTAGACGATAATGCTGAAGAATTATAAATAATAATGGCTAATATTTACATAGCACTTATTCTGGGGCACATATTATTATAAGGTTTGTGTGTGTGTGTGTGTGTGTGTGTGTGTGTGTGTGTTCATTTATCTCAACCTTATGAAATAGTTACTATTATTTCTTCCTTTTTTTCTTTTTTATGAGAGAGGGAATGCAGGAGGAGGAGGGGTAGAAAGGAATAGGTGGTATTTTTTTAAGAATTATTTTATTAAATTTGTTTTCTTTCTCTTCTTTCTCTTTTTTCTTTCTTCCTTTCTTTCCTTTCTTTTCTTTCTTTCCTTCTTTTTTTTTCAACAAACTCTACCAGAGAGGGACAGAGTGAGAAAGAGGGAGAGAGGGGGAAAGTGAGAAAGCAAGACACCAGGTCTGGGACTCAAACCACTTTCGGCCATGTTGGAGTCCATTGCCCTTAACCACCACGCCACTAACTAGCCCTGAGGGATAGGTATATTTGACAGAATCTTGCAGTTGTGATCCTTTGCCCCATCTCCCCAGTTAGCAAGGATTGTGTAGTTACCATGCCCAACCTGATCAAGTTGGTCCAGCATATGAACCTGAACCCCCATGTGTCCCTAAACTCACATAGTAGCACCCTACTACATTGATGGAGAAACAGATATTGAGATGTTAGCGTTTTCCAGTTTTCACAGCTAATAAGGGGTAGATCTAAGATTATAGCCCTTCAGGCTTCTGTGTCATAGCTTTTTACTCATTTATTTATTTTTTCTTTCCTTTTGAGATAGTTTATAGATTAACATGCAGTTGTAGGAAATAATACAGAGAGACCCCATGTAACTTTTACTCCCAAAAGGTAATTTCTTTTTTTTTTTTTTGGAGAGGGTTTTGCTATAGGGCGCGTACGCTCGCCATACAGACAGAGAGAGACATAGAGACAGAAAGCGAGAAATCACCCCCTAGAGGGGATAGCCACGCCGCAATCCCTTCTCCTCCATTCTCCTCTCAGGATTTTGGGCACACACGCACACGCGCCCGGCGTGAGTTTTAAGCCACAGCTCCGGGACGCGAACCACGGTCGACTACGTGGAAGTCCAGTGACATAGCCATTACGCTAACTGCTGGTCCCCCAAAAGATAATTTCTTGAAGAACTGTATAATAATATCATAACCTTTATGTTGATATGATATATCTATCACCACAATGATGTGTCATCTTACCCACCTACTTCCAGCCACAATCTTTCTTTAACCCTTGCCAGCCACTGGTCTGTCCTCCATTTTATGTAATTGTTGCCATTTCAGCAGTGTTTATAAATGGAATCATATAATATATCACCTTTGGGATTAACTTTTTTGTTCTACATAATCCTTTGGCTGTATCAATACTCTATTCCTTTTTATTGATAAATAGTATTCCATGGTTTGGATGCGTCACATCCTTCATCTTTTGAAGGACTTCTTGGTTGTTTCCAGGTTAGAGCTATTACAAGTAAAACTGCTGTGAGCATCCGTGTGTAAGTTTTATATGTGAACATTAGCTCTCATTTCTTTTTTTCCCCTCAATTTTGCCAGAGGGCACATGCCCTTGCCAGAGAGGGAAAAGAGGCAGGGAGAAACCACCCTCCAATAGGGTGCAGGCATGCCACAATTTCTTCTCCTCTATTTCTCCATCCTTTTGGGACTTGGGCATGCAGGCACATGCACCCAGTGTGATTTTCAAGCTGCCAAGTCCAAACTGAAACAACGCTGTCAGTGGTATAGGACCCTGTTCTGTTAGCTGCTAGGCCATGAAGCCGGCTTCAGTTCTTCTTTTCTTTAGGAAGCATCTAAGCTTGCAACCATCACATTCTATCATCACTCAATAAATAAAATAGGGAATTATTTACTGGTAAGATGACATTCAGAAGAGGTCTGAAAGAAGTGAAGAAAAAGCCATATTGCTCTTTGGGGAAAGCATATTGCAAACAAGAGGGAACAAGTACAGAGACCTTGAGGTGTGATATTTCTGAGGTAGTCAAGGCTCAGCAAAGAGAATGGAAGGAGATGAGCCCTGAACGACAGCTGTGAGCCTAGAAGACATATGGGATATGGTAAGGTTTTCGGTTTTTGTTGTTTTTTTTTTTTCAGTGTGAGGCAGGTGACCATTGAAGAGTTTTAGTAAAGGAATGGTAAATTCTGAATTACATTTTAAAACACTTGTCTGCCTTACACAAAATTAATGGTAGCTAAGCAAACTTTTAGGGAGGAAGAATCGGCCCTGTTTCATAGTGATGAAGGGAGCTGGATCCCACGTAGCCAACCATGCAGTTTGAATCTCAACCCCAGGAGCTTGAAAAACATCCTGTGGGTATGTGCATGCACACTCCAAATCCCAGCTGGATGGAGAAATGGAGAAGGGATTGAAGCATGACCGTGCCCCACTGTGGTGTGCATTCTCCCTCACCCTCTATGTACGTGTCTCTGGCAAGCGTACATGTCCTCTGACAATTAAAAAAAAAGAAATTTTAAGAAGAGAGAACAGTTAGCAGATTGTTCATTCATGTTTGCTTAGTCCACACATATTCTGCCTTTAGAAAAACTTACACTGGAATGTAAATATTTTCTCTCTACATAGAATCAAAATAAGAAGACTGAATATGATACATTTATATCCTTAATAGGGACCTAAAACCTTAAAGTCCAGAGTTAGAGGCTCTCTGATCTCTTCTTTGAATGACAACATTAGCATTTGCTTTAATGTATCATGTATAGTATATCAATACAAAAATCACCCTTACCCCAACGTAATCTTTGGATTTGTTAATATGTACCAACAAGCCATATTACATATCTGGTCCTTCGTGATTTTATGGTTGACTAAAATGCAGTATTGAAATCCTTTATTTCTATGTTATTGAGAGATGTCTCACACTGCATCCTTCTGCTAGCAACAGTGATGAAGTGATTGTTGACAATTTATTTCCTTTGGATAAAGCTAGTGAGATTATTAGTAGTATTGAAACTTAGAATTGTGGAGGGCAGAAATGAAACCTTTTATGTTTTGCCCTTTCAGATACATGTAGCTGTATAGAAATGTTTCAATTCGATTATCATTCACCAATTGCATGGATATAATTTTATTTTCTTCATGACTCAGGATCATCTACAGGATCTGTTATTGGGAACCAGCAGTTAGCGTAATGGCTATGTCGCTGGACTCTCATGTAGTCGACCGCGGTTCACGTCCCGGACCCGGTGGCTTAAAACTCACGCCGGGCACGTGTGCATGCGTGCCCAAGATCCCAAGAGGAGAATGGAGGAGAAGGGATTGTGGCGTGACCATCCCCCCTGGGGGGTGATTTCTCGCTTTCTGTCTCTATGTCTGTCTCTGTCTGGCGAGCACACGCGCCCTATAGCGAAAACCTCTCCAAAAAAAAAAAAAAAGGATCTGTTATTTATGGGACTATTCTATAGATCTCCTCTAGTATGTATATTTATTTTACTTTTGTTTTAAGTGACTAAACTGCTACCTATTTTGAATCCTTATGTGTACTTTTTAATATTTTTTATACTTCTGAAGCTGATAATGTCTCATCCTCAGACAACCCTCACTTTCTTATTTTTAGTACTTAGTGTATGAAAAATCTAGTAAGATAGGTGGAATGTTAGAAAAGGGTGATTAAACTGAGAGTAAATATTTAGATGTTTGACTACTCTGGGATTTTTTTTTTTTTTCTTCCTAATTCTCTTTTATACTCTGAATTCCTCAGGCTCCTTTTCTTTAAGTATAAGGCTTTACAAAAATGACAAGGTGACTCAACAATAACTCTGTGTCTTTCATTTAGAAATTCCTTCTACTGTACACAAGTAAACATTGCCCATTGGTTAGCAACCCAACATAGAATCATATGTTGACATAATTACCAAAAATGAATCATTCATAGTGTTTATACTATAAACAGTGCATCAGGATTGTCATAAATCTCATTTCATTAAGAAATTTACATACACACAAGCTTTTAGAGTGCTTATTCATGATGAACATCTACTTTTACACTGTTTGTGTTTGGAAACATTCAATAGCCAATCTTGAATTAAAACATTTAATTGAATGCTTAAAGAATTAAGAGTGTTCCTTTCCTTAGCTCTAATGCTAACCAGAGTGCCTTCCTAAAGAGCTAAGAATGGACTGAAGATTCTGCTGAGGGCTGTAGATACTTATCTGCCTAATTGAGCTATCATTTGTTGACACCACGAAAGCCACGTGACCTGCTTTAATGCATTCCTCAGTAACAGCAGGAAGCTAGAATGTTCATTCAAGAGTAAATCCAGCAACAATATTATTACACATGTGAAAATAGCATTGGTTATAGAATGGTTTTAGTAAAATAAGAATAGTAATACAGAAGTATATAATTGTGATATAAGCAGTATATAGAGTGATCTTTCTTATTTTCAAAAGTATTTGAATTAAAGAAAAATGTGTAGGTTTTTTTTTTTTTAATAGAGAGATTTTTGCTATAGGGTCTGTGCATTCATCAGAGAGACATAGAGACAAAAAGACAGAAAGCACCCCCTGGCAGGGGGTGGCCACGCTGCCTTTATTCTCAATCCCTTCTCCTTTATTCTTCCCTTGGGATTTTGGGCGTGCACACATGTACATGTGCCCAGCATGAGTTTCAAGCCACATGGTCTGGGACTCAAACTGCAGTTGGCCATGTGGGAGTCCAGTGGTATAATCATTGCGCCATCTGCTGGTCCCAAATTTTTAATAGTTTTTCTATAAAGCCCATGCACTTACCAGTGTGAGAGAGTCAGAAATCACCCCTTGCGGGGATGTCCACATTGTATTCATTTCTCCTCCATTCTCTTCTTGGGATTTTAGGCACACATGCACACGTGCCCAGCATAATTTTCAAGCTGACTGGTCCGAGACTTGAACCACTTGAACCACAGAGTCAGCCATATGGGATCCAGTACCTTAACCCCCATACCACCTATTGGCCCCATGTGTATTTTAAGTTTTTAAGTCAGTCAGTCATTCAGTAGCTATGTTATGAAGCTTACAGTTGCTATGTATATTAAGGAAATGGTTGACTTTAAATTGATTCATATATGAGGCCATCAGGTAGAGTAGTAGTTTCATTGCTGGACTCCCACATGGTCAACTGCAGTTCAAATCCTGGACCCAGCAGCTTGAAACTCAAGCAGGGCACGTGTGCATGCATGCCCAAAATCCCAAATGGTGAATGGAAGAGAAGGCATTGCAGCATGGCCCTTCTCCCCAACCCCCGCAGGTAATTTTTTGCTTTCTCAGTCAAGTACACAAAAATCTCTCCAAAAAATCTTTTTCTGATTCATATGATAGTAGCACATAGTGCTAAAATCTAAAGTTGGGGGACCAGCAGTTAGCGTCATGGCTATGTCGCTAAACTCCCATGTAGTCGACCGTGGTTCGAGTTCCGGACCTGGTGGCTTAAACTCATGCCGGGCACATGTGCGTGTGTGCTCAAGATCCCAAGAGGAGAAAGGAGAAGGGATTGCGGTGTGGCCATCCTCCCTGGGGCGGGGGGTGATTTCTCGCTTTCTGTCTCTCTGGCGAGCGCACGCACCCTATAGCAAAAACTCTAAAAATTTTTAAAATAAAAAAATAATAAAGTTGGTGTGGATGGTAAATACAGTAAATCATTGTCTGTGTTAATTTTTTAAGAAATATTTTCTTTCTTTCTTTTTTTCTTTCTTTCCTCCTCCCTCCTTCCTTCCTTCCTTCCTTCTTTTCTTTTCCTTCCTTCTTTTCTTTTCTTTTCTTTTCTTTTCTTTTCTTTTCTTTTCTTTTCTTTTCTTTTCCTTCCTTCCTTCCTTCTTTTCTTTTCTTTTCCTTCCTTCCTTCCTTCCTTATTTTCCTTCCTTCCTTCCTTCCTTCCTTTCTTTCTTTCCTTCTTTTCTCCTTCCTTCCTTCCTTCCTTCCTTCCTTCCTTCCTTCCTTCCTTCCTTTCTCTCTTTCTCTTTCTCTTTCTCTTCCTCCCTCCCTCCCTCCCTGCCTTCCTTTCTTCCTTTCTTTTCTTTCCTTCCTTCCTTTTCTTTCTTTTCTTTCTTTCTTCCTTTCTACCAGAGAGATCGAGTGAGAGAGAAAGCAAGAAAGCAAACTGCCAGGTCCAGGACTTGAACCACAGTCAGCCATGTGGGAGTCCAGTTCCCTTAACCACCATACCACCTGCCTGCCCCAATTGTTTAACATTTTTGAGTGCTGCATACATTAACTTGATGTAGGTCAGTTAAATTTGCAGTGAGAGAAAGAGCATTATCGGGCATAATTAAGAATGTGTTAGTTTAGTCTAAACGGAGTCAAGAAAATATAAAATACCTTAACTAAAATTCAACAAAGTAGAGACTGCAAAGACCCTTAGAAAGGAATATTTGTATGTGGCAGATTACAAGTTAGAGGTTACCATTTCTTTCTTAAGATAATCTTGACTTACTTAGTAAATTTAGAGGAAGAAAGTCCTATATGGATATTATAGTCAATTTAAATACAGGAAAGTGAATGTCAAACACATATCTTTAGGAATGCTTTCGAAATGCTAAAGGAAAAATTAAAATAAACTTGGCAGGCCAGCCAAGTGGTGGGCAGTTAAGACGACTGGATCCCACATGACCAACTGTACACTTCAAGTCCTGGACTCAGTGGCTTGAAAACTATAAGGCACTTATGCATGCATGTCTAAAATCCCAAGAGGAAAATGGAAAAGCAGGGATTTTGTCATGGCCTTCCCCCTTGGGGGTGGTTTCTCATTTTCCCTCTTTCTCTTTTTTCTCTCTTTCTCTCATGCCCTGTAGCAAATAAAAAAATTTTCAAAATTTTTTAAATCAACAAAGATTAGATGTCATAAAATTTATTTAGGGAAGGATGATTCTGAAAGATAAGAGTTCACCACTAAATGAAATAACTAATGGACATCTAGAGTAAGTATTTGGAAACTTGCCTCCAAGTGCTTAAACAGGGAGTGAGCATCTTTGAATATTGGGAAACATTTCTGATAGATTGCTGATGGTATAATCTGTGAGTTAGTTATGTACAGTAGCAGTAGTGCCACATACCGGTCCATGTTGCACTTGGAGAGCAAACCAACTTGTCTTTCACCACAGAGCAGGTTTTTTGTTTTAGTTTTATTTTTGAGGGAGATTTTTGCTAGAGGGTTTGACTTGGGTGCTTTAGCCAAACCCTGGGAGTTATCTTTGAATGTTCTTTTTCAAACTTCAGGAAGTTCTTATCATTAAAGTATATCTGGTGGGGCCAGCAGGTGGCATGGTGGCTAAGGTGCTGGACTCCTACATCATTGACAGCAGTTTGAGTCCCAGACCTGGTGACTTGAAACTCACACCAGGCGCTGTGTGTGTGTGTGTGTGTGTGCGCGCGCGCGCGTGCGTGCACACACCCAAAATCCCAGGAGGAGAATGGAGGAAAAGGGATTGTGGTATGGTCATCCCCCCGGGGGATAATTTCTTACTTTCCCTCTCTCTGTCTTTCTCTGTCTTTCTCGGTCTTTCTCTCTCTCTCTCTCTCTCTGGCAAGCACATGTGCCCTATAGTAAAACCCTTAAAAAAAATTTTTTTTTAAGTATATCTGGTATTCACTTACTCTACTTTTAAATCCCTTCTTCCATAGATACCAATTTTTGCTCATGGAATAAATTTCAAACTTCCTGTCTTTGTATTTAAAGGCCTGCATGTCTTACATGACTTTCTCTTACCTAATTTTATTTTATTTCTTCCCTCATTTAGTAATCCTCAAATATACCGTCTCTTTTTCTTCTTAAGTTCTTCATTCTTATTCCTTCTTCCTGGAATGCTCTCAACCAGGTTTTCTAAGGATTGGTTTCATAACCTTCAGCTTTCAGCTCATATGACATTCACTTAGACTCTCTTTTTCTGGCCAGCTATCTAACATACCTTCCTTTGCTCCCTTCAGGACCCTCCCTATATCATCATGTTTGGCTTCTATATTGCAGTTATCACCATTGGTTATTAATTTGTTTAATCCCTTCTAGAATGCCAATTCCTGAGAATATACGATCCTTATCTATTTTAATATTCATACCTCCCAACTAGCATAATTATGTAGTTCACAGTGATGAGCACATTGTAAACAATCTAACGTATATATACATATATATATATAGAGAGAGAGAGGGGGAGAGAGAAGTATTTTACATCTCTTTATTCCGTTTGTCATTTTCATGCTGGGCCCATTTCCTTTTTACCCTTTAGGTCATGTAATCATTTGTTTTATTGTTTCCTGCATACATATAGCTGGTATTATTTTTCCCCCTAATTATGACATCTTTAGTGTCATGATCACCATTTTAAAAGCTCTTTTATATGTTCCAGATAATTTCTATTATTTCCTTATGATAATTAGACTGCCTAAAGGGCGGATCCACTGGATTCCCTGCCTTTGATTAATATACTGAACCAAAATTTAGTTCTAGAGCTCATAGCACTTTTTCAGATATGTTAAACTATAATTCTTTTTTTTTTTTTTTTTTTTTTTTTTTTAGATTTTTGTCATAGGGTGCACACACTCACCACAGAAAGACAAAGGAAAAGTGAGAAATCATCCCCCAGGAGGATGACCACGTCACATTCTCCTCCTGCAATATTGGGCATGCATGCACATGCGCCTGGCATGTTTTCAAGCTCCCAGGTCTGCAACTCCCCCGCTGTCAACCATGTGGCAACCCAGTGCTTTAAGCACCACCTCACATGCTGGTCCCAAACTGTAATTTTTTTATAAATATCATATGTAAAATAGTGAGCCATTTTATATGTACTAAAGGGTGAGAAAATTATTGCTTTAGTTTTCACCAAGAAGATTTAAAGAAAGTTTATCAAAAAGATTGTAGAAAGAATACATTTGTAGCAACTGTCTGATATACGAGCAGAATGCTCATGTTCAACTAAAGCAGGCCTGCCCTTGGCTTTCTAGAGCATAATGCCCTTAGCTAGTAGCTCTCAACAGCTTTTTCAGGATGCAGTATTTTCCTTCAGTGAAAGGGTCACTGTACTATTTTTCTTTTTCCTTCTCCTGTCTTATCTTTTGAGTTCAGGAAGTACTTTAAATTTACAGGCAGCTTTGAAGGCATGAAGCAAGTTCAGCCCCAGAAGTATTTCCTGTTATGGCATTAATCTAATTCCATGAAAGTAGAACTGATTTTTCATCTATAAAGTAGATAAAGTGCCTAGAGCAGCCAACCATTATTCTGGGTTATCATGATAAAAAGGTTTAGTTTTGACACGAAAGAGTTTATCAGCCTAACCAGTGGAAGATTTCATCCTTTTTGTTGAAAGATATATTAATGGATTATAATGCGTCTTGCCTTCCAAAAAAAAGTTTGCCTTCATATTGAAAATACTTACTTAAATCAGGAAATATGTTTTCATGTTTATAAAATTTATAATGTATAATGCATCAAATAAATTTATTAGCAATATTACATAAAATTAAGCCTCCGATGTTTAGCTTCTTTATGTTCATTTTAATATTCAAATGAGTGTCCCAATTTGATACAATCACAAATTTGCTTTACAAATCAATTTGATTTGATATCAACATACAGGTTTGCATAATTTTCTATAACTTTATAGGTTTGCTATTACTATCCTATGTTATTAGGTCAGTTATTTCTTGTAACAATTTATAATGCTGGAATAGTTTTCTTGTAACATGATAATTCTTTTAATACTCAGTGCTTAAAGATAATTTGGTTATTTATGTTTCTGTCAATTTGAGTATTTTAATATGCATAAGAAATTGAAAAAATAACAATTTCATCTTTTCTCATCCCTATTGTCTAGTTCTTCACTAAGCTAAGGCATTTAGATTAAGCCTAGTGGCCTGGAATTGGTAAAGAACTTTTTATTTGACAACTGATTGCACATTGGACATATTTACCTTGCTTCCTTGAATGGTAATAACTTACTAACATATGTGTTTACTACATACCGGTACATCACATATCATCACACAGTTAGTCCTCTCGGTTGTCCTCTGAAGTAGATTCTGTTATTCATTTGACAAACACAGAAACTAAAGCTCAGAGAGTTTAAATAATTGGCTCAAGTTCACCCAGCTCATAAATGGCAGATTTGTACTAGAATTCAGATCCTTTAATAATAAAGCCCATATTTGTCACCCTTACAGTAGTTTTGTAGAAATAAAGTTACATCCCAGTTTTACCTTTTAACATTTGAGAAGAACAAGAGAGTCTACTGAATGCTTATTTCATAATTAATTAATAAGTTATTTAGATTTTCTCATTTCACAAAGAAATTATCTCTAAGTTTTTACATTTTTATTAATATAAGTGAGCTATTTAGGAGCTAGATGGTAGTGCAGCAGTACAGTATGATGCTTTTGTGGTAGTCTCCACATGAAAAGGTTCTTAGTTTAAGTCTGGAGGTCTTCCTGAGTACACTGGGGACATACTTGCCCATGATACAGGGCTTGGCTATAGTCTGGGGTAGATCAGATCAGCAATACCCTATTGGAGGGACCCACAGTTAGTATAATGGCTATGTCGCTGGACTCCCATTTAGTCAAATGCAGTTCGAGTCCCGGACCCGGTAGCTTAGACTCATGCCAGGTGTGTGTACGTGCGTGCCCAAGATCCCAAGAGAAGAATGGAGGAGAAGGGATTGCGGCGTGGCCATCCCCCCTGGGGGGTGATTTCTCGCTTTCTATCTCTCTGTATCTCTCTGTCTCTGGCGAGCGCATGCGCCCTATAGCAAAAACCTCTCCCCCCAAAAAAAGACCCTGCTGGAATATTCATTCTCTCTCTCTTACTTGTGAAATTTTTTTTTTTTTTTAAATAATAGATTTTGACATTTTAGAACTTAGATCATTAGAACATGAAAAATCTCTGGCTTTTTGTTTGTTTGTTTTTGTTTTTGTTTTTGTTTCTTTAATATTTTGGCCAGAGGGTGCTTTGTGTGCTCACCAGAGAGGAGAGAGACAGAAGGAAAGTGAGAAATCACCCCCCGCCCCCCAAGGGGGATGGCCACTCCACAATCCCTTCTCCATTCTCCCCTTGGGATTTTGGGCATGCACACACTTGGCCCGGCATGATCTTCAAGCCACCAGGTCCAAGACTTGAACAATCTCTGGCCTAATCAAAGATACACTGAGAACTACAAATAAATTCTGGATTAAGAAATTTGGTGTTTTAGGGCCCAGCAGGTGATGTGGTGGTTAAAGTGCTGTACTCCCACATGACTAACTGCGGTTTGAGTCCTGGACATGGCAGCTCGCTTTCTTGCTTTCCCTTTCTCTCTCTCTGTCTCTCTGGTCAAATTAAGAAATAATAATAACAAATGGAATTAAGTAAATAAATTATTATTTTAAAAAAAAAAGAAATTTGGGACCAGCAGATGGTGTAATGGTTACATTGCTAGTCTCCCACATAGTTGACCACAGTTCAAGTCCTGGACCTGGCAGCTTGAAACTCATGCCTTGCATGAGAGTATGCTTGCCCAAAATCCTGAGAGGAGAATGGAGGAAAAGGGATTGTGGCCATCCCCCCTTGGGACTGATTTCTCTCTGCCTCTCCAGTGAGTGCACATGCCCTATAGCAAAAATCTCTCTTTAAAAAAAAAAGGGAAGAAATTTCGTATTTTTAAAGGCTCCACCAGGGTCTGACAGGTGGCATGGAAGTTAAGGCCCTGGACTTCCACATGGCCAGTTACAGTTCGAGTCCTGTACCTGGGGCTTGCTTTCTCACTTTCCCTTTCTCTCTGTCTCCTTCTGGTCAAAAAATAATGATGATGAATAAAATTAAATAAAATAATTCCTTTTTAAAAAAATGGCCCCACCAACTGAGGGCATAATTTTCTACGATCATCAGTTTATTTAATATTAGATAACATGAAGGTAATGTGAGATCAGAAGTTAAATTTATTTGACCATTTTTCTTTGAGTCTAGGATTGCTGTGTGTGTCCTGTGAAACAATGTGACACATTCAGAGATGAAGAAAATAGGGGCTGCAAAAATTGTCATCTGCTGTGCTTCTCAGGCTGGAACCACATGAAAGGCCTGGGTCTGCTTCTGAGCCAACCTAAAGTCCAGTGTGGTGGCACATGCCTGTAATCCCAGCAACTCAGGAGGCTGAGACAGTAGGCTCACAAGTTCCAGGCTAGTCTGGACAGCATAACCTGTCTAGCAAAGGGCCAGCATGGTAGCACCAGCTTTTGTAGCCCCAGCTAGCTAGTAAGCTGAGGTAGGAGGATCACAATATGGTGAGATACTGTCTTTTTAAAAAAGAGGGAGTGGGCCAGCAGGGGGCCTGGAGGGTAAGACAGCTGAATTCCATGTGGCGAGCTCCATGGTTTGAATCCTGAACCGGATGGCTTGAAAATCATGCTGGGTGCATGTTTGTGCATGCCTGCGATCCCCAGAGGAAAATGGAGAAGGGATTCTGTTATCACTACCTCCAACGGATAATTTCTCACTTTCTTTGTCTCTGTCCCTCTTCCTAGTAACCACATGTGCCCTCTAGTGAAAACTAAAATAAAGAAAAAAGGAGGGGTCAAAAGGTACAGTGGTGGTTCTGCTGACTCCCACATAGCTGACCATGATTCAGGTCCCAAAATGAGCAGTTTAAAATCCAGCCAGGCATGTGTGCGTGTATGCCCAAAATTCCAAGAAGAGAATGAGGACATTGTGGCAAGGCCATCCCCAGTGAGGGATGATTTTTTTTTCCCTCTGTCTTTCTCTATAGCAAAAACCTTTTACGAGGAAAAATAGAGAGAGGGAGAGAGAGCTCACTCCATAGCCCAGTGGTTATGATGTTACTTATGTAGAATTTTAAAAAGCTAAATTTACAGAAACAGATTCAAAGGGGTGATTACAATGTAGGGGGGAGTGTATTGGTATTGGTCAAAGGGTATTGGGAGGGTGTATTCATTGGAAGATATGAACTTTCACTTGTAAGATAAATACATTTTGGAATTGTAAAGTACAGTGTAGTGTGGTGACTATAAGTGATTGTTGTACAATTAAAAGTTGTTAAGAGTAGCTCTTATGCATTCTTTCTTAAAAGAAAGGTATGTGAGGTCACTGGCTTGATTGTGATAATCATTTCACAATATATAGCTATATCAAAATATCACATCTGGGGCTAGATGTGATGTCATAGTTGTAACAAAATATTGTGCCCTGCTGAGACCATCTGGAAAGGTCTTGAGTTTGAATCCCCCGTCTCCTTGTGTTTACTGGGCACATGTATTCTCTCTTATGTAGTAAATATTCTTTTTTTTTAAAATCACATTTTACACTGAATATATATTTTCTAATTAAAAGCAACTAAAATAAAGATGTATTATTTTCAACACAACACAATGTAATAGAATTAGCAATAGAAAGGGTGAAGTACAGATGCATACTACCACATGGATAGACCTTGAAAACATTATCCCAAGTGTAAGAAGCCATTTATAAAGTTCTTAATATTGTATTATCCCTTTCACTAGAAAAGTCCAGAATAGGTAAATTCATGAAGGTAAAAGATATATTGGTGGTTGCCTTAGACTAGACCACCAACAGTATTGTGGGAGAATGGGAAATAACTGCTAATGGATATTGGAGTTCTTTTGGAGTTAGGAAAGTATTCTGAAATAGATCACGGCGATATGGTTACCCATCTTTGTAAACGTATTTAAAACCACTGAACTGTACACTTTTAAATGGATGCACTGTATATGTGAATTCTGTTTCAATCAAACTGTTACTTAAAAAAAAAAAAAAAAAAGAAAAGAAAACAAGGTGTTAGGACCAGCAGATGGAGTAATGGTTACGTCCCTGGACTTCCACGTAGTCAACCACAATTCAAGTTCTGGACCCAGTGACTTAACACTCATGCTGGGCACATGTGTGTGCGTTCCCAAAATCCTGAGAGGAGAATGAAGGAGGAGAAATTGTGGTGTGGCCATCCCCTCAGGTGGTGATTTCTCAGTTTCTGTCTGATGAGTGCATGTACCCTATAGCAAAAATCTCTCTGAAAAAGTAAAGAAAAACAGAATGTTAATAAAACTCTTAGACTACTTATTCCACTTGGTAAACCTAAGACAAAACATCCAAAGAGATTAATATTTAGACATAATTGTAATCTTTTTTTGAGAGGTTTTTTTTTTTTTCCCCCGCTATAGGGCACGTGCGCTCGCCAGACAGACAGAGAGAGACATAGAGACAGAAAGCGAGAAATCACCCCCCAGAGGGGGTGGTCACGCCGCAATCCCTTCTCCATTCTCCTCTCGGGATCTTGGGCACACACGCACACGCGCCTGGCGTGAGTTTTAAGCTACCGGGTCCAGGACGCCAACCGCAGTCGACTACGTGGGAGTCCAGCGACATAGCCATTACGCTAACTGCTGGTTCCCTATAATTGTAATCTTAAAGCTATAAATTGGGCCAGAGTATGTATGGCCTGGTCATTAAGGGAGCTGTATCCCACAAGGCCAACTGTGTAGTTCGAGTCCTGGACTTGGTGGCTTGAAAAACACAGTGGGGGACCAGCAGTTAGCATAATGGCTATGTCGCTGGACTCCCACATAGTCGACTGCTGTTCGAGTCCCGGACCTGGTTGCTTAAACTCACTCCGGGCGCTAGTGTGTGCATGCCCAAGATCCCGAGAGGAGAATGGAGGAGAAGGGATTGTGGTGTGGCCATCCCCCCTGGGGGGTGATTTCTCGCTTTCTGTCTTTCTGTCTCTCTCTGTCTGTCTGGCGAGCTCACATGCCCTATAGCATAAACCTCTCCAAAGAAAAAAATGAAAAACACAGTGGGAATGTGTGCTTACATACCCAGAATTTTCAATAGGATGGAGAAAAGGAGAAGGGATTGCAGCATGACCACACACCATTAGGGGGTGTTCCTCTGCCATGCCCACCATCTCTATCTCTTGTCTTTATCTGATGAGTGGCAATATTTTTCTATGTCATAAATGGTGGGGGGGGGGGGGGGGGGAGGGAAGCAAGATGTAACACTGAAAAGTGTAATGTATAAATGTTATTATTGCTACTTTTAAATTTTTGAAAGAGAGATGTTTGTTTTAGGATGTGTGCACTTGCCAGAGAGAGAGACAGGCAGACAGAAAATGAGAAATCATTCCTGCCGGGAGATGGCCACAACAAAATCTCCTCTTCTCCATTCTCCTCTTGGGATTTTTTGGCACACATACACATGCGCCCACAGTGAGTTTCACGCCACTGAGTCCTGGACTCAAACTGTGGTCGGCCATGTGGGAGTCCAGTGACAATCATCACACCATCTGTTGGTTCCTTTTATTGCTGTTTTTAAATTTTCATCCGATACTGTCTCTATTGGTAAATACATTACAATATTTAGAATGAAACTTACATGTTGGAAAGCTGGTGATCAAGAATCAGTGCCAGAAGCCAGTGGATCAGTGGATAGCATGGTGGTTAAGGTGCTGGTCTCCCACATGGGTCATCGCAGTCCAAATACCAGACTTGGCAGTTTGCACACGTGCACACAGGTGCGCCCCCCCCCTCTGGTGAGCGCATGCGCCCTATAGCACATTAAAATAATAAGAACAATAAATAAATATTACAAAAGAAAAAAAGAATCAATATGGGAACTTTTTGCAACTGACCTACCTGTTAAGATTAACTCTGTTGTATTTCATCAATCCTTTCTTAGACCATCCCGTGTTCCCTGATGATCAATATGCCCAAAGTCTATTTCTAAATTAGTTACTTAAAGCATTCAATGCATTTCCCCATAGAAATTAATCCCTCATAAAATACTGGTTAATTTCCCACATTATTTCATAAATGCTTAATACTAAATGAAGCTAAATTGAAGCATCTTTTAGGAAGGAAGCCCAGTACCTGTGGTGAGATAGGAAGTGAAGTCTCTTTCCTAAGGGTAGAACCTATCCTCAGGTTTTGAATTTTCAATAGGGCAGTGTTGTCTGTTTGGTGATAAACAGATTCTTGGAAGTTAGTAGACTCATCTCCCATTTGATCCTGATCATAAAATGGATTTGAACATTTTTCTTTAAATATTTGTAAACTGTTTTCTAGCCTTTCCCGATAACAATGAAGTGATTCTTTTTTGGGGGTGTACAGTTGTCCCTCTGTTTCCATAGGGGATTTGTTCTAGGACCCCTATAGATACCAAAATCCGTGGATGTTCAAGTCTTTTATATAAAACGTCATAGTATTTGCATATAGCCTACACATATCTTCCATATACTATACTTTAAATTACCTCTACCCATAGTACCCAATATTGGTACTTAAATCATTGTAATACTGTATTTTTACTTTTATTATTGTTACTTATTTAAAGTTTCTTTTCCCCCCTCATGGGCAAGAGAGACAGGAAGACATAGAATCAAGTACCTCCAACAGGGTCCTCATTCGGTGATTTACCCCCAAGCATCAGTCAGCCCTAGGTCATGGCATGTACATGTTGGGCATGTTCAGTGAAGTCTCCAAAAGTGAACCCAAAGCCCTCTCGGGTGGATCAGCCTTACAGTGTTGCATTACTGCTGCACCAGTGTCTAGCCCCCACCCCTTCTCTGTTTTAGATAGGGGTTTTGCTCTTTCATGGTCCTTCTGCCTCAGCTTTCCAGGTGGCTGAGACTACAAGTGTATACTACAGCATCCAGCTTTTAGAATGGGTCTGGAATGCAAACCCAGGCTTCCCATTTGCCTTCAGCATACCAAGTAGTGACATTAACCACTACACTCTACTGTAACCGGGCTGTTATTTTTCTTTTTAATTACATCTCCTTTTTTAAAATATTTTCTATCATGATTGGTTGAATTTGCAGATGTGGAATCATCAATATGGAAGTCAGGCTATATTTTGAAATGTTTATTGAAATAAGCAGACATGGGTAATGACTGTTTTGTAGTGAGGTATTTGAAGAAGTGCCCTCTAAGGCAGATTCTCCCTCTGGAAACATCTCTCTTTTATGAATATAGTAAAAGCATAATTTATAATGTGGGAAAAGAAGGTTTGGTCTTTTAAAGAAACCATTCCTTTTTATTTCAGAGAAGGGGTTTAAATTCCTTTTCTTCTGAGTTCAGGGATAATGGTCATTAATATCTTGATCTATGACTTTTCATGGAAGATAAGACTTCCCCCCCATGAGTCATTTATCTGACTTCTTTATTTCCCACCAGAAATCACAAAATTCATTTACTGTGACAGTATAATAGTTTTCACAACATCTGATTACACTGGCACATATATACTGAAGATTAAATATATAAAATTAAAAAGCAGTAGGAAGTCATTGGGAATAAATATTATGGTAGAATTTAATTTTTTAGTTTCATAAGCACTAATTTAGAAAAATACAAATAATAGGTTACAAATAGATGATTATTAAAGAATTAGTTCAAGCACATTTATTTTTTATGTACTTATTAGCCCAGATGTTTTTTCAAATAACTTTCCCTGTTATGAAACAAAATTTACAGATGTTATATACAGCTTTTGTTGAAAGACTTTCTTTTAATATCAGCTGCCCCTAGCTTGACATGTCTTGATTTCTTAGTGATTAACATGTTAATAACAAATGTGAATGTTCATAGTGTATTTATAATTAATTTTATTATTAATATCTTATTTCTCATTTCCATTCTTCAAATGAAGGATTTTTACAGTGTATGACTAAGTGGCAGTCACTATGTAATTTTTATTTATTAAGAATGTGTTGTTGATTTGATGCTCTTAATAATTTCTATATTTGTTTATAACATCCTTTTATGCCCATTATTTCATATATTTCCTATCATTATATAATATTTCTTAAGTGTCTTTGGGCAATAAAAAGGTTACTGAAATGTAAAAGAAGCTACTTGGAAAGTCTTTATTATCACATTTTAGTATGTTTACACCTGCTTGAAGGAAAGGGTAAATTATTTCCTGAGAACCCCACAGTTATATAGCTGGTTCCACCTCTGATCTGCTCTGAGGCATTTAACCTCTCTTAACCTTGGTTTCCTTATTTAGAGGAAGTGGCTGTTGAGCCCTACCTAAATCATAAAGTGAGTGCAAGTAATTGTTTACTGAGAAGTCTAAGAAAGGCTAATGGAAAACGTCAAGTATAAATGAAAGAGTTATAACTGCTCTCCTTTCTAAAAGGAATTGCAATTCACACAGTGAATTCTACCGTGATTCTACCTTTTTAAGAAACAGCTGTTTAAATATAAATACATAAAAAAAAACATGTAATATTTTGATTTGCATTACTTCAGAAGTCATTTAGAATTAATTGAAGCATACAGCTTAAAAATATTTTTTATTACATTTAAATAGTTGGGGAGAAAAGAACATTTGGTTAGCCAAAATATAGTAAATAAGTTGGAAATAGATTGTGCAACAAATGGTGAAATGGATGTTTAATGTTTTCTTTTATACTGATTTAAGACTGATAATTTATCTCTTTGCTCATTCTAAGTGCTTGACCTTTGTTCTACAAGGGGCGCAAGTGATCGTCCCTAATTGTGTAAACCTTGTTTAATTTACTCACTTTTTCGAAGTCTTACCATCTTGCCTTGTTCACTTAATATGCTAATCTTCATTTTTAACTTCCAAAGGGGAGATATGATATACAGTTTTAAAAATCTATTTGCTAGTCAGACCGTTTTTCAAAGGCGCTTATTAACCTCTCCTGTGGATCAGATTGAGAAATAATGGGCTAAGTTGCATGTAGAAGAATGGTGGGAGATGACAGTAGGAAAGTAGATATGAGTCAGAAGGACCTTCTATTCTATGCTTTAAAGTGTAAACTCTACTATATGCAGCTGAGACCTTTTTTTAGAGAGAGACCTTTTTTTGCTATAGGGCTACTGCATTTGCCGGAGAGAAAGTCAGAAAGCAAGAAGTCATCCCTTAGAGGGAATGGCCACCACACAATCCTTTCTTCATTCTCCTCTCAGGATTTTGGGCGCGCATGTGCGTGCGCGCATACACACACACACACACACCGACCCTGTGAGTCTCAAGCCGCTGGGCCCAGGACTCAAACCTTGGTCAGCCACGTGGGAGTCCAGCACCTTAACCACAACGCCACTTGTTGGTCCCCCTCAGCTGAGATCATTTTAAGTAGTGTAATATAAAGCTAATTTAGTGTCCAGCCATGGTGATTTTGCTGCTGAGATGCTGTGCTCTGCAGACTAGGGCCACATGGGAGGCCTAGGTTCAGTTCCCAGTCCACTCTAAAGACCTGATGTTAAAGACATGTGCCTGGAAGCCCAGTACGTAAGGAGGCTAAGGCAGGAGGATCGCGAACTCATGGCTGGCATAGACAACATAGTAAGATCTGGACTTACACAGCCTGGAATGGCAATATACACCTGTGGTGCCAGTTGGGGAGCTGAGGCAGAAAACCTCAACAGTGAGAACTTAATTTTCAAATAAAACAAATAGTGCCAGCCTGTGGCATGATTGAATAGATCCCACATAGCCAACTATACTGGTGAAGTCCTAGACTTAGTGACTTGAGAAACACTGGGTGCGTGTGCATACATGCTCAGAATTCCAACAGGAGGGAGAAATGGAGGGTGCATGATTGTGGTGTGACCATTTCCCATGGTGATGCTTTCTTACCACCCCCCTCTTTCTCTGTCTCTGGTGAGCTGTGTACCCTCTAGCAAAATTTTTAAAAATATAACTACTTATTTACCTAATTATAGTTTGGAAAAGAAGGGTGGATAATTCATTGTACATTTGTGTTTGTTACTTTGCTAGTGTTTCCCAGGGATACACAGTAAATGAAATGTAGAAGACAAATAGTCTTTTTTAATTTTTTTTTTTAAGAAAGGTTTTGCTATAGGGCATGTGCCCTCATCAGAGAGACAGAGAGCGAGAAATCACCTCCCAGGGGAAAATGGCCATACCGTAGTCCCTTCTCTACTATCCTCTCACCTGGCATGAGTTTTAAGCCGCTGGGTCTGGGACTCAAACCGCAGTCAACTACTTGGGAGTCCAGTGATACGTAACCATTATGCCATCAGCTGGTCTCAACAAATATTCTTATCCATACTTTAGTTTCTTTATTTTAGAGCTGAGAAATATGTTTTGAAAAAAAATGGCATAGTGGTTATTTTGCTGGACTCCCACATGGCCGACTACTGTGCCAGTCCTGGACCCAGTGACTTGAAAAAATCACACTGGGCATGTGTACGTGCATGCCCAAGATCCCAGGAGTAGAATAGAGCAGAAGGGATTGCTGTGTGGTCATCACCCCGGGAGATGTTTTCTCATTTTCCCTTTCATTGTCTCCATGTGTGTCTCTTTCTCTCTGACAAGCGTATACCTAATGTACCCTAATGTAAAGACCACTTAAAAAAAAAAGTTAAAACTAACTTTATTGATTGTATGTGTTCTAGTTTACGTAATATAATGATTTTTAAAATTTTTTTTTTCAAGCTTCTTTGTCCTTTGAGCAAGAGAGACAGTAAGAGAGAGACACACACACACAGACACAACAGATCAACAGGGTCCTCACCTCTCGATCCACCCCCAGCTTCAGTCAGCAGTGGATCATGGCATGCTCAGGGAAGTCTCTGGATACAAATCTGGAACCTTCCCACGTGGGTTAACTGCATAGAGGTTCTGGTTTTACTGCTGTGCCACTGTCTGGCAACTTGTAGTTCAACGATTTTACATTGATTCCATAAGTCAAAGTATATATGATTGTCTATGAAGCACCCTGTTTTCTTTATGCACTGATTTCCATTCAGGAAGCTTTGGAGTTGTTTGTTTGTTTGTTTTATGTTTTGTTTATTCCTTGACTGAGAGAGGCATAGATATAGCACCACCATTAGGGTCCACTGCTCTCCACCCCCACATCGTGGACACCTGTGTGCCTGGTATACTTAGGAAGTTCTCCACAGACTGGACCTTCTCTTAGCCTCACAGAGTATTACATTTTACCACCATGCCCTGTAATCCATGAACTGGTTAACGTTTCCATGTGACTCTGCCTCACATTTTATCACTGGGCCACTGTTTGGCCCCTGTTTTGTTTTTTTTTTAAATGCATTATGCAAAACTCTGCCTATCTTCTCCTCCTGTAATAACTCCTAGCAAACATCTTTATTTATTTATTTATGATAGCACCCATGTATATGTGAGAAATAGAAAAAGAGAGAAAGAAATAACACCCTCTACAGAATCTGGTCACACCATGATCCCCTTCCTCCAGTCAGTATTCCAGTTCATCAGATCTTGGGTACTTCCACACGTGTCCAAAGTGTTTTGAGTTGACCCAGCCAGATATGCAAACTATGGTTGCCATGTGTTACCCGGCTTCTCTTGAGTTTTATTGTTGTGTTGTGGAGCTGGCCCCAAACATCCCTCCATTACCCTATCAAGAAGGGCAGAGTAGCTACTACCGGGCAGGAAAAACTTTACCCTCTTAAGTTTAGTATCTGGGGCCTGTGAATTAAAGTGATGAAAGACAAACAGGAGAAGATGTTTATTTTGTATCACAGAGCAAGCCTTGAAGAATAGAAGTGAAGATGTCAAAGAGGCAGTTAGACCCAAGGATGTATTTGGCATTTTAACAAAGAGTGATACAGTGAGAAGAAACTGAGAGAAAGAGCTTGAAAGAGATTGGACAGAAAGGTGGTTTGGCCATCTAGTGAAGTGAGAGTGGAGAATTATGGGATGATGGCTAGGAAATGAATGGTAAATGTGGATTATTTCATAAAGTTGGTTATACAGACTGAAGTGAGAAGTTTTTCTTTTCTTGGTTCTGGAGAGGATGGCATTTCTACAACTGTAAGTTAAATTTCCTTTACAAAAAGAAAATTTATGACCTGCTTTTAGGTAGACAGTGGGAGGTCAGAGAAATGTTCCTGTGTTTAGTGTCTCTTAATTGTCTTTAGCTCAAAATAATCCATAAATTGGGACATTAGATTAGGTCCTATTCTCTTCCCCTTTGTTTGGACTATTCCTGACACCAAGAGGCTGACTTAATCTTATTCTGAAGTCTTTGCTAATGCTCTCCCACTCTGCATCAAATTTCCTATTTTAGTTTCCTAATTTGTATATGGAAGTGATAGTAGCACTTACCTCAAAAAGTCAACAACAAAAATTGGGGCCAGACCATGGCGTGGGGAAGGCCCTGGATCCCATGTGGCTGACTATGATTCAGGTCCCAGATCTGGTTTCTTGGGGGTGGTGGGGGACACCCACTGTGTGCATTCATGCCCAAAATTCTGAGAGGAGAAGGGATTGTGGAATGGCTATCTTTCCTGTATGGTACTTAGTCACTTTTCTCTCTCTCTCTCACAAGCACATGTGCCATACAGCAAATTTAAATTAAAAAAAAAAATCTAGTAAGGGGTCAGTGAATAGTTTGTTTACTGTAGGGAATCATTACCTTCTTAGAATCTATACCATAGGAAAACACAGTTGGAGCTATAGAATTAGATATGTTTGTGTTCACATTCTCATCATGCCAGCTATTAGCTTTGTGACTTTGGTCAATTGTAGATCTCAGCTTTCCCAACAATTAAATAGGAATGATCATTTTTACCTCCTTAGATGTTCTGAAGATTAAATGAGGCTGTGTATACAGTGTTTGATATGTGATAAATACTCAGTACATGCTACCTTCTCTTCTATATAGACTTTTTAGATACTCACCTTAGCCCTGGATATTAAGCGACTTTTATTTTTGCTCATTTAATTATTAATTATTTTTAAAATTTGCTATAGGACACATGCACTCGCCAGAAAGACAGATACAGAGAGAGAAAGGGAAAGTAAGAAAGCAATCTGCTAGGTCCAGGACTCAAACTGTGATCAGCCACGTAGGAGTCTGGCACCTTTACCACCATGCCACTTGCAGAGAGTACATGCATTTACCAGAGTGATATAGGGAGAGACAGAGAAAGACTGGGAAGAAAGAACAGAGAACATACTCTCCAATGCGGCGTGCTCATGACGCAATCTACCTTCTCCATTTCTTCATCTTGTCAGGATTCAGGGCACATATTAACATACCTGGTGTGTCTCTCGAGCTACCTGGACCAAGGTTCAAATCACACTTGGCCATGTATGCTTTAGCTCCCTTAACCACAAGACTACCAGGCCACCTGCTAAGTGACTTAAATAAAATTATATCCTTTGTTTCCTTTATAATTCTCCTCAGTGTCCAGTGAAGTGCTAGGCACCTGGAAAATCAAATATACGTTGACTCTTTTTTCCCATAAGTGGGGCCTGTTAATTGAAAGCTAAAGTGTAGGCCTAGCATTTTTAGGAATTTCTATTCAGGTTTATACTAGTTCTTGCATCTATCTGCATTCAAACTTTTATATGTTTTTAATTTTAAATACATACATGCAGTAATATTTACTGTTTTCCACTTCTCCCTCCCATTGGGATTTTGGAAATCCATGCATATGTATACCCAACACGTGTTTCAAGCTGCTTGGGCTAGGACTCAAACCATGGTTAGCCACGTGGGATCTAGCTTCCTGTATACAGTTCTTAACTATTGTGCTATGGGACTGACCAAAAAGCAGAACTTTTGATGAAAATCGAAAGTTTTAAACAAGTAGGATCAAGACTTAAAGCCTTGTTGATTGTACCAGAGATGAAATTGGTTTTCCCAGTATAATCCTGAAGACAAAGTACTAATTCATGGCCACCAAGTGGAAGTGGTCCAGTTAGTGGAAAAATTGACAGTTCAATAGCAAAGGTCATGATTGTATTTTGGGGGGATGCTCAAGCCATTTTGTCTGTTGGCTTTCTAGAGGGCCAAAGAATAGCATCTGCTTAATGAGAGTGTTTTGAGATGTTAGCAGAAGCTTTAGCAGATGTACACCCAGGAAAGTTTCAACAGAGAGGTTTATTTTTTCTCCACTATGACAGTGCTCCTGTTCATTCCTTTCATCAAACAAGGGCAATTTTGTGAGACTTTCAATGAGAAATCATTAAGTGTCCATTTTATAATCCTGATTGGCTCTTTGTAATTTCTCTTCATTTCCTAATCATAAATCTTTAAAAGGCACCTATTTTTCAGTTAAGTGTGTGTGTATATGTGTGTGTGCGTGAATACATATATGTATAAATAAGACAGAGAATCTGTATTGACATGGTTAAATTCCCAGGACCTTCAGATCTTTATGGATGGACTAAAAAACAAGTATCATCACTTAAAAAAGCATCTTGAACTTAATCTTTTATTTAAATGTTTTCATACACTTTTGAAGTCCCCTCATGTGTAGGGGGAAATTTGATTGGTTTATTTCAGGGAATGTGACTATGTCATTGTGGACACCAACTAATATTAATTTAAAAAAATATATAGAGGAGGCAACAAGGAAAGGGAGGTTACTGGTAGGCTCTAACTCTTTGGACAGAAGCTGTCATCATAGGTTGAATTTATTCTTTCCGTAAATGCGCAACTGATTGATTTGAGTCTTCCAAGTTGTCCAGTGTACTCACTCACTAGAAGTCAACTGATTGGGGGTTTTAATTATATCTGAAATATACCTTCATAGCAACACCTAGATTAGTTCCTGATTAAATAGCTGACGTGTGCAGCTTAGTAAAGTTATTATATCAAAAAAAAAAAAAAAAAAAAAACATTCTGGGGCCAGCAGATGGTGTAGCAGTTACATTGCTGAACTCCCACATGGCCAACTGTGATTCGAGTCCCAGACCTGGTGGCTGAAACTCACTCCAGGCATGTGTGTGTATGCGCCCAAGGTCCCAGGAAGAGAATGGAGAAGGGATTGCAGTGTGCCCATCCCCCAGGAGGATGATTTCTCACTTTCCCCCTCACTGTCTTTGTCTGTCTCTCTCTCTCCAGCGACCACACATACCCTAAGGGGAAAATCTCAAAAGAAAGAAAAAAAGCCATCTTAGGAAACAACTCTTATTATTTTTTTTTTAAGAATTATTTAATTTTACTTATTATTATTTTTTAAATTTGCTACAGAGCACGTGCAGTCACCAGAGAGAGAGAAGAAAGTGAGAAAGCAGCTGCCAGGTCCAGGACGGTTTACTGTGGTCGGCCATGTGAGAATCCAGCATCTTAATTACCACACCACCTGCTGGCCCTGAAAATATTTTTTCTAAGGATCCAGTTCAGGATATTTTGGTTTTTATTTTTATGTATTGTACCTATTATCCTGCTATGTATTTTTCTAGTGTCCAAATGCCTGGTATCTTGCTACGAGTTATAAAGGAAAGTCATCATAGTTGGGTTTTTTTCTAATTTTAACATATTAGAGTTAACATACTTCACCTGAAATCATTCATTAAGGATTGATAGAAAGGACTTAAAGATACATAGGGTTTGGGGGCTGGCAGATGGTATAGCGGTGAAGGTGCTGGACTCCCACATAGCCGACCATGCCTCAAATCCTTGACCTTTTAGCTTGCTTTCTCACTTTCCATTTTTGTCTGCCTGTCTCCGATTAGATTAAAAAATAATAATAAATGAAAATTAAATAATTATTTTTTAAAAAGATAACCTCGGATTTTTATTGATAGGAATGGATTGGTCTGTTACAGTGTATGATTAAGCATAGATTGAGGCAAGAATATATGTTATAACTGAGGATAAAAAGATACTAATATCAAGAGTAAAACTAAGGTCCAGCCGTGGTTATGTGCACTGCCAAGATGCTATGTTCACATGGGAGACCTGGGTTTGATTCCCTGTCCAACTTAAAGACTAGACACGGTGCCATGCACACATGTAATCCTGGTGACTCAGGAGCAAGAGAATAATAATTTCACAGTGAGACCCTGTCTTTAAGGAAACAAAACAAAGAGAGTACACTAAACTGTGAACTTTTACAAAGTTACTGTTGCACATTATTTATCCTTATAGTCTCATGGTGTGGCAGAGCACAATAATTGTTCAATATTGGTTGTTTAAATGGATTAAGTAATGAACAAACACATAATTTAAAGCCTATGTAAGGTATGATCTATCATATGCATTCAGATCTGATAGTACTTGGAGTCAAAAGTACCATACCTAGTCCCAGCTGCAGTAGCACATTGGTAGACACTACTTCTTTTCGGGCTGAGGCCACAAAGAGGTCTTGGGCTAATTCTGGGCCCCTACTAAACGCTAGCCTTGGTGGTATATCCCTGTCCCAGCTACTTGGGGTCAGGGTGTGGGGGTGAGGAAGAGCTGAGACAGAAGAATAGTGACACAGTGAAATGCTGTCTAAATTTTTTAGAAAACACTCTGCCTAAATATTTTAATTGAGTAAGAACTAATAAGGTCTTGGACACACTCTCTTCTAGTGGTTAAAGGAATTTGGGTCCCACCCACAGTTTGAATCCAGGCCCTATTGGCTTGAAGAGCAGGCTAGGCACATGTACATGTGTACCCCAAGTCCCATGACTGCACCCCATTGGGGTGACTGCACTTTCCTCCCCAACCCATCTCTCTTTGGAAAGTACATTTGCCCTCTAACAATTTAAAAAGAGAAGGAAAGGAATCAATACAATCCCAGTCATTTTCTTTTTTCTAATTTTTTCTGAGAGAATGAACAAGCCCAGGATGAGAAGAGAGAGAGAGATTTTGACATGGTCTTAAAAAAAAAAAAAAAAAGGCCTCTGCAATTATAAGTTTATTAGTATCATCCAGAACTCAGATGTTCATTATTCCGCCTGAAATTACATGAACAAATGCAAATGGAAAGAATCCAAGTCAAAATTATATAACAAAACAGCACTCCATAACGAGAGCATGTAAAATTGCAAGAACACTATTGCATTGTGATCGTCTCTGCCTCTGACTACCAGCTAGCTTGGAATACAGGTACGTGCACTACCACACCCAGCCTGGTCAGGTTGCTCCATGACCTGAACCTCAGCCTCCTGCTGTAGTGCCCTATAGCTTTCACCAACAAGGCTGGGCTAGAATGTCACTTTCTATGACATTTTCTTCCCTTCTTCCATGAGAATATAAACCCTTTGAGGGTAAGAATTACACAATTTTGCCTACTCTTCAATTTTTATTATTTTATTGTTTTTCATTGAAAAAGAATATGTAGAAACATATTATTTGTTGAATTAATTGAAAATAGCATAAAGAAGAAAATCAAATTTGATTTTGTAATATTTCTCTAAGAGAAACCAACATATTTTGAAATACAATATCATGTAATTGAATAAGGAATAGAAACTGATTTTTCAGTTTTCTGCTTTTATGTGTTTGAAGTTAATGTTTAGTTTTTTTTTTTAATTTAATAAAATTTCTCTTTGTTGTCTTTCAGTGAGCAAGGCATGTTAATAGCTTTACTGTGGAATAAGGCAAAGCAATTGAATATAAAGGAAAGCATTTGTAATTTTATTGTTTTTAGTGCAAATATTTGGGAATTAAAGGTTTATTAGATGAATGGCTTAAGGATTAACTGTGCTATTATTTTACTTATCTGTAGGTCAGTGATCTGTTACTACGTAGCAATTGTTTTATTTTCTACTATCTTTTCACTTCTAATTAAATACTAGAAAAATACCCCTATAAAACTTTTGCATGCATTTAAAGTTTGTAAGAATCATGGATATGTTATTTTTTTTTAGCATTAAAGACTTGCATGGGTATTTGGTAGAAAAAGTAAAATAATTATTTAATGATTTTCAATTTCTCCTGATTTTATAATATCTAGTCAACCAATGACATGCTGAGATTTCATTGTGGAGAAATGGAAGGAGGAAGAGTATTCTACCTGGTGACTTTTCAGTGGTGTTATTACTAGAAAGATAAACATCTATGGATTGTTTATTTTAGCCACTAAAATTGTCTGCAAGCTAGATAACAAATGCAAAGCAGTGTATTTACTTTCAATATTTTCCCAAAAAGACAGTAAAAACAGGGTTCCAGTAGAACAGTTTGCTACCTGTGTTCTTTCCTGGGGAGCACTGGTAGCTTTTATCAGATGATTACAGAAAAATGCTAATGATGAAAGACGAGTATAATTTCTACTCTTTGAAGTGTGACTAAAAAGTTAGAAATGATACCTATTTTTCTCAAGTGGCATCCAGACTTGCAGTTCATTTTCCTCCAATGACCGTATCCACTTTTGTTATCAGTTTAGAAAGAAAGATGGGGGTGGTTAGGCTAATATATAGCAAAGCTACTAAAGTAACTATTTGAGTATTTCATTCCATTTGTCAAAGCTTCACTGGAACTAGGAATTAGGCATAAAAGGAGGTAATTGGATCTCCTTTTACAAAGGAATGAGTGATAGAAAAATATGATCCTGTGGGGACCAGTAGGTGGTATGGTGGTTAAGGTGCTGGACACTCCCACATGGCTGACAGCAGTTCAAATCCTGGACCTGGTGACTTTCTTTTAAAAAAGTATAGTAGCATAACTCTTAATATAAATACAATCATTATATTAACACTTAACTTGGATTTTTCTGTGCTCAGGATTTGGGGAAATACTTTTTTAAAGAACAAAACCCAATATATTGATTAAACACTTTAATGGCCTGTTCTACTTGCTTAGAGTAGACCAGCTATAATTAATTTCTCAGAGTAAAGACATGATGTGGTCCATAAAAAATAAGCTATGCATAATGCATAATTAAAAGAAACATATACTCTACCTTGAACAGATAATTATTTTAGTAAATTTGCAACAAGAAAAAAAGACTTGGTAAGAAAACATGAAAGATATATTTTAGATAAATAAAATTTTGAATTTTCAGAGTAGCCTCGAATTTTTTTTTTTTTTTTTAATTTGCCGAATGGTACATGTGCTTGCGGGAGAGTGGGAGAAAGCAAGTGAGCGAGCCTCTACTCTCACTATGGGGCATGATCACACTGCAATCCCTTCTCTATTTTTCTCTCCTTTTGGGGGGATTTTGAGAATGCATACACTTACATCCATTGTGTTTCTTAAGCCACCAGATCTAGAAGTCAAACCACAAAGTTGGTCATATGGGATCCAACCCCCTTAAATACTATGCCGCTCGCTGACCCAGAGTAGCTTAGAATTTTATCTGAATTTAGATTATATCATTGGCTAGAAAATGGAAATAGGCATTCATTCTACTCCTGAACACCTTCTATAGTACTAAATTTATGGTTCAAAGCAATGGTGTTGCCTTCTTCAGAACTCTGAGTAATTTGCTCTTTCTTAAAAATTTTTTGCATACAAAAATACAATCTTTTTGATATGTATTGGGAGATTTGTATATCAGAGCTTCATTTTGCTATAGAAACCATAGTAATAAGAATTGTAGCACCAGCTGGTGGCATGGTGGTTAATGTAATTAAATCCTACATGGCCTACTACAAACTTCGAGTCCTGGACCCAGTGACTTGAAAAACATGCTATGCACGTGTGCCCAGAATCCTAAAAGGAGTGATAAATAGAGAAGGGATTGCAGCAGCATCATCCCCTGTAGAGAGGGAGGGAGGGAGGGATTGATTGATTGATTGCTTTCTTTTTTTTCATTGTTTACTTCTTTCCTCCTTCCGTTCCCGCCGCCCCCCCCCCCCCCCCCCCCCCCCGCCACCTCCAGCAAGCAAATTTTTAAAAGTAAAAATAAATATTTAACTATTTTCAAGTTTGTTTTTGCTACAGGGCACCTGCACTCTCCAGAGAGAAGAGGAGAGACAGAGTAAGAAATCAGACTGTTTTTAACTTTTATTTTTATTTAAGATCGAGAACATACGTGTTCTCACTAGAGAAGGGGAGAAACAGAAAGAGAAACATCCTTGACAGGGTTTTATCATGTCGCAATCCCTTCTCCATAGCTCTTCAACTATTTGGTACCTTGGGCCCACACAAACATGCCTGATGTTTGCAGGCTGACCTAGGAGTCTGAACCCATGAACAGCCATGTGTCTTCCAGCACTACAGTTCAATTTGCTACCAGCTGCACCACAGGGTGGGCACCATTTTTTTACGTTACCATAATCTGCAGTTTTCAACAATGATTAGTGGTATTATCCAAGAAAAAGAAGAAAAAATGTATTACTATATCAGGTTATCAGAAAAGTCACGACACATTTTTGCATAGAAAGAACCCATCATGATTTTTCCAAGAACCCAGTAAAAATCTTATAAAAGCTTCACACTTTATACATATCTATAACTACTTAATCAGATGTGCTAGTGTTTAGATTTTCCTCGTTTTGTAGTAGTTTTACTTTCTGTTTATTTAAACTAACCAAGGTTTAACATAGGGACATATCATTAGTCTCATGATGATAGAGACATAGTTAAGTAAAATTCAGACAAATCTTACACATCTTCCTGAGAACAATCTCACAAATTAAATGCTTTCTTAAAGAATCAAGAAGTTATTACATTACAAAGTAGAAAAAAAAAAAGAAAAAAAAAAACCTGGTATCATTCGTCACTGAATTTTTTAAAACAAAAGTCTATCTAGTGAATGGCTAATTTGTTCAACATTTATGACACAGATGCATTTCTGTATGTCTAAGAACATGCATCTTCTATCCTAGACAGTGGCTCTAATTACCTCAGCCTGGACTGATCAATATTTGATCTTCTTCCCACCATGCAAACATGTTACGTTGACTGTCTCTTTCTCTTCTTTATAATTTACAGCCATGTGAGAAAGGTTCATTTTGTTTGTTCTTCCTGGCTTTGGGCCAGGGGTCTTTTACTAGTATAATGCAGTTCATTGATGTGAATTTGTTGATCTCCTGGGTAGTTTTTCACAAATTTAAGGCAATTAAAAGCTTTTATATGGCATTTCACTTGAAGTTATTAGTGGCTTTTCAGTGATTTTCCTTTTAAAAATTACTTCATCTTTTTATGATTATTTCCTTTCCCTCATTTTCTCTCTTCCCCAAGCTATAAAATTCCACAGAAAAGGATTGAAACAAGCTTTTCAGTTCCATTTCATAAAAAAGTGACAGTTTATAAACTTTATATTTTAATTAATGCATTTCTAAAGAACTAAGGAATTTTTTGCTTTTGTGGTTGCTTTGTTTCATTTATGTAAGTCATGATAGAAGAAATAAATAATTTGAAGAATAATGATAAGAACTGAATCTAAAAATTATTTGGTAATAGTTGGGGCTGGCAGATGGCATGGTGGTTAAAGGCTATGGATTCCCACATGGTCAACTGCGTTTCCAATCCCAGACCTAGTGGCTTGCTTTTTTTGCTTTCCCTTGCGCTCGCTTTCTGGTCAAATTTTAAAATAATAATATTTGATAATAGCTACAAATAAATTAATAAAAATGTACATATTTTAAGGTTTTTTTTTTTTTTTCAAGAATTATTGTACATGGGGCCAGCAGGTGGCGTGATGGTTAAAGGCACTGGACTCCCACATGGTGGCCCACTCTTCAAGTCTTGGACCTAGTGTATTGCTTTCTCGTTTTCTCTCTTTCTTTCTCTCTCTCTCTCTCCTCTCTGGTCAAATTAAAATGAAGTTAAATAAAATCATTCTTAAAAGAATTATTGTATTCAGTTTTACTTATCATTGTTATTAATTTTTTTAAAAAGTTGCTACAGGGCACATGAATTCAACAGACACCAGAGACAGGGAGAGAGAGAAAGTGAGAAAGCAAGCTGTCTGGTCTAAGATTTGAACTGCTATTGGCCATGTGGGAGTCCAGCCTCTTAACCACCATGCCACCTGCTGGACCTGAGTTTATTTTTTTAGAGAAGCATAACTCTTTCTTCATTAGACCTTTATTAATATCTTAAAAATTTCTCTTAACAGATGTCCATGATATTTTTGGTTCCTTAACTTTTCAATGAACGGAGCTCCCTCTAGCACATCAGAAATAAGAATATTAAATAAAAACCAACTAAGTCATTAGGAATGGTACAGCATTGATTAGATAAAAGTCTTTTCACTTCATTTACTATTACTAGAACTCATGGATGGGAACCAGCAGGTGGCATTATGGTTAAGGTGCCAGACTCTCACATGGCTGACTATAGTTTGACTCCCAGACCTGACAGCTTGGAAATCATGCCAGGCACGTTTGTGTGCATGTCCATCCCAGGAGGAAAGTGGAAGAGAAAGGATCAGGGCATAGCCGTCCACCCTGGGAGGCTCGCTCGCTCGCTCGCTCTCTCTCTCTCTCTCTCTCTCTCTCTCTGCCTCTCTGGTGAGTGCACCCTATGGCAAAAAAAAAAAAAAAAAAAAGAGAGAGAGAGAGAGAGAAAAGTTATTCATTCCATTTTTAAATTTGTTTCCTCTTTTTTTAAAAAAATTAGTTGTTTTAGTGTTCATCAGTGGCATTGTTTTAATTACAGTACTTCATTCAGCTAGTTTCATTATTGTGCTTTACTTTGCACACACCAGAGTAGAGTGGATTTGAAGTGACTAGGAAAATGTCTTAAAGTATTGCAATGTCATATTAATTTATGCAAACATTGGTGTTTTTATACTTTTTCACATTTCACCTTTACTTTAACTGGCTGCATGATCTTGGACAAGTTAACTTCTCAACCCCCACTTCATCTGCCAATGGTATAGGAAAAGAGCAATACCTTATCTACCCTTTTGTGTTCAGGGCAGTGGCTCTTATAACAAGACAGATTAACAAGTGAAAAGCATACAGATTTACTTAAAATGTAAATTTTACATGACTGGAGAGCCTTCATAAGGAAATGAAGACCCAAAGAAACTATTAAAGCATTTTTTACAGTAGGTTTGACTAAAAAGTGACCTGTTCCAGAGAAATATGCTAGGGTGTAGAGTGTGAGGCAGGTGTAGTAAGTTTAAAAAGACCTGTTTATTCGAATTCCTTTCTGAGTTCCTTAGTTTTTGGAGACAGAGATGTTCCTCTGTAGGGAGAGAACCTCTTATATGAGAGTCTTCTGAGTAGAAGGCCAGGAGAAGGTCAGAGAGACCTTCCTTTGTCTGCCATTTTTTTAAATTTCTTCAGCTTAAAATATGTAATTGGCCGCTCTTTTCCACTCCTAATATGAGAATGAAAACCATTCTCAGCATTCAAACTGTCAACATTCCAGAAAATGTCAACATCACTCTGAAAGGTCGGAAAGTTACTGTGAAGGGTCCCAGAGGAATTGTGAATAGACACACACATCCTATCAATCAATGTAGAACTCCTTGGAAAGAAAAAGAGGAGGTTGACAAATGGTGGGAAACTAGAGAGGAGCTGGCTAAGATTTGCATTGTAGTCATGTACAGAATATGAACAAGGGTGTTACACTAGGCTTCTGTAAAAAATCGGGTCTATGGTTGATATCTGAAATTTCTTGCGTGAAAAATACATCAAGAGGGTGCAGATGTGACTGGGTGTTGCTTGTTTAGTATTTCAAGCCTAGAAAGATGAGTTGATCCTTTAAGGAAACAATTGAGCTTGTTTCAAATTAAGCTGCTTTCTTTCATTCAACAAACCACAACAGTTAAAAATAAGGGTATAAGAAAATTTGGGGGTGGTATCTATGTTTCTAAAAAGGGGAACAGTTTACCAGGTAACAGTTTAGCAGGTTAATTAATAAGATCTAAGAGTTCTCTACCTATGCTGGATGATTTCTAAGACCATTATGTGATATTTTCAAGATATAATAAAAGACAACCATTGATTTGGGGAAAAAATATTTAATGTGCCACATTGCCATATTTGGGAATAGTATGTCCAGAACCTCCCCAGTAGGGATGATGATGATAATACCCAATTGATACGGATAAAATGAGATATTATATAGAAGTTGTATAGAATAATGTGTGGCCCACAAGTAACAGTAAGTATTTGTCATAAAGATATTTTTATTAAGTACTAGGCTCTGTTAAACTATCTATGTCTACATATAGTGTGTTTGTTTATTCTAAAGTTTACTTACCCCCTATAAATTTATTTATTCTTAGTTAGTTAAAGGGTTCCAAAAGAGAAATTGGATCTCAATAAAACAAAACACTGTACATAAAATAAATGTCTTTGATGAATAGTTTATTTGATGTAAAAATAAAGGCAATTGCTTATAATTCATTAGAATAAAACTGTGTACAGGCAACATCATAATTTAGAAAAAGTAGTTACACCTTGCTTTTATGGTTGAGTTACACTGAATAGATAGCATCTGTCTATTCCCCTGCTGTTCAGGAGTACCTAAGAGAGCTGACCTTCTCATTTATATAAAATACAAAGTGATTTGTTAATTCTGTGTTAAGAATCAGAAGCTTCAGCTTGATTTCTAGGCTCATAAATTACTATCTGTTATGTAACACAGAAAATACTTAACTTGCTTTTTGAAAAATTTTGCCTCATGTGTACCAAACTAGTATTTCTGAGGGTTTTTTTTTTTAATTATTATTATCATAAGACATACAAAATTATTCTTTTTCTTCTATGTATATCTTTGGAGGAAAGTTTAAATCTTTCAGGCATCTAAAAAAGACCTTACCTGTCTGGTTTCTACCTGCCTTTCTTACTTGTCTTCACATAATCCCTGTGCGTCAGCCATATTGGCTTTCTTTTGAGTTTTCTCCTCTGCTAGGACAACTATATTCCCACCTCCGTGTACCTACAGTTTCATCATATTTTTGTCGCCGTCATGACCTCCTTGCTTGGTCAATTCTGTCCACATGCTGTTCAGAGTTTCAAAAATGAATATTAAGGCAGCCCTGCTTTACTAGGAACCATGTACACGAAAGGAACAAAAGTCTTTCTTCCAGGAACCTTTCTTTCTATTGCAGAAGAGGGTGTAGGAGGGCTGGCAGGTGTCATGAGGGTTAGGGGTGCTAGTCTCCCACATGGCTGACCATGATTCGAGTCCTGGACCTGGTGGCTTGCTTTCTCATTTTTCCTCTTCCCTCCATACCTCTCTCTCTCAGTCTGTCCCTCTCTGGTCAAATTAAAATAAATAAAGTTAAACAGTTCTTAAAAAAAAAAAAAAAAAAAAAAAAAAAAAAAGAGGGACCAGCAGTTGGCATAATGGCTATGTTGCTGGACTCCCACGTAGTTGACCGCGGTTCGCGTCCCGGACCCGGTGGCTTAAACTCACGCCGGGTGCGTGTGTGCCCAAGATCCCGAGAGGAGAATGGAGGAGAAGGGATTGCGGAGTGGCCATCCCCCCTGGGGGGTGATTTCCTGCTTTCTGTCTCTCTGTCTCTGTCTGTCTCGCGAGCGCACGCGCCCTAAAAGCAAAAACCGCTCCAAAAAAAGAAAAAAAAAAAGTATGTAGGGCATAAAAACAAATATATATCAGGCTACATTAAGTACTTTATAGAAGAATAAACCAGGGAAATTTGTTAATGGACGACTATCATTGGTTGAGGAATACTCAAAAACAGGGTACTCATGGAAAATTTCTTTAAGGTAGAGACTGAACACATAGAAATTGAAGCAGCAAGGCATGTATGTGTGTGTTTGGGGTCTGTGTGTGTGTGTGTGTGTGTGTATTTATATCTGACATACCAGTATTCCAGGCAGAGGGAACACTAGAGTACAACATGCTTGATGTTTTGGAGATGAGAGAGGATATATGTCAGGTGGGTATATGTTAGGGATATTCTGTAGCCCTAAAACCAATAGTTAGCATATAACATGTGATCAGTAAGTATTTTTAACAATTATTTTAAGAATTATTTGGGGACCAGCAGTTAGCGTAATGGCTATGTCTCTGGACTCCCACGTAGTCGACCGCGGTTCGAGTCCCGGACCCGGTGGCTTAAACTCACGCTGGGTGCGTGTGCGTGCGTGCCCAAGATCCCAAGAGGAGAATGGAGGAGAAGGGATTGTGACGTGGCCATCCCCCCGGGGGGTGATTTCTCGCTTTCTATCTATCTCTCTCTCTCTCTCTCTCTCTCTCTCTCTCTCTCTCTGTCTGGCGAGCGCATGCGCCCTATAGCAAAAACCTCTAAAAAAAAAAAAGGAAAGAAAGAAAGAAAGAAAAGCAAAAAAAAAAAAAAAAAATTTATCTAACTTTAGTTTATTTCTTTTAATTTGACCAGAGAGGAACAGAGTGACGGGGGTTGGGGGGAGTGAGAAAGCAAGCCCACTATGGCCGGGATTTGAACTGCATTTGGCCATGTGGGTGCCCAGCGCCCTTAATCTCCATGCTATCTGCCGGCCCCCACATTAGAACATTTTAGTGCAGAATTCTCTTTTTTATGTTTCTTTTATTATGTAACAAGGCACATATGCATGCCATAGAAACAGAAAGGGAGACCAGAGAGAGAAACCTTTCCTCAGTGGGGCCTGGTCATAGACTTGCCATGATTTTTTTTTTTTTTTAGAGGTTTTTGCTATAGGGCGTGTGCACTCGCCAGACAGAGACAGACAGAGAGATAGAAAGCAAGAAATCACCCCAGGGGGATGGCCACGCCACAATCCCTTCTCCTCCACTCTCCTCTCGGGATCTTGGGCACGCACGCACACGTGCCCAGTTTGAGTTTAAGCCACCGGGTCCGGGACGCGAACCGCAGTCGACTACGTGGGAGTCCAGCAACATAGCCATTACGCTAACTGCTGGTCTCTTGCCATGATTTTTTTAAAGTAACCAAGAAACTTCAGAATTATTCCTCAACTTCCTCTTATTTATCACCATTACCACAGTTCGAAGTTATTTCTCATTTCTATCAGTCAGGAATGGGTGTTATAAGACTTACTTCAAAGATAATTTATATATTATCATTTTCTTTGGCTTTGGGGATTTATTATTGTCCCATAGTTCAAGTAAAGTGACACAGATCCAGTTTGGTACACACCATTCTATGTAACACACCTGAGATAAGCCAGAGTTTATCTCAGTCCCAAAATCAAGTTTGAAAAAGTAAATAACTTTTATACCAGTACTTTTCCCTTTTTTTGTTGCTTAAAGGTTTTTCCATAGGGCACGTGCTCTTTCCTGAAAGAGACAGTGAGAGGGAAGATGAGAATCACCCTCCAGGGGATGGCCCCGCCACAGTGCCTTTTCCTCCTGGGATTTTGGCCATGCAGGAGCACACACACCCCCGCTGTGATTTTCAAGCTGTCAGGTCCTGGACTTGTGAGTCAGCCTGTGAGAATCCAGTGCCTTGACCACACCACCTGCTGTGTCTCCATTATCTATCAACCTTATCTTTAGAACTATCACAGATCCCACCTAGTGGTTCTTCCCTGACTATATTTCTGATCAGAATATATATGAGAAAGAAGAAGTAATTAACCAAACTTGATCCAAATCGTTTTTCTTTTATATTTAGCTATGAGTTGTGTGTGCTTTCCTGAAAGAGACTGGAGAGAAAGAGGTAAAGTGAGAAAGCCTCCCTTCCAGGGGAAATAGCCACACCACAGTCATCCATTCACCTCCAGTCTCCTCTCAGGATTTTGGGCTTGCGTGCACACACGCCCAGCATGTTTTACAAGCCACTGGGTTGGAGACTCAAACCATGCAGGGAGCTATTTGGGTTCTAACTGCCTTAATCACCACACCAGCTGATGGGTTTGATTTTTACTTTGTACTGAAATACACATACACATATATGTATGGTATTGTTGCTTTAAAAACTTTCATGAATATAAAAACATTAGTTTTTTTTTTTTTAGATATTTATTAAGTTGGTCAGTGGGTTTTGTAGAATGTCACCTTTGATTTTATATTCAATTTAAATAGTTTTATCTGTTTTTTCTTCAAACATACATATAAATGCTCTACCTTAAACATGGTGAGAAGTGATTTTATTCTGAATAATATTCCATGAGAAAAGAATCTAATTTCTAAATCAGTAGGAAAATGTAAGGATAAGCAAAATCAAATAGTTTTCCTTACTCTGAGACAAAACCTTTTCTTTTACAAAACATTTTTTAAATTTCAAGAGACAGTAGAATTCAACAGGTCATCGTTTTGTAATCAAGAGGGAAACTTTTTCATTGCTAAATTAAAACACTTTTTTTTTTTTTATTTCTTATATCGACTTTTGGGGCCAGCAGGCAGTGTGGTGGATAAGGGTGCTGGATTCCCACGTGCCGACCATGGTTCAAGTCCTGTATCTGGTGGCTTGCTTTCTCGCTTTCCCTTTCTCTCTCTCTCTTTCTCTGGTGGTCAAATCAAAAATAAATAAATAAATAACAGGGACCAGCAGTTATCATAATGACTATGTCGCTGGACTCCCATGTAGTCGACCGCAGTTCGCATCCTGAACCCAGTGGCTTAAAACTCATGCCAGGCGCGTGTGCGTGCGTGCCCAAGATCCCAGGAGGGGAATGGAGGAGAAGGGATTGTGGCGTGGCCATCCCCCCTGGGGGATGATTTCTCGCTTTCTGTCTCTCTTTCTGTCTCTGTCTGTCTGGCGAGCACATGCGCCCTATAGCAAAAACCTCTCCCCACAAAAACAACAACAACAACAACAACAAAAAACAATAACAAGTGGAATTAAATAAATAAATAATTCTTTCCAAAAAAGTTATACCAACTTTCATTGGTTCTTCCTTGTCAACCCATTATTTTTTAAAAAAAAGAAGTAGCGGCAGCATTCCCTCCTACTCCAGGATTACTTTTTTGTTCTTTGCTTCCCTCTAATAGTATTTCTCCCTGTAATTTTACATGCACTTTACGAAATGGAAGCCCTAGGACCAGCAGATGATATAGTGGTTAAGGTACTGGACTCCTGTGTGGTTGAAGTTTGAGCCTCAGACCCGCTTGGACCATGTGCATGTGTGCTCAAAAACCTGAGAGGAGAATGGAGGAAAACGGATTGTGGCATGGCCATCCTCCCCTGGGGGGGGGGGGTGTTTTCTTGTTTTCTGTCTCTTCAGTGAGTACACATGCCCTAATAGCAAAAATTTCTGCAAAACAAAGGAAACCTTTCTGTTTTATTTTAAAATTTCAAAATTAGAAAGAGATTTGGGTTTGAAAGGTTACTTCTCTCTCTGGCTATCTACCTGTTCCTCCACCCACAGGGGAAAGTACTGTGAAACAACATGCTTTTTTGAGCATTATTTTCCCAGGCCTACCCCATATAAAGCAGTTTTTGATTAGGAACACAAAAAAATCCTTGTGATACCTCTGTGTACCAAAATGATGTCTTGACATAAGCTATGTGATTCTATTATACACACACACTTACACACATTACTTTGAATGTGCGGTGATGGAGGTGGGTGAAGATGGAGGTTGTTTCATTTGTTTTGTGGGGGTTTTGTTTGTTTGGGTTTTTTTGTTTGTTTTTGTTTTTTTTGAGAGGTTTTTGCTATAGGGCACCAAGCGTGCTCTCCAGACAGACAGAGAGAGACAGACAGAAAGTGAGAAATCACCCCCCAGGGGGGATGTACACACCACAATCCCTTCTCCTCTATTCTCCTCTCGGGATCTTGGGCACTCATGCACGCGCATCTGGCGTGAGTTTAAGCCACCAGGGCTGGGACTTGAACCGCGGTCGACTACATGGGAATCCAGCGACATAGCTATTACACTAACTGCTGGTCCCTCATTTGTTGTGTTTTTGAGTCTGCTATTCTACAGCTGTGAAATTTCAGACATTAATATATTGCGTTTTTAGGTTTGATTTTTACTTAACTCGTATACAGATATATATATGGTATTGCTACTATAAAAGTTGCATCAATATAAAAACATTTTTTAGATGTTCATTTGCTAGTGGTTAGGTATTTTTATAATATAAATGAATAATTGGGAGATTCCTATTGAAGTCACATAGTTTTTTTTTTTTTTTTTTTTTTCTGGAACACTAGTTATGATTATATATTCAATGTAAATGGTTTTATCTCGGAGTACCAGATTATCCTATTTTACCTTCTTCCCTACTTTGTACAGTTTAGATATTCCTTTTCACAGTTTATACACTCTACTGCAGACAAGTGAGGTATAAGCAGAGTTGTTCCTAATAAACATGAAATCTGCAAGGTTTTCCTTTGTGCCTTTTCTATTGTGAAGTTGTCCCTTTAGGATGATAGAGTATGTTGTGGATGTCCTAGTAAGGTGTTCCTTTTATTCCATGAATGGCAAACCACTTAAGAAAATATTTCAAGTAAAACTATAATGATCGGTACCGGTAATCTCCATCTTACTGAGAATGTCTTTGTCTAAAATTATGTCATCACAGTGAACCGTCAGCCAGGAAGTTCTGTCTAGCAGATGAATGAATACAAGAAGTACTGAATTGCTAATAAAAGACACTATTGTAATATTGAATACTGATGGGGGTTGCCAGTTTTCTGTCTTTAAATTTATAGGACATATTTCACGATTAAAGTAAGAAATACTTAGAGAGTAAGTCCTTAGAGTAAACTAACTATAAACTTGAGAAGCCAGAAATGGAAAATAGTATTTCCTTCTAATAATGCCATTTAAGTCCCCAGTTTCTCTTGGTTCAACTGCTAAACATTTGTTTGTCTCAAAAGCTGTTAGTAAAAACAATAAGTATACTTCTTGCTTTACCTAACGTTTGATTTTTAAATTATTTTTAATCGATACATAATGTACATATTTATGGAGTACATTGTGATTTTTCAGTTTATAAATACAATGCCAAACAGTCATATTTGGATAAGTAGCATTTCATCATCTCAGATATTTATCATTATTGTTTTGGGGACATTCAGAATCTCTTTTTGCTATTTTGATTTATACAGTGTAACTAAATATAGTTACCCTACTGTGTTCTAGAACTCTAGAACCCATTCTAGTTAATTTAATTGTAGTTTTATATGTGGCTAACATCTAATTCTATTTGCACATTTATTCTGTTTTGAAACTTTCTTATCTCTGAAATCTAAATGGCTTATGTAGCCCTGTGTTGTTATAATTGTCAGAATAAAGGCTTCGATTATTTTGGCAAGGAAAAAAGCCCTGGCAATACCTTTTGCCTTTCAATTTATTGTTTCAATCTGATTTGAAATGTGAGATATTTTAGATATCCCTATCTTAATACTAATCCTATTTTTTTTTTAGAATTATCTATTTAATTTTATTTATTATTTTTTAATTTGCTATAGGGCACATGCATTCTCCAGAGACATAGAGGAGAAAAGTAAGAAGCAAGCCGCCAGGTCCAGGACTCAAACTGCTGTTGGCCATGTAGGAGTCCAGCACTTAAACCACCACACCACCTGCTGACCCCCAA
Organism: Tupaia tana; assembly: GCA_026018925.1. NCBI lineage: Eukaryota > Metazoa > Chordata > Mammalia > Scandentia > Tupaiidae > Tupaia > Tupaia tana. The sequence goes on along the minus strand of JAKSZU010000010.1, from coordinate 51,927,478 downwards.
TCCTGTTTTTCAGGAGCATAACATCTTACAAACATATATATTACCTTTTTATCTGACATAAAGCATTACACATAGTAGATATTCAATATAATTAATGATTTGGAACTCATACATTTTGTAGGAGCTTAATCTCCTGCCTTTTCATCTACTTTCTCAGATTTGTCTTAACAGCTATAACAATATAATTAATGGTAAATTCAGCATGCATATCTTTTACAGTAAAACCTAGTAAAACATTTTTGCAATATTGCTCTTCGAATCTTAGCTTCCTAATAATAGCATATCCTATCTTTACTACATTTTGTTTTACAATAATGATAATTTTTTTTCTTTTTTTTTGAGAGAGAGATTTTGCTATAAGGCATAGGTGCTAGCCAGAGAGACAGAGACAGAAAGTGAGAAGTCACCCCCCTCTCCTCCCCCAGGGATGATGGCCACACCACAATACCTTTTCCTCCATTCTCTTCTCTGGCTTTTGGACACACATGCGTCCAGCATGAGTTTTAAGCCGCTAGGTCCGGGAATCAAACCACAGGTGACTACATGGAAGTCCAGCAACATAAATATTATGCCATCTGCTGGTCCCTCAGCCCTTTCATTTGCTGTATTATAGCCTGTTAACTAAAAATAAATTGACCTTTAAAATGGAAAACAAAGGACCAGCAGGTAGTATAGTGGTTCAGGCACTGGACTCCCACAGAGGAGAATGGAGGCTTGGTCATTCCTGAAGTAGGGGCATGATTTCTCACTTTCCCTTTTCCTTCTAATGCATACACCCTATGGCAAAAATAAATCAATAAAGTTAAAAATTCCAAACAATAGGATAATTTTATTTTCCTTTTTTTCTTTCTTTCTTTAGGTTTTTTTTTTTTTTTTTTTTTTTGGAAGGTTTTTGCCATAGGGTGCATGTGCTTGCAAGAGAGACATTGAAAGGGAAAGTGAGAGATTACCACCCACGAAGGATGGCTACCCTGTACTCCCTTCTCCTCCATTCTCCTCCCAGGATTTTGGGCATGCACGCACACATGCCCAGCCTGAGTTTCAAGCTACCTCATCCAGGACTTGAACCTTGGTCGGCCATGTAGGAATCCAGCAGCTTAGTATATATGCTGTCTGTTGTGACTTTGGATCTATGCTGGTTATTGAATTATTATGTGGATTAACTATTGCCTTTTAAAGTTCTTGACTTTAAAAGCTTTGTCTGCTTGAAGTCTTACATAGATTCATTACAGGTTTCAAGAACATTCTAATTCTTTTTTTGTATTTCTTTGTATTATTTTGTTTTTATACCAGAGTACCAAGTCCTAAGCAGCAGCAAATTTAGAACATTGCTTTGGATAGTTTTATGCTGTCATCATTAATTTTCTAAACATTAGACAAAGACTCTGAATTATTCACCTATTGTAGGAAAAATTAATGAGAAAATTAAAAGTTATTCAACATTATTAAGAAGAAAATCTTTGTTTTGGGTATGGCCAAGGAAAATAAGATTTGTTTTTAAGAGTACATTTAGAGTGTATCAGTCATGTGGTATAGTCCAGCACCCCAACCACCACGCCACCTCCCAGCCCTTCTCTTTTCTTTTTTACTACTAAATTTTTGTCATGATATGTTGTCTTATTTTACACCTTCTAAACCACCTTAAAAGTCCCTGTCAGGGAAATCAGCAGGTGGTCTGGTGGTTAAGGCACTGGACTCCCACGTGGGCAATTGTGGTTCAGGTCCCGAACCTGGTGGCTTGCTTTCTCACTTTCCCGCTCTCTCTCTTGCTCTGTCCTTCTCTGGTCAAATAAAAATAAATAAATAAAGTTAAATAAAATAATTTTTAAAACAAAAATAATAAAATAATGTAAGAACATTTCAGTGTTCTTAGAAATTATATTATTTGGGACCAGCAGTTAGCGTAATGGCTATGTCGCTGGACTCCCACGTAGTCGACTGCGGTTCGAGTCCCGGACCCGGTGGCTTAAACTCACACCGGGCGCGTGTGCGTGCATGCCCAAGATCCCGAGAGGAGAATGGAGGAGAAGGGTTGCGGCGTGACCATCCCCCCTGGGGGGTGATTTCCTGCTTTCTGTCTCTCTCTGTCTGTCTGGCACGCACACGCGCCCTATAGCAAAAACCTCTCAAAAAAAAAAAAAAGGAAATTAGATTATTTGAAAACACAAAGATCCTAAGTGTAATACAAACGTCATAAGCAAAACTTCTTTTTAGTTCAACAGCTATATTGAACTAAAAAATATTATTGCTTTTATGATTAATCTGAATTGATATAATCTTCTAAGCATGTAAAGATTCTTACATACATACGTTATTTGTACATTTCCAAAATTATACTTGTAAAAACTATTTGTACTAATGAACAGTGACCAGCAAGAAACATTTCAATAATATATATATATAATTTGGTAGATAATACACAGTTTTTCCCTCTATCCTTTCTATTCCAGTTTCTGGAAACTTTCATCTTTGTAAGGACTGCCTGTGGATGTACTCTTGGTTTGTTAAAATAAGATTCTAGGGGCCAATAGATGATGTGGCAGTTACGTCACTGGCCTCCCCCATGGCTGACAGCAGTTTGAATCCTGGACCCAGTGGCTTAAAACTCACTCCAGGCATGTGCATTTGCATCCCCAAGATCCTTGGAAGAGAGTAGAGGAGGAGGAGAAGGGATTGTGATGATTTCTCACTTTCCTTCTCATTGTCTCTGTCCCTGTTTCCCTGGTGAGCGCATGTGCTCTAAGGCAAAAACCTCAAAAAAAAAAAAAAAAAAAAAAAAACCTGTAAGAAATTAATGGAATGATTATTTTAGAGTTTTACTTTATATTTATTTCTGTCATAACTTGAGTGAATATATCATAAACTCTTAATTATTTTTACTTTAGAGATACAGAAACAGAAGTTCAAGATACCTTCCCTTTGAAAATGTATTTAATTTTATTTATTAATTCATTTATTTTAATTTGTCCAGAGAGAGAGACACACACACACATACACGAGGGATGGAGGGAGTGAGAAAGCAAGCCACCAAGTTCATGATTTGAACCATGATTGGTCACGTGGGAGTATCCAGTGCCTGAACCACCATACCACCTGCTGGTCCGTACTTTTTTTGTTCTTTGTAATTATTTATTCATTTATTTTTTAAGAGAGATTTTTGCATTAGGGCACATAGGCTTGTCAGAGAGACAGAAAGCAAGAAATTACTCCCTAGGGAGGATGACCATGCTGCAGTCCTTTCTCCTCTATTCTCCTCTTGGGATTTTGGGCACACACACACGTGCCTGGCATGAGTTTTAAGGCGTTGGGTCCAAGACTTGAACCGCTGTCTACTACGTGGGAGTCTAGCGATGTAACCACCATGCCATCTATTGGTCCCTTATGATTATTTTGTATTGCCAGAGGGTATGAGAGATAGAAAACACCTTCTAATGGGGCATCACCATGCCACGATCCTTTTTCTTCCATTTCTCTATCCTGCTAGGATTTGGGGCACACATATACCTGGTACATGTTTTTCAGCTACTGGAGTCAGGATTCAACCAGTCTGGTTGGCCATGTCAGAACTGGCTCCCTATACACAGTGTTTAAGTGCTAGCTTATGAGGCTGCCCCCCACCTTTTTTTTTTTTTTTTTTTTTTTTTTTTTTTTTTAGGTTCTCTCCAAAGGGAATGTGAGAGAGACAGAGAAAGGGAAGTGAAATCACACCCCCGGGGGATGGCCACTCTGCAATTTCTCCTCCTTTATTTTCCTCTCAGAATTCTGGGCAAGCATGCATGCTCACACATGTGCCTGGTGGAATTTTCAAGCCACTGGGTCTGGGACTTGGACTGCAGTTGGCCATATGGGAGTCCCACCCCTTTGTCACAATGTCACCTGCTGGCCCTGGCCCTCTTTTTTTTTCCCTCCAAATTAATCAATTTATTTCTTGAGAGAATGTGAGTAAGTATGTTCAAAAGTGAGTGAGAGAGAGAGACCCCTTGACATGATCTCATCACAATCCCCTCCCCGGAGCCCTCCATCTTGTTAGGGTCTTGGGTACACATGCCCAGCATGTTTCAGGGCATCTCTGGATCCACACTTATGATTGGCCTTATGGCTTCCAGCATTGCAGTACACCTCCACTGTGCCAATTCTTCAGTCTTCCTGAAATACACACTGTAGTCAAGTTTTTAAAAGTAAATTTTACTAAGACTTTTTAAGGAATATGTGTTCAGAAAACAATGTTACACAAAGTATTATGTATGTTTAAGTCAATTTAAAAATGTTACTGGCTGATAGAGAACTGCCATACTTTTCTTCCCCTCATGATTCTACTGTTTCTGATTTTGTTTAATTTAATTTTATTTTTTGAGAGGTTTTTGCTATAGGGCGTGTACGCACACCAGAAAGACAGAGAGACAGAAAGCAAGAAATCACCCCCAGGAGGGATGGCCACACCGCAGTCCCTTCTCCTCCATTCTTCTCTCGGGATCTTGGGCATGCACACCCACATACCCAACGTGAGATTAAGCCACCAATTCTGGGACTCCAACCTTGGTCGACTACGTGGGAGTCCAGCAACATAGCCGTTAGGCCATCAGCTGGTCCCACTGTTTCTGATTTTAATTTGCAAAAGAAAGCAGAGAGCAAAAGCGGTTCCTTAGGTACTCAAGAAAATTTAAAGAAGTGGGGAAAATGGTCACAGTTATAAAATAAAACTACAGAGAAAACTTCATGCCTATTTTAAAATTTAGTTTTGCTTTCCATTTAGGAACTATGGGAAACATGTATTTATAATGTCTTTGGAAGGATACGTAATTTTGCAAAATATGATCTTCTAAATTATTTTAGGCTACAGATGTTGAGATGTATTTGGTGGTATTCATGTTTTCTATAAATTGATGTCTGGCGGAGCCTTCCATTCAGCTCTCTGACATCAAGAATTAGTAGAGGAGCAAGAGTTCTTTACTAGTTAGTTTCCACAACACAGCCATTTAGCACCATCTCATACAAAATGATGTATACTTTATCTAAATTAAACATTATCTCTAATTCACTCACTTGGCTGAAGTACTCATCTAAAAATCTCTACAAAGTTATGGTTAAATTCATAAATAGCCGTTTCATTCTCAGAGCCATTAACTCCAACCACAATGAAGAGAGCGGCATACTGCCAATAGATCAGCTTAAAATCCTTATATTCAGTGGAAGAGCATTGTTCATTGGCTCGAGAGAGACAGCTTTTTATGACTTCTGTTTCCAGAAGTGTATGCTTATTAATCTTCATGTTCATAGTACTTAGAAAGTCGGGTCTGTCCTTGTTTGTTCACCGTGAGGAAAGATTTTATCTTTTTTTTTTTTTTTCTGGCCAATATTTTTCCAAGTATTGTTGAGAAGTTAGAGGAAGGGTTGGTTGTCACTGGAATCTGTGCGTCTCCAGGACTGAGAGTCCTGGCAACAACTCTTCCTAGAGTCTCCTTCCCCCTTTCCCACAGATGCTCATTCCCTAACCCTCACTAGCTAGAGGTGCGGTCTTCCTCGGGGCAGCCATTTTGGCTTTTAGTATGGTGTATCCATAGTTTTCTTCATAAATCATTTTCAGTGAGTTTTCATTCCAGGAGGTGCATGCATGAGAGAGAAAAAGTAGGAAAGTGAGAAATCACTCTCTAGTGGGGATGGCCATGCCATAATCCCTTCTCATCCATTCTCCTCCTGGGATTCTGGGCACACAGGAACACACTCCTGGCATGATTTTCAAGCCATTGAGTTGGGTACTCAAACCTCACAGTCAGCCATGTGGGATCCAGCCACCTTAACTTCCATGTCAACTGACAGCCCCAGGAGTTTGTCCTTTCAAATAGAATCATTAGGAAAAGTCTCAGCCATGAAGGTAACATTTAAGTAAAAATTCCAAGTCACAAGTCATGGGCATATTAGGGAAGAAAACAGTCTAGACGCTGAAAATAAACAGCAAGTACAAAGTCTGTGCAAAGAACATAGCAGGTTTAAGAAACAGCCAGGAGGTTAATATAACTGTGTAGTGTGAGCAACAGGAATAATAGGATATGTAAAGGTCAAGAATTAAGAGACATATTAAAAAGACTTTGTAGGCCGTTTTAAAGACTTTGGGTTTTGTTTTGTTTATTTTATTGTTTTACTTGGAACTATATTAAAAGTCTGTAGAGAGTTTTGCACAGGAGAGAAATATAACCTGACTTAGGGTTATTCTGGCTTCCATGTGGATAAAGAACTCAATGTGGCACAGATAGAAGTACAGAGATCAAGTTGTAGGTCATTGCAGTAATCCTGGTTAGAGATATGGTGGTGTGGGCTAGAATATTGACAGTGAAGATGGTGAGAAACAGTCAAGTTTTGGATATAATTTGCAAGTAAATGTATAGCATTCTTAAGAGAGAAAAAATATGTCAAAGATGGAACTTCCATTAACTAAGATAGGGCAAATGGGGATAATTTATTTTTATGTAAAATATGGAAAGTTTTAGTCTTGTAGCCTAGTGTCCCATAGCTAATATTGTAGTAACTTGTCCATAATAAATAAGTGATAGGTATTATTGACTAATTTCACATTTCTCTTTATCACAGACTTGAATTAAACTTAGACTTTGATCATTTCCTATGATTATAATGATTGAATTCATTTTAAGTACATTATTTTCATTAGTTATATCTTATAATGGATTATAGAAGCACATTAATGGAAACATGACTTATAGTTCTTTTCTTGCCTAACATTCAAAAAAATGAATATATATATGTATAGATAGATTTTTGTCTCACTAACATATTTGTACCCCTCTCCCCCCTTCTTGGCAAACTTGTTTGAAAGTATAGTGTTACAAGTTATGTCACGGGTATACTGGAGCACATGTGTTCAATCCAGTTCGTAAATGGAAGCAGCTGGTTTCCTGTGCAGTTAAGAGGAGTCTGAGATCTTCAAACTTCAGAACTCACTTCATTCAGTTTCTATCCTGTAAGCATGCTGTGATTTCAATTAGTGCAAATGTATAACAAGCTACTTTAATGACTTAAAAATTATTTTGTTTCAATACATGAACTGCTAAATCTGGTTAATTTTCTTTCTCCCCGCCTCAGTCCCTACTCACCCATCTTGCTTCTTAAAAAGAACATTATACCTGTAGTCTTAGTTTTATACTTGAATCTGAAAAGGTCTTGGCAAGGGGGAAAAAAGTTATCATCTCAAAGGGAAAAGCTGAATTCATACACAGGAACTGCAGGATTACTTTGGCGTTTTACTAGTCCCTTGTAACACTAGCAAGTCCCATAAATACCTAATGGAAAAACAGCAGAAAATGAGATCTGCAGCAGACTTTTGAGATCGAATTTATGTTGCTGAACATTTTTTTGAGGTTGAGTGTAAAGGTCAAAAGAAAGTGGATAGATTAAAGTTGCTGATTTTTGCAAACCTAAGGCTACTTTTAAAGGTTTCTCTTTCTGTAGCAAAAAAATTTTAAGATAAATGGCTTTATTTCATTAGCTAAAATGTCATGTCTTCATCTAATATCTGTTGCCTGAAACATTTAGTAATTCCGTAATATTTACATGCAATAAATAAAATCCTCAATCTACTTTAATCTAGAAAAATAATAAATCGTAGATCTTTCTAAGAACAGCAAGATGACGAATGAATATACACATTTATTTCAACTATGGTATATGTACATATTTTTAAATGATTTATCTTGGATGATATAGAAGGAAAAGATAAAAATCAAAATTTTCCCTTTTTAAGTATAGGTTATTGACCCAGCAATGTAATTAGCAACTATCTTTTTTTTGCTATAATTATCTTGTCTGTTACACTGTTACAGTTAAGGTAAATGACCCAAGGAAAGGACAGTGGCATCTTTTAGCATTAAAACAAATTTGCAGATGCTTTTACTGGTCTTATTAGCTTCTGAACCATGTTTTTATTACTATATCACTGTTGTAAGCCAAGTAATGTTGTATGTCAAGGAATCTGTGAGTTGCTAGGGTACTTCAGACTGCGCAGTGAACAGTGAGCTGCCATTGCTGCATACCACTGTCTTGAGCTGATGGTACAAAAAGCCACAGCACTTGTTAACCTGAAGTTACAGCTTACTTATTTATTCTCCAGAGCTTTCCATTGTCTTTGATTTCATAGTCCAGATTGCCCAGTCATTAATACTTAGAATCAAAAGGATGAGGCAAAATTTTGTGACTTATTCCATTCATCACAGCATTACACTAAAGGTTTTTATGGGAATTATCTGGCTAATGTCATAATTGAACAATAATACATGAAGTCTTTTCTTTTTTATGATTGTTGATAGTTAATAGTAAAATTCATTCATTCTATTTCTAGGAAAAGGGATTATGGGAAACTAATCTTTATATTTTTCTTTCTGAATTTTTCATGAGAAATGTTATTATTTTGGTTTAAAGTTATATATTACATATTAACTGATTTTTTTGTGTGCATGGAGTCACAATGAATATAATTTTTTTGTATTATGGTTGATTTTTCAATTTGACCTATTTCTATTCAGTATGACAACTATAATTATGAAAGTAGAGAGAGGTCATATATCTCATTAGTCACTGACAGCAAGTTCTCAAGCCAAGGTACCCTATATTTTTTCCTTTATGCCACATTTCCTCATTAGTTCTCACTACACCGTATAGGCAATTTCCTCCTCTTCACTTTTTGTATTTTATTACACTCTTAAAGTACAACTGTACTTCTCTTCTCAAGTGCCCTTTTCCATTCAGTACTGTTTCTACTCAAAGGTCCCAAGTGGGCAGTAACTTTGATTGGGAAAGAGGGAGAAGACGGCGTTGCAGTTATTGGTATTAAAAGACCCTTAGGAAGGTAGAGAGATGTAGTTTTGTCTCTTAAAGATACCCTTCCTCCTACATTCTCCTCAAGACAAAGGCTGTACCTTAATATACTATATTGCCATCCTCACATTAGGAATGTCTTTGGGTTGCTTTTGATGTTACTGACACGAGAAACTAAAAAAAAGCCAAAAAGTCCTTTACTGCTATAGTTGCAACAAATATGTATTCCCAAACCTGGATAAGCAATGTGTAGTGATCCATTCAGATATGATATATTGTAATATCCACTGTTAATGAAATTTTTTTTTCTTGGAGAGATTTTTGCTATAGGATATGTGTGCCCACTGGAGAGACAGAGAGATACTGAAAGTGAGAAACTACCCCGCAGTGGGAGATGGCCACACTGCAACCCCTTCTCCATTCTCCTCTCAGGATTTTAGGCACACATGTACACAGGCCCAGTGTGATTTTCAAGCCACTGTGTCTGGGACTCAAACCATGGCCAACCATGTAGGAATCTAGCACCTCAAATGCTGCATCACCTGCTGCCCCCCAAGATCTTTAGTATTTATTTTATGAAATTTTCCATTATTTTTTAAAAATTATTTATTTTATTTCTTTATTAATTTGACCATAGAGGTGGGTGGAAATCAAGAAAGCAAGCCACTGAGTCTGGGGCTCAAACCATAGTCAGCCATGTGGAAGTCCATTGCCTTTAATCAACATGCTACCTGCTGACCCCTCTGTTACGTTTTTTTACCTGGGCACTTTAAAATTGGGAAGAGAATGGTGAATTAGGCCACTTTTTAAAAAAAATAATTACTTTATTTAACCTTATTTATTTATTTATCTTAATTGGACCAGAGAGGGGGGGAGAGAGAGAGAGAGAGAATGAGAAAGCAAGCCACCGGGTTCAGGACTTGAACCGCGGTTAGTCATGTGGAAGTCCAGAGCCCTTAACCACCACACCACCTGCCGGTCATCAAAATGCTGAAATTGTATAACCTATCAAAAAATATCCACTTTTTTTTTTTTTTTAAATTTAAGAGAGAGATTTTTTGCTATGGGGCATGTGAGACTTTAAACAAGAAATCACCCCCACAAGGGGCATGACCACGCCACAACCCTTTCACCTCCATTCTCCTCTCTAGATTTTGGGCATACACACACATGTACCCGACATGAGTTTTAAGCCATTGGGTCTGAGCTTCGAACTGCGGTCGACTATGTGAGAGTCCAGCGAGGTAACCGTTATGCCATCTGCTGATCCTCTGCTATCTTTTTAACCTTGTTTATACATACCACATTAATTTAGGACAAGTGTGCTTTTATTTTTTTATTTTAAAAATTACCATTTTTTATGCCAGGAAGAGGTATGTGTGCACACATGGGAGAGAGAGGAGAAAGAAAGAATCCTCCAGCAAGCCCTGATTACGACACAGTCCTTTTTGTTTAAGTAGCATTCTCCATCCTGGGCATGCTTGTGTACACATCCAATGTATTGCTGCTGGAACCAGTTTTTGAATCCTAGTCAGCCATGCGAGATTAGGTTCTTCTGCCCTGCACTTAATCACTATACTAGAGGGTCAGCCCCTAAGTCACCTGTGTTTCTTGAAAAAATACACTATAATATCTTGTTTAGCTTTCCATCAGAGACTTTGGAAAAGAACTCGCAGTATTGTAGAATGTCCCAAACTTTGAAATATCTGGCCTTAAAAAATAAAATAAGGAAAAGCCAATAGAAAATTAGAAGAACCTCGGGGCCAGCAGGTGGTGTGGTGGTTCAGGACGCTAGACTCCCACATGGCCAACTATGGTTCAAGTCCTGGACCTGGTGGTTTGCTTTCTTGTTTTCTCTCTCTCTCACTCTGTCCCTCTCCAGTCAAATTGTAATAAATAAATAAAGTTAAATAAAATAATTCTTTAAAAAAAAAAAAGGAAAAGAAAATTAGAAAAACCTTTAGAGTATTAGAGTAGTTTAAAAAGAGGCCAGCCATGGTGACACATCAGTGATGCTACACTCTGTGATGTTCAGAACACATGAGAAGGCCCTGGATTGGCATCCTGAGGTCTTCCTTATACACTGTGAGCACATGCATGCCTGTAATCCTGGCTGGCTGAGGGTAAATCACAGCATGAAGACCCTGTCCGTGTGTGTGTGTGTGTGTGTGTGTGTGTGTGTGTGTGTGTCTTTTGTGATCTCTTTCCCATGGAAGAAAAATAAACTTAAGAAAAAAGAATACTTGAAAAGGAACACAGGGAAACCCATATAGAAATTATCTTTTACATTCAACATGTTATTTGACTTATCTAAAAATCATTTAATAGTTTCCCCACACCATAGTGCACCCCCAGCCTCAGCCATACTAGATGGTGGTCATACATATACTCATTGCATTAGATTTGTTTCCACAAACCCAGAACCTTTCCAGGTGGGTCAGCTTCACATGGTGCCGTGTTACTGTTGCATGTGTGCTACTGTCTAGCCCCCAGCAAATTCTTATAGTCACTAAACTTAATCATTCACAAAGGAGACTTAATCTACCCTTGCCTAGTGTTTGAATATAACATCCTAACTAATAATGGCTTAATGTGTTAACTTACGACCTGCAGTAAGAAACATGAAACATACATATATATTTTTGCCTAAAATATTTAACCGGAATCTAATCATGGAATCAAACTAATCTTTACTGTTGTACATTTCTATAAGACAAGGGCTTGGAATCCTTAAACATGCCACTGTGTGAAAGACAAAGTAGGGCAGGTGGGAGGAGGCTATTTCAGATTAAGGGAGACTAAAGAGACTTGACAAGCAAATGTAAATACTAGATTCTTGGCTGGAACTGAGTCCAAAATTTTTTAAGCCAATGAAAGAAAGTAGCTATAAGGAACGTCTTTGAGAGAGCTGAGAGATTTTAGATATGGAATATATATTCCATAATATTATTATATCATTGTCATACTATGTGTTTATATAGAAAATTGTCCCTAGTCTTAAGAGATATATACTGACTGACTCAGATGAGGTCATGGTGTCTGCAACTTTTTTTACTATCCTTCAGGGGAAAAAATGGTGTATGTTTGTGGAAACATGTTGCAATTGATATAGATAAATGGTCTAAGAGTGTTTATCTCACCATTCTCACTCGTTTTGTTTTTTTTGTTTGTTTGTTTTTCTATAGGTTTAATGTTTTCAAAAAGAAAAGTTGAGGGGAAACATATTGTATGTGTATGGTTGGGGCTAGGCAGGTTTAGACAGAGCTCTACATATGTCATGATCCTTCTGCCTCATCCTCCTGAGTACAGGTGCTCCTTCTGTACTCAGCTTTTTAGGGTGAGCCTGGAGTAAAACCTGGGCCTCCTACTGAGTCTCAGCCAGCCGAGCAGCCATATCCAGTGTACAGTACCACAGCTGGGCAAAACAAAAAACAAAAAAAATCCAGATTTTAAAAAGTTTGCTATAGGGTGTGTATGCTTATGAGAGAGATAGAGAGGGAAAGTGAGAAAGCACCTCCCCTGGGGGATAGGGGAGGAATGATCATTCCACAGTCCCTTCTTCAGTCTCCTCTCAGGATTTTGGACACACGCGCCCATGCACCTGATGTGTTTCTCAAGCTGTTGGGTTCAAGCACAGTCAGCAATGTGGTATCTAACTGCCTTAACCACCATGCCACCACCTGGCCCAATAAATACATTTTTTAAAGTATGTTAGTAGTAGTAAATGAATACAGTAGATATATATCTTTTTAAACTTTTAATGAGTAATTTTTTTTCAGAAAATATTATTTACTTAGATGGTAGAGTTATTTCCTCTTCTAAAAAGTAATTTTTAAAAATTCAGATGTTAGAAGGGCTGGCAGGTGGCCCAGTAGTTAAGGGTGCTTGACTCCACATGGCCGACCATAGTTTGTGTTCTGGACTTGGTGGCTTGCTTTCTCACTTTTCCCCTCTCTCTCACTCTGTCCCTCTCTGGTCAAATTAAAATAAATAACTAAAGTTAAATAATTCTTTACCCAAAAAAAGTTTTTGTTTTGTTCGTTTGTTTGGTTTTTTTTTTTTTTTTTTGAGAGGTTTTTGTGATAAGGGCGCTTGTGCTTGTGAGACAGAGAGAGAGACAGAGAGACAGAAAGCGAGAAATCATCCCCCAGGGGGGATGGCCACGCCGCAATCCCTTCTCCTCCATTCTCCTTTTGGGATCTTGGGCACGCACGCACACGCAGCCGGCGTGAGTTTTAAGCCACCGGGTCCGGGACGCGAACCGTGGTCGACTACATGGGAGTCCAGTGACATAGCCATTACACTAACTGCTGGTCCCAACTCAAAAAAAGTTTTAAAAACTAAAAAAATTAGATGTTAGAAATGGTGGCATCAGCATAATTTTACATCTTCATTTCTAAATGCTAATGCAAACTGGACTTTTAAAGCATTAAGACTTTTTTTTAAGAATTATTTTATTTTATTTTATTCATTGTAGTTATTTTGTTTTTTTGAAGTTGACTAGAGAGAGACAGAGATAAGGAAAGTAAGAAAGGAAGCTGCCAGGCTCGAGACTCAAACCATGGACAGCCATGTGAGAGTCCAGCTGCCTTAACCACCACGCCACCTGCTGGCCCCAAAGCACAAAGACATCTAACTGATCTAATTGGGATTCCACATTTAGCTTTGTTCAGAAGGTGAGTATTGACCATTTATTTCGATGGTGACGTAGAGTAGCTAATCATAGAGGCTCTTTAGTGAGTTTCCAGATTCAAACCCTGATTCTGTCACTTAACATATGCGTGATCTAGGACAAATCATTTGATATATCTGTGCATCAATCTCGTTAAATATCAAGTACAGTAATAATAGTACCTATATGTTAGGATTTAGTAAGGGTTAAAAGAGTGTATACACACCCTCTGGCAGTTTTTTAAGAGCCAATGGCTAGCAAGTGGTGTGGTGGTCAAAATGCTGGATCCTACATAGCTGATTCTACAGTTCAAGTCCTGGACCCAGTAGCTTGAAAATTATGCTGGGATCTTATGCCTGTGAGACCAAAATTCCTAGAGGAGAATGGAGGAGAAGGATTTACTTTTAGCCATCCCCCTTGGGTGACTTCTCACTTTCCCTTTCTCTCCATCTCTCCCCAGGAAGCTCATGCGCCCTATAGCAAACTCAAACAACAAAATCAGAATGTTTAGATTTCAGTTAAATTCTTGTTTTAAAAACTTAGTTTTTCTCTCCATCCTGTTTTTTGTTGGTAGTATTCCGTTCACAAGGCATTCTTTGAAATAGGAATATACCTGGTCCTAAAAATGTTTAGAACCTATTATTATTCCAGACACGGAGAAAAATGGGATACATTTTTTTATTCCAACTGTATCACAGTATGATGGCTGAATATGTGCAAAACTACTAAATGGTAAGTCACAGAATCAAACCAATTTTGATTTTATCCAGTTTAAATGACATTCACAGATGTTTTTAGACCTGGGACATACTATTACGTCTAATTCAATGAAACCAGCAAATGTAGGAAAAGTCTTACATAAGTAGGAGTGGTATACTGGAGTTTGGAACCTTTGCTTGAAGATTCTTTAAAAGTCAAATAAAATCATTTGAGTTCTTAGGATTTTTTTTTAATCACAAAAAGTCCACCATCAACTTTGTCTTTCATAATGTTGAGCCCATATTTTGAAAGCATTAGAGCATTTAGCCAATATTTCTAAAAATGAATCATGATGCCAAATACAATCTATATACTTTCAAATTCCTTCTTTTTATTCCTTCTTTTCAAATCTGTGGCATCTGGGTTTTAATAGGGAAGAAAATAAGCATGTTTTTAAAATGCTTAAGAGAAGATTTTCCAAATTAGATAAAAATGTTTGAGAAAATTTCATTATGCATTCATTACAATATTGATTTTATCAAAGCTGTTTTGTAAAAAATACCTATATACTAACTTTGAATAGGTTCAACACATGGTATGTGTTATATAATTAATGATAGTGTAGAACTATGTTAACCCACAAAATATCGCCAGAGATTTATAATCACAAATGTACTAACAGAGAAGAAAGTTGTAGTAAAAAATGCAATCGTTTGTCTTTTTACATTCTCTCTTTATATCTGGAAGGTATCAGAAATATTTTATACCTATGCAGTATTTGTTCTTCCAGAACAAGTTTTTGGAGCCATAATTTAGGCTTTAATAGTTACACTTACCTCCGTGAAGCCAGAACACAAAACAAAACAAAAAAATGTTAATTCCTATGTCTTGTACCTAAATCTCTTAATTGAAATGGGCTCAAAGTTCAAAGATTTGAAAACTGTTCATCTCTGCTTGATTAGAATTTTTTGTTTTGCTTTTGCTTTTTTTCTAAACCTTGGACAAGTCAGTTAGTTGATCTTTGTCTTAGCTTTTACCCAGAAATATCGAATAAGATGTTCCCAAGGGCCTCTTCTAGCTTGAAAATCCTATTGATTTTTTTTTTTCATGGTAACTCAGACATTGCTTCATTGCTTTTTAAGGTGGAAATACTATTGTATATACTGAGGTATGAGGTGTCACATCAGATTTTCACCTTAGAGATCTGTGATTATTTTCATTTTTATGTGCTATTTGTAAGGATTGTGTACTTTTTCATGTACACAATAATGTACTTTTCTATGGAATGTAGTGTATTTTTATTTTTAAAAAATATTGTACACATCAACCACTCAAAATAATAGCCCTATGTAGAATTTTAATGGTAAGAGTTTGGCCTCGTAGCAATGGGTTTTAATCCTTGTGCATTGGAAGCTGAATCCCACATTGCCTCCAGTGAGTTTGAATCTTGGCCCCAGCAGCTTGAAAAACACACCACGTACATGTGTATGCATGCCCAAAATCCTAATAGGAAGGAGAAGTGGAAGAAAAAGGATTACCATATTGCCATGCCCCGGCATCAGGGGAACTTTCTGTCTCTTTCCAGCAAGTGACAATAAATTTAAAAATAATAACAACAATTTGGCAGAGGCTGTGTGTGCTCATTGAAGAGAGAGAGAAAGAAAGTGAGAAAGCATCTCCTATAGGAGATGGTCAGGCCACAGTCCCTTCTCCATTTCTCTCTCCTTTTGGGATTTTGGGCACAGTGCATATGCACCCATGATGTTTTTGAAGCTCCTAGGTCCGAGACTCAAACAGTGCAGCCAGCCATGTAAGGCCGATTTAGCTGCCTTCACCACCATACCATCAGTTGCCCCCTTTTCCCAAATAAAAGAACTCTAATAGTTAGATTTTAGTAATATGCAAGCAGTTATCTGTTACCAATTAAATCTTGATTACTGAATTTGCTCAGACACAATGAAAAAATCTCTTGTGTGAGCTATTTATTCCCATAAAAGTCTTGCTAGTTGTAATTTGAGATAAAGATCTTACAGTGCCACTTTTTAGTGCCCTGTTCATGTAAGATGTGAGTGATAGAAATATCAATGCTTATTGAGTAAACAATGTCTTTACTTGGCTCATCTGTTTTCCTTACATTTTAATTTTATTATGAAAGCTTTCAAACATACAAAAAAGCAAAACCTATATATATTTTTTTCCTTTTTCTTTTATCTACATTTATTTTATGCTGACTTTATTCCTGTGCCATAAGTTTTTGTTTCTTCAGTTTCTTGTGGGATATCTTTTCCTTCTGTGCGACATCCTCTTCCGGCTTAGGAACAATTTGCTCCTTTTTAGTGAGGATCATCTCAGTGTGGTGGGGGAGCTATGTATGGGTTACTCCGCCCATGAGCTCTGTACATATGTAAGACGGCTCATCATGGGTGCTTTGTTCACCTGAATGTGCTCAATGACCAGAGAATCTACATCTAACCCCTTAAGTTCAGCAGTACTCTCTGCATTTTTAAGCATGTACAGCAAAAATTCAGTACTCTTTTTGGGCCAACAACCTTGTGTCCAGCCACTGTTTGGCATGGGCACATCTACCAACTCCACCATTGTAATGACGGCATGGCACACACTGCTTCTGTAAAGTGACATCCTTCAGATACTTGGTGGCTTTTCAGATATGCATACCCTTGATGGCCTGGGCAGTTTAACAAGTGTTCTTAAAGTGAACAGGAAGATTTGAGACTCTTGATTTGCATGACTTTGTGGGGTTCTCTGGGTGGAGTGAATAGCAAACCATTTCAAAGATCACCTCAGGCCACTAACAAGAAGAGCTCAAAAACTATATTTTTAAAAACCCTATCTGTTACTGAGATTTGACAATTACTAAGATTTTACCACACTTAATTTATCTGAACTTTAAAAAATAATTTCCACTGAAAGATTGGTTTAAAATGCTTGACCACTTGGTTTTTTATGCTCTTTGTATTTTTAAAAAGATAGTAATTCGTGCCATAAACCAGTAGACAACAAGCTAAATCTTACTATATTTTTATAAAAATTGACTGTATTTTTGTTTTGTCTTAACCAATAACTTGATAAACAGTCTTTCATTTTCAACTTATCTTTGGTAACTAAGGGAACTAGAAGTCTATATTTATTTATTTGAGTTCTTTGATTTGTGTATATGTGTGTGTGTGTGTGTGTGTGATTTTTTTTTTCTCCATTGAAACTATAAATGGTAATATTGTTATGGTTAAGAGTATGGAGCTTTGAAGTTGGGAAAAAGGAGTATGAATATCAGTTATTTATTTTTTAAAAGAATTATTTAATTCCATTTGTTATTATTGTTTTTTTTTTGTTTTGTTTTTTTAACTTAACCAGAGAGATAGAGAAAGGGAAAGTGAGAAACAAACCATCAGGTTGGGACTCGAACCACCATTGGCCATGTGGAAATCCAGTGCCCTCAACCACGCCACCTGCCAACCCCTGAATATCAGTTCTTTACCTTTTAAATGTGGGCAAAACAAATCTCAAGATTGGTTGAGTTTTTAAATTCTGCATTTTGAAATGTCACACTTTTAGAAAAGTTAACAAAAGTTGTTCGATGAATTCCCATGTGCTAATTTGGCCACGTTTGATTTATCGTGCATAGTCATGTTCTGCATAAGAACTTTTTGGTCAATGACAGGACCACATATATGAGGGTAGTCCCATAAGGTTATAATACGCTATACCATATAGCCTAGGAATGTAGTAGGCTGTCCCAGCTACGTTTGTGTTAAATACACTCTGTAATACTCACATATCAACAAAATTGCCTAACAGCTCATTTCTCAGAACATATTTCCATTGCTAAGCAACACATACATGTATGTATGTGTAGTTTTCTTCCTGAATCATTTGAAAGTAAGTTGTAAAAAGAATGTTTCTTTACTCTTAAGTACTTCTGTATGTAATTACTAAAAATGAACATGTGTGGAGCCAGGAGATGACAGCACTAATGCCACTGGACTCACACAGGAAAAGTTCAAGTCCTAGGGCCTCCCTAAGCATACGGGACATGTGCACACATACCTGTGGTCCAGTATGGCTGATATTGGACGAATCAGGGCATGAAGACTCTGAGGATGCCCCCCCACCACCATTCACTATCTCACTATCTCAGTCACTCCCTGTCTCATGAAAGAAATAAACTTAAATAAAAATAAAAATGGACATTTCATGGCAGGCAGGTGGCATGGTGGTTAAAGACTGGACTCCTACATGGATAACCATGGTTTGAGTCCCAGACCCAGTGGCTTGAAAACCTCATCAGGGGGATGTGCGTGCATGCCAAAAAATCCGAAGAGGAGGATGGAGGATAAAGGGATTGTGGTGTGGCCGTCCCCCCACAGGGTTTTTCACTTTCCCTTTCTCTCTTTCTCCCTGTTTCTCTCCAGTTAGTGCACGTGCCCTATGGGAAAGGCAAAAAAAAAAAAAAAAAAAAACAAACAAAAAAAAAAAACAAGAAGAACATTTCATTGTATAACAGTATAATTATGAAAAATAGAAAATTAACATTGGTTGAAGAGTTACTATCTAGAAGTTTTATTCAGATTTTCTTTCAATTATGCCACTCATGCCCTTTATAAGCAAAACAAAAGTTAAATTATTTCATTGTTTTTAAAAACTATTTATTTTATTTATTAGTATTATTCAACACTTTATTAAGTTTTGTTATAGGGCATGTGTGTTCACCAAAGAGAGACAGTGAGAGGGAAAGTGAGAAATCAAGCTACCGGGTCCAGGATTCAAACCACAGTCATCTATGTGGTAGTCTAGCACCTCAACCACCGTTCCACCTGCTGGCCCCATTCTTAGATTCAACTTGAGATCATGTTATATTTGTAATGACTCTTTAGTATCCTTTAATCTTAGTCAGTCTTTAATGACTTTTAGGTTTGTAAAAAGTACAGACTAGGATCAAATGGTGGCATGGCAGTTAAGGCGGCTGGACCCCATATAGCTGACTCTACAGTTTGAGTCCAGCAGGTACATGTGCATGTGTGCCTAAAATTCCAAGAGGAGAAGGGAGGATTTGTGGTGTGGCCACCTCCCTAAGGATTACTTTCCCTCTCTGTGTTTCTCTGTTTCTCTCTGGAATGCACACATGCCCTATAGCAAAATAAATAAATAAATAAATAAATAAATAAATAAATAAATAAATAAATAAAAATTTAAGAAAAAGGAAAAGCAAAGAAAAATACAGACTTGGGCCATCTAGTGGCATAGTGGTTAAGGCAACTAGATCCCATATGGCCAACTTGGCAGTTTGAGTCCCAGACTTGGCAGCTTGAAAAACACACGGGGTTTGTGTTCATGTATGCCCAAAATCCCAAAGGAAGAAATGGAGAAAAGATTGAGTCGTGATCATAAGAGGGACTTTCTCACTTTTTTTCTTTCTTTCGCCAATGAACAGATATGCCATTTGGCAAATTTAAAACAGAAAAAAGAAAAATAGATAAGTACAGACTGTTTTGCAGAATGTACCTTTATTTGTATTTGTCTTATGTCCTTCCTCATATCAGAAGGCTCATGATATATGTTTTGTTATATCACTGATGATTTTACCTTTTATTGCAAGATGATGTTTTTATATTTCTACCACCTTCAAGTTAGTATTTTCTCTTTCTAATGAATACCTTGTGGGAAAATACTTTGAGGTTGGGACCAGTAGTTGGCATAATGGCTATGTCTCTGGACTCCCATGTAGTCGACCATAGTTTATGTCCCGGACCCAGTGACTTAAACTCACGCTGGGTGCATGTGCATGCATGCCCAAGATCCTGAGAGGAGAATGAAGGAGAAGGGATTGCAGTGTGGCCATCCCCCTGGGGGGTGATTTCTCGCTTTCTCTCTCTCTCTCTCTCTCTCTCTCTCTCTCTCTCTCTCTGTCTTTCTGGCAAGCACACATGCCCTATAGCAAAAACCTCTCAAAAAAAAAAAAAAGAAGAAGAAGAAAGAAAATGCTTTCAGGCTATATAAATACCCTATTTTTCATCACGTGTTCACATACTGGGTCATTGGAAAAGTCATGATGCATTTTTGCATAGAAAAATATGTCATGACTTTTCCAACCACACAGTAGTTTTGACATCCTTTATTTTATTTTTTTAAGAATTATTTTATTTAACTTTATTTTTTTTTTAATTTGAAGAGAGAGAGAGAAAGAGGAAGCAAGCAAGCCTCTAGGTCCAGGACTCAAACCACAGTCAGAAATGTGGGAGTCCAACGCCTTTCACCACTGCACCATCTGCTGGCCCCAGATATCTGTTATTTTATTTTTAACTGTAACAGTTATTACTGTGATGTTTGCCACATGGTGATTTCTTTTTTTATGCTGTCATTTTTTCTGCATTTGGTAGTTGCTATTCGAATAGCCTTGATTTTTTTTTTTATTTTTTTTTTTTTTTTTTTTTTTCTTTTTGGGGGCTTTTTAGGGTTTTGCCATAGGGTGCATGTGCTTGCCAAAGAGAAACAGAGACAGTGAGAGGGAAAGTGAGAAATGATCCCCTACAGGGGATGGCCACACTGCAATCTCTTCTCCATTTTCCTCTTGGGATCTTGGGCATGCACGCAAATACACACATCTAGTGTGATTTTCAAGAACAGTTCCAGGGTTCGAGCTGCGGTGGTCTATGTGGAAGTATAGCACCTTCACCACCATGCCACATTCTGGCCCCTAATCTCAATTTTTATATCTGTAAAATGAATCTCATTGCTGTAAGATGAGGATGATAATACCCAACTGATGCAGTATAGAAGATAATGCATTGATTTGGCACCATTTTTAGCACAGATATTAGGGATTACAGTTTTTATTATAAAAGTACCTATTTGATAGGTAAATAAATGTTTTGCTTTGTTTAACAGATTGTATAGAAACTATTTGACTAAGCAATGCAAAGTACATTCTCAAAAAGGGAGACCAGGCTGGCTCAATTCAGACCAGCCAAAAAGAAATGGTTACTTTTTAAGAATCTTTGAGGGCCATAGGGAATGTTAAAATATCAGTTTTTTTTGTTTACCCACCACGAATATTTTACTTCATCTTGGGCCAGCTATGTTGGTACACCTCCACTTGGGACACTGGAGGCTGCATCGAGGCTGAGGTTGAATTCTCGGGCCACCTGAACATACCAGGCAAGGTTGTGTGCCTGTCTCCAGCTCTCTTCCTTTCCCTGTCTCTCTCTCATAAAGGAATAAGAGAAAAGAAAGAAAGAAAAGGTAGCTCTCATATTTGTATCTTTTTCATGTACCTAAGACAGTCTTTGATTACTTACTGCAGAAAATGTATTTGCAGTGTACTTCACAGATACGGAGTATTTAACATTCTTGTTATAATGTGGTCATTAAATAAAAACATAGCAGTGTAATAAATTATGTTTTGATTCAGTGCATTGTACTGGCGAAATGGAATTATGTATGTTTGCTTTCATTCTAAAAGGTTCCTTAAATTAATATTTTCAAATAATATATATACATAGTTAACTCATCTTGTATGTAAGGGTGCCCTCTCCTCTGACAGTCGATGCAACAATTCCTCTGTTACCTACCTCTATATTTCAATCTCTGAATCCATCCATTTTAGATTCCTCAATGATTCCTTACTGTGGTAAGATAAACAATGGACTCTCCTAATCACAAACATTTTGCCCTCTCTCCCAGTAATTCTCCAATCATTTTTGGATAAATCCGTTTTCATCATGAACATGATTATGTATATCTTCATTTCTGAGACACGTTGTGTTCTTTAATGTCTGAAAACTTCGTTTCTTCTGGAATTTAGAATTCCTTCATCTTTCATTTCCTCAGGTCTCTTTGTACCTTTGGACCCTCCTATGCACACCTTCCAAAGGCTTCTCATTTATTTTATGCATAGGTAAACCTACTAGTTACCAGTTACATTTTACCTCTAGGCTTTTTTTTCTTATCTTTCAGGTGTTGCTTTTGGGCCCCTCATTTTTCTACTTTAGCTTTTACCTGAGACTTTCCGTCACCGTCATCCTGCAACTCCCGTACATCTGATCTGTGTTAAATCCTCAGTTTCTAGAATCCCATGTATTCTTCCTTAAATTCTTGCTTTGACGGTTTCCATCATCCTCCATTAGCTTTCAAGAAAGACGAGAAAGAACACAAGGAAGATCCTATTTTTTTTGATTGCCAGAGAGTGCATGTGTTTGCCAGAAAGAGAGAGTGCAAGCACCTCGTAACAAGGAGTAGTCATGCTACTTTCCTCTTTTTCCCATTTCTCCTTTCCATCAGGATTCTGGGCACGCAAGCACATCTGTCAGTGTATTTTTCAAGCCACCAGGGCTGGGAATCAAACTCTGAAGTTCACTGAGATCCAGCTCCCAATGTGGAGCTTAACCACTGATTTATGGGCTGGCTTAAGCCTGTTCCAGAGTTAAATTTTTAATGTTTTTTTAATTTTAGAGATTTTTCGCTATAAGGCATGAGTGCTTGCCTAAGAGACAGACAGAAAGCAAGAAATCACCCTAGCAGGGATTGCCACGCCACAGTCCCTTCTCTGCCAGTCACCTCTCAGGATTTGGGACACACACTCCCACACGCCCAGTGTGAGTTTAAGCCATCAGGTCCTGGACTCAAACCACAGTTGACAGCGTGGGAGTCCAGCAACATAGCCATTACCCCCCTCCCCCAATCTGTTAGTCCCAGGAGATAAATATTTTGGACCTAAATATGGCGATGAATGTCCCATTTATTCTTGCTCTAGATTAATAATTTAGCTGCACATGGAATTCTAGAAAAATAATTTATTTCCTTAATCTCAAAGACATGGCTTTGTTATGTTCTAGCCTCAAGTGTTTTTGAGAAGTTCGATTCCATTCTTTTTTTTTTCTAAATGTCTTTGTGATTTAGTTTTTCTCTAGAAGCATGCATAATATGTCTTCATTCTAGTTTTCTAAAATTTTATGGTGAATAATAACAATGTGGGTCTCTTTCAATCATTGTGTTAATTTATTGGTTTCTAGGGACCAGCAGATGGTGTAATGGTTACATCACTGGACTCTCATGTAGTCAACTGTGGTTCGAGCCCTGGACCTAGTGGCTTAAAATTCACAGAGGGTGTGTGTGCCTGCGTAGCCAAGATTCTAAGAGGAGACTAGAGAAGGGATTGCAGCGTGGCCGCCCCCCAACCCCCACGGGGTGATTTCTTGCTTTCTGTTTCTCTATCTCTCTCTGTCTCTCCAGCAAGCACACACACCCCCCATAGTAAAAATCTCTCTAAATACACACACACATGTATGTGTATATACATATGTATGTGTGTATATATGTTTCTAGAAATCTAAACAGTAAATCAGTTCTTGTCAATTTTTAAATAGAATTCAACTTTTTTGATTGTGTTGTGTTCTTTGTTTTATTGGAATTCTTTTTTTTTTTTTTTTTGTCGTCTTTTTTTTTTTAAGAATAACAAGAGCTCGAGGGAGAGAAATGCTCTTGACAGAGTCTTCTCACAACTTAATCCCCTTTCCCCAACCCTTTAGCTCCTCATGGTCTTAGACATCTGTATGCATACCCAGCATTTTGTTTTTTTTTGAGAGAGAGAGAGATTTTTGCTATAGGGCATGGGTGCTCTGAAGAGAGACAGAGACAGAAAGCGAGAAATCACCCCCCAGGGGAGATGGCTGTGCCACAATCCCTTCTCCTTCATTCTCCTCTAGGGATCTTGGGCGCACACACACATGCGCCCGGCGTGAGTTTAAGCCACCAAGTCCGGGACTCGAACCGCGTGCGATCAACTACATGGGAGTCCAGCAACACAGCCATTACACCAACTGCTGGTCCCAGAATCTCCTTTTTATAGGCTTCAACTTTCTTCACTTTGTTAATCTGGTTACAGCTTCTTCATATGTTATCTGCCTTCAATCATAGAATCCAGGATTGTTGACATCTTCTGGCTTTATTTATATAAAGGAATTTGTTTTTAATTTTTCATTATTGTTTTGATGTGACTTCTGGGAATGTTTAGAAGCTAAGAGGAGAATGTGCAGAAATGGCTATACTTAGACTTCAGAAATGCTGTCTTAAAACCAACTTCACATCTTTTAGTTACCTATCGTTAAAATCTCCCAGTGCTTAGAAATTACTGTAATAAAATTTTCCTCCATCTCTGACTGTAGATTATCTAATCTGTTTAAATGTTTTGGAATCCATAATATTCTTTTGAGTTCAAATAAATCTCTTCCATCAGAGGAAAAGTATGCCAATACTTTTAGCAGCATTTCTAAATTAAAATAATAAAATTATTAAATAATGCAAAAACAAAGATTAATCTCATTCCCATGAGCATTTATTAATCACCAGCTATTTGCCAGAAATAGTGACATTTGTTGTTTTCCAAGTCTCCTTATAGAACGTAAATGACTTTAGATGTTGTCACTATTACTCAGTTCATTTATTAAGTTTGGCTGTGAAAAAAACTATTTTACTTTTAGTTCAAGCTTTTGTATACATTAATTGAAGGTTTATAATTTTGTTTTAGTGGTTAACCTTTATAATTATATCTTCTTTTTTTGTTTTGTTTTGTTTGTAAGCCTGAGGGCCTGTACACACTGCAGAGAGAGGGGGAGAGAGAGAGCACCCTCTAGTGGAGTGTGGTCATACTGTAATCCCTTCTCCTTTTCTCCTCTTTACAGGGATTTTGGACATGCATGCACTGTGCCAGTGTGTTTCTCAAGCCACAGGGGCCAGGATTTGAACTGTGTAGTTGGCCATGTGGGATTTGGTTCCCTTAACCATTAGGCTATGGGACCAGCACTATATATATATATATTTCTTTTTTTTTTGAGAAGTTTTTGTTATAGGGCGTGTGCGCACCAGAAAGACAGAGACAGAAAGTGAGAAATCACCCCCCAGGGGGGATGGCCATGCCACAATCCCTTCTCTTCCATTCTCTTGTCGGGATCTTGGGCACGCATGCACACGTGCCCGGCGTGAGTTTAAGCCGCCGGGTCCAGGACTCAAACTGTGGTCGACTACATGGGAGTCCAGCAATATAGCCATTACACTAACTGCTGGTCCCGGGACCAGCCCTATATTTACATCATTTCTGATGTTTACTTCTTTGCCCCTTATTAATGTATTGAACATTTTTCTGTCTGGTTTATTTGTTTTGGTTGATATCCTTTCTTTTCTTGTTGTTGTTGGAGAAGTTTTTGCTATAAGGTGCATGTGCTCACCAGAATGACAGAGAAAGACAGAGAGACAGAAAGCGAGAAATCACCCCCCAGGGGGATGGCCATGCCGCAGTCCCTTCTCCATTTTCCTCTCGGGATCTTGGGCATGCACACACACATGCTTGGCATGTTTAAGCCACTGGGTCCAGGACTCAAACCGTGGTCGACTACATAGGAGTCCAGCAACATAGCCATTACACCAACTGCTGGTCCCAATATCCTTTCCATTTTATCTGTCGGTAGGGCTGCCTGATGGCATGATGATTGAGGGCGCTGGGCTCCCTCATGGCCAACCATGGTTCAAGTCCCAGACCTGATGACTTGCTTTCTCTTTCTTTCTCTGTCCCTCCCTGTTCAAATTAAAATTAATAAATAAATGAATAAATGAATTTCAAGTTAAAAAATTAAAAAAAAATTATCATCTCGACAACAGTACATGTTCTTATTTTATTAGATTATCAAAAAAGTCATGATGTATTTTCCTGCTTTTCTATGCAAAAAAATGCATCATAACTTTTACTGTGACCCAGTATTTCCTTTCCTGAACTTGTATCCCCCCCCCCCTTTTAAATTATATGATTTCCTCTTCGTCCCAACACATAACATTTGTATATTAGTCTTCACAAAGCCTTACTATAGGATGGGGATGGTGTGATAGGCTGTGGTGGTGGTGTGTAAGTGCTAGAAGTCTTATGCTGGGGTTTGGTGGATATTTCTCTTTTTACTTATAGTTATCTTAAACTTAGTTGTTTTTTGTTTCAGTCTGTTTTTGCCATCAGGAATATGCACTCACGGAAAGCAGAGAGAAGAAAAGAGAAAGCAAGAAATCATCCCTGTGGGGCATTGTCATGCTTAAGTCGCCTCCTTCACTTCTCCCTTCTTTTGAGTTTTGACATTCAGACATGTGGCCACCATGTCTTTTAAGCCACTGGGTCCGGGACTTGAGCTACAGCAAACCATGTGGAATCAACCCACTTTAACCACCATGCCACTGGCTATCCAATGGGCATTTTTCCTGTCTTCAAGTTATGCTGAAGTTACGAAGTTTTTGCAGATTTATTTGCCTGCCTTTGTTTTATATAGTTTTGGAGGGAGGAAGACTTAGGTGAAAAGCTTATTTCTTGTAATACCTTGGCAATCAAAGAAGGAGCCCTATGTTTTACCTTCAAGGCACCTACTTCACATTTGCCTGGTTTGTAAACTCCAAATTTTTGCCATGATTATGATTCTTTTTTTTTTTTTTTAGCGTTTTTGCTATAGGGCGCATGCGCTCGCCAGACAGAGAGAAAGAGACAAAGAGATAGAAAGCGAGAAATCACCCCCGGGGGGGATGGCCACGCTGCAATCCCTTCTTCTCCATTCTCCTCTCGGGATCTTGGACACGCATGCACACATGCCCAGCGTGAGTTTAAGCCACCGGGTCCGGGACGTGAACCGCGATCAACTACGTGGGAGTCCAGCGACATAGCCATTATGCTAACTGCTGGTCCCATTATGATTCATTTTTTAACATTGAAAAATTGGTTAGCACATTCCACTGCTTCACAATCTTTTGTTTCTTCCAATAGGCAAGAAGAGTTAGAGTATGTAAAAATTATATAAATGGTCGTGTCCTACTTGTGGATTATAGAAGGTCTGCTTTCAGCAAAATAGTACTCAGTGGCATACAAGTAGAAGCATTGAGTTGTGTTGGGGTTTGGAAATAGAGAGCAACAGCTACTGAAGCAAGATATGGTAATGCTCTCTGGAAGTTATGTGTTATATTCAGATGGAAAAGACGTGTTGATTTATTGATTAATCTCAGGAAATTGTCAGATGTCTTCATATCAAGAGAAGACATTAGGAGGCCTTCAGGAGCATGGTGGTTAAGGTGGCTAGATCCCATGTGGCTAACATCACAGTTCCAGTTGCAGTTCCAGTCCCAGACCCTGCGGCTTGAAAAACTTGCTGGGCGCATGTGTGTACTTGCCAAAATCCTGAGAGAGAATGGAGAAGTTATTGTGATGTGACCATCCTCTCTGCAAGGCTATTTCTCTCTCTCTCTCTCTCTCTCTCTCTCTCTCTCTCTCATACCCCATAGCGATGAGAGAGTAAGATTTTAGAAAATGTTAATTGTATCATTTATTTTTCTAGATCCACAGTAATTTCCATTTTTTTATGCTTTTTATCACTAAGACAAAGTTATACTCTCATTACTGTTTAGATTTTCTCAATAATTCTCTTGACTTCCTTTTTATTTGAGTTTTAATTTCTATTTAGTATTTTCTCTATTTTAGAATTATTTTTTATTGAAATTTATTTATTTATTTATTTGAATTTGACCAGACACAATGAGAGAAAGAGAGAGAGACGGAAAGTGAGAAAGCAGCCAAAACACATTCGCCCATGTGGGAGTCCAATGCCCTCAACCACCACACTACCTGCTGGCCCCATCTATTTAGTATTTGCTAATTTCCCTTTAGTTCAAAGGTCAGCAAAGTATGGAAGGAGGCCAAATATGGCCCACAACCCATTGCTTATTTTGCTTTACTCACCCATTGTGAATAAAGTTTCACTGGAACCCAGCCATACTTTCTTTAACATACTGCTGTAGCTGTTCTCATGTTGCAGTAGCAGAGTTGAGTAGTTGCAGCAGAGATTATGTGACTTGCAAATCCTAAAATACTGGTCCTCTTTTAGAAAACATTTGCCAGCCCTTGCTTTTGTTCGTCATGTAGAAGGTGACAAGCAGATTCTACAGACTACAAAGTGAATAAACATCAGCCACAAAAGAAAAGTTATAAGAAGATGCAGAATATATTCTTAGGCTAGTTAGAAGCCCCTTTGATCAGAATAAGTCTTTGATGAATTTGAATTAATAGTATACCTTGGGGCTGGCAGGGGGCATGATGGTTAAGGGCGCTGGATTCCCACATGTCTGGCCTGGTGGCTTGCTTTCTCACTTTCCCTCTGTCACTCCATCCATCTCTGGTCAAATTAAAAGTAAATAAATAAAGTTAAATTAAAGAATTCTTTTTACAAAATAGTGTATCTAAGGTAGATTGAATTTAGAGGCATTTTATGCCATTTCAAGAACGTGAACTATATAATTTGAGAAATGAGCCATTTAAGGTTTTTAAGCAAAGGAGCTTTGCCAAACAGGAAGTTGGAGTCATGTTTACAAATTAATAAAAGTTATCAACTAAATTTGTATTAACGTAAAAGATGGCATAGTTGTAAGGGTTGCTATACAGTTAAAATTGATAGGACTTTAGACACTGAATTTGGAGACAGACATAATAATTCTTAGATTCAATATCCGTTGAACAGAATAATGAAAAAGTATACGTTAGGAATGGAGAGCTCGTTTTTTAAAGAATTATTTATTTAATTTCATTTATTTATTCATTTATTTTCATTTGATCAGGGAGAGAGAGAGAGAGAGAGAGAGAGAGAGAGAGAGAAAGTGAGAAAGCAAGCTACCAGATCCAGAACTCAGACTGACTGTGGTCTGCCTTGTGGGTCTGTCCAGTGCCTTAACCCCACGCCACCTGCAGGTCCCTGAAAACCTCATTTTTATTTTAAGTTAAATGGAGAAGGTGTGTAACTAAACAGAATAGGAAACAAAGTTGTTAATTAGGTAACGGCATTACTGTAGTTGTTAGGTCATCCCAGCCACAGACACATTTTCATTGACTATATTTTACCCTCAAGGCAACTGACTTCCACTCTTTTTTTTTTTTTTAAAGAATTATTTTAACTCTATCTATTTATTTATTTAAATTTGACCAGAGAAGGATGGAGTGAGAGACAGAGAGAGAAAGGAAGTAAGAAAGCAAGCCGCCAGGTCGGGGGCTCGAACCTTAGTCACCCATGTGGAAATCCAGCGCCCTTAACCCCCATGCCACCTACTGGCCCCTGCCACTCTCTTATTATGGTCTGTCTCTTTATAAAAATCCTCTTACCTTGCTCTTCAGAATGCCACTATAATATAGAGATTTACTTAAGCTATCTTCATGCAGAGTAAATTACTTCCATTTTCTAAATACTTTGAACTGTGCCCAAGAAGGGCTTTAGCACGCTCAAACAAAAATATTTATCTTAAGGTATTTTATTTAAGTAGTGCCACAGTTCCCAAACAGTACACTGAGACACCCCAGGGTACTGTGGAAAACTCATGAGAGTGCAGTTTCAACATTAGATAGTGCTACTTCCTTTGGGTGATGGTGTATTTTTGGAATGGTTTCTGTGATTAAAAAAAAAGCAAGTAATGAGACCAGCAGATGTCTGGTGATTAGGGCACTGGACTCCTACATGACTGACTAGGGTTCAAGCCCTGGACCTAGTGGCTTGAAAATCATGCCAGGTATATGCGTATGTGTTCTCAGAATCCCGAGAGGGTAGTGGAGGAGAAGGGATTGCAACATAGCTATTCCTCCCCCGACACACACACCTGGGGGTGATTTTCACTTTCTCTCTCTCATTCTCTGGCTGTGCACACACCCTATGTCAAAAACTTAATTAAAAAAAAAGAGTGACAAATTTGGTGTTATCAAAAAATAGTAAAAAAGGGAACCAGCAGTTAGCGTAATGGCTATGTCACTGGACTCCCACGTAGTCGACCACGGTTCGCGTCCCGGACCCGGTGGCTTAAAACTCACACCGGGCACGTGTGCGTGCGTGCCCAAGATCCCTAGAGGAGAATGGAGAAGGGATTGCGGTGTGACCATCCCCCGTGGGGGGTGATTTCTCGCTTTCTGTCTCTATGTCTCTCTCTGTCTGTCTGGCGAGCGCACACGCCCTATAGCAAAAACCTCTCCAAAAAAATAAAAATAGTAAAAAAGAGGGAAAAAAATCTACATAGAAGTGATACATACAGTTCAAGTCCATATTGTTCAAAGATGGAATGTACAGTTGTCTTTTTCTTTCTTTTTTTTCCAAAATAAGATTTTGCTTTCATCTGAATTTGTGGTAAGATCCAATAAAATTTTAAATAATTTAAAATTATCCATTTACTGTGCTTAGTGCTGTAGAAAACAAAACCAAACAAACAAGAAGTACTCTTGCCCTTAAGTTTACGGTCACTTGAGAATGGCAAGATAAATGTAAGTTGTCTATATCATTAAGTAAAAATAAAACATACATTTGATTGTTCATTATGTAATATTACATATTATGGACTTCTGAAGAGCAACAGGTACATGTACTGATGAGAGTGAGGAAAGGTTTTGTGGGATAGAAGTTAAATTTTAAATAGACCTTGATGTGGTAGTAATATTCAAACAGAGATTGTTGACATTTCAGATAGAAGAAATAACACAGAGACTCAAAAGATTTATTTTTGGATAAGCAAATCATTCAGGATGATTGAAGCAAGGACGTATGTTGTGAAGTAGTAGAGGTTACAGCTGGTTGACTCTAAGTTGGAGTACTATTGTGGAAAGCTTGGAATGCTGGGGTGTGAAGCATTTGGATTTGATTTTCTAGGGGGAAAAAAGTGATTAGAGTGATTAATATGTCAGCAGGATATAGGATGATGATTAAATTAAGGAGAGAGAGGAGCCAGAGAGAGTTTTTGGAAGGAAATGATGTATTTTCATTTTATGTATTTATTTCAAAAGAAATACCAAACTGTAGATTGAAGTTAAAGTGCATTCTTTTGTAAACAACAGCTATAACATAGAACTCAGCATTCCTGGGGGAGAGGGAAAGACTTTCTAATGTTCTTGACATTTCCATGATAATAATATTAATAAGATGTAAGTCTGTATGGAATGCATACTACATGCCAGGAACAGTATTAACTACTCGTTTAATTCTCACAACTGCCTTGAGAAATATTTGTATTCCTGTTTTACAGATGAGAACAGTGAGTCCTAGAGAAGTTGCCCGAAGTCATATAGTTAATAAGTAGACAGATTTGCAAAACTTAAGAATAAGTGTACAGCTTCGTTTAGACTGCAGAGAATTGATTTACTCCTTCTCCTCAGGTTCTGCCAATTTATCATCATTTGATGTAGGTACAGCTCGTCTCATTTTATCTTTCGTATCATTCCTGATCCCTAATCCCATTCCCCTCCCCACCATAAGTACTCTAATGTGTTTGATATATGTCATTTTATTTGTATGTGTCCTTGGAAATTGTTGGGTTGTCGGGAAAGTCATGACATGTTTTTCTATGCAAAAAGGTGTCGGGACTTTCCCAACGACCCAGTATAGTGTGTGGTTTCAGACGTGTGCCCATGTGACTACAGTATACATAACAGATATAGCTTGTCCACCTGGATCTGTATATGTCAACGTCATTGCTTTTTACCTCTATAAAATAACCTCCACTCTACATAATCTTATCTTTTACCCTAGAAATAGACATCTAGGATGCCTCAGAGTCTCTTTTATTTTAAGCAAAGTTGTGATAAATATCATTTCATGAGCCCCCCTAAAAGCCATCTTCTTTCCACTACTTTCCTGCCTAATATTTTACCCACACACACACTTTTTTTGAGCAAGGTATATGGAATAGAAGAATACTGATTTCTTCATTCATGGCAGAGTTTAGTTTGCAGGTATTATAATCCTTAAAAAGATGAAAATATATGTGGCATAGGTGATTTCATTTATGGTTCCAAAAGGAACCACATAGGCAGGAAGGTGGAGGTGAATCATTCTCTTCCGTTCTTTTGATGCTTTATATTCAGTCAGGTGTCACATAAACTTTACAGCATTCACTAGCGTACTTGTTCTAGCTTCCTTTTAGTAATCTCGTTGCTGTCATTTGTATGAAATGCTGCATTTCATAACATTGTAATTGTAAATGATTTATACATTATCTTAATGGTTGTCAAAGCCAGTATTTTTTATTACAAGCAAATAGAAACTGTTCTTTGATAATTCATATTTGAT
Source organism: Tupaia tana (assembly GCA_026018925.1). NCBI lineage: Eukaryota > Metazoa > Chordata > Mammalia > Scandentia > Tupaiidae > Tupaia > Tupaia tana. The sequence goes on along the minus strand of JAKSZU010000010.1, from coordinate 51,895,168 downwards.
CCTCCTACTCTTACAAGAAATGTATTTTATACTCTGAGATTCACGAAACATGTTAAGACTCATTAAGAAGAAGAAAACATTCTATATAGTTGTTGTATTTATTTTTCACTTCTAATTTATTTATTCTCTCAACCCAACTCTGACTAGTGTTACTGTGGCACCTTAGTTATGGCATAGAAAACAGACTAATTAAATCCTTTAGAGCAGACAACAGTGGTACACTTTAAGATATAAGCATCTGCTACTCTTTTCTTTCCTCAGTGCTAGTCTAGGCTTGGTGGGGCTCTAGTTGTTCAAATTTTTTTTGTTCTCACACCTTCTTATTTATTTTCTCTTTTGCTTTTGTAAATAATGTTCTATACTTACTAAGGTCACTAGTCTCATTCTAGTGTGTTCCCTTCTGTCTATTGAAATCTATTCTTACTCTTGTTTATGTAGAGGCTTGCTTTAAATAAACAAAATACTTTCACCTTTTTAATATTAGAAGAGTTACTGGGACCAGTAGTTAGCATAATGGATATGTCACTGAACTCCCACGTAGTCGACCGCAGTTCGAGTCCTGGACCTGGTGGCTTAAACCCACGCTGGGTGCATGCGCGTGCATGTCCAAGATCCCAAGAGAAGAATGGAGGAGAAGGGATTGTGGTGTGGCCATCCCCTCTGGGGGGGCGATTTCTTGCTTTCTGTTTCTCCGTCTCTGTCTTTCTGACTAGCGCATGCGCCCTATAGGAAAAAAAAAACTCAAAAGAAAAAAAGAGTTACTAACTGTATCACCCACTTTTTTTTTTTTTTTTTTTTTTTTTGGAGAGGTTTTTGCTATAGGGCGCTCGCCAGACAGACAGAGAGAGACAGAGAGATAGAAAGTGAGAAATAACCCCCCACGGGGGATGGTCATGCTGCAATCCCTTCTCCTCCATTCTCCTCTCGGGATCTTGGGCACGCACGTACACGCGCCCGGCGTGAGTTCTAAGCCACCGGGTCTGGGACGCGAACCGCGGTCGACTACATGGGAGTCCAGCAACATAGTCATTACGCTAACTGCTGGTTCCCTGTATCACCCACTTTTGAAAAACAAGGTATTAGAATTATCCATATTTTTTTTTTTACTAAATTTATCCATTTTTATGTCTGGTATTTCCTTCTAGTCCTTCTTGTTATTTGTTTTTTTAAGAATTACTTATTTAATTTTATTTATTATTATTGTTCTTTAATTTGACCATAGAGAAACAGAGAGAGAGATAAAGTGAGAAACCAAGCTGCCAGGTCCAGTACTTGAATAAGGTACTTAGCCATGTGGGCATCCGGCATATTAACCAACACACCATCTGTTGGCCCTTAATCTTTAAAAAAACGAAAACAAAACAGAACAAAAAAACATTGATTCAGTCAGCAGGTGGCATGGTGGTTAAGGGTGTAGGGCTCCCACCTGGCTGACCACAGCTCAAGTCCTGGACCTGGTGGCTTACTTTCTCCCTTTCCCTCTCTCTCTCTTGCTCTCACTCGCTCGCTTACTCTCTCACTCTCTGGTCAAATTAAAATGAATAAAGTTAAATAAAATAACTCTTAAAAAACATTGATTTGATGTAGGTTGTAATCATAGTGTATATACATTATTTGTAAGTTTTATGTTTCGTTGATTAAGTACCATAGACATTCTCCACTTTGCCATTTAGTTTTTATCACCATTTGTAATGTCTTCAAAATAATCTCTAGAGGCCAACCACAGTGGTGCAGTGGTAATGTAGTACTCTGTGATGCTAAATCCACATGGGAAGATCCCAGGTTTGATTCACAAAGTATCCTTATACACATCTGGAGTGAATGCATATTGCCAATGGTTGTAGGTAGATGAGGCTAAGGATGTATCACACTGTGAAAGCCCTCTTGGGGGCGCCCGTCTCTCTCTCTGTCTCTCAAGGAAGAAATAAGTAAATAAATGTTAAAAAAAACAAAACATTCTCTAAAGCAACACTGTTCACTAGAATGGTAATACAAGTCACATTCATAATTTAAAAATTTCTAGTACCCACATAAAAATGAAAATAGGTTAATAATATATATTATTTTAACTCAGTATATCTACAATATTTATTTCAGTATGTAGAAATTACATATTCCATACTAAAATTATTAATTAGATTTATAATGGTTTTTCGTAGTTTTCTGTTTTGAGAGAGATTTTTGCTACAAGGTGTGTGCATTCACAGGATAGAGAAAGACAGAGGAACAGAAATCAGTAAATCACCACCACCCACCACCCCCCCCACCCCACCCCACCCCCGCCAAGGGGGATGGCCATGCCGCAATCCCTTTTCCTCCATTCTCCTCTCAGGATTTTGGGCACACACATAAACCCCTGGTGTGCATTTTAAGCCTCTGAGTCCAGGACCAAACCGTGGTGACTGTGTAGGAGTCCAGTAATGTAGCCATTATACCATCTGCTGATCCCCAGAGATTTACAATGTTTCTTATTTCATACTAAGTCTTTTAAATGTGTTTATATTTTACATTTATAGCATAGTCAATTTAGTAGCTAAACTTTAAGTAGTCAAAATGAAATGTCTTACCAAACTTTATAGCATTTAGCCAAAAAAATATTTATACCACCTCCAGTTTTTAAATTTTATTTTATGATTTCTTTTTCTTTTTCTTTTTTTTTTCTTTTTTCTTTTTTTTTTTTTTTTTTTTTTTTTTTTTTTTTTTTGGAGAAGTTTTTCGCTACAGGGCGTGCGTGCTCGCCACAGAGACAGAAAGCGAGAAATCACTCCCTGGGGCGGGATGGCCACACTGCAATCCTTTCTCTTCCATTCTCCTCTCAGGATCTTGGGCATGCACGCACACGTGCCCAGCGTGAGTTTAAGCCACCAGGTCCGAGGCTCAAACCACAGTCAACTACATGGGAGTTCAGCGACATAGACATTACGCTAACTGCTGGTCCCTTTATGATTTCTTATTTACATTTAATTATTATACATCTTTGTGGGGTACAGTATGGTTTTTCAAGGCCTGCACACAGTGTGTGGTAATCAAATCAAAGATATTACCATATTTATCGTCTTTAACAAAGAACATTACATTATGCTGTGCACCTTTGATTTTTGTTTTACTAGTTTTGGGGAGTTTGGTCGGGGGGGTGGTGGTGTTTGTTAATGCATGATTGGCAACACTTTTTTTTAATATACTCTGTTGATTCACAGCCTATTTTACCTTATTTTCATGCATTCTTGTATCTGTTAAGTATTTTTTCCTGGGTCTGCTACCCCTACCCCTCATCTCCCATGCCATCTCTGGTATCTGCAGTTGCCCTGTTTACTTCTATGTCTGAATGTCAAATTCCTGCCATAGAACGTAAATATTCATTGTATGTTAAGTGGGCATATACCATGGCTGTCTTTCATAGTCTAACTTATTTATACACGACATATTAGGTCGTTGGGGAAGTCATGACATATTTTTCTATGTTTTTCTGTGCAAAAATGCGTCATGACTTTCCCGACAACCCAGTAGATTCATCCACTTTGTATCAAATGATATAATCTCACTACTTTTTTATTACCAAGTAGTATTTTACTGTACATATATGCCATTTTATTAATCCTGTCATCAGTTGTTGGGCACTTAGGTTGATTCCATATCTTAGCTATTGTAAATATGTAGTAAGCATGGATGTGCAAATGCCTCTCCAACCATTTCCTGTCGTTTGATTAAATGCCCAACAATGATATTACTGGATGAGATGATAGTTTTACTCGTTAGTTTTTGAGGAACTGCCATATTGTTTTCCACAGTGACTGTACTAATTTATATTCCCAAAACAATGCATGAGGGTTCCCTTTCCAACCTCTCTAATATTTGATATTCTTTATTTTGATTGGTTTTAGCTATTCTGATTGGGGTTAGGTGATACTTTATTGTGATTTTGGCTTCCTTTTCTCCTATAATAAGAGATGTTGAATATGTTTTCGTATACTGTTTGGCCATTCCTTTATCTTACTCTGAAAGTTGTCTGTTCATATTGATTGCCAGTTTTTCAATTTGGTTATTAGACTTTTTGCAGGTGATCTGCTTGAGTTCCTTATGTATTCTGTTTATCAATTCTTTATCTGAAGTACAGTTTGTAAATATTTTCTCTCAATCAGTGGGTTGTCTCCTTATTCTGTTTATTGTTTCCTTTGCTGTATAGAAGCCTTTGAGCTTGATGATATCCTACTAGTCTACTGTTGGAGTTGTTGCCCATGTTTTAGGCTTCTTATTTAGAAATATTTTCCTACTCCCATGTCTTCAGGTGTTTCCCCTGTGTTTTTCACAAGTAATTTTATAGTTCACAGGCCTACATTGAAGTCTTTAATCTATTTTGAATTGATTTTTGTTAGTGTGAGAGATAGTCTAGTTTAATTTTTACACCATTTGTTGACAAGACTTTCTTTTCTGGAACCAGCAGTTAGCGTAATGGTTATGTCACTGGACTCCCACGTAGTCGACTGCGGTTCGCGTCCCGGACCCGGTGGCTTAAAACGCCAGGCGCGTGTGCGTACGTGCCCAAGATCCCGAGAGGAGAATGGAGGAGAAGGGATTGCGGCGTGGCCATCCCCCCTGGGGGGTGATTTCTCGCTTTCTGTCTCTCTGTCTCTCTCTCTCTCTGTCTGGCGAACGCACGCGCCCTATAGCAAAAACCTCTTAAAAAAAAAAAAAAAGGAAAAAAAAAAGACTCTCTTTTCTCTGCTGGATTGTCTTGTGCCCTTTGTCAAAGATCAGTTGGCTGGATGTTTTGGGGTTTAATTCTGGATTCTTTATTCTATTCCATCAGTCTATGTGTTTGTTTTTGTGTCAGTGCCATGGTTTTTTTATTATTACAGCTTTTTAATATACTTTGAGGTCGAAGAATGAGATGCCTCCAACTGTATTCTTTTTGCACGGTATTGCCTTGTACACTGTCCTCTTTTTAAAAATTAAATTAACAGGGACCAGCAGATGGTGTAATGATTACATTGCTTGACTCTCTCATAGTTGACTGCGGTTTGAGTCCCAGACCTGGCGCCTTAAAACTCAAACCAGGAGCATGTGCGTGCATGCCTAAAATCTCAAGAGGAGAATGGAGGAGACAGGGTTGTGGCATAGCCATCCCTCTTGGGGGATAATTTCTCACTTTCTGTCTCTTGTCTCTCCAGCGAGCTCACGCTCTCTGTAGGGGGAAAAAACTCTCTAATAAAAATGAAATTGATAACCACCTGGTGGTTAAGGTGCTGGTCTCCCATATGGCCAACCTTTGTCTGAGTCCTGGACCCGGCAGTTTAATTCATGCCAGATGCATGTGGATGCATGCCCTAAATCACAGCAAGAAAATGGAGGAGAAGGGATTGCAGCATGTCCATTCCCCCTTGGGGGTTATATCTCGCTTTCCCTGTCTCTGATTCTCTCCAGCAAGTGCATGTGTCCTGGGGGTGGGGGGGGTGGTTCTTTTATGAGAGTGAGAGGTACAAAGAAAGGAAGCATCATGAACAGGGTTTGACACCATGATCCTTCTACCACCACCACTCAGCCTTCCCTGCCAGTCAAAATCATGGGCTCACATGCCTGATGAGTACAGGTCAACTGGGGGGAATTGAACCTACAGTCTTCATCTGGATCCAGCATCACTTGATCGTAATTGGCCCATAATCTCTGCTTTGCTTTTTATTACTTATAGGGATAAAGACTAACAGATTTAACTGTCGTGTAGACTGAAATCCTTTATTGGAGAAGCGTAAGATTTTGTTGGTTACGTGAACTATCGGACTGTTCTTACTGCAGACCTGACAATGAATAGGGGAAAAAATTGGTTTTAGTAATGATATGGTTTGTTTTTGTTTTTGTTGTTTGTTTTGTTTTGTTTTGTGATCCAGTATTCTAGAACATTTGGCCTAGCAAAGATTATAAATCTAGGAAGAAAAATTGTGGTTGGTATCTCTTTTAACAATCTTTATGATAAAACAGAGCACAAGTCCCAAATTGTTTAAGTAGTAAATATTTAAAGAATAATAAGAGCCCTTTCAAAAATAGAATTAAATTATGAATTTGTCTCTTATTTAAAAGTGGGTGGGTTTTAGTATATTCTTTATAAAACCAACAAAATCAAGTTATAGTATCCACATCACAGTCTTCTTGTGTTATATTGTAAAGTAAAACACACATATAACATACATGTATTTGGAATGAGGCCAGATTTAGACTCCAGAGACATGCTGTTCTGTACCTTAAATTATAATCAGATGTATTTGAGCACAGATCGAATTTTCAGTCTGAAGTTGGTGAGAAGCCTAATTATTTGCCCAGGTTACTATTTGTATAGACCATTCTGTGGCTGTCTGTGGTTAAGCCACAGCTGGCAGAACGCTAGCTCTGGGAGATTTTTATTTCATGCTGGAACAGTCTGGGGAGAAATAAGGAGGGAAAGCTTTAAACTTTTCTCATTAAATGGAAGACTAAAAAGCAAGTACATACTTATTACTATGGAGACAAGATGCTATATAAACTGTTCATTTTAATTCTCCAAGTGACAGAAATAGCAAAGGAAGCAGCTTGGATGCTCATAGTTTATAAGTGACATGGCATTTGGTTTAAAAAGAAAGATGCAAACATTTTTAAAATAATGATGCCTACAACCAAGACTTGTTGCCTTTTGGTCAGTTGAATATTGGTAATGAATTAATGAACTGAAATTGTTAAGTGGTGGAGAATATAAAGTTATGGTAGGAAAACATCATTATTAGAGTTTTATTAGTTTAAGAGACAGTTGTAGAGGGAAAAATAATAATACCTTTTCCTCACCCGTCATAGGGATCACGGCTGACATCCCTGTAACAAAGACATATTAAGTAGACAAAAGTGTAACAAATGTATTTATCAAGTTTTGTGCGACACAAGAGCATTCAGAAATGAAGACCTGAAGACCTTGGGCAAAACTTTGTACTTTTAAGCCAAGTCTGAGGAAAGAAGTAGGTAGTTATGGAGAAATACAGCTGATCAAAAGGAATGTGAGGGCCAGCTCTTGGCCTAGCGGTTAAAGGACCTCCTGTTCCTGCATGGCCAACCATGCGTTTCAAGTCCTGAACCTGGTGGCTTGGAAAATGTGCCATGCACATGTGTATACGTGCTCAAAATCCCAAAAGGAGGGAAAAATTCAAGAGAAGGGTTTGCAACGTGACCATTCCATATGGGGGTACTTTCTTCTCTCCTCTCTCTCTCTAACAAGCAATAGTGCCCTCTGGCACATTTTTTTTTTAAAAAATAATCTGATCTAAGGATTATAAACTAGGTGGAGGAGGGAATAGAGACAAAGATAGAGCCCAGTATGTTCTGTCTGTCAGAGTCTTCTTGGCCTCCTGGTATAGGGCAAGACTCTTCTCAAATAAGCATCTTATGATGTACTTTTAGGCAACATAGGTCAGATTACTCTGTAAACCAGCTCTTGCACTGAAAGGTGGGGGAAGGTCAGAATGTCCTTGTTTGTGCAGTGTTTGTCAATTGTTAAGATGCTGTATTTTGAGATATCATGTTTTGAGCTCCAACAACACTATAGTATAAGATTCTCTTATTATCTCAGAATATATAAGAACAGTGAGCACTCTCTTCAAAAATGAATCCTGATACCCATGACCCCAGCACAAAATGAATTCTTACAGTATTCAATATGAAATTTGACAATAATAGGAAAAAAATTGTTTTTCTGTCTTAAACTTTCATTCTTTGTCTGTTTAGTTTTAATTGCCAGAGAGAAAGAGAGGGAGGGGGGAGAGAGAGAGAGAGAACCCCCCCCCCAAAAAAAAAAAAAAAAAAACAGGGCCTAATCACAACACAATCCTTTTTTCTCCATTTCTCCATCCCATCAGAATTCTGGTGTGAATACACACGTGCCTGCCATGTGTTTTGAGTCACCAGGGCCTGCATTCAAACTGCAGTTGACCATGTGGGATCCTGCTTTGGACGCACTGCACTTAACTTTGCATTCCAAGAATGTTGAAAGTGAATACTTCAATAGCCTTTTTGTAAACTTTCAAAGAAGTTCCTTTTATATTTTCAAGGCTATTTTATCCATTTATAAACTAACTCTTCTCCCCTTCGGGTTTCTAGTCTCCTTCTCCTCTGGTTCTTTCTCCTGATCATCTCCCCTCCCTTGTTTTCTCATTCTTCTGTTGGATTGTTGGAAAAGTCATGTGTTTTTTTCTGTGTTTTTCTATGCAAAAATGTGTCATGATTTTAATGACAATCCAGTAGTTCTCCACTAGATCCTTTACTTTGAAAAGCAAAAGTGCTCAAACTGTCAAGCAACGTTCTTATTTTCCAATCCTTCACCAACAAGCAACCAAACAACCTGCTGGTCCCATTCCTTCCTTTCAAGGAAACCTTTGTTACCATCATCCATTCCCATCCCAACTCCACATTGCCTGCCACGTAGACTTCTAACCTGCTACTCAAGGCCTCACTTGTGCACCATCCAAACAAATTTCCAATATATATACATCCGTGTCTTTGCTATACTTTTATCTAGAAAGCATAAATCTATTTAAATAAGACTTTGGGGGCCAGTAGGTGACATGGTGGTTAAGGCGCTGGATACTCCCACATGGCCCACCACGGTTCAAGTCCTGGACCTGGCGACTTGCTTTCTCACTACCCCTTTCTCTATGTCTCTCTCACCAAAATTGAAAAATAATGATAATAAATGAAATTTAAAATAAATAAATATTTTTAAAAATTTTATTTCATTTATTTCTATTGGGGAGGGGACAGTACCAACAAGATCTTCCGATCATGAGCTACCCCAGCCTCAGCCAGCCCGATTCTGCACAAACGTGCGCATACATGCCTGGTTTACACAGAGAAGCCTTGGGATACCAGCCCTGAACCTTCCATGTCAGTCCAGCATCAGAAAGCCTTGGGTTATTGCTGTGCTACCACCTGACCTGTCAGCTGTAATTTTAGGTAGCAGATTATTATAAGCCATTTATAAGAATTCAAACTATTTATAAGCTAGAAGGATCCAATCTGCCATTATTATTGTTTCTCTAATGTGCATGTAATTATTTTTTTAAATGAGACCTTTCAGATAGTTTTTGTTTTATTTATTCCTGTAATTCTTTCAGTATTGAGCATATAAGTCTATTATTAAATAAGTATTTTATTCTCTGAAGTAATGACATGTGTCATGCATGTAGTACTCATAAACTTTTCTTTTTGTCAAGTACTGTTATTTTCTGCCTTGCCTTGAATAATTGTATTTTACATAGGCTTTTATATTGTGTAAGTTTCTTTTATTCCCATTGAAATTGACTCTGTGAAGATGGCATTTCTAATTTTCTCTCCTTTTTTCTTTATCCAGGGCTTTTTTCTTACAGTTTCCCCAGAGTCAGTATTAAAAGTGGCTCGACATGCTTCTGAGAACAATAGGATTTTCACATTGAATCTTTCTGCACCATTTATTAGCCAGCTCTACAAGGAACCATTGATGAAAGTTATGCCCTATGTTGACATACTTTTTGGAAATGAGACGGTGAGTTTCCTTTCTTTTTTTTAAATGAATATCTTTTTTTTTTGTTTCTTGTGTATATACTCAGAAATATATAAATAAAAGCCTAAATTTTTATATATTAGATCATCAGAAAATTTATGACGCATTTTTGCATAAAAAAAATACATCATGACTTTTCCGATGACCCAGTAAATATCCTTGAGAATTGCACAATTACCTCGATGTGAAGTGCTCTAACTCAGTACTTCTAGTATTACCTTTACTATGTACAGTATCTTTTTAGTAAAATACTTATTTTTAAAGTTTAGGTTTTGGGGATTTAATTTAAATGCGGTAAAAATTTACCCTTTCTTTTATACATTTCTATGAGTTTTTGTAAATGCATAACTGACCCATCATCATGACCATAATCAACATAAAACGCACTTTCACTGTACTGACTTTATGGCAGCCAGATCCGACATAGCCGGTCCCAATGGTTCTAGTCCCTGCACCTGCTAGGTGTGTTGGCATGCATGCTCAAAATCCCGACAGGATGACAAAATGGAGGAGAAGGGATTGGATATGACCATTCTTTGTGAAGAGTGTTTTCTCCCTTTCCCTCTTTTTGTTTCTCTCTCTCTGGGAAATGCATGCACCCTCTGGCCAAAAACCTTTCATTACTGCTTTTTGTCTCTTCAAAATCTGAATCTAATTTGAGTTTATTCAAATAAATTATGAATAAATGTTGGTATATTTCATTTGTATTAAACTTTTTTATTACTAAAATAATTGTTGGTAGTATTCATATATTATAGTTGAAGGTGAAAAAAATGGAATTTCATTTAAACTACTATAGCTATCTTTAAATAATTATTTAATTTTTATTTATTATCATTATTATTATTCAATTTGGCCAGAAAGAGAGAGGGAGAAAGCAAATCACCAGGTCCAGGACTCGAACCACAGTCAGCCATGTGGGAGTCCAGCACCTAACCACCATACCACCTGCTAACCCCAGCTTTTTCTTTTTATCAAGAATGTACTTCTTTTCATTCTAAATTGTAGAAAATTGGGACCAGCCAATGGCATAATGGTTATGTTGCTGGACTTTCACAAACTGGACCATGGTTTGAGTCTGAGACCCAGTGACTTAAAATTCACAATGGGTGCATGTGCAAGCAAGCTCAAGATTTCAAGAGGAAAATAGAGAAGAAAGGATTATGTTGTGGCCATCTCTCCAGGGGGTGATTTCTTGCTTTCTGTCTCTCTAACAAACATACGCACCGTGTAGCAAAAATCTCTCTTAAAAAAAGAAAAAGTTATTTGGGGGCATTATTTGTTATTTTTAACCTATGTTTAAGCTATAACCTTCAAAAATCCATAAAATAGAGAAATAAAGGCCGTCAGTGTCTTCACATCACCTTGGCAGTATCACTGAACTTCCGTGCATCTTGGAGATTTTATGTATAACATGAAGGCCATGTATTCCAGAAGTCCTTTTTTATTCTAATTTTACATGTCTAACAATTTGAATATATTCATAGATTTTATATCAAAATAAGACAAACTGTGCTGTCTGTTTATATGACATAAAAATTGATGTGGAGATAAGTTTATGAGATTACCTAAGTGAAAATCAAAGGACTGATTTGTAGAAATAATAATATGGTGTGAAAATCTGCAAAGGCAATAACCATTCCAAGGAAATGCTGCATTTTTGACACCTTACAAACTGGCATAATGGCAAGAAATAGTGGTAAAAGCTTTGAACTGGTAGATAGCTACTAGAAGTCTTATTTAACTAAAATCTACCTTTTAGATTTCCCTTATTGACAGTTTTATTTTCTAAAAGGCAATGGAAGTAACAGGAAACATGCTACTCTAGCCTATTGAATAACATGAAAGAACTGTTCATCCGTATAGCAGCCTGAGAATCTCTGGGAGAAATTGACACTTGCTTTCAGAGTTCTTTATAGTCAGGAAAGGTCAGACTGGCAGCACTTAAATATGTGCTCTAGACTCAAGAAGACAAAGTTAAAACTGTTTTTTTTATTTTTAACTAGCCAGGGGATATATGCCCTCATTCGAGGTTGGGTGTGATCATACTGCAGTCCTTTAATCCTCCATCCTGTTGGGATTTTGGACAAACACACACACTCCCAGCATATTTTTCAAGTAGCCAAAGCCAGGGCTGAACCATGTCCAGCCATATGGGATCCAACTCCCTTAGCCACTGAACTGTGGTGACAGTCCTTAAAACCTTTTAAAAGATAACTGTGATGGGACCAGCAGTTAGCGTAATGGCTATGTTGCTGGACTCCCACGTAGTCGACCACGGTTCGAGTCTCGGACCCGGTGGCTTAAACTCACGCCGGGCGCGTGTGCGTGCGTGCGCAAGATCCCGAGAGGAGAATGGAGGAGAAGGGATTGCGGCGTGGCCATCCCCCCTGGGGGGTGATTTCTCGCTTTCTGTCTCTCTGTCTCTTTCTCTCTGTCTGGCAAGCGCAAGCGCCCTATAGCAAAAACCTCTCCAAAAAAAAAAAAAAAAAAAAAGATAACTGTGATTGGAAAGAGAGATTTTAGAAGTTAAAGACAGCTTGAAACTATCAAATAACATCAAAAATGCAATTTAGGGGGCCAGGTGGTGGCACAGCAATGTTGTAATTGGACCCACATGAGAAAGTTTCATGTCTTCAGACCTCCCTGAGCATGGGGTGCCTGTGCACATGCTCATGGTTTGGACTGTCTGAGACTAAGTGCACACAGTATGAAGACGCTTTAAGGAGTCTTTCTCTTTCCTGTTCTCTTTTTGTCTCTTTCATGGAAAAAAATAAATATAACTTTTTAAAAAATGTCAATTTGTGTGCCAATGGTGGTTGGGACAACTGGGTTTCACATGGCCAATTCCTCAGTTCTAGTCCCATACCTGTGACTTGAAGAGCATGCTGGGTGCAGGCATATGCATGCCCAAAATCCTGAGGAGAGTAGAAAGGAATTGCAGTGTGGCCATCCCCCCCTGAGGAGTTCATTTGGTTTTTTTTGTTTGTTCTCTCTCTCTCTCTCTCTCTCTCTCTCTCTCTCTCCCCCTCCCCCCCCCCCTCCCTCCCTCCCTTCCTCACTCCCTCCCTCCCTCCCTCTCTTGGTAAGCACATGAACCCTATAATAATTTTTTAAAAAATTAATTTGGGTTTTCATGCATGACCTTAGTTAGGAAGAAAATGGGAAGTAAGTACCCTTAACAAAAACATTGCAGTTTGGGCTGGCTCCATAGTAAATAGTGGTTAGGAGCTGTGCATTGGGAACCAGATCCCACATGGCCAACCATGGTGCGAATTTTGGTCCTGGCAGCTTAAAAAACATACCTAGTGCATGTGCATGTGTGCAAGCTTGAAATTTTGACAGGATTTTAGGAGGAGCAAAGGAAAAAGGATTATGACTTGACCAACTCCATTGACATAGCGCACTCACGCTCTCTCTCTCTCTCTCTCTCTCTTCCTCTCTCTCTCTTTCTCTCTGTCTCTGGTAAGCACACATACTTTCTGGTAATAGCAAAAGAAATGTAGAACATACAGAATTTTTTAAATTTATTTTATCTAATTTTATTTAATTTTAGCCATAGAGAGACAGAGTGAGAGAGGGAAAGTGAGAAAGCAAACTGACAGGCCTGGGACTCAAACCATGGTCAACCATGTGGGAGTCCAACACCCTTACCACCACTCCACCTGCTGGTCCCACAGAATTTCTTTAATTTTCCATACAGTGTGTGTGCTCTCTGGAGGGAAACAGAGAGAGAAGAGAGATAAAGTACTTCCTCCTCCCAGTGTTGATAGGCACACTACAGTCCTTTCTCCATTCTCCACTTGAGACTTTGGGCAGGCACACATGCACAAGCATGCACCTGATGTGTATTTCAAGCCACAAGGTCTGGAACTAGAATTGCACAGTCAGCAATATGGAATCCAACCTCCTTAACCACCATGCCACTAGCTGGTCCCCAGAATATTTTTTAATAAGAGCTCATATTTGTTGAACACATGCCAAAACAAAGATGTAAAGCATATATAGGACCAGGGAACAATTCTCTCTCTTTTTTTTTTTTTTAAGAATCATTTTATTTAACTTTATTTATTTTAATTTGACCAGAGAGGGACAGAGTGAGAGAGAGAGAATATGAGAAAGCAAGTCACCAGGTCCTGAACTCGAACCATGGTCGACCATGTTGGAGTCCAGTGCCTTTAGCCACCATGCCACCTGCTAGCCCCAGAACCAGGGAACAATTTGAAAAAGTTTATCAGAGACTTAAGAGAATAAAAATAATCGGATCAAAGAAGAATTAGGTTTTTATAAAATGCTGATTCAGCATGGTTTTCATTTAAATTTTTAAAAAAGACCATGACTTAAAAGCACAAGCAACAAATGAAAAATAGAGAAATTGACTTAATCAAAATTAAAAATTTTAATGCATCAAAGAATACCATCAAGAAAGTGACCAAGACAACCTGCAGAATAGGAGATAATATTTTCAAGTCATATATCTAATAAGGGATTCATATCCACAGTAGAACTCAATGACAACAAGAAGAAAATGCCCAATTCAATACTAGTCACAGGACTTAAATAAAAATTTGCAAAAGAAGATATATAAGTGGCCATAAACATATGAAAAGATGTTCAACCTCACTAACCATTAGAGAAATGCACATTAAAACCAAAACTAAATACTACTTCACACTGATTAGAATGGCTATTATTTTTTAAAAATGGAAAATAACAAGTGTTGGAGAGGTTGTGGAAAAACTAAAACTCTTGTGTATTGCTAACAAGAACATAAAATGATATAGCTGTGGAGCTGGCAGGTGGTGTGGTGGTTAAGGCACTGGACTCCCACATGACTGACTACAGTTTGAGTCCTGAATCTGAACCTGAACTTTGCTTTCTCACTTTCCCTCTCTCTGTCTCTGCTTCTCTCTGGTCAAATTGAAGAATAACAATAAATAAAACCAAGTAATTCTTTCAAAAAGTTGATATAGCTGCTGTGGAAAACAATATGGTGGTTCCTCCAGAAGTTAAATATAGAATTATTACATATGATCAGCTTCTAAGTGTACCACTTCTAGGTATACACCCAAAAAAATCTGAAAGCAAGTACTGATGAAGTCAAACCAAATATCCATCCCAGTGGAATTTCTTATACATACAATAGAATATTAATCAGTCTTACAAGAAATTTTGGTAGGTATTATAACATAAATGACTCTTGGAAACATTATGTGAAATAAAATAAACCAGGCATGTCCAATAACTATTGGATTTTCCTGTAAGAATTTCGCTTACATGAGATACTTAGAATAGGCAAATAATCAGGCAATAGAATAGTGACGCCAGGAGGATTATTGTTAATAGGTACAGAGCTTCTCTTTGGGATGATAGTAAGGTTCCGGAAGAGGATAGTGGTGATGGTCGTACAACATTGTGAATGTACTTACTCCCAGTAAATCAAGTAGTTAAAGTGGCTAAAATAGTCTATTTTATTTTATGTATAGTTTACCACATTTTAAACAAAAGAGTAGTTTTACAAACCAGTAGACATAAAGTTTGATTTGGTCTCAGTATTGCTATTGAATTATTTTTCCCTACCTAGAAAAAGAAGTGATAAAACTACAGACTGCATCATGACTACAAGTCATGTCAGGAGAACTGTCCTTACAGGTATGATCACTATTCATTCAAAGTTATTTCAGCAGATGCCTGTGTACTGCCCATCAAAGCAGACCTATGATCCGTACATGCACAGTATATTTTAGAATATCTATGATAGGGATTGTAGAATAATAAAGACTGGTTACAGGGCAGTTAGAGGTATTTGGTATTTTATTGAACCAGTCACAAGATGTCTCCTGATAAATACATTGAACTCTAGGCCCAGTAACAGTAGTGCAGCAATAGCACAATGTTCTGCAATGCTGGAAACTCTGGGAAGATCAGAGTTTAGTTTCTGGGTAGTCCTGTACACTCCAGGTGCATTCATACCTGTAGTCTTAGCTAGGTAGAGGGCTGGGTGTCAGGTCGGGGGTAGATCATGGATCACAGTGTTAATCCTGTTGAAGATACTTGTTTTTCCCTCACTCCCTTTTTTTCCCTCTCTCAGGAAATAAAGTTTTAAAAAAATAAATTTCTATTGGTATGCCTCAGTGTTTATCCTGGGCTTTGCTAGAGTAGATTACTAGTGATTCACATATTAGCTGTTTTTGCCTATAATGTAAGTGCAAGTAACATAAAACCTTTATAAATATCAAGTAAGTTAAATGTTAAAATCATATCTTTTAAAATGTAAATTGGAAGTATCAGTTGAATGATGGACTTTAATAGAGATAATAAAATACTATATCTGATTATAAAAAAGTAAAGTAAATTTTATCTCTTTATGCTCATTACCTTCTTGAATACTATAGTAATAAACTCTTCAGTTTTCAAGAAAAAAAGGGACATTTTAATTCTAAACTGCAGTGAAATATAAATCTATTTCTCGGGAAATATTTATAGAATTATTTTCTCTTTCCTCTTACCCTATAAAAAAGCAAAATCAAATCTGTGTTTAGAATAAGTTTGTAAAGTATTAATACTTAGCTAAAAGCAAATGTGGCTCTTATTTTCTACCTGATGATGCCTCTTTCTCAGGGGGTTGAAGACTGTTAGTGATGATGTAAAACTTTTCTGATAGCCTCAGTCTTTTAAAAAAATATCCACTCAGACTGTCTCTTTACAGGTAATAATCAGTGATCCCTGTGAGACAGAAAATAAATAAGGTAAACTCTATGATTGCCCCAACTAACTGCTGGGAGAAAATTTCCAGGCCATAGCACCAGAATGGTAACCCAAGTAGAGCCTGGCAGACTCTTCAAATTTGAGCATATAGAGCTAGAAGTTCAGAGAGTCTAAGACAGCTTGTGTTTGTAAGTCACGAGTGCCAGAGAAGAAAGAATGCACGAAGAGCGAACAGGAGATTTGCAGAGAGTTCCACCCAAGTCATCAGTTAAGTACTGATCATCACGTATTTTCAAGGAAACTAATCAAGACTGGGAAGAGTCACCTGAAAAGATTACAGGGCGCAATCTCAGAGTTCAAGGTTTCAAATAGAGTCTTCATAAGGAGTTTTGCTCCATTAGCAGGACAAAATTAACTGTAGACTAGAGCTATTCTGGTCCTGCCTGTCAATATTATTCTGATATATTTGACAACCTTTATGAACTGGACAAATCCCTTAAAAAATACTAGTGTGAAAATATATTCAAGAATAAATAAAAATAGAGTTATTCAGGTTATCTACTGAGTTGAATTTGTAGTTAAAATTCTCCAAAAAGGAAACTCAAGGGCCAGAACATGTGAGTGCTGAATTTGACCACACATTTTAAAAAGGCATAGTACCAATTCTACATTAACTGTCATGGAAAACTAAAGAGGAAGAAACAACCCAGTTTACTCCATGAGGTCAACATACCTTGGTACTAAAATCTAAGAAATTACAGGAAAAGAAAACAATGGAATAATATATCTCATACAGATTGATGCAGAAATTTAAAAAATAATTTTAGAAAACCAAACTCAGTAATATTTTTAGAAAAGGGATTATTAGGTTAATATTTTTAAAAATTCATCAGTATAATTCACCATAATAAACTAAAAAAGGAAAATTATATGTTCAACTGAATAGACATAGGAAAAACAAAATTCAACATTCACTGCTAATAAAAGCCCTCAGAATAAAGGAAGTAGTAGAAGGGAATTTCTTCAATTTAGTAAAGAATATCCATGAAAAATGCACAGTTAGTGTCTACTCAATGTTGAAAGACCCAGTGTTTACTCCTATGATCAGGAACAGATCAAGAATATTCAGTCTTGGGGACCAGCAGGTGGCATGATGGTGAAGGCACTGGACACTCCCACATGGCCAGCCACTGTTTGAGTCCCAGACCTGGTGGCTTGCTTTCTCACTTTCCCTCCCTCTTTCTCTCTCTATGTCTCTCTCTGGTCAAATTAAAATAAATGAATGAATAAATAAAATTTTTAAAAATTGGAAGGATCTTGTTTAAAAAAAAAAAAAGAATATTCACTCTTGCCAGTGATATTCACCATGGTAGTAAAATTCTAGCCAGTGCTAATAAGGCATGAAAAATATCCAGATTAGAAAGTGTAAAACTGTCTCTGTTACCAAACATATTTTCCTTCTTTGTAGAGAAATATGACATAATCTTCAAAAAGCCTTTAGAACTAAAAAATTAGCAAGATTGCAGGATAGAGAATACTTAAATCTAGCTATATTTCTATACATAAGCAACAAACAACCAGAAATAATTTTTTTTGGTTTTGTTGTTAAGAGAGTTTTTTGGGGGGGGTTTTGTGGTTTTTGTTTTTTTGTTTTTTTTTTTTGTTTTTTTTTTTTTTGCTATAGGGCACATGTGCTTGCCAGAGAGACAGAAAAGGCAAGAAATCACCCCTCAAGGGAAATGGCCAGACTGCAGTCCCTTCTCCTCTATTCTCCTCTTGACATTTTGGGCACACACGCACCTGGCGTGAGTTTAAAGCCACTGGGACCGGGACTCAAACCACAGTCAACTATGTAGGAGTCCAGCTATGTAACCATTATGTCATCTGCTGGTCCAAAAAAATAGAAATTTTAAAATACTATTCCTGGGCCAGCAAGTGGCATGGCGGTTAAGGTGGCTGAATCCCACATGACTAACTGTGTGGTTCAAGTCCTGAACCCAAGAGGCTTAAAGAGCACACCATGTGCGTGTGTGTGCATACCAAAAATCCCAAGAGGAGATGGAGAAGAAGGGATTACAGTGTGGCCATCCTTCTCCACTCCCCAGGGAGTGCTTTCTCAGTTTTTCTCTCTCTTTCTCTCTGTCTCTATCTTAGGTAAGCATACATGCTCTATAGCAACCAAAAAACAACAAAAAAGAAACTATTTCTGGGCAAGCTCCATGGCCTTGTGGTTAAAGGAACCCAATCCCATATGGCTGGCCCCACAGTTTAAATCCCAGCCCCAGTGACTTAAAAAAACACCTGATGCAAGGGCATGTATGCCCCAAATTCCAACAAGATGAGGAAATGCAAAGGGGATTGTAACATGACCACACCCAATTGGGAGGTTCTTTCTCCAGAATTCTCTTTCTCTCGTTTTCTATCTCTCTCTCTCTCTCTCTCTGGTGAGCAGCACACTCTGGCAAATTTTTTAAAAAGAAGAAAAATACTATTTCCAATACCACCAAGTAATTCAATGTACTTGGGGGTAAATCTGGGCAAAAGTATATATACTAGGCCCTAATAAACATTGTTGAGACAAATTAAAGACCAAAATGAGAGCTATATCATGTTTATGGATTTCAAGACTGTTTTGTTAAGATACCAGTTCTCTGCAAAGTAAGCTCTTCAAATTGCAATCAACACATTTC
The DNA here is from genome assembly GCA_026018925.1 of Tupaia tana. Taxonomy (NCBI): domain Eukaryota; kingdom Metazoa; phylum Chordata; class Mammalia; order Scandentia; family Tupaiidae; genus Tupaia; species Tupaia tana. Next base: position 51,876,223 of record JAKSZU010000010.1, on the reverse strand, counting down.
AGTAAAAATTTCAGTATGTTCTTTTGTTTGTTTGTTTTGATAGAAATCAACAAGCTGATTATCAAATTTATATGGAAAAGCCCATCTTTGATTGAAGAGGGCATGGGGCCAGGTGATGGCACACAACTGGTCCCACATGGGAAAGGTTCTGTGTACTTCCTGGGACCTCCTTAAGATGCTGGGGCATGTGCATGCCAACAGAGACAAATTACAGTGTGTCACGTAGACCCTGTTGAGAGGTGGCCGTGTGTCTGTCTAGCTCTCATTTTCCCTCTTTTTGTCTCTCTTTCTCTCATGCAAGAAATAAATCTTAAAAAAAAAAAAAATCAGAGGACCTTCACTACATGATTTCAAGATTTATTATAAAGCCACAGTAATCAGGACATTGTGTCATTGGCATACAGATAATATTGTAGAAATAGTACATGGAACAAATAGTACATAGGACAGGAGGAAGCGTTCAGAAATAAAGCTGCAATTGATTTTTCAATAAAGTTTCAGGGGCAATTTTATGGAGAGTGACTAGTCCTTTTGTTCTTATTTTGTTATTTTTTTTTTTAGATAGATTTTTGCTATAGGGCATTTGCGCTCACCAGAGAGAGACAAGCAAAAGGAGAGAAATCATCCAGCAGGGGATGACCATGCCATAATCGCCTTCTCCTCCTCTTGGGATTTTGGGCATGTACGCACATGCACCCAGTGTGAGTTTCAGGCCCCTGGGTCCACGACTCAAACCAAGATTGACCATGTGGGAGTCCAGCAACATAACCATTAAACCAACTGCTGGTTCCTGTTGTTTTTAACATGGGTTTGAGTTTCTTTCTTTATTTTTTCAATTTATTTCTAGTGGGAGTGTACTCCCCAGAAAAAGAGAGAAGAAAAGTGCATCCCGTGGGGTATGGTCATGCCACAATCCTTTTTCATCTACTTTTCTATCTTGTCAGGATTTGATGATCACATACACATGTAGCAGGTGTGTTTCAAGCTGCCAGGGCTGGGAGGATTTAGACCATGGTCATTCACATGAGATCCACTTTCTATATGCAGTGTTTAACCACTGAGTGATAAACTCAGCCCAAAAGAATAATATGTTAACAACTCCTCCTAGAGCAATTGGATATCCCTATCCAAAAAAGCAAAGTTTAATTAATATGACTACACAACTATTAAAATGTCCAAAGTGACCATACAAAATATTAGTGACCATATGGAGCTACTAGATGTGTCATATACTATGGATAGAACATAAAATGGGCCAGCAGGTGCTATGGTGGTTATGGGCACTGGATTCCCACATGGCTGACCACAGTTCGAGTCCCAGACCTGGTGGCTTGCTTTCTCTTTCCCTTTCTCACTCTCGCTCTGTCCTTCTCCGGTCAGATTAAAATAAAATTAATTAATAAAGTTAAATGAGGTAACTCTTTTTTAAAAAACATAAAATGGTAAACTATTCTGGAATATATTTTTCCTTTCATACAGTTACGTATTTGTAATGCATATGTATGTATATAGCATATGTACATGTATAAAACACGTACATGTATAACACTTGTGTGTTATATACATACATATGACCTAGCCATTTCACTCCTGAGTATTTACCCAAGAAAAATGAAAGTGTATGTCCAAATAAAAGCATATGCAAATATTCATAGAAGCTTTATTTGTAATAGCCAAAGTTTGGAAATAACCAAATGTCCATCAACTGGTGACTGGATAAACTATGATTGATTGATAGTTGCATAAATAGGTAGATAAATATAGAATAGAATACTACTCAGCTATTAAAGAAACAAACCATCGTTAATAAGTAAACAAACAAAATTGATGAATCTCAGAATATTTCTGCTGAGGGACCAGCAGTTAGCGTAATGGCTATGTCGCTGGACTCCCATGTAGTCAACCGCGGTTCGAGTCCCGGACCCATTGGGTTAAACTCACGCCGGGTGCGTGTGCATGCTTACCCAAGATTCCGAGAGGAGAATGGAGGAGAAGGGATTGTGGTGTGGCCATCCCCTCTGGGGGGTGATTTCTCGCTTCCTGTCTCTCTGTCTCTCTTTGTCTTCCTGGCAAGTGCACGCGCCCTATCGCAAAAACCTCTCCAAAAAAAGAAAAAAAAAGAATATTTATGCTGAGTGTGGAGTACCATTCAAAAGTACATTCTGTATGATTCTATCTATATTAAGTAATAGAAATGCAAACTAATTTATAGCGACAGAACAAAGATTCTTGGCTGCCTGGAGATGAAGGTGTGCTGTGAGGCTGATCACTAGTAAGCATAAATAAACTTTTCAGGAGTGATGAATGTGTTGATTACCTTGATTATGGTTACAGTTGCAGGACTTAATACATGTACCAAAATTTATCTAAGTATACACTTTTTAATTTTAACAGGTTATTGAGCTATTAAAAATGAATATGTATTTTGTAATTCCATTTATATAAGCTTAAAAATTGGAAAATTAATCTAGTCATTCAAGTAAATTATTGAAATATTATTAAAATAAACCAAATGCTCCCCTTTTTTGGTCACCATGTATGAAATTTCTGTTATTTCTGGGATCAGCAGATGGCATAATGGTTACATTGCTGGTCTCCCATGTAGTTGACCGCAGTTCGATTCCTGGACCCGGCAGCTTAAGATCATGCCAGGCGCATGTGTGTGCGTACCCAAAATCCCAAGAGGAGAATGGAGGAGAAGGAATTGCAGCATGACCATCTCCCCTGGGAGGTGATTTCTCACTTTCTGTCTCTCTATCTCTCTGTCTCTCTGGTAAGCACACGTATCATATAGCAAAAACCTCTCAAATAGAAAGAAAGAAATCTCTGTTATTTCCGTAAAGGTTTCTCTCATATTTAAATAACAATATCAAGCCAGAGAAGGAGTGCTTTCACAGTCCTGGGTTCTAATCTCGGCTGACAACCAAAAATTATCATACTCTACCATTAAATAATGCTTCAGAGTCACAAATGGTATTCACAGAAACGACTTAATCTACACAGCATTTTCATGGTCTTTTTTTTTTCCTAATACATGTAAGTTTTTCAGCTGGCTCATACATTCTGTTTTTATTAGGTGGTAGTTGGTATATTTAAGAGTGTTGATCTTCTGTTGAGTGTCACTTAACAAGCTTGATTGGATGAACTATATTCTCCATTCCTTTGTTAAAACATAACAAGTAGTGACAAGTGAATGAGGGAAAACTCATTGCTGTTAGGCTACTACTGTCTGGTACTCCACCTTACCCACAAAGTTGGTTTGTGGTTCAAGTCCTGGCCCTGGTGACTTGAAAGACCCATTGGGCAGTGTGTGTGTGTGATCCCAAAGTCCTGACATAATGAGAAATAGAGGAAGGGGGATTGTGGAAAGACCACACCCCTCTGGGAGTGCTTTTCGTGACCACAAAAATATTTACCAAAAGCCTATTTTGTTTGTTCCTAAACTTTTCAAGTGAAATCTGTATTTATTATACAGTTATTTAATTAAATTTAATACATTTCAATGAAAGATGAGTATAAATAGAACTAGAATTAATTTAATGAACTAAGTTTGGTTATAGACTTGATTAAAGACAAATTTCTTTAAAAAGTTACTGTTGGGAGCCAGCAGGTAGCATGATGGTTAAGGGACTGGACTCCCACCTGGCCCACTATGGTTCAAGTCCCAGTCCTGGCGGCTTGCTTTCTCACTTTTCCTCCTCCTCCCCCTGGTCAAATTTTTAAAAAATAAATCAAATTAAATAATTCTTTTATTTTTAAAAAAAAGTTACTGTTGAGGGGTCCAGCAGATGGCATGGTGATCAAGACACTGGATTACCATATGGCCAACCACGGTTCCAGTGGACCCAGAAGCTTGAAAATCATGCCGGGGGGGACCAGCAATTAGTGTAAAGGCTATGTCGCTGGACTCCCACATAGTCGACCGCGGTTCGAGTCCCGGACTTGGTGGCTTAAACTCACGTTGGGCATGTGTGCGTGCGTGCCCAAGATCCCGAGAGGAGAATGGAGAAGGGATTGCGGCGTGGCCATCCCCCCTGGGTGGTGATTTCTTGCTTTCTGTCTCTCTCTCTCTCTGTCTGTCTGGCGAGCGCACGCGCCCTATAGCAAAAACCTTTCCAAAAAAAAGGCTTAGGTAGAAAAAGTCATGCCAGTGTGCCCAAATTGCCAGGAGGAAAGGGGATTGAGGCCTGGCCATCCGCTCTAGGAGGCGATTCTTTACTTTCCCTCTCTGTGTCTTTCTCAATCAAGCACACATGCCCAATAGCAAAAGCCTAAATTAAGTAAAGGTACTATTAAATTAGTTGTGGGCATGAAATGTATGCAAGATTAAAGGTAGTAAGCTGTAAAAATCTGCATTTAGGAGTGCTTCATAGGTATCTTCAAGTTTTCTCACTGCATTTTAAAGAAACAAAGTGGAATTTGTAGACTATGAATTAGATTTGATTCTTTAGAAGATGATAGAAAATCAGCAGACACATGCTCAAAAATCTTGACTCTCAAATATTAGCAAATCCTTATATATCAAAATAAAGTGTTTAGAGTATGTAAGTTTAGTTCTTTACCTTAATTTAGTCATCTTTCTGATTATATCAGCTACTGTTTTGTCTGTAAAGTGAGGAGATTTTTATAGAAATACCAGATGGTGTTTTCAAATTTTTTCTCTTATACCTTGAAAATGTTACAAAACTCATTATTTACTTTTCCCACTTTCTAATATTCAGTAACTGACAACTTTTTATATAAATAAAGAACTTGTTCCGAAATCCAAGATAATGTAATACATGGTATATTAATCTTTTAAAGTTATTCTCTTTCATTATTAGTATGTGATTCATTATAGTGCCTTTCAAGCTGAATTTTTTTTCTATTTTTCACCTCACTATTTTTTTTTTCTATTGAATTTGCCCAAGGGAAAGGACATTTTTCTCTAAGAATTATTTGAAAATATTGTTGGAGCACAATCTGAGATAAAATAGAAGTGTCCACAGAAATACTATTACATATTGTACAAAGTATAATTACTAAAATATATAATTTACCTTTCCTTTTTTTTTATTGTGACCAAAAAATATATATCATGGAAGATTTACCATTTCAACATTCTTTTTTTTTGGCACATGCACCTTCCAGAAAGGGGGAGAAATAGAGAAGGGGAGAAGACCATGCCGCGCTCTCTTCTCCTTTATTCCCCTCTTGGAATTCTGGAGAAACATGCATGTATTCCCAACATGATTTTAAATCTGTTGTGTCCAGGCCTCCAATGCGCAATCAACCATCTGGGACCAACCAGCTTAACCTCCACACCGTCTGCTGGCCCTCAACCTTTTCAGTTTTTGTTCTTCCCGTTGCAAAAAGGTACCTGAGCTTGCCAGAGAAAAATGACTGGGAAAAAAGCAACCACCCATAAGGCAAAGTCATACTACGGTCCATTTCTCTATTCTGTTGGGATTTGGGGCATGCATGCATACATATCTGGTATGTTTTTCAAGCCACTGCGGCTAGGATTCAGACTGTAGTCAACCATATACGATCTGGTTCCTTAACCACTAGGCTATGGGGCTAGTTGATGTGGGTTTTTTTCTGGGGGGGGGGGGGGGGAGGAGGGGGTTCTTTTTTCTTTTCTTTTTAGTAGATATTTTGCCATAGAGCTCTTATGGTCACCCAGAGAGAGTGCGACAGAGAGAGGGAAAGTTAGAAATCACCCCCCAGGATAACTACGCTGCCATCCCTCCTCCTCCATTCTCCTTTTGGGATTTTAGTCATGCACTCACACACACCCAGTGTGTTTTTTGGGCTGCCAGGTCCAGTACTCAAACCATGGAGTCGGCCATATGAGATCCAGAGCCTTAACTGTAACGCCACCTTATGGTCCAGGGGCCAGCCATTTTTAAACATATAATTTAGTAGTATTATCCATTTCTAGACCTTTCTCATTATCCCAAATAAAATCTTTATACCCATTAAATTCCATTCCCCTTTCTCCTCTTCTCTCTAGCCCTTATAAATCACTATTTTACTGTTTCTCTCTATGAATGTGCCTATTCTAGGTACCTGATACAAATCGGATCATACATTCTTTTTTTTAATAACTTTATTTTGTTTACTTATCATTATTATTATTTCACATGAGTTTTTGCCAGAGAAAGACAAGCAGACAGAGATACAGGGGATGAGGGAGCAAGCTCCAAGTTCCGGGATTCAAACCATGGTCAGCCATGTGGGAATTCCAGCACCTTAACCAACATGCCACCTGCTGGTCCCAGAATCATACATTCTTTATCTTTTATCACTTAATTTTAATGTTTTCAGGATTCATTTATATTATATCATGTATCAGAATTTCACTCTTTAAAGGCCAAATGAGTCTTTCAATGTATGTGTGTATGTGTATGAAATTTTGTTTTATTTGTTCATCTGTTATGGCCATTTGTTTTATTTCTACCTTAAGTAATACTGTGAATAACGCTGCTATGAACATTTCTGTGCCTCTTTGAGTCCCTGCTTTCAGTTTTTTTCGTGAATGTACTGAGAAGCAGAATTACTGGGTCATATGTTAATAATTCTATGTCTACTTTTTTTTTTTTTTTTAAGAGGTTTTTACCTTAGGATGTGCATACTCACCAGGGAGGGAGGGAGGGCGGGCATAGTGAGAGGGAAAGTGAGAAATCACCCGCCATTGGGGATGGCCACACCACAATCACTTCTCTTCCAATCTCTTCCCGGAATCTTGGGCATGCATGCATGTGTGCCCGACATGATTTTCAAGCCACTGGGTCTAGGACTCAGCGCACGGTTGGCCATGTGAGAGTCCAGCTGCATAACTGCTACACCATCTTCTTGTCCCTATTTCTACCTTTTTGAGGAACTACACCAAACTGTTGTTCATAGTAGCAACATCATTCTGCATTCCCACTGGCAATATAAGGACTCCACTTCCTCCACATTCTCACCAACACTTGTTATTTTATATATTTATGTGGTTTTCAAATTATTTATTTATTTTTAATTTGTCATAGGGCACAAGTACTCACCAGTGAGAGACAGAAAGAAAATGAGAAAACAAGTCACCGGTCCTAATCCCAAACCACAGTCAGCCATGTGGGAATCCAGCACCTCAACCACCACGCCACCTGCTGCTGGCCCCAATATATTTGTGGGTTTTTTTTTTTTTTTTTTTTTTTTTTAATAGAGGTTTTTGCTATAGGGTGCATGCGCTCTCCAGAACGAGAGAGACAGAGAAATAGAAAATGAAAAATCACCCCCCAGGGGGTTGGCCACACCGCAATCCCTTCTCCATTCTCCTCTCAGGATCTTGGGCATGCACACACATGTGCCTGGCGTGAATTTAAGCCACCGGGTCCAGGACTTGAACTGCAGTCAGCTACATGGGAGTTCAGCAACATAGCCATTACACAAACTGCTGATCCCTATATTTGTGTATTTTAAGATAAAGTCTTTTTTTTTTTCCTAGAGAAATTTTTTGCTGTACAGTGCATGCACTCACCAGAGACAAGAGAGACAGGCAGAAAGCACGAAATTATCCCCTGTGGGGATGGCATACTGCAGTCCCTCCTCTTCCAGTCTCCTCTTAGATTTTTGAGCATGCATGCACATGTGCCCAGTGTGTTTTAAGCCCCCAGGTCCAGGACTCAAACCATGGTTGACTATGTGGGAGTCCAGCAACATAACTATTACATCATCTGCTGGTCCCAAGATGAGGTCTTAATATGTTACAATCCTCTGGCCTCCCAAGTAGCTGGGACTACCAGGTATCTGATCACCTGCCTAACATTTTGGAGTGTGCCAGGAATCAAACCTGGGCCTTCCATGTAGCCTCACCCTTCTGAGTAGCAGTGTCAACCAGTGTGCATTACTATGAGTATCCATTTCTTTTTTATTATCATAGCCATCCTAATGGGTGTGAAGTGGCATTTCTTTGGTATTCTGATTTGCCTAGTTATCTTTTTTTTTTTTTTTTTTTTTTTTGGTAGAGCTTTTTTGCTATAGGGTGCGTGCACTCACCAGAAATACAGAGAGCCAGAAAGCAAGAAATCACCTCCTCGGGGGATAGCCACGCCGCAGTCCCTTCTCCTCCATTCTCCTCTTGGGATCTTGGGCACGCACGCACACGTGCCTAGCATGAGTTTAAGCCACTGCATCCGGGACTCGAACTGTGGTTGACTAGGAGTCCAGCGACATAGCCATTACACCAACTGCTGCTCCCCCTAGTTTATTTTTTAAACTAAGATTAAGAAATACATAAAGACAGATTTCTCTTTCCTCAATTAAAAATCTTAGAAAACTGAGAGCAGCAGATTACATAACGGTTATGTTGCTGGATTCCCACATGGCCAACTGTGGTCTGAGTCCCGGACCCAGAGACTTGAAACTCATGCTGGGCACATGTGCATGCTTGCCTTGCCGAAAATCCCAAGTGGAACGTGGAGAAGGGGTTGCAGCATGGCTATTCTCTCGGGGGGGGGGGGGGGGGGGGGCGGGGGATTTCTCGCTTTCTATCTCTGTCTTCAGTGAGCACACATACCCTATAGCAAAAATCTCTCTTAAAAAAGAAAATCTTTGATAACCTGTCACATTGCATTTCGTACTTTCATGCCAGGGGGTGTGTGTGCGCACATGTGAGAGAGAACCCTCTAACTGGGCCTGGTCACACTGTAATCATTTTTTCCTCCAGTTCTCCATCCCTTCAGGATCCTGAGCTTATGGGGGTATGTCTGGCATGTTTGTTGCCACTGGGACTGGGACTCAAACCCTAGAGCCATATGGGATCCAGCTTCCTTTACATGGCACTTAACCACTGCACAACAGATGGATGTTGCATTTTGTACTTTTAAATTATACATCTGAATAAATTGGTTATCCTTGTTAAGAAGGTTTTAAAATTCTGGTATATAAACCCTTTAAGTGTTATTTTGTATTTTTAGTTTGTGTCCGACATCTTTGAAGTTTAAACCTTTTGCTTCAGCAAAATTTGTTGACTAGGGGCCAGCAGATGGAGTAGTTATGAAGGTGCTAGACTCCCACATGGCTAACCGTGGTTTGAATCCCAGATCTGGTAGCTCAGAGTCATGCCAGGTGCATGTTCTTATGTTCTCAAAGTCCCAGGAGGAGAATAACAGAGGGGGGATTGTGGTGCGACCATCCCCCAAGGGAGTAATTTCTCACTTTCCCTCTCATTGTTTCTTTTTCCAATGAGCATACACACCCTATGGCTATAATTAATTAATTGGTTAATAGACTCATGCAAGATCAGCTTAATAAAGAGTGGGCATTCCACATGCTGGTAGTTATGTTTATTGGTACCTGCTAATGAAAGCTCTTGCTTTGTAGTCATTATTATCAATACATGACTAAATAACTTATTATCCTTATTTTTCATTTTTATTAAATTAAGAAGTGTTTTTGAATAATGTTATTTTGCTAATGATTTTTAAAGTTATACCTTTCAAGATTCCATAATCACTGGATAATTAACCTGCCAGGAGTAAGTATACTCAACTTTGCCTCAGGACGCTTAACTCGTCAAATAAGTTGAATTATCTCATAATAATAACTGCGTTGTCAAGGAGTACCACCTAATTCCACACTGCAATGTCACATCACTAGTATAATTCACTGTAAGATAATTTAAATAGTAAAATACAGTTTGAAGTTAGGCAGAAGAATTCCATTGAATTATGTCATATGGATTAAGAATGAGACATTTTAGATAAAGCTCCTTCTCATATACCTAGTATTTTGAATCTCACCATTGATTTCAGTTTACAAAAATAATATATTGCTCTGCTTCATCAGGACTTTGCTGGCGATATTGCACTTTCTTTTTTTTTTTTTTTTTTTTTTTTTTGCTATAGGATGTGTGTGCTCACCAGAAAGACAGAGACAGAGAGACAGAAAGCGAGAAATCACCCCCCAGGGGGGATGGCCACGCCACAATCCCTTCTCTTCTCAGGATCTTGGGCACGCACGCACACGCATCCGGAGTGAGTTTAAGCCACCAGATCCGGGAATTGAACTGCGGTCGACTACATGGGAGTCCAGAGACAGAGCCATTACGCTAACTGTGGTCCCCTAAACTTGCGCTTTCTTACGAACCTTTTTAAACCTTACCTCACAAAGGACTGAGGATTAAAAAACTCTATTATATAGACCCATAAAACTAACAGTACTCTCTCTTTCCTGGGTGGTGATTTAGCTTTTAGAAAAATTTTGATTTTATCAACAAATGAATTACAACACATGAACAAAATTGTTCACTTTGTTGTCGAGCAGGCCTTCATCATATTTAGACAGAAATGTAGTTAGTACAGTCAAAAACAGGAATGCTGCTTGACAGATGAAGACATTTTGAAAGAAATGAAAAATTGGCTTTAGAGGGCTAGCCTGGGGCATGGCAGTTAAGGTGGCTCGATACCACATGCCTGACTGCATGGTTGGAGTCCTGGACCCAGAGGCTTGATAAATACACTGGACACATGTACATGTGTGCCCAGAATCCAGAATGGAGGGAAAAGTGGAGAAGGTATTGCAGTGTGGCTATGCCCCATGGGGAGGCTTTCTTGCCCACCCCTGTACCCCAGCACACCTCTGGCAAATTAAAAAAAAAATGTCTTTAGGCATTTGAATCTACATCTTCTAAACTTGAATGATTATTGTATCTCTTTACAAGTAAACCCAAATAATTGTTTTACAAAGCCAAATAGAATACACATTTTTTTTCCTTTCACATATTTTGCAATGGAGACTTTATGAATATTTCTTGTTCATACTATTAAACCTATTTTTTTTTTTTAATTTTTGAGAGAGAGATTTTTCCTATTGGGCAAGTGCACTTGCCAGAGAGACAAGATACAAAGCAAGAAATCACTTCCTTGGGGGGGGGGGGGGGGGGAATGGCCATGTTGCAATCCCTTCTCCATTCTCCTCTCTGGATTTTGGGTATGCATGCTCACACCCCTGGTGTGAATTTTAAGCCACCGGGCCCAGGATTCAAACCACGGTTGACTTCATTGGAGTCCAGTGACGTAAGCATTATGCCATCTGCTAGTCCTCTGTTGAATCCATTTTAATCATTCTGATAGTCACTTTGTTTTCTTTAAAATACAACAACTAATCATTTGAACACAGTAGTTATTCTTTTCATTATAAATTACCTTCATGCAGATATATTACCTAAGATAATTTTTCTAGTTTCTATACATCTGTTTGATAGAAGACATTTGCTATTTCAATATGAAAATTTGTGTAGGATCAGTCCCATAGCACAGTGGTTAGGTGCTGTGCAGAGGAAGCTAGATCCCTTGTGGCCTACTGAATTTCTAGTCCTAACCATGTCAGTTTGAAAAACAAGCCATCCCCAGGATCTGATGCAGCAAAGAATTACAGGGAAAAAGATTGTGATGTGATCAGCCCCAATGGGGGTGGGAGGGATGAAATCTCCCTGTCTATCTCTTGCACATGCACCTGTGCACACACTGACCAAAAAAAAGAAAATCTGTGTAAATCTGTGAAGTATATGATTAGGTGCACCGAATATAAGTGATATACATGTATACATCTTTATTCAGTTGTTCTCTCTTTGGTTAAGAGACTGTGTTCTTTGTAAACATATCATTTTCTATTTTTAAAAACTGTGTCACTGTCAAGACTATCCACCTTATGTCTTCAGAGAATTTTGGTTTTGAATTTTTACATCTTTTTGTCAAATCTAGTTCAAGGTATATGATTTCCAAGCATTTTCAGGGAGGCATTACTGTTACCTGATCTCTGTTCTGACAGTAAAAGAGATGGTATTTCCTTTCTTCATATCAGGGTGAAAACAGACAAAAGTGTCCTGTTTTCTTCCTATTAGAAATGGAGGTCAGCTTTCTGAGACTGGGTTGTCAGAAAAGTCTGACGTATTTTTCTATGCAAAAATGCATCATGACTTTTCCTACGACACAACAGATTTCTTCATCCCCTTTTTTTTTTTTTTTCCACCGAAAGCATTGAAAAGTGCCTGTGACAAAGACAGAATCTAAGGTTGGTATTCGATCAGTCAAGGAAGATGGGAAGAAATACTTAGCAAATATTCGTAATCCTTTTTTTAAAAAATCATGATAACTTTTTAAAATTCTGACATTTTCTGGTGAGGATAATGAAACATCAATTAACACAGGGCTCTATCATTGTCAGATTGCTGCTTAGCTCCTGGATTTAACTTTCTTTTCAGGGTCTTTCTGGTAAGTTTTACTCATCTGACAAAAATGAGATTCACTGTAGCAGGAGGGCAACTTCTAATGTCATTGGCATGTTTTAAGGATGTGCTATGGGAAGGGCTCAGAAGGAGCTAAGGGCTGTTAACACTCAGCTGTGCTTCCCTCTTCCTTTGTACTTCTCTGTCTCCTTTTTCCTTTTCTCTTCCTCCCTCACCAGCATATCCTTCCTCTGACTCCTTTCGTCATCTTCCCACCAATGACATTGCGTCTCTGAAGAGGAAATGCTTTTATGTCATCCCCAACCTACCATCTATCATTGTATTTGAAATAGCCATTTAAATTGCTGTGGAGATGATCACATTTTATGCAGGACTGCTTTTCTGTGTTACTCAGTATGTCAGTTAATCTTATTTACTTGATTGTTTCAGTTATAACTAGAAATTGGTGATTGTTTTAGTATTATTTGTGGAGCGTTGTAAAATAATGAGTTAATATTTAAATTTCTTCATGTATTTTTAAAAGTACATATTATTTATTATAATTATTTAATGAAATGACTTATCCTTATAAATATAAACTAGATATATATCATAGTAGAAACGGTACTATACCTAAATTTAGAAAATCTGGGTTTTTTTGACTCAGCTCATGAGATTCTCTCTGCCCTTCAAAGCACAAAAATAGGAATCTAGAAACCTAAATTCTTTGATATTAGAGAAATAACTGGCAAGATTTAAGTAGGTTCCATAGACTAGTTAATAATATTTTGTCAACATTTAATTTCTTAGTTTTGATTATTTTATTTATGTAAACTGTTCACATTTGGAAAAATCTTAGTGTTCTTTTTTTTTTTAATCCGGATTTAATCTAGGATCCAACATCACATTTAGTTATTTTCTTAGTCTCTACAATCCGGAAGAGTTTCTCAATATTTCTTTGTCTTTTATGATCATGACAGTTGTGAAGATTACTGACCTATTATTTGAAAAATGCCCTTTAATATAAGGTTGACTGTTTCCCTATCATTACACATTTTTAATCAGAATATCATAGCAATGCTTGCGTCCCTTTTTTTTTTTCCTTTTTTGGTGTATTTTATCCAGATGTGTCTCATTTCTGGTGATAGTATCTTTGATCACTTAGTACTTGGTTAAGGAGATACTGGCCCAGTTTATCCGCTTTAAATTTAGTTTCTAGGGCCAGCAGGTAGCATGGTGGTTAAGGTGCTGGACTCACACATGGCAGACCATGTTTTGAGTCCCAGACCTGGTGACTTGCTTTCTCACTTTACCTTTCTCTCTCTCTCTCTCTGTCTCTGGTCAAATTTAAAAATAATAATATTAATAGTAATGAACAAATAATTTTTAAATGTTACAAATTCAGTTTCTATGACCAGTGGTAATTTAATGATCAATAATAAATTACTGGATAAACCTTTGAAACTATGTATTTTTTTCCTTTACATTCTCACCTACTACTTTTCTTATGCTTGTCTCTTTATTAGAAGGCTTTTTTTTTTTTTTGGTTGTTGTTTGTTTTTACAGAGAGAGAGAGGGAAAGTGAGAAGTTACCCCACAATCTCTTCTCTTCTATTCTCCTCTCAGGATTGCGATAATACTTGCAAAAACACTTGGTGCGTTTTTCAAGCTACCAGGTCCAGGACTCACTGTGCATTCAGCCATATGTGATCCGACTGCTTTCATCTCCATGCTAACTGCTGGCCCTGAAGTTTATTTCTGTTCACATGTATACAAGAGAGAGAGAGAAGCACCCTTAACAGTCTCATCATGCCTCATCCCCTTTCTCCAGCCTTTCAGCTCTTCAGGATCTTGGTCACACACACACATGCCTGGCATGTTTTCAAGCAGACCCAGGGATCAGGGATCTGAACCATGGTTGCCATAGTTTTGTTTTTGTTTTTATTTTTAAGGTTTTTGCTATCAAGTGTGTGCACTTGCCAGAGAAGAGAGAGACAGAGGGAAAGAGAGAAATCACTCCCCCAGGGGAATTAACCACGCAGCAATCCCTTTTCCATTCCTTCCTGGGATTTGGGGCACACATGTACATGCACCCAATGTTATTTTCAAGCAACCACGGCTGGAAGTCCCCTCCAGTCTGCCATGTGAGAATCCATCTATCTTAACCACCCTGCCACTTGCTAGCCCTTCCCTCATAGCTTCTAGTACTACAGTTCAGTTTGCCCCTAACTATACCAACAGACTGGGCGGTCCCCACTGCTTTAACAGCCATTGATGATTCTTACCGCCAACTGTTATTCCTGTGGTATTTGTCAAATGGTGATTTTTTTTCTCTATTTAACTGGAAATCTATGTAAGCCAGAGTCTTTCCTTTTCTCTTGTTTATTTGTGGTTTTTTTGTTTGTTTATTTGTTTTGTCTGTTTCTGTTAATATAACTGACGTATGTTCACCTTATTCTATTGGTTGTAACCCATTATGTTCATTACTTAGGTGCTCAAATTGTCCCAGACTTGACTACTGGGAACTCCTTCATAAATAGCTTCTGGGTTCTTTCGATGTGTTCTGATTGTCTTTGAGCATTTCTGTACTTTCTGGCACCATGTGTTCCTTGTTTATTTTTTATGTATTGTTTCTGTGTTTGCCCTGGAATTATCCATTTCTCCATAGAGTACTACTTCCTTGGAGACTACTTTATTAGAAATTGACATTTAGCAGCGAAGAGCTGAGCACTAGATGTACTCATTGCTACTAGATTTCTTTATGTCTGCACCCTCTAAGCAGACACATCTCTGAAATATATGTATATATCCATACACACATCTGTATCTGTTTATCTCTCTGTTTATATTAAAAACCATGAGGCAGTAATAATAATAATACCTCAGATTCCAATCTAACAGCATAGGGTTAAAACTAACCTTCTTCATTTCTTAGTTATATTTCCTTTCTTTGGCAATAAGAAATTTGGCTTTCGTTATCTACAATTTAATTACCTACTTGCTCAAACTTAAAATATACATAAAGTATTTTCAGAATTGCAAAACCACGTTGGAAAGGTGAGAATATTTTGCCTAGAGGGTCAGAAAAGACTGTGGTAGACAGCCTCTACAATTGCCCTGAGTGATTTCTGTTTCCTGGTACTCATACTGTTGTGCAGGCTGGTCTCCTTGAGTGTAGACTGAATCTAGTGACTTGCTTGTAGCAAATAAAATGTAACAAAATGATATTTCATTTTTGAAATTAGATCATAAGAATACTGTGACTTCCATCTTATTTTCCCTCTCTTGCTTGCTTTCTTGGAGTTCTTACTCTGATGACGCAAGCTGCTATAGTTTGAGCAGCCGTAAGGAGAGCCCCACATGGCAGGTACTATGTCCCCAGTCAATATCCAACAAACATGAATGAGCTTGGAAGCTTCCTAGTCAAATACAGGATGACTTGCAGTTGTGACCGATACCTTGGTTGTAACCTTGTGAGGGAACTTGGGTTAGAGGCACCCAGCTAAGCCATGCCTAGATTCCTTCTCCACAGAAGCCACGAGATAACTGATGCTTGTTTTCAGTCACTAAGTTTTGGAGTAATTTGTCATGCAGTAATAGATAACTAATACAGGCTGTGAAAAACAGATGTGCTAGGTGGAGTTCAATATTGTACTTGGCTCTTTTTAGCTTTGGAGTATATGGTCAAAACACTATCTTATGGTTACTTAAGTTAGTTCTCTTTTCCTAACAACTACTTTATTTTATATTATATTTTAAGTATGTCAAATATTTATATGGTTCTAAATGTCAGAACCATACAAAAAGATTAGCTTAGAAATGTCACTTCTCTCTTATCCTTTATTTCTCTCTTTCCCCATTCTCTTATTCTTCCTACTGTTTCTTTCCACCTAACCCCTATAGTTAACCTCCTTTGTTTCTGGCTCACATTCCTGTCTTTATTTTAGCACAAATCAGCAGCTAAATGTATATTTCCTCATATCTCCTTTGTTACATGAAAAATAGCACACTGTAAGTTCTCTTTTACACTTAGCTTTTTTTTTTTCAATTAAGTTTATCTTGGAAATCATCCTATAAAAACTTATTGAGATCTTCCTTCACAGGCCTCATCGCACCATAAACTCCTTTCCCTAGCCCTCCAGCTCCACAGCATCCTATGGGCCTGAATATGCTCCTGGCATGTTTTCAAGCCAGCCCAGGAATACAAGCCCACAGTCAGCCATGTGGCTTCCAGTCTTGGGGGGCACCTGCATTACTGCCATGCCCCAGTGACTAGGCCCTTTCTCTTTTTTTTTTCAATAGCTTCATTGTGCCCCATTATGTGAAAATATCATAGTTTATTCAATCACTTTTTAATATATGTGCATTTAGGCTTCTAGAATGTTGCAGTTCAGTCTTCCAATTAATAACCTTATTAATGGGGATCAGCAGATGGTGTAATGGTTATGTTGCTGGACTCCCATGTAGTAAACCGTGGTTTGAGTTCTGGACCTGATGGCTTAAATCTCATGCCAGGCATGTGTGTGTGAGTGCCCACGATTCTAAGAGGAGGATGAAGGATTAGGGATTGTGGTGTGGCCATCCCCGAGGGGTGATTTCTTTTTTTCTGTCGCTCTGTCTCTCTCTGGAGAGCATACGCGCCCTATAGCAAAAATCTCTCAAAATAAATAGCCTTGTTCACACATATTGTTCTTCAGGATAAATTCCTAGAAATGGTATTACTGGGTCAAAGAATAAATACATATGTAGTTTTGTTAGCTACCACCAAATTCCTTTCCAAAAGAGTTATCGATGGCTTCACTCCCAATAGCAATGTAGGTGAATGCCTGTTTCTAGTGGGGTTACTTAATGTTTGGTTACCAACTGCTTATAAAGCATTGCCGTCAAATGAAATCCATTAGAAGGGTTGAATAGTACTAACTTTATTTCAGGAAACTTAATTGCTACAAGAATTAAACTAAGTTACAACTATAGCTTTTTTTTTTTTTTTTTTTTTTTTTTTTTTTTTTTTTTTTTTTTAAGAGTTTTGTTACATGCACTCACTGAAGAGACAGACAGAAAGCAAGAAATCACCCCACCCTGGGGGAGGGGGGGATGGCCGCATCACAATCCCTTCTCCTCTCAGGATTCTGGGCATGCACACACACACCCAGCATGAGTTTTAAGCCACCAGGTCTGGGACTTGAACCATGGTCTACTACATGAGTACAGTGATGTAACCATTTTACCATCTGCTGGTCCCACAACTATAACATTTAAGCCCTACCAGCCAACTCATTTTAGCATGTAAAATTAATCTAAGCCGGGACCAGCAGGTGGCATGGTGGCTGAAGGCATTGGATTCCCACATGGCAAACCATGGTTCAAGTCTTGGACCTGGCGACTTGCTCTCTCACTTTCTCTCTCTCTTTCTGGTCAAACTGAATAATAATAATAATAATAGTGATAAAATAAATAAAATATTTTAAAAATTTAATCTAAGCCGCCAATAGTGTGATTCAAGTCCTGAACCTAGTGCCTTGAGAAGCATGTTAGTCACATGTGTGTGAGTGCCCAAAATCCTGAAAAGGGAGAGAAATGGAGGAGAAGGGGTTGGGACATGATCATTCTCCCATTGGTGATGCCTTCTTATAGCCCCTCAACCCCAACAAGCATATATGCCCTCTGACATTTTTTTTTTTTTTTGAGCTTTTTTTGTGTGTGTTTTGTTTTGGTTTTTGTTTTTTTTGTTTTTTTTTTTTTTTTTTTTTTTGCTATAGGGCGCGTGTGCTGACCAGAAAGACAGAGACAGACAGACAGAAAGCAAGCGAAATCACCCCCCCAGGGGGATGGCCACACCGCAATCCATTCTCCTCTCGGGATCTTGGGCACGCATGCACACGTGCCTGGCGTGGGTTTAACCCACCAGGTCCAGGACTTGAACCGCGGTCGACTACATGCGAGTCCAGTGACATAGCCATTACACCAACTCCTGGTCCCAACCCCCTCTGACAAATTTTTAAAAATAGAAGAATGAACAGGGCCAGTAGGTAGCATAGTGGTTAAGGCACTGGACTCCCACATGACTGACCATCATTCAAGTCCTGGATCTGGAGGCTTGCTTTTTCACTTTCCCTCTCTGGTGAGTGCATGTGTCCAGTAGCAAATTTTAAAATAATAATATTGATAGATTAATTAATAATTATTAAAATTAATAAGAAGGAAAACATGAAGACCAGAAGATAACAGGGAAAACTATCTGGTTTTCATTCTTTAGTTCATTGAAGAATGGATAGCCATGTAGGAATACAACTGGACAGAAAGACCAAGGTGGGGAAACCCAGCAAGGCCTGTCTTTTCATATTCTTCTTGGCTTCTCTGTAGCACTCCTTCCTTTCAGGTATGTGACAAAACTGCTGTGAAATGAGAGTCTTGTGACCTAATATCAGACAAGGGTAGGTCATAGATTTTTTTTTTATACCCAACTGCTCAACAGAAAGACTCTAGAAGGTTAGAGTAATAACTCTAGTTTTTTGTTTTGTTTTTGTTTTTATTTTTAGAAAGATTTTTGCTATAGGGCACATGTGCTCACTGTAGAGATATAAAGCAAGAAATCAACCCCCAAGGCAGATGGCCATGCCACAATCCCTTCTCCAATTTCTTCTGGGGATTTTGGGCATGCATGCACATGCTCCTGGCATGAGTTTGGGACTAGGACTTGAACCACCGTTGGCCATGTGGGAGTCCAATGACGTAGGTTCCAGTAATTCTAGTTTTTATTGATGGTATGGGCAAAAAAGGTTCTAGCTTCTCTAACCAGCCTTGAAGTACTTCTAGTTTCTGTGACTTGCCTCAGGGTGTGAAGGGGTGAAGAACAGGAGGGCAAAAGGAAATTAGAGAGACCCTTGATTCTGAGGCTAATTTTTGAGGCCTTCCAAAGACTTTTAGTTCAGAGTACTCAACTGCCCAAGAACCATACTTTGGGATATCGTTTTCTGAGTCCCAAAAGTCTTTTCTAGATAATATTCTCATCTCTATTTCTTTAGTTACTCTCACTTAGTTATCTTTCTTTTATTAACAATAGGAAAAATATTCTAAGATGTGACTAGTTATCAGATTCCCTTTAACTCTATATATAAAAGGTACATGAGTACAAGAAATATTTTTAAAAATTTGCTCATACCTAGGTAAATTTCAAGTTAGATCATTTAAAAATTACTTGCAATGTAGTCCTATAGAATGTCCCATAGTGTAGGGTAGATAAACTGATTGGATACTCATTTTTGGCATATCTCATTCTTAAGAAAATAATTGGGAGTGTCTTTAGTTAGAATAAAGTATTGTGAAGTTTGTTTTTTCCATAGAGCATGTGCACTCACTCAGAGAAAAGGCAAGCAAGAAAGCACCATATGCCATAATCCCTCTCTTCCATTTCTCCCTCTTTTCAAGATTTTGGGCATGCATGTGCACACCCCTGGTGTTTTTTTCTTTCTTTTTTTTTTTTTTTTTTTTGGATAGGTTTTTGCTATAGGGCTCCTGTGCTCGCCAGACAGACAGAGACAGAAAACGAGAAATCTCCCCCCGGGGGGATGGCCACGCCACAATCCCTTCTCCTCCATTCTCCTCTCGGGATCTTGGGCATGCACACACACGCACCCGGCCTGAGTTTTAAGCCACCGGGTCTGGGACTCGAACTGCAGTCGACTACGTGGGAGTCCAGCGACATAGCCATTACACTAACTGCTGGTCCCTCCTGGTGTGTTTTTCAAGCCACCAGGTCTGGAACTCAAACAGTGCATAAATCATTAAATTTTTTTTTTTATCCTAGAGGTTGTAAGACATCAAAATAGATGAATTTGATTAATTAAAGAGTCATGGATTATACAGTTCATCAAAATACCTTTAAGTGATTTTTAAAAACTTTTCCAACTTTATTAATATATGCTCATTGTAAAAAATGAAAAATATGAAGACATAAAAAGAAAAAAAATTAACATTTATTATTATCACCCAGCATTAAGTATAACATTTTTTAATGTGTTTCATATTGTTCAATGTACTTTGAATGGTTTCCAACCTAGAGAAGAGTTGGAGGAAGAATACAGTTCTCCCTTATGCTTTCAACATATTCTTTCTCTCCCTCTCTCTCTGCCTAAATATAGTACTAACTCAAATTTTTCTAGTTCTTCCAAGAATGTCTTTTCTTTCTTTACTTCTTTTATTTTTTTAAATTTTATACATTTAATCACTATACATCACTTTGCTTGTAAGCTGAATTTAATCTACGTGAATACATCATACCAGTCCAGTTGAGGATATAAAACACACTATCATCAACCGGTAATAACCCACTTCTGTTTGTGGAGATTTGAGTTGGTTTCGTGTCTTAGCAATTATGAATAATGATGCAATAAACATAAATGTGCAAGTACTTTTCCAACAGAGCATTCTAAAAACATCCTTCCTAATGATTTTATTCTTCAAAATTCAATTCAGAATAATACACTGCCTTTATTTTTTGTGTCTCTTTGATTTATTTAATCTTCAACAATTCCTTGGTCATTTTTCTTTCATGACATTGGCTTTTTTAAAAAAGAATTATTTATTTAATTTTATTTCTAATTCATTTATTTTAATTTGATCAGAGACAGAAAGAGAGACAGAGAGGGAAAGTGAGAAAGCAAGCGACCAGGTCCAGGACTTGAACCATGATTCAAGTGGGAACATCCAGCGCCTTAACCACCATGCGACCTGCTGGTCCCTGACATTGGCATTTTTTAAGAGTTCAGCCACTTTTCTATATATGCAATTTTTTTTTTTTTTTTTTTTGGAGAGGTTTTCGCTATAGGGCACGTGCGCTCACCAGACAGACAGAGAGAGACATAGAGAAAGAAAGCGAGAAATCACCCCCCCCAGAGGGGATGGTCACGCCGCAATCCCTTCTCCTCCATTCTCCTCTCGGGATCTTGGGCACGCACGTACACGCACCCAGCGTGAGTTCTAAGCCACCGGGTCCGGGACGCGAACCGCGGTCGACTACGTGCAAGTCCAGCGACATAGCCATTACACTAACTGCTGGTTCCCTATATATGCAAGTTTTTAACAGATTGCAATTTCCATCCCTACTTCATATTATATTTTCAGTATTTTCCAATGTTTTTTATTGTTCTTCCAGTTATCATTTTGGATAGCGATAGCTATATTATATCATTTATTTTTATTAGTCATAGTCTTCTATTGTTGAACATTTTTTACTGTTTTTGGAAGGTTTGTTTTTTGCCTTTTGGGTGTTTTTTTCGTTTTGTGGGTTTTTTGGGGTTTTTTTGTTTTTGTTTTGTTTTGTTTTGTTTTGTTTTGGTATTACCAATACAGTCAGGAAGACCATAAATAAATCTTCATTATAATTTTAATTTCTGAATCCATCCAGCAAATATTTGTTAAGTGCTCTAAACATCGAGCAACAAAACAAAAATTCTGCAAAAGAGGATCATTAAATATTAATCTCTATGATTCTAAATATAATTAGAGTGGAAATTTGGAAAAGGAGGAAATTGCCAGATAATGAGATTGCCAGATTTAGCAAATAAAAATACAGGGTGTCCCTTTAAATTTGAGCTTCAGATAGGACAGTCTTTATGGTAGGGGTGGAGGGAATTAAGATGATGTTTTTCATATAAGAAATGGTTTAAGATTGCCACTAAGTCAAGAATGAGCAGGGCAGGCCCTAATATACAGTGAGTTAAGTGCTGTGCAGAGCTAGCTGGATCCCACATGGCCAACTGGGGTTTGAGTTCCAGCCCCAAAGGCTTGAAAAGCACAGTTTGGAAGATTTACGGAAAAAGGATTACAGTGTGACCAAACCTCTTTAGGGGGTGCTGTTTCTCACTCACACACTTTCACTCATGCACATGCACCCTCTGGCATTGGGGGGGGGGGGGGGATGAACATAGTTTGTACAAGATACATTTTATTAGAACTTTGTGTCTCATTTGTTGTTGTATTCCCTGATCCTGTAAACAGTGCAGATTCACTATAGTCACTCAGTAAAATATTCATTGAATGAATAAGTGAATTTACACTTTAAATAAAATCAAGCCTTTAGAGCAAAAGTTACTTGTGAGATAAAGATAAAATGTTCAGCACCTAAAAAACCTGGCAAAAGAATTTGGACTCCATTCTTTATTCATTTATTGCATAATAATTGATTGAGTGACTATAGATTTCAGATGCTGGTGATACTTTGGTGAACAAGAATAGACATGATTCCTACCCTTATGGGTTTTCGCTAAGTGAAAGACTGACATTGTTCATGTAGGACATTCAGTTTGTAATTAGAAATGGCTGAATGTTTGTGAGGGAAAAGTACTTGGTTCTCAAATCATACAGAATGAGGGAGTATTCTTTTTTCTTTTTTTCCAGGGAGTGTTTTTTTTTTTTTTTTTCTTTTTTTTGGGGAGAGGTTTTTGCTATAGGGCACGTGCGCTCGCCAGACAGAGACAGACAGAGAGACAGAAAGCGAGAAATCACCCCCCAGAGGGGATGGCCACACCGCAATCCCTTCTCCTCCATTCTCCTCTTGGGATCTTGGACACGCACGCACACGCGCCCGGCGTGAGTTTTAAGCCACCGGGTCCGGGACGTGAACCGCGGTCGACTACGTGGGAGTCCAGTGACATAGCCATTACGCTAACTGCTGGTCCCTCGAGGGAGTGTTCTTAAAAGAACCTAACCATTGGTCCCTCGAGGGAGTGTTCTTAAAAGAACCTAACCATTGCCGGGACCAGCAGTTAGCGTAGTGGCTATGTTGCTGGACTCTCATGTACTCAACCGCGGTTCGCATCCCAGTCCCCGTGGCTTTACGCTGGGTGCGTGTGCATGTGTGCCCAAGATCCCGAGAGGAGAGTGGAGGAGAAGGGATTGCAGCGTGAGCATGTCCCATTGTTGCAGGGCGTTTTTGCCCTCACTATCGCTTTCTGGTGAGCCCACATACCCTCACAACTTTAAAAAGGAAAAAAGCAAAGACAAAACAGAAACTTCCCTTTATTCACTAAATATATTCTCTGTATATTTTTAGGACAGGTTTTGGGCTATCACACTTTGTTCTTACACATTTTTTTAAATGGGGGAGGGGGGGAATGTCGGGATGATTTCCTTTACTTACTAGATTATAAATTCTTTTGAGAAGAGTTTTTAGATTTACTTATTCCCTTTATTTTTATGTATCTAATAGGTGTTAATTATTTACATATTTTTACATATTGATTCATTGAAACTGAAATGGGACTTTTTTTTTTTTTGAGAGAGGTTTTCGCTATAGGGCGCGTGCACTCGCCAGACAGACAGAGACAGAGAGACAGAAAGCGAGAAATCACCCCCCGGGGCGATGGCCATGCCGCAATCCCTTCTCCTCCATTCTCCTCTCGGGATCTTGGGCACGCAAGCACACGCGCCCAGCATGAGTTTTAAGCCACTGGGTCTGGGACGCGAACCGCGGTCGACTACGTGGGAGTCCAGCGACATAGCCATTACGCTAACTGCTGGTCCCCTGAAATGGGACTTTTAACAACTGTAGATTTGCAGAGTGTACGTAGCAGACTCTTTCTGGATTCTTTAAACATCTTGAAGTTTATGGTGCCTAGTTGTCATCCTTAGTCCCTAGACTGTTCAAAGTTTAGATCAAGCATAGATGCCCAATAATTTGAAATCAGAGAGCTTTGATAACCATCATCACATATTAACTAAATCACAACACTTACTTTTGACTCTACCTTCAATATGTACTGAAAATCAATTATTAATATTCCTAGTACTTTACTTCTAGTTCATGATGCCATAATCATTTGTCCAGATTATTAACAGTAGCCTCATAATTGCTCTTTCTGACCCTGATCTTGCCCTCTTTTGCAGCAGTAATAGAATAATATCGGAGAGTTTTTTGGTTTGTTTGTTTGTTTTTTGAGAGATTTTTGCCATAGGGCATGTGTGCTTGCCAGAAAGACAGAAAGCAAGTAATCACTCCCCGGGGGATGGCCACGCCGCAATCCCTTCTCCTCCATTCTCCTCTTGGGATCTTAGGCAGGCACGCACACGTACCCGACGTGAGTTTAAGCCACTGGGTCCAGGACTCAAACCGCAGTCGACTACATGGGAATCCAGCAACATAGCCATTACGCCAACTGCTGGTTCCAATATTGGAGGTTTGTAAGTTGAGCAATAACATTAAATTCATGCTTTCACGTAGCTATATTTTGCTAAGTAGATTGGAATAAGGGGCATAGTATATGTGGGTTGATTTGATATGGTAGAGAGTCAGAATAATCCAGCGACCAATTCATGAAGACTTTATTTTCTTGGTGGGTAAGTTAATATTGGCTAACCAGTACTAATACTATATCAAGACAATTTTGTATAACAGGAGTAATTAAGACAGTATGGTACTAACTCCAAGATATACTGATAGGAAAGGGATAGAGTTCAGAAATAGACCTAACCAGGGACCAGCAGTTAGCGTAATGGCTATGTCTCTGGACTCCCATGTAGTTGACCGTGGTTTGAGTCCTGGACCCGGTGGCTTAAAACTCACTCTGGGCACGTGTACATGAGTGCCCAAGATCCTGAGAGGAGAATGGAGGAGAAGAGATTGTGGCATTGCCATCCTTCCCTATGGGGTGATTTCTCACTTTCTGTCTCTCTGTCTCTCTCTGTCTTTCTGGCGAGCACACACACCCTATAGCAAAAACCTCTCCAAAAATAAAAAAAGAAATAGACCTAACCATACATAGTCATGTGATCTTATAGCAAAGGTGCCTTGGAGTATGAAAGAGAAAGACTAGTGTTGGGGTCAGTTGAATATTCATATGGTGAAACATTAACCTTGACCACTACCGTACACCATACACAAAAATTAATTTAGTATGGATTGTATAGAAACGTAAAATGTAGAATAATAAGCTTCTAGAGGAAATTGTAGGACAATATTGTCATGATCTTAAAATTTTAACTCATTTTCATCAAAAGACATCATTATGGGACCAGCCCCATGGCATGGTAGTTGAGGAAGCCAAATTCCACATGGCTGACCTGTGCAGTTCCAGTCCTAGTCTCTGGTGGCTTGAGAAACGTGCTAGGCGCATGCGTGTGCCTGCCCAAGGACCGAGAAGAATGGAGAGGTGACTACAGTGTGACCATGGCCCATTGGGGAGGAGGGTGCTTTTTCTTCTCTGTCTCTCTCTGGTGAGCACATGTGCACTCTGTTTAAATAAATAAATAAATGACACTAATATGAACATGAAGTGGCATGATACACAGTGGCCTTCAGAATTAAGTGAAGTTCCTCAGGGAACACTAGCAGAAGAAAATATAGTTATGCCTGATTTTTTCCCTATATTGTAGTCAATACTAAAAATAGAAAATTCAGTGTTTAACTGAAAGTGGAAAATATTTTAAGGGCATATTCTGATTTTATGTCACTTAGTAAATGTACACACTTTAGACTTACAGATTCATGCATATGATACATATATATTTTGGAGTCTTTTTTCTTGGATAGGAAAAATTGGGTTTTCCCCAACTGTTAATTCACAATCAGCTATGAACTGTGAAAAATCTGTCCTGATTAAATAGTGAAATATTGTAATCCTTTCCATTGATATTGATAAAAGATTAAAAAGTTAAATGGTGGGTCCATCTGGGGGTTAAGGCACTAGATTCCCACATGGCAGCTTCTTATTCAAGTTCTGCACCTGGCAGCTTGAAAAACACACCAGGCATGTGTGCATGCATGAACAAAATCCTGAGAGGAGGATAAAGGAGAAAGGATTGTGGCATGGTCCCAAATGGGTGATTTCTCACTTTCCCTCTCTCTGTCTCCCTCCAGCAAGTGCACACATCCTATGCAAAAACTTAAAAAAAAAAAAAAAAAAAAAGTTGTAATGATAGATAAACCTAACCAAAAAATTATATTTCTAAACATTTATTTGAGATTTTAAAACATTATTTACTTCTTTATTTTTACATTATGACCTTGCATTTTTTTGGAGAGGTTTTTGCTATAGGGCATGTGTGCTTACCAGAAAGACACAGAGAGACAGAGACAGAAAGCAAGAAATCACCCCCTAGTGGAGATGGCCATGCCACAGTCTCTTCTCCTTTATTCTCCTCTCTGGATCTTGGGCACATACGCACACAGGCCCAGAGTGAGTTTAAGCCACCAGGTCCAGGATTCGAACCACGGTAGACTACATGGGTGTCCAGCGACATAGCCATTATGCCATCTGCTGGTCTGTGACCTTACATTTTTAAAGAAATTCATTAATTTAGAAGATCTCCCATGCTTAAGGCAGTTCAAATAGTAGATTAGGAATAGAACTGTAATGGCACATCGAGTTATATTTTAGGTGTGATGAAAATGTTCTAAAACTGGGTTGTGATGTTTGAACAAAAAACATTTAGTAATTGTACACTGAAAGTAGGTTAGTTTTGTAGTATGTAAATGACTAACTCAATGTTTTTGAGGGACAGTATAAAGATAATGAAGAAGCCTACCACAGATTGGGAAAAAACATCCTGATTCATTTTTCTGACGGATACTGTATTCAGAACAGATAAATAAATTACAACTCCTACAAACCAAAAATAAGACGAACGGCATAGATTGTTTTTCTTTTTCTTTTTCTTTTTTTTTTTTTTTTTTTTTTGGAGAGGTTTTTGCCATAGGGCGCGTGCGCTCGCCAGACAGACAGAGAGAGACAGAGAGACAGAAAGCGAGAAATCACCCCCCAGGGGGGATGGCCACACCACAATCCCTTCTCCTCCATTCTCCTCTTGGGATCTTGGGCACACACGCACACGCGCCCGGTGTGAGTTTTAAGCCACCGGGTCCGGGACGCAAACCGCGGTCGACTACGTGGGAGTCCAGCGATATAGCCATTACGCTAACTGCTGGTCCCCTGTTTTTCTTTTTTTTAAAGAATTATTTTATTTAACTTTATTTATTTATTTACTTATTTTAATTTGACCAGAGAGGGACAGGGTGAGAGAGAAAAAGAGGGAACATAAGAAAGCAAGCCACCAAGTCCAGAACTCAAACCATGGTCTACCCTGTGGGAGTCCAGTGCCCTTAACCACCATGCCATCTTCCAGCCAGTTGTTTTTCTTTTAAACATTTATTTGTTTAATTCCATGTGTTATTATTATTATTATTATTTTTAATTTGACCAGAGAGAGAAAAGGAAAGCGAGAAAGCAAGCCACCAAGTCCGGGACTAGAACCATTTCCATGTGGAAATCCAGCCCTTCAACCACCAGGCCATCTTGTAAGCCACAACAGCACAGTTTTTAAAAGAAGACAAAAGACTGGGACCAGCAGTTAGCGTAATGGCTATGTCGCTGGACTCCCACGTAGTCGACCACGGTTCGCGTCCCGGACTCGGTGGCTTAAACTCACACCGGGTGCATGTGCATGCGTGCCCAAGATCCCGAGAGGAGAATGGAGGAGAAGGGATTGCGGCGTGGCCATCCCCCCTGGGGGTTGATTTCTCGCTTTCTATCTCTCTGTCTCTCTCTCTCTGTCTGTCTGGCGAGCGCACGTGCCCTATAGCAAAAACCTCTCAAAAAAAAAAAAAAGAAGAAGACAAAAGGCTTAGACTTTTCAGAAATGGAAATAATCTAATGGCTAATAAGCAGACTGAAAGAGACTCAGCATCATTAATCACTAGGAAATCTATTAATAAGTTAACAGCAGTGAGATATCATTGCTTATTACTTGGATAGAGTAAAAATCAAAAGGACTACTAGTTATTCTTTGCTGGTGGGATCATATATATTGGTATTATAAGTTTGGGAAACTGTGTATTAGTGACGGAGGGGGTGAGGGTGTTATTTGCTTGTTTGTCATTGCAGAGGGCACATGTGCTCACTGGAGGCAGAGATGGACAAAGCATCCCCACAACAGAACATAGTCATTTCACAATCCCTTTCCCTCCGTTTCTTAATCCCATCAGGATTTTGGCCACACACACGTGCACACACACCTGACATGTTTTTCATGACACCAGGGCTGAGACTTGAACCACTGTCAGCCATGTGGAATCCTAGTTCACTATGGATAGTGCTTAACCACTACCCTATGGGCCAGCCCTTTCTTTTTTTTTAAATAAAATTAAGCATACCAGAGACCAGCAGATGGCACGCTGATTAAGGCTCTGGACTCCCTAATGACTGACTGTGGTTTGAATCCCAGACCTGACAGCTTGAAAATTATGGGGACCAGCAGTTGACATAATGGCCGTGTCACTGGACTCCCATGTAGTCGACCGTGGTTCAAATTCCAGACCCTGGTGGCTTAAACTCACACCGGGCACATGTGTGTCCATGCCCAAGATTCTGAGAGGAGAATGGAGGAGAAGGAATTGCAACGTGGCTATCCCCCCGGGGGGTGATTTCTCGCTTTCTGTCTCTCTCTCTGTCTTTCTCGCAAGCACGTGCACCCTATAGCAAAAACCTCTCCAAAAGAAAAAGAAAAGTATACTGGGCACATGTACATACCTTCTCAAAATCCCAAGAAGAGAATGAAAAAGAGATTGTAATGTGGTCTCTCCTCCACCTCCCTGCCCCCCTCCCAGGAGAGAGATTTTTCCCTTTCCCTCTCTTTGTCTCTTTTCCGCTATCTCTCTGGAAAGCACACATGCCCTATAACATAAAAAAGGTCTTAAAAAAAATTAATCATTTATCTACCCCATGACCCAGCAAGTCATTTACCCAAGGGGAGCAAAAACATACATCCACAAAAAAGCTTTTGCTGGAAGATTCATAGCAATAAAAAGAGATGTTCATCAATAGAATAGTTTTCTATCCATATTTTTGCATCTAACTAAAATTCATTAACTTATATTGCTATATATAACATTCCCTTGTTGATATATATCACTGTAATTTTTTTTTTTGTCCTTTCCTTTGCCCTTTGTCATCCTTTGACTCCACCTTTAAAAATAATTAAATCTGCAAAATGATTCTGCTTCATATGTATGGAAAGAGTTGATACAATTTGGAAATATAGATATCATTAGTAATCTTTTCTATTTCTATAAGCATAGTAAGCTATATGCAATTTGCATTTTTATAGTAGAGTATGAATTATATAGTTATAATGACAGCTGCAGGGTAGTTTTAACATTGGGATGAAATGTATGTTGGAGACGTTCTTGGTATCTGAAGATCAGAATTCTCCATATGGTGTCACTGAACCAAACAGTTTCAAGAAAACATTTCTACTGCTAGAACATTGCTAAGTATAAATTACTTTTGTACACAATACAAATTTATAGCCTTTTTACATGAATAGTTATGTGAGGAGTCTTCAAAAAGTTCATGAACAATGTGTATTGTGAAAAAACTATGAATAGATTTCAAAGTTTTGTGCCACAATAAACTCATATTTTTTCTTTTTCCATGCATCTATTGAAGTACACTTGTAGGTAAAAAGTATTATGATTGTAAATGTAACCTACCTAATTTAGTGTGTAATTTTCCTCCAGGTTCCATTAAAATTAGCATTATTTTCTCTTTTTAATTTTTAAAAAACTTCAGTTTCAAAATTAATACCAAGTTGTAAGAATGATAAACCTTAGAACCTTGCTATTCACTATAAAAAAAGTAGCTATACTTCTGCTGGTTTTTTTTTTATTCAGTAGTCTATTTTGATAATATTTGTTGTAATAAAGTGGTGTTTTACTTCTCATAGAAGGTTCTTTATAAAATAACCTTCAAATATTTATTATATAGAAATGTAATTTTGCTTACATGTAGATGCAGCTTATTTTATACATAACCACAGTGTCATAGCCTTTGTGGTTACCAAGTTGGTGAATGTGACCACACGTTTAAAGTAATACATTTGATATAGTTTTGTTGTTGTTGTAGGGCACATGTGCTTGCCAGATAGAAACAGAAAAGAGAAAAAGAGAAGTCACCCTCCAAAGGAGAATGACCACACCACAATCCCTTTTCTTCCATTCTCCTCTCTGGATTTGTGCATGCACACACATGCACCCCATGTGGTTTTAAAACCACTGAGTCTGAGATTCAAACCTCAAAGGTTGGCCCTGTGGAAGCAAGCCACTTTAACTACCATGCCACTGGCTAGCCCCAACATTTGGTATATATTTCCTTTTTAAAAATAATGTATATTGGGGGAACCAGCAGTTGGCATAATGGTTATGTTGCTGGACTCCCATGTAGTTTCCGTGGTTCGAGTCCTGGAACTGGTGGCTTAAACTTGTGTGCGTGCGTGCCCAGGATCCCGAGAGGAGAATGGAGGAGAAGGAATTGTGGTGTGGCCATCCCCCCGGGGGGTGATTTCTGGCTTTCTGTCTCTCTGTCTCTCCCTGTCTTTCTGGCGAGCACACACACCCTATAGCAAAAACTTCTCCAAAAAATAAAATGTTTGTTGGGTCGGCCCCATAGCCTAGTGGTTAAAGGAGCTAGTTCCCACATGGCCAGCCACAATTCAAATCATGACACCTGTGGCTTGAAAAACATGCCAGATATGTGTAAATGCATGCCAAAAATCCTGACAGGATGGAAAAATGGGAGAAGAGATTGCGTTGTGAACACTCCTCAATGAGGGATACTTTTTCTGTCCCTCTCTGCCTCTCTCTGTCTAGCACATGTGCCCTCTGGCAATTTAAAAATAGTAAGTAAATAAAATGAGTGAGTGCACATTAAGAGCTGATCTTTTCTTTGTATTTTGTAACTCATTCAGTATCTGCTTTTAAGTCATTAGTGTTAGATCCAGTTAGCTGTCCCATAAACCAGAATTGTGTATGGAAACAGGGAGAAAAAGAGAAAATTGTCAGAGAAATTTGATTTAATAGTTCTATCCTAATGTATCCTGTATCATATAGAATAAAATTAAATATGCACTATTACAAATATCTCATTAAAATGCAGGACAATTAGTAACTGATCTCAAAGTAATTAAGGATGATCAGGTCTTAGGAGAATCTTGTGTCTTGGTTGCTCTTCTCTTGAGATAGCTCTGGTGCTAAATCGGATTTTTCCCATACATTGAACCTCTAAGTTTGACTGAATTGGTCCTAACAATAAGCTCAAACCCTTAGAGAAGACTAAGCAGAACCTTTTTCCTATTTGTCAAGGCTGACACTCCATTCGTCCTTACATAACATCAGACATTGTGCATACTTATTATATCTTTAATAATAATAATAATCGTTTTATAAGAAACAGCCAATACCCTGGGATAACAGACACTATTCATTTGTTTTTGCAATAGGAAAGGCATTATGGGGATATAAGGCTTATTAACTTCATTTAAAAAAAAAAGCAGAAGGGGTACATTTTCACTCTAATAAGTCATGCATCAGTGAAATTTAAGTTATTGTAGCTCCAAGGCAGCAATTACTTATATATTGACAACTTGTACATGTTTTACATGCCCGTTTGCTCTCCTGTTCACTACTGAAATGTAGTTACCATAGCAATGAACACATCACATGGTTTCTGTGCTAGTTCTAAAATAGAGAACAGCAATATGCCATATGAGCTCTGCGTATTTTCTACATAAGGACTGCATATACAACTTGAGGCTATTCCATACCCTTGTTGGTACAGATAGCTTATCATTGATTTAGAAAGCTTTCAAAGTAAAAAGCAATTGGCAGCAATGTCTTTCAGTTTTCTAACCTCCCTTGTACTGTGTGTCTATGTTCTTTGCCTCAGAGCTAAAATAACAGCTTCACTAGCTTTGACCAGCAGGGACTCCGCTGTTGCATACATAACCAATTATCTTCTGTGGAATACCAGTGCCACTTAAAAGATTTGGTGGGAGGGACATTCGTAGCATTCATGGAAACATTTCCTCAGTCTTATTGACCACTCCTTAACCAATCTTTGCTTTTCCTTAGCTGTCTCCCTTTATGTATAAAAAGTTTAACAACATACAGGAGTCCGTTTTAGAATTTGAGGAGATGAGGATGCCAGACACAGCTGGAGGCATGTCATTACTTTCCTTTTAAAACCATTATTGCTCCATTAAGCCTAGGTTGTGCAGCAGTTTATCTATAGAAAAGGACTTCAGATTTCTGTAATTGATACTGTCAGATCCGCACTTGTGCCCTACTCTTGCCTTTTTTTGTTTTTTTAGGGAGAGATTTTTGCTATAGGACATGTGTATTCGCAGGAGAGACAGAAAGTGACAGATCACTCCTCCTGGGGGATGGCCATGCCACAATCCCTTCTCCTTCATTTCCCTCTAGGGATTTTGAGCATGCATACATGCATGCACACACATGCACCTGGCACGAGTTTCAAGCCCCTGGTCCAGGACTTGAACTGCCGTCAGCCATGTGGGACCTTAACCACCTCACCACTTTTTGACCCCACTCTTGCCTTCTTTAGAGTGTGTCTTAGGCTGTCAGAGCTCAAGAAATAAAATAGGAGCACACTCCTGTTACTTTGGATCTTACCGAGTATTTATTTGCAACAGTCCAAGTACTATATTAGGAAATGTGTACTGCCTTACTGTTAGGTTGTCGGGAAAGTCATGACATAATTTTCCATGCTTTCCTATACAAAAATGCATCGTGACTTTCCCAAAAGCCCAATATTTCTAACCATAGGTATAATAGGCAAAATAAAGTTTAATTTGAGCTGCTGGCTGCACTACACCTTTTGTCACTGTAGGTACAAATTAAAATTTCAAAATATTCTTTATAGAAACTACTGGGAACAGCTATGTTACTTGCATAGAGTGGAGGAACCCAGTACTTTGTTTTCTCATTACCTTTGATGGAAACTTAAGAAGTAACTCATAGGGGGACCAGCAGTTAGCGTAATGGCTGTGTCGCTGAACTCCCATGTAGCCAACCGCAGTTCAAGGCCCGGACCCGGTGACTTAAAACTCACGCCAGGCGCATGTGCGTGCGTGTCCAAGATCCTGAGAGGAGAATGGAGGAGAAGGGATTGTGACATGGCCCCCCCCCCAGGGGGTGATTTCTCGCTTTCTATCTCTCTGTCTGTCTCTGTCTGTCTGGGAGCGCACGCGCCCTATAGCAAAAACCTCTCCAAAAAAAAAAAAAAAAGAAGTAACTCATAGGTACTCAAACAGAAGTTAGTAAATGCAGGAAGCTAAATAGGCATATATATATATATTTGACTGGCTACTACTGATGGATTTTTGTTGATTGTATAATATTTATACCTACCATTTCATCCCAGTTATTTATTTACTTATGTATTATTATATATATATATATATATATATTATATATATATTATTTATATATGTGTGTGTGTGTGTATATATATATATATTATTATATATATATGTTTTTAGGGTTCTTAGTTTTAGTTTTTTTTTTCTTTAGATTTTTTTAAACTTTTTTGCCATAGGGCATGCATGCTCACCAAAGAGCGATCATGAACAGGAAATTGAAAAGTCACACCTAAGGTGAATGGTCATCATACAATCCCTTCTCCCCCATTATCTTCCTGAGATTTTGGGGCACACACGTACCTAGCGTGATTTTCAGACTACTGGGTCTGAAACTTGAACTGTGGTCAGCCATGTGTGACTCCAGTGCCTTAACCACCGAGCTTCCTGCTGACTGCCTCCCCTCCCCATTATAATTTCAAAACTCTATCATTTCACATCATATATGCAATCTCGTATTGGATACCTCTATATCTACATATTTGAAACAAAGTAGAACAGATGACTGGAAAGGTTATTATAATTTTGGACTTGACCTTATGTCTTTTTTTTTGATCACTATTTAAAATCTGGACATTATGGAAATAGGTAATGTAAAAAGAAAATTCTTTCATAATATCACCACATCTGATAGTTAGATGATTTTTATTACTAGTTTTGGAATGCCATCCTAGACGATATTTTATTGTAAAAAGTATTAAAAATATTTTAATAAAATCATGCTATAATTATTTTACATCTCTTTTTGGAACAAAATAGCTCTTTCCCTGTTAATACAAATCTATTTGCCTTTTTTTTTCTTTTTAATAAAAGTTGTATTATTGAGCCAGCCCATACCCTAGTGGTTACAGGAGCTAGAACCCACATGGCTGACCAAGCAGTTTGAGTCCCTGACTTGGCAGCTAGGAAGACACACTGGTTGTGTGTGCATGCTGCCTCAAATTCCAACAGGGTGGAGAAGGGATTGTGGCATGACCATGCCTCGTGGTTGGTGCTTTCTCCCTTTCTCTTTCTCTCCGGTGAGTGTACACATCCTCTGACAAAAAAAAAAAAAAAAAAAAAAAAAAAAATTATTGTATGAATTGACCATGGTTTTTGTTTTGTTTTGTTTTGTTTTGTTTTGTTTTGTTTTGTTTTTTTAAGAATTATTCTATCCAACTTTATTTATTTATTTTAATTTGACCAGGGAGAGACAGAGTGAGCAAGAGAGAGAGTGAGAAAGCAAGCCAGCCGCCAGGTCCAGGACTCGAACTGCAATTAGCCATATGGGAGTCCAGCGTCCTTAACCACCATGCCACCTGCCGGCCCCTGAATTGACCATGGTTCTATTATTAAAGGTTATTGAGTTGTCTTCTGTTTTTATGGTATTATAAATAGTACTGTAGTGGATATATGTTTTATGTACTTTTATGTAAGTATTTCTGTAGGCTCAGTCTCTAGAATCAAACTTTCAGTTCTTGGAATGTGGAAATTTAGCTTTTGATTAATTTTGCTAAATTACCCCTCAGATAGGGTCTACCAAATTATATTACTCGTTTAAATATCTCTTTAAACTTGGCCAAACTGATACAGTTAAAATGGTATTCATTGTTTTAATTTGCATTTCTAGGGTTATTATTTAAGTTCCACATCTTTTCATATGATTATAGGCCATTCATATTTTCCTCTTCTGTCAAGCCCTTACTTATTTGTCCTTTCTTTTTCTTTTGGGTGGCTCATTTTGTCCTACTAACCTTTATTCTTGTTTTCTTGTTTTTAGATAAATAAATCCCTAGCCAACTTGCGAAAATTTCTCTATCTCTTGACTTTATTTTTGGTGCTTTCTTGTAAATAGATTTTTCGTTTGTTTGTTTGTTTTTGGAGAGGTTTTGCTATAAGGTTTTGCTATAAGGTGCGTGCGCTCACCAGAAAGACAGAGACAGAGAGACAGAAAGCGAGAAATCACCCCCCAGGGGGGATGGCCACGCCACAGTCCCTTCTCCTCCATTCTCCTCTTGGGATCTTGGGCACGCACACACACGTGCCCAGCATGAATTTAAGCCACCAGGTCCGGGGCTTGAACTGTGGTCAACTACATGGGAGTTCAGCGACATAGCCATTACACTAACTGCTGGTCCTGTAAATAGATGTTTTTCATTTGTATTTATTCAGATTTGTGATTCTTGCCCTTTATGGCTTCTGGCCATATTTACCTGACTTAGTAATATTAAATTGTGCATTTCATTTGGTTCAAATGTATACAGTCATTCCTTTATTCACAAAAACTAATGGTTCAAGTACTGGTGTTCCATTAATCTGCTAAATAATAGGTCATCGCTTCTGTACAAACTAAGAAGACTAATGATATTTGTAACAGCTTTTTAGTTTAGCAACGGACCAAATTCCTAAAATAATTAGCAACTGCTTTTGATTATTGCTATAAAAAGTAGCATGTAAAACAGTGATAAAAACCAACATGTAACAAATAGTTTTTCCTCTTTTCAAATGTAGTTAATTTAGTCATGTATGTGTCTTTAGATTTATAAATATTAGTTTTGCAGCTAAAATGTGTACATCCAAGTTATGGTATTAGTCTGAAAGACATAGCTGTTGGCTTTTCACACAGAGCAGGAAAAAAATACTCCTTTAGCTAAAAACCAAACTACATTTATCCTCATTCTATTTACTGCTCTATGTTATCAAATTAATAAATATGTATTGGGTGCCTGTTTTATTGCTAATCTCTTGCCAAAAATAAAAGTAGAAATGGTGAGGTTGTTTGAGGGTTTTTTTAACACATGAAAATTTTGAGCTTATTAATCCACACAATCACTGCAGATAGTTTTTGCAGAATCTTTTTTTTTTTTTTTTTAAGAATTTATTTATTTAAATTTTACTAGAGAGGAACAGAGTAACAGGGAGGGAGGGAGGGAGGGAGGGAGAGAGAGAGAGAGAGAGAGAGAAGGGAAGCAAGCCACCATGTCTGGGACTTGAATCATGGTCAGTTGTGTAGGAGTCCAGAGCCCTTAACCACCACGCCACCTGCTGGCCTCCTCCCTCATTGAGAATCTTTACCCCTTCCACTGTTCTCTAATCTCCAGCTCAGTGCTAGAGACTTCGTTTCTTTTTGCCAGCACCAGTACTGTCCTTTGCAGAGCCCCTGACTTTCTTCATTCTATTCTTGCATTCCTTTGCTGTTTTCTTGATGTCTTTTTCTTCTCATAGAGGCCATGTCTTGCAAGTCTATGTTTGGGTTCATTTTTCTTCACATAATCCAAAGAATCGTAAATCATACCAAAGCCAGTTGTCTTGCGACCACTAAAATGGGTTCTGAACCCAAACGCAAAGATGACATCTGGTGTGGTCTTGTACATCTTCACTAGTTTCTCCTGAATTTCTGTCTTAGGTACTGTTGCCTTCCCGGAGTGAAGGACAACAATGACCATTTGTTTCCTCTAAAGTAGCCAGTTGGTCTTGGTCATGAACTTCCTAGTACAGATAGTTACGGTGTCATGATGAGAGATTTTTGCTATAGGGTGCATGTGCTCACCAGAGAGACAGAAAGAGACAGAGACAGAAAGCAAGAAATAACCCCCCCCCCCCCCCCCAGGCGGGGTGGCTACGCTGCAATCCCTTCTCCTCCATTCTCCTCTCAGGATTTTGGGCACACTCAAATGAGTCCAGCATGAGTTTTAAGCCGCCGGGCCCAGGACTCAAACCACGGTCAATTACATGGGAGCCCAGCAACATAATCTTTAGGCGATCTGCTGATCCCTTGTTTTAGGTTTTTAATAAGAGAAGGTGGGGGGAATAGTGAGACTGGCATTTTTGACAGGGTCTCCACATGTCCTAATCCACCTGCCCCAGCTTCCTAGTTAGCTAGGACTGTAGGAACTTGCCACCATGCCTGGCCTGTTTAGGTTGATCCGGAAATCCAACTTGCGCCTCTTAGCCATACTTGGTGATACTTTACCGCTTGTCCCACCACTGAACCAGAACTTGTTTTCTGTTGTTGTTGTTGTTGTTGCTATAGAGCACATGCATTCATCAGAGAGACAGACAGAGAGGGGGAAAGTAGAAGTCATCCCCCAGGGGGATGAACACAGCACAGTTCCTATTCCTCCATTCTCCTGTCAGGATTTCGGGCACACATGCCCACACATCCGGCATGATTTTCAAGGCACTGGGTCCAGGACCTGAACCATGTAGTCAGGCCATGTGAGATCCAGCACCTTAACCTCTATGCCACCTGCTAGCCTCAGAATTTTTTTTTTTAAGGTGTGAATTATGATCCTATCTTCAAAGATTTTATGATAGAGTATGGGATGTTTGGCATAATTATATAAAAAAGTGTAGTAAAGCAGTGGCCAGACAGTGAAGCCACAGTAAAGCACTGCCTCTGGGAGGCAATAACACATGAGGTTTCTGGTTCAGATCTCAGAGACCTCCTTGAGAATGCCAGGCATGTGTGTGCCTGTGATCCAGGCCCGGCTGAGACTGGGGATGGATGGCGGTGTCAAGACCCTGTTGAGGATATTCTCTGTCTTGCTCATGGAAGAACTAATAATAATAAAGGAAATACGTGATAGTTTCTCAGTATTCTATAAGGGCTCCTCCTCAAGTCCAAACCAAACAAGTATCACTCCTTTTTGTATCAGTGTTACCTGCTAAGGAAATCTTGCTGATGGAGGAGCTCTGGCTTTAATTATTTCTAGAGTGTAAAATGAAGAAATCATTTTTTAAAAATGACTAGTTTTAAAAGTAGACTGAATAGATGGTTGTCCGTTAATTTATGAATTTAAATCTTCCAGAAAACACTTATTTTCTTGCTTATTCCACCATTTGCCAGTTACTCCTTCATATTAAAGCTCCCAACCTTATTAAAGATACTCTCCTGGGAACCAGCAGTTAGCGTAATGGCTATGTCGCTGGACTCCCACGTAGTCGACCGCGGTTCGAGTCTCGGACCCGGTGGCTTACAACTCACGCCGGGCGCGTGTGCGTGCGTGCCCAGGATCCCAAGAGGAGAATGGAGGAGAAGGGATTGCGGCGTGACCATCCCCCCTGGGGAGTGATTTCTCGCTTTCTGTCTCTATGTCTCTCTCTGTCTGTCTGGCGAGCGCACGCGCCCTATAGCGAAAAACCTCTCCAAAAAAAAAAAAAAAGATACTCTCCTGGGAATTTTAGCATGCCAAATATTGCCAAACTTTAACACCTCAATGTGAATACATTTTTTAAGGTATTTGCCATAGGGCACACGTTCAGCGAGAGAGATACATAAAGACAGTGAAAGGGAAAGTGAGAAATCACCACTACAACTACCACCTCTTGAGAGTGGGGTGAGGGGATGGCTACACCACAATCCCTTCTCCTCTCTTCTCCTCCTGGGATGTTGAGCATGCACGTACATGCACCCAGCGTGATTTTCGAGCCACCGGGCTTCAGGACTTGAACCATAGTTGACCATGTGGGAGTCTAGCATCTTTACCACACCACCTACTGGCTCCCAATGTGAATACATTTAAAATCCCTTTCTCGCCTCCGTTTTTAGATAGGGAAGGAAAGAGACAACTAGAAGACTAGAGTGTGAGGTAAATGGAAATGACAAAGAGTATGAATTGAGGGCTAGGGTGGTAAAGATGACTTTGGTACACCTAACAGTTTTATGTGAATATAGACTTGTGTTATATATGTGCCTAATCCCCAAACCTATTCATTTTATTGAAATTGACACATAGTTTCAGTATCTTAAGATGTTGACTGTTTATACCTTATCATTATATGAGTCAGAGAAGCAGAACCAATAGAAGACATAGATATAGGAATTTGTTACAATGAAATGGCTTTTTGGAGGCCTGCTGAGCAATTCCACAGTCCAGTCACCAGGGAATGATAATGAGCAGGCTAGAATACTGGGGGCAAAAGCTGTTTAGTCTCTCAGCTCAAGGAAAGACTAAACTCCCACCTAAATAGTTCAGGCCCATCTAAAACAATCTCTCTCCCTGAACTTAAAGGCAGCTGGTAGAATCAGTCAGGTGCTTTGGTGGTTAAAGCAGCTGGATCCCACATGGTTGACTATGCGGTTTGAGTCCCGGACCTGGCAGCCTGAAAGTGTGTGTGTGCAAGCCCAAAGGGATTGTGATGGAGAAGGGATTATGATGTGGTCCTCTCTCCCCGAAGAAGTGCTTTCTCACTTTCTCTGTCTTTCTCTCTGGTAAGTGCATGTGTCCTATAGCAAGTTTAAAAAAAAAATAAAAGAAAAAATAAAAAAGTCAACTGATTAGGAACTCTTGTAAAATTCCACCACAGCAACAACTAGATTGGTGCCTAAATAACTGAGGAGGATACTCAGCCTAGCCAGGTTGACACATCAAAGGAAAAGTAAAAAGAAAACAAAAGAAGAGGAAGCAAAACTGTTATTATTTAGACATAATTTAAACAAGAACTCTTTCCTTTAATCTAGTTCACAGAAAAACATTTTCTCTGCAAGTGGCAACCACTCAAATAACTTTCACCTAATTTAATTATACTCGAGTATCCACAGCCACTACCAAAAAATAAGCTTTGTCCCTGGCCATATAGGCTTTGGAACTAGAACAGTCATCTTTTTTTTTTTCTTTTCCATTTATTTATTTACTTTAATTTGACCAGAGAGAGACACAGAGAAAGAGAGGAAAGCAAGAAAGCAAGCCGACAGGTCGCGGACTTGAACCATGGTCAGCCATGTGGGAGTATCCAGCGCCTTAATCACCACGCCATCTGCCGGTCCCCTAGAACAGTCATCTTAAGAGGCAATTTGTGGTCAGTTCTGTGACCTGGTGATTAGGGCAGCTGGATCCCACATGGCCAGCTTCACAGCTTGAGTCTCAGACCCAGCTGTTGCCTATGTGTGCATGCCCCCAGTCTCAAAATGAGGGAGAGACGGATATGGGATTTTGACATGACCACACCCCACTGGGTAGGGGTGCTTTCTCCCTGTTTCCCCTTCTCTCTGACCAGCACACACAGTCTCTGGAAATTTTTTTTTATGTTGTGAAATTTATTATTGGTTTTGTAATACCAAGGAATAGAAACATCTCATTTAATAATATTTTACTTGACTTAGTCATTCATCTAAGGTCCTATTAAGTTTATCTAAGAAAGCAGGTAAAATCCTGAAAGTACTCTGTTTTTACCTCAGTTAAACTTCTTGTCATTTTATACCACTATTATACGTGAGCGGTTCTGGTATGGTAAAATATTTTTCTATATATGAAATATGTCTCTATATAAGAATATTTAGTATTCAAAACTGAAAGTCTGAATATTTAATGAACTTTTTTCTTTATTAAGAGATTTTTGTTATAAGGCACGTGCACTCACCGGAGAGACAGAGAAAGTGAGAAATCACCCCCCAGAAGGCATGGCCACACCACAATCCCTTCTCCTCCATTCTCCTTTTGGAATTTTGGGCATGCACACACATGTACCCAGAGTGATTTTTCAAGCCACCAGCTCTGGGACTTGAACTGCAGTTGACCATGTGGGAATACAGTGCCACCAGAAAACTGTGGTAGCCTTGTTGGGAAGCAACCCCCCTCTGACTCCCCAATATACTACTATAAAAGAATTACATAGCTCTCTTATACATCCTGAGTATATGATAAAATTTTCCAGGAAGTCCCCTGACCACTCCCCTTTGCTCTGATCACTTACTGTTAATTACAATGCTTTATCTCCGTGGTCACAATAGAGGATGGGCTAAAGTTTTATCTATGCAGAAATAATTTTGACCTTTACAAGGCCCTTCAAGATACATTTAACATAAACTTAAAAATAATCTTTTTTTTTTTTTTTTTTTTTTTTTTTTTTTTTTTTTTTTTTTTTTTTTTACATAAAATAGGATTTGACTGAAATTGGCCCAGGACACCCCCACCCTCACCAAGTAAAATAGACAAATATATTAGGATTTTTTAAATTAAGTTTTAGATCCCTATAAAACTATATAAGTATCATTTTTTATTAAGATCCATAAGAACTAATATCTATACTTGAGATTTTCTTTTCTTAGCACCATTCCCGGTAATCACAAGATGGCTGCTGCGCCGCATCAGCTAATAATTATCTCTGCTTGCTGGAGCCACTTTCCCGAAACTGCATTCCATGAAGACCCACCTACATCAAACGAACAATTGCGAAACTGCACTAGACCCACCCTTAATCCAACCCTAAATAGAATGTATGTTCTCTATTGTTAAAACTTTATGAGCTAATAATTAAAACACGT
This sequence comes from Tupaia tana, assembly GCA_026018925.1. NCBI lineage: Eukaryota > Metazoa > Chordata > Mammalia > Scandentia > Tupaiidae > Tupaia > Tupaia tana. Next base: position 51,834,578 of record JAKSZU010000010.1, on the reverse strand, counting down.
AGCCCCTCTCCCGTTTACTTGCATGTATCACATTTTCGAGAAAAACGCACAATAATTTCTAACAAAGAGCGATCTCTGAGGGGTGTCCGGCTAAAGACGTGCATGAAAAAGGCACCGAGGCCTTAGTCTTCTTCTTTTCCTGTGCCGCCTCCGACAAGTCAACCCACCCCCGCCGAGGCTGGACCCCAGCAAGAGAGAGAGAGAGATCAGGGTGGTCCAGCTGTGGAGCCATGTAGGTGAGGTGCTGTGTGTACCTCAGGCTAGAACCACATGGGAGGCCTGGCTTGATTCCCAGCCTAACCTAAAAGGTTGGGTGCATGGTATGCACCTATAATCCCAGCTACTCGAGGAGGCTGAGGCAGAAAGATCTTGAGGTTGAAGCTGGTCTGGGGCAACATAGTGAGACCTTGTCTAGAGAAGAGCTGAGCATGGTGGTGTGCACCTGTAGTCTCAGCTAGGAGACTGAGGAAGGAGGATCACAACATGGGAAGACCTGGTCTTAATTTAAAATAAAGAAAAGAACAGAGAAAATCAGGTCTTTATTATGTTGCTGCATTACTAATACAGGCTTCCAGCTAAATGCCAGAATATAAATTAGAACTCTTATCAAATCTGGCACATAAAATTTTAGGATCCTTTTTAATAAAGTACATGTGCTTTCAATAAATGCCTACTTTGGCAAGAAATTAAATCAGTGTTTCTTTGTGTCAAGTATACATTATATTTTATAATCTGTAACTTTAAAACCTTGTGAACCAGGTCAAGGACAAAATTAAGTTTGTTTTCTGTGTTTGGTTTCATATTCAAAAAATATTTTTCTTTTATTATGTTGTAGGTATTTGTTTTATTTTGATATTTTTGTGTTTTTACTTTGAGCAAAATTCAGAAGCCATAATACTGTCTCTGTACTAACTCTTCTCCAACCATACTGGCCTACTTTCAGTTTTTAAAACAATTGAGCTCTTTTCTTCTGTACCCTCAGGGTGTTTGTACATGCTGCTTCCTATGCCTATTTTTACCCCATTATTGTGTTACTCAGCAGCTAACGCTTACTCATTCTTTAGGTCTCAACTTAAAAATCATTCTCAGAGATTCTTCATTCACTTGCTAAATCACAAAGTTCCCTTAATAATCTTCCATGTTTCCAGTTCCTAGCACAGTTCATGCCACACATTGGATATTTGGTAAGTGAAAAGTCAGACTGGCATACTGAGTACATATGTTCTAGTCACTATAAGATGCCCTCAAGGAACTTTCTTAAGTGTGAGTTCCAAGTGGCCATGTTATTTTGTGAATAATATTCTTAGTTTTACTTTAGGGTACAAAATTACCATTTTCTAACAAAGTAGAATACAAAATTTTTAAAATATGCATTATATAAATGCATGTTTACTTGTCTATGTATGGCAAGTTGCAAAATAAAATATTTTACTGTGTTTCTGTCGTAAACCTTCAAATCCACTACTTTAATGGACACTGTTGTAGAATAATTTCCGAAGAAGTATGTCTAGAAAACAATCTATTTCACTTTTCAGTTTCACCAAGTATCTTTATGCTGTTTGCATCTTTGACTTCTAAGTTCTTTGTTTGGAGTGAAACATCAGAATCTCAGAAATCTCCCAGAAAGACTTTTTAAATTAAATGAGCCCATCAAGAATTGGAGGAAAGCCACTTGAAAAAATAAAGCACTATATTACATTTCTACCTTTAATTTTCAAAACCTGAAAACCACCTCAAGCCCAGGGAAATGAATAGTATTTTGTCTATTCTCTTTGATGGTACATGAGTACCAGACTTGTAATTTTAACATCCTGTAATATATTTTGCTTTTATACTTACTTTTTTCTTCCCAGAATTTTTTTTCAAGGTCCAACACAGAAATTCTTTTTCTCAACAAGCCTTTCTTGATTATTTCATTTTTTAAAAAACTTCTTTGAATTTTCTCACCATGTTGGTATATTTATCTATACGTATATACCATATCATTGTACACTTGGTTATATGTACATTATTTTTTATCAGAAGTATACTTTTTTGGTTTTTGTGTTCTTAATTTCACATTTGCAAAGAAAAAGTCTCTTTAATTTTATTTTCCTTAAATGAAGTACAATTTAAAATCCCTTTCCATACTCATTTTTGGGGTGCTTTCCTTCATGTCCTAAGGGATCTCACACAGTAAAACATTCAGGGAACTGCTTCTCCTCGCCCCAACTCCAACTTTCTGTCCACACTGGTTAAATTGAGACGTTTACTGTTCAACCACGTGAGCCCTTAAGGTTCAGTGCCTCCGTTGCTTCCTAGTACACAAGCATCTTGGCCAAGACTGGTAGCCTCAGTGGCTTCCTGTGTTAGATATTTTCCACTGGCCTGTGTACTTACTCTTTTTCTTCCTCATTCTGTGTCCAAGGCTCCTGGGGAAATTGCTAAGTATTAGTAACGTGGAGAAAAAAAGGGATATAAAGCTTATGAGACTCAGCGTTATTTAGATCTTTTAAGAGGTTTTTGCCGGGACCAGCAGTTGGTGTAATAGTTTTGTTGCTGGACTCCCATGTAGTCGACCGTGGCTCAAGTCCTGGACCTGGTGGCTTAAACTCATGCTGGTCACGTGTCCATGCATGCCCAACATCCTGAGAGGAGAATGGAGGAGAAGGGATTGTGGCGTGGCCATCTCCCCAGGGGATGATTTCTCGTTTTCTGTCTCTCTGTCTTTCTGGTGAGTGCATGTGCCCTATAGCAAAAACCTCTCTAAAAAAAGAGAGAGATTTGCCTTAGGGCACATGTGCTCACCAGGGAGAGAGAGACAGTGAGAGGGAAAGTGAGAAATCACCCCCCCGCCCCCGAAGGATAGCCGTGCCACAATCCCTTCTTCTCCATTCTCTTCCTAGAATCTTAGGAACGCGCACACGTGCACGTGCATACACACACACAGTGTGACTTTTTTTTTTTGGAGAGGTTTTTTTTTTTTTTTTTTTTTTTTTGCTTTAGGGCACGTGCGCTCGCCAGACAGACAGAGAGAGACAGAGAGACAGCGAAAAATCACCCCCCAGGGGGAATGGGAACGCACGCACACGCGCCCGGCATGAGTTTTAAGCCACTGGGTCCGGGACGCGAACCACGGTTGACTATGTGGGAGTTCAGCGACATAGCCATTATGCTAACTGCTGGTCCCCACAGTGTGACTTTTAAGCCACCGGGTCCAGTACTCAAACCATGGTCGGCCATGTATGAGTCTAGTGATGTAACCACTATGTCATCTGCTGACCCTGTATCTCAGCATTATTTAAAGAATGGTTTCAAGGGACCAGCAGTTAGTGTAATGGCTATGTCGCTAGACTCCCATGTAGCCGACCGCGGTTAGAGTCTCGGACCCGGTGGCTTAAACTCACACTGGGCGCGTGTGCATGTGTGCCAAAGATCCCGAGAGGAGAATGGAAGAGAAGGGATTGCAGCGTGGCCATCCCCCCTGGGAGGGTGATTTCTCGCTTTCTGTCTCTCTGTCTTTCTCTGTCTGTCTGTTGAGCGCACGCGCCCTATAGCAAAAACCTCTCAAAAAAATTAAAAAATAAAAAAAATAAGAATGGTTTCAAAGCCCTGGGAGCCAGAAGGTTGTGTAAAAGTTAATACAGGTTCAGAAAAGAGAAATTGGAGTATGGAGTCAAATCATAAGTCTTAGAATTCATTTCCTCTAGGAATGCTCCCAAAGCGTTGTTATATCCTTATCATGTGTTTGTTCAGTTGATGAAACAAGGTTTGCATAATTGTTCCCCTAACAGCTGGATAAGGAACTTAAAGATTTTTTTTTAATTTTTTAAAATTTTTCTACATATATATATATATATTTTTTTTTAATATACAATCAGTCACATTGTTTAGCTTACAAAGTGAACGTTTCAATATGTGAACATTCCTCCTCAGTCCAGTTGATCAAAATATCTTCAACAGATAACACCACACCTCCCCATCCTGTCAATGCTCTGCCTCTGTATCCCTCCTCCAAATGTCTTTCCCTAGGCCCCACTCCTCCACACACACCACATCTGGCATTCACACCCATCTCTTGTGTTTGTATATCTTTTAGTCCATCAGTTTTGGTCATAGAGTGTAGACACTCGGTATATATTAAGTGGGGACATACAGTGTCTCTCCTTTATAGCCTGGTTGCTTCACTCAGCAGTAAATCTTGCATATTCTTCTACTTTCTGTCAAAAGCCGGGATTTTGTTGGTTTTTATGGCTGAATAATATTCCATAGAGTATATGTGCCACAGTTTTTTAATCCATACATCCGTACAGGGGCATTTGGGTTGGTTCCATGTCTTAGCAATCGTGAATAGTGCCGCAATAAACATCAATGTGCAAGCACTTTTCCAATGAAGAATTCTTCTATCCTTTGGGTATATACCGAATGGGATTGCTGGATCATATGGTAGTTCTATTTGTAGATTTTTGAGGAATCTCCAAATTGTTCTCCACAACGGCTAGACCAATTTACATTCCCAACAGCAGTGTAAAAGAGTTCCCCTTTCACCACACCCCCACCAACACTTATCATTTTTTGTTTTTTTAATCTTAGACATTCTGACGGGGGTTAGGTGGTACCTCATTGTTGTTTTGATCTACATTTCCCTTACAATGAGGGATGTTAAGCATTTTTTCATATGCCTTTTGGCTATTTGCATGTCATCTTTAGAGAGTGGATTTTAACAATTCAAGATTCCTGCCTATGAAACTGATGATTGTTTTTAAGTTTATTTACCCGTTTCTTCATTGAGAGCGAGTAAGATTCAGAGATAGACAGGTACCTGCAACAGGGTCTCCACAATCACCATGCACCCCAGTCTCAGCTGCCTGGATCACAGGCACCTGAGCCCATGTCCAGTGTGTTTAGGGAGGTCCTGGATACAAATGCTAAACCTTCCCACAGGGGCCAGCTGCATTACTGGTGCACCACTACCTAGCCCAGTACTAATGATTTTAAACAAGGAATCTCATTGGGGATAAATAACGCAAGCCATGTTTTGGGAAGTGGAACAATGTAATTAGACCCCACTTGTAATTGCATATTTTAGATAAATGGATATGATTAAAATTGAATTAAATTTTGAGAAAACATTTAAAAAATAATCCAAATTGCTTGTAGAATAAAGGCCAAACTGTTATTTTCAGTAATGTGGTATGTATTGTTTATGTTCTAAAATTCTTAAGTATTTGGCCCAAAGTTCTGGCTGAAATAATTTCTTCCTCTTAAGTGATAGGTGTCTCATCTTTATCATAGGTACCTTAATACAGAATCCCATAAACCAAGAAAATGCATAATACAGAAGATAAATTGATATGCATTTGGGTCCTGCCGTTAGTCACATTCATTGCTGTAATACTGAGCCTATTCACTTTCAGCCTATTTCTGTGTTACTCTTCCCCATCACCTTCTGACCTCTTTTATGTCTTTATTTTCTCCTTTTCATTTTAACCACAATTAATTCTCTATCAGATGATTCTTGTTTCTACTTCTGAATAGATTTAAATGTCATTTATAAAGTTAGAATATCATTTTGAATTTGTGTGTATACCTAATGGAATTCAGCAGTAGTTTGAAGTTACAACATAATATTAAATGTAGGTTTTAATAGTAGTGATGATTCACATTTTCCAACTTCTATATTTTACAATTTGTTTTTCTTGGCAAGAGTTTGCTTTAAGTATCCATGAATGAGGAGAAAGGTTTCTTGAGTTCTGGCTTCCAGAAAGAAGTAATAAATCTGAATCTTTTCCTGTCACCTTTAAAAAAGATACTTTACCTTTTACGAAAAGATGTCACCAGTAGAAAAAGGCGAGTATTTAAATTTTCTCACTAATTTAGGCCAGTCCTTTCTTAACAGAATCAGGAATTTTTGCTTAAGGGACCTTCCCTCATAGTAGTATGTCAATGGTTGTTAGGGACCTCCCAAAAAACCATTTTTTGATGTGATGTTATGATACATATTTTGGTTTTCATCTGCAGTTCCTACTACCTCTTAGCTATTGGGCCTTTTGTCCTTGCTTATCGATGCTCCCCCATCATAGCCTAGTGATTAAGGGAGCCAGATCCCACATAGCCAGCAATGGTTTGAATACACACCTGGTTGTGCATGTGTATGTATGCCCCAAATCCTAACAGGATGGAAAAATGGAGAAAAAATTGTGGTGTGATCATGCCCCAGTGAGGGGAAGGGGGGTCCTTTCTTCCTCTGTCTCTGTCTGTCTGTCTGTCTCTCTCTGGTGAGCTCACGAACCCTCTGACAATTAAAAAAAAGTGAAAGAAAGGAACCTGGCAGGTGGTGTGGTAGTTGAGGTGCTGGACTCCCACATAACTGACCACAGTTCAAGTCCTGGACCTGGCAACTTGCTTTCTCTCACTTTCTCTTTCTCTGATCAAATTAAAAAATAATATTAATGATTTTAAAATTTTAACTAAATAATTGTTTTTTAACGGGAAAAGAAATTCAGATCCGTGTTCCACAGGGATTCTGTCCCATACCAAGGACAAAGGCTTTTTTTCAGAGAGAGACTAAGAAGAATTTGAATAGATAGGCCTTGCTGGGTTTCCTCAGTCTGAGTGTTAGATCACACCCTCTTGTGCATATTTCCACACGGTTGTCCATGCTTCATTTATGTCAGCATAACAAGCTTCCATTAAAAACCTAAAAGCACAGGTTTGGAGAGTTTCTGGACACCTGAATATGTGAAGGATTACAGGAAGGTGCACAAGAACTCCTTAAGCAGGAGGGTGGCATCCCCCAACTCTATGTGTATGTGTGCTCCTGCATTCGGGACTCTTCAGATCTTGCCCAACATAGCTCTTCATATATCTTTTATATCCTTTATACTAAACTGGTGAATATGTGTTTCCCTGAGTTCTGTGAACTACTTTAGCAAATTAAGTGAACCTAGAAAGAGGGTTGTAGAAACCACAACCTGTAGCCAGCCAGTCAGTCAGAAGTTCTAGAGCCCTGAACTTGCAACTGCCATCTGAAGTGGGGGGAATATTGTGGGACTGAGCCCTCAGTCTTTGAGGTCTGATGCTATCTCTAGGTGATAGCATCAGAACTGAATTGGATTAGAGGATGTCCAGCTGGAATCAGCTACAGAAATGATTGCTTGCTTACCGGTTGGGAGAAATCTCCACATGTTTGGTTGCAGAAATGAGTTGAGTGAGTGGATTGGAGAAACTGAGACTGAGTTTGTTCCTCAGACAAATTAGTAATTTGTTTGATTAGTAATCTCAGTTATGGTCACTGAGTTCTAGAGATAGAAAGGTCTTAGGAAGTGCTATAAACCTCTTGTTTTCTAGATGACAAATCTAGGTATACATTAGGATAAATTAATCTTTCTATAGTGTAGTCCTAATTACATCATTTACCTGCTCAAAAACCATCTCTCACGCCTTCTACCTACCACGTAGTTAAATGAATTAAACACAGTCTCTTAACCTAATCCAGACTAAGCCTACCTTTCTACTTCTCTGCTCCTTTTATAATCCAGCCAACTTGGGCCACATGCTTTTCTCAGGACACACCTCTCATTTTCCATATACCTAAAATTTTACCATCTTTCTAGACTTAGATCAAGTTCCATTTTCTGCCATGGACTTCTTTTGTTTTCTTTGTATTTCAGTTGTAATGTACTATATTCTGATTCTAATTTTTTGCTTTCGTTTTAATTCTTTTTACCTTGTTTTTTTTATTCAGATGGGCCTAGCAGAATGTCATACAACTAAATGAACTAAATGCCATAAAACTAAATGAACTGGGACCAGCAGTTAACGTAATGGCTAAGTCGCTGGACTCCCATGTAGTCAACCATGGTTCGCGTCCTGGACCTGGTGGCTTAAAACTCACACCAGGCACTTGTGCGTGCGTGCCCAAGATCCCAAGAGGAGAATGGAGGAGAAGGAATTGCGGCGTGGCCATCCCCCCTGGGGGGATGATTTCTCGCTTTCTGTCTCTCTGACTCTCTGGCAAGCACATGCTCCCTATAGCAAAAACCTCTTCAAAAATAAAGAAATTTTAAAAAAAGAAAACTAAAAGAACTAATATTTTCATTGATTTTCTTTTGAGAATAATTTTATTTAACTTTATTTATTATTATCATTATTTTCCAGTTTGATCAGAGAGTGGGAAAGTGATAAAGCAAGCCGTCAGGACCGGGACTTGAACCACAGTTGGCCATGTGAGAGTCCAGCGCCTTTAACCACCACGCCACTTTCCGGCCCCTGTTCACTGGTTATTAAACTTCTTGAAATAGATGGAAGACAGTTACTGCTACCTTCATTTATTCTTACAGCAGGTAAAAAGTCTTCCAGGTCTTCATATACTTACGACATTTTCTGTGGTGACTATGTTTTCAGTTGCTTTGCCAATAACACACTGCGTGGTTTCAGATGCTTCTGAAAGAGTGTTGGCATTCTCTCACATACATGGCTTATCATTTCCTTCCCAAGAAAGTGCCATTGACTCTCTTTTGAGAGTCCTAACTTTCCTGTTGTTCTTTCAAAGTAAAAAACATAGATAACCATCATCTATAGATTAGTAGAGGATGTTTTGAAAGTAGCACAGGGAGGGGGCTGGCAGGTGGCAGATGGCATCATGGTTAATATGCTGGATTCCCACATGGCTGACCATGGTTTGAGTCCTGGACCTGGTGACTTGCTTTCTCACTACCCTTCCCACCATACCCCCCCCCCACCTCTGCCGTGGGGAGTATGTGTGCCCTATAGAAAACTTAAAATAATTATTATAATGATAACATTGGATCTTCAGGAAAATCTTGACTCATTTTTGTGTAGGAAAATAAATACATCATGACATTTCTAAGAAATTTAATTTTTTTTTTCTTTTTAAAGAGATTTTTTGCTATAGGATATGTGCACTCACCAGAGACAATGAGAAATCACCCCCCCTGGGGGGGGGGGGTGGCCAGGCAGCAATCTGTTCTCCATTCTCAGGATTTGGGGCATGCACACACGTGTACCTGGCATGAGTTTCTTTTTTTTTTTTTTTTTTTTTTTTTTGAGAGGTTTCGCTATAGGGCGCATGCGCTCACCAGACAGACAGAGAGAGACATAGAGACCGAAAGCAAGAAATCAGCCCCCAGAGGGGATGGTTACGCCGCAATCCCTTCTCCTCCATTCTGCTCTCGGGATCTTGGACACGCACGCGCCCGGCATGAGTTTTAAGCCACCGGGCCCGGGACACGAACTGTGGTCGACTACGTGGGAGTCCAGCGACATAGCCATTACGTTAACTGTTGGTTCCCCCTGGCATGAGTTTCAAGCTACCGAGTCCAAGACTCAAACTGTGGTCAGCTACATAGGAGTACAGTGACATAACCATCACATCATCTGCTAGTCCCAGTAAAAAATAAATTAAATAAAAAGAAGTAATGGAGGTGAAAGAAGTTATTCATAACGTGGGGCTGGCAGGTAGCGTGGTGGTTAAGGGTGCTTGACTCCCAGATGACCAACCGTGGTTCGAGTCCCAGACCTGGTGGCTTGCTTTCTCACTTTCCCTCTCTCTCGCTTTCACTCTTGTCCCTCTCTGGTCAAATTTAAAGAAAGAAGGGGGGGACGGGGTTAAATAAAAATAATTCTTTAAAAATGAAAAAGAAGTTATTGATAACTCAAAAACTGTGATACCAAAACTATTGTTAAGTGTTGGATGTCCAGGTGAAGGTTAACTGTGTTAATGTTATTTTGAGTTAGTCTGTTTGAAGTGGATCTGGGAGACATAGTACCTATCCAAATAGCAACCTGGTCCTACATCCACACTCTTTTCCTTTAGCCCTGCTACTGCTAACCTTATGCTGCCTAATTTTCAGGATCTGTTGGTTTGGTGAGCATATAGCAGGACTCTATTTTGTCTAAATCAGCTCTAATGTACTCAAGCTAGTCAAGAATTTGTTTTCCTTGTTTGTGAGATACATTTTTTGTTTATTTAGAATGTGATAATGTGATTCAGGTCATTCCTTTTACAACAAGATTTTTAGGATTGTTAACTGTGAAAGCTCTTTCCTTCTGTTTTCTAACGCTTTACTGTCTGAGTCAGGTATTACTCTTAAAATACTTAACACATAAAATCAACTTATTGCATGTGATCTCCTCTTGAAATAATCATTATCGGTGTATCTTTAGCTGCACCTATGGTGGTGTCAGTAATTATGTGTACACCGACAGCAAAAAAAGACATAAGCTTCACTAGATACATATTAGCATTTATTTATTAAAATATAAAGGTACCATTGAGAAGATGTACCTTACTGCTAGTTATAAATTCATTTAGATGTGTTTCTATTCTACATGCTATAAATTTCCTATCATGTTGCATGTGAGCAATGTAAAATTGTAGCTTGTCATAAAATTGCTCTTTTTTTGTTTGTTTTTCAAGGATTTTGCGTGTGCTTGCTGCAAAGAGAATATAAAAGGGAAAGTGATAGATCATCCCCCAGGAGTAATGGCCATGTCACAGTCCCTTCTCCTGGAATTTTGGTCATGCACAAACACATGCACGGCTGGTGGCTTCCAAGCCATCAGATCTGGGACTCAAGCCATAGTCAACCATGTGGGAATCCAGCACCTTAACCACCACACTACCTGCTGGCCCCAAAATTGCTCTCTTATGATAACTTACCAAGTACTCAAACTGAGTCCAAAGTTCTTATTTACCCCAGTCATTTTGTCTATATGCAAGGGTATTGCTTTATGGCTTTTGTTTAGATACTTTTGTCTTGGTTGTTTGGCTTTTCCTTTTTTTAATTTTTTTTTTGCTATTTTTATTACTTCTGTAGCAAATCTTTTGGTGTTTATTGTTATTCTGCTAAACTGTACTTCTTGATCTTCAATATATGCCAGTAAAGTCTGGACTGCATACATCTTAAAAATGTAATAAGAAAATCAAAGTAAAATACTCTCTGTTTCCCTAATTATCTATGTAGTACTAAAAACTGAGGAATGCCAGAATACTTTCAGGTAACTTCTCAGAGCAGGAAAACTACAAGTATGGCACAATTATGGATTGCATAGGGACTCTCATGGAACACATCAGACCAGCAACTTCCCAAGGTCTTAGGCAAATACTACATATCATCCTTGAAAATCTCAACGCATATGGGTAGAAGATCTTTTGCCTTTTTGGTTTGTTTTTTTTTTTTTTTTTTTTTTTGAATTATTTTTATTTAACTTTATTTGACTACAGAGGAACAGAGAGAGAAAGAGAAAGTGAGAAAGCAAGCCGCCAGTTCTGGAACTCAAACTGTGGTTGGGAGTCCGGTGCCCTTAACCACCACACCATCTTTTGCCTTTTTAAATAAAGATTCTATTAAATTAATGCTTTCTAAAATCCATCTATTTAATCCATACTGTACAAGAGGTGCAATTTTGGCATGCAATACAAAATGATATTCTCAAGAAACTGATACACTAGGAAAGGGACTATTGTCGATTACAGGCCCGGCCAGTATAGCACAGTGGTAACACGAGTGCCCTGCAAGGCTGGAAGTCTTATGGCCAACTCTGGATTTATATCCCTTAGTTGATCTGGAAACAAATCCAGATGGACACCCAGGATCCTGAGGAACTAGAGAGCTGGGAAGAGGGGATCATGGCATGATGAGACCCTGTCGAAGGTGCTTTTCTCTTTCTCATGCACGCGCACACACTCATCTGCTTGTATTTTAGATAGGTAGGTAGATAAGGCAGCAAAAAAAGAAAGCATAATAGAATATACAGAGCACTAAACTCAGTCAACTCTGATTTAAAAAATGAAGCGTAAACCACTGGAAATCAAGACAGTGCCAATCTAGTGCACAAGTACAGTATTTGAGTTCTTTTTGCTTCTTTGCCTAATATTGGTAAATGCTTGGTCCTCACTATTTGGTAAATTAACTAGGATTTACTATCTTACTCTGTGCAGACAGTATGTTAGATGCTTTGAGGATACAAAATGAAACAGTTTGTGCACTTCGGATTTATAATCTTATAGAGGAGATAAACTATATACATAAATATCTATGTTTCCATTCTGCACATAATTGCTGTCAAAGAAGCCTTTACAACCTGACAAAATTCTTGTATGGTGTAGAAAGCCATTTCTGGAGGTAGAAAAGGAGAGACCATAAACAATTCAAGAAGGCTTCCATTAAGTGAAAGATGGCTGAACTAACCCTGGAGGAATGGGTAGGATTTTGACAAGAGTAGTTGAGGTATTCTAATTCATTTAGTGCCGACATGTGCAAGGTAGCATAAAGGCAAAAAAGCCTGGGGCGTGTTCAGAGAATAGCAAGTATTCTAGTTTGAGTGGCATCTGGTACATGTATAATGGAATAATAAAAGATCAGGCTAAAAACGAAAAGTAAGGACACATTATGGAGAACCTGTGAAAGTCAGAGACTGTGGTTCAGGGACTTTTATCAGGAGGTAGCTTTTTAAACAAAGGCGAATCAGTATTTAAGAAGATGAATCTAAGGTTGTATACAAGGTTGCATTCAAACTGGGTGAGACTGGTTCTAGAGATGGATTAAAAGACGACAACAGAAATCAGTACAGGTTTGACCTAGGTTTTATTTGGTAAAATTGGAAACAAGGGTATAGCTATTATAGATCTTACGCTTATAATATTAACTTAGTAGAACCTGGGACTTGGCAGATGCAAAGAAAAAGAAAGTGTTGAAAGGACTGAAAAAGTGAGGCAGGATATTTGCCGAAGATGTCAGATGAAAGGAGCAAAACAAGTTACCAAAAATGATGTAAGAAAAAAAAAAAAGATTGGAAGATCAAAAACTGAATTTCATGGGGGTGGGGGCGTGGAGGGAGAAAGGCTACATTTGGGAAATTTAGTAAATAAGCAAGATAATAAGATAAGCAACAGTAAGGTGAAACAGAAATGGAAAGAATACACAGAAAAGTAAGGAGGAGTTTCTAGGATAGGGTGGGAAAAAATCAAATTACAAAGCCACAATAAAGTCAAGTCTAATTTTTTTTACCTATGCAATCATTCAGTAAAGTTGGAAGATCCAAACAAGAGAGCTTGAATATTTAAAAGTAAATTGAAGGAATTGACCAGAAACCTGAGGGGAAAACATTTACCTAGAAAATATAGAGTAATGCAATATACAAAGACATTTGGCCAAAGATTGATATTAAATCTCTGAAAGAATAGAAGGAAATGAGTATTTATTTCATTTCTTAAAATAAATATTCTTAAATATTAGACTATGCAGAGATCCTTCCCTTGATAAAAAGAGATCAAGTTCTATTCAGAAAGGTCGAGGTTGGTGTCTATGAGAAAGCAATGTGTGACATGGGTGTAGGTAGAAACTAATTTGTATACTGTGTAGTAGGTTGTCAGTAAAGTCACAACACATTTTTGCACAGAGAAATATGACCTTTCCGATGACCTGATACAATGAAGCAAAATGGATCTTAAACAAAAAGTCTCACAGCTCATCTGTTAGTTTAATTATTTTATAAGGTCCAGTACAACGTAAATCCCTAGTACCTTGTAATTCCTTCTGTGTGCTATTACCTTCAATTCCCAATGTGTTATTGATACCCAACCAAAAGCTTATCCTTTATTGTGAAGATTACAAAATATCACAGTACACAGTAGGGTTGGATAATATGTTATCTGAGATTCTCACAAGAAGGTATGTAAAGTAGAAAAATAGATACATTTCTAGGGACCAGAAGATGGAGTTGTGGTTACATCACTCGACCCATCATGTGTTCAACCATGGTTCCAATCCCTAACCCTGTGGCTTAAAACTCATGGCGGGCACATGTACATGTGTACCTGCCCAAAATGCCCAGAGGAGAATGGAGGAGAAGGGATTGTGGTGTGCCCATTCCCCCCAGAGAGACTTTCTGTCTCTCTGTCTCTCCCTATCTCTCTGTGGAGTATACGCATATTATTGTACCAAAACTTTCTCTCAAAAAAAAAGCAAAACAGTATCTCTCTCTCTCTCTCTCTCTCTCTCTTTCTCTCTCTCTTTTTTTTTCCCTATGGAGCATGTGCATTCACCACAGAGAGTTAGAGAGAACAAGAGGGAAAGTCAGAAAGCATCCTCCTCACCATGGAGGATGGCCTCATACAGTTGCTTCTATTCTACTCTCCTCTTGGGATTTTGGGTACATGTGCACATGACTACTCCCATGGTGGGAGTATGCATGTTTGCATACTCTATCTTTCCTTCTCTCAGGAGCTCATGTGCCCTCTGACTATATATGTATATGTATATGTATGTATACATACATACATACATATATATATTTTTAAGAATTATTTAATTTTATTCATTGTCTTTTTTTTTTTTTTTTGGAAGTTGACCAGAGGAAGACAGAAGGAAAGTAAGAAAGCAAGCCACCAGGTCCAGGACTCAACCGCAGTCAGCCATGTGGGAGTCCAGCTGCCTTAACCACCATGCCACTTGCCAGCCCCAAACCAACTCTTATCAGACAATATTTTTTTAGATTACAGTCGGCTAAGTTGTTTGTTTGTTTTAAGAATTATTTATTTTTATTATTTTTTGTTGTAGGACACGTGTGCTCACCAGAGAGAGAGAGAGACAGTGAGTGAGAGAGAGAAAGCAAGCCACAAGATCTGGGACTTAGAACAAGGTTAGCTACATCAAAGTCCAATGACTTAACCACCATGCCACTTGTTAGCCCTAGTAAGCTGTGTTTTGTTTTGTTTTAAGTTAATTTTTATTTTTAAGAGAAAGTGTATGAATACCTACACATGAGAGAAAGATAGGCATCTTTGACAGACTCTCATTACACCAAGATCTCCTTCCCTTAGCCCTCCAGCTCATCAGGATCTTAGGTGTGTCTGTACCTGGCATGTTTTCAGGTTCCCTTAGTATCCGAACCCACAGTCAGATATGTGGCTCTCAACATTGCAGTTCAGTGCCCTACTGCCTGTGCCACCAAGGTTGGGGCAGCTAAGATTAATTTTTCATTAAAGAAAGAAAGAATAATTTTTTCTTTCACATATATTAGCTTGTCTCTAAAGCCAGTCAGTGAGCTATCTTGTTTAGTACTCAGAATGATACAGGGAGTAGGTTGGCTGTAGATTAAAAGTTGATCTCGGGACCAGCAGATAGCGTAATAGCTATGTCGCTGGACTTCCACGTAGTCGACCACGGTTCGAGTCCCGGACCCGGCGGCTTAAACTCACGCCGGGCGCGTGTGCGTGCGTGCTCAAGATCCCGAGAGGAGAATGGAGGAGAAGGGATTGCGGCGTGGCCATCCCCCCTGGGGGGTGATTTCCTGCTTTCTATCTCTCTGTCTCTCTCTGTCTGTCTGGCGAGCGCACGCGCCCTATAGCAAAAACCTCTCCAAAAAAAAAAAAAAAAGTTGATCTCATCTCATCTAGCAAAGCTTAAAAACAGGCAAGAAAGAATCAAACTATTTCCAAGTGGTATAACTGAATTTCTGAATAAACTTCAAAAATATGTAATGAAAAATAAAGTATCCCATAACTCAAACAAATTCATAACTGCCATCCTGTAAAAAATTACCATTCATGCAAAGGAGTAGGAAAATGCATAATGAAAAATATTGATCAATATAAACACATTCAGGAATGACACAGATGTTAGGATTAGTTGATAAGAACATTAAAACAGCATTTTTAAATATATTCTGTATTTCAAGAAGGCAAACAAAAGCATAAGCCTATTAAGGAGAGACATGGAAAATATCTTTATCTAGATATGAAAAAGTACTGTCTGAATTTAAAAAGAAAATACGCTGGATGTTATCAGACACTATGGAAGAAAAGATTAATTTTCTTGAAGACATAGCAATAGGACCTTTTAAAAATTAAACACTGAGAGGAAAAAAAGACTTGGATAAACAATAGACAGTGTAGTTATTAGCAATGGGACACCTTCAGGTGACTTTATATACTTATATAGAGTTCAAGTAGGAGTAGAGAAGCAAAGAAAATTTGGAAAAAGAGAGCTGAAAATTTTCCAAATTTGATGAAAATTTATATGCCCACAAACCCAAGCAGCTCAATAGACCAAAAGCAGAAGATAAAAAGAAAAAAATTATAGCAAGATACATCACAATCAAATTTCATAAAATAAGTGATGAAAATAATCTCAAAAGCAGCAAGGCTTCTTTAAACAAACAAAAAAAAAAGGTACATTATATACAGAAGAGCTAGAATGACTTTAATCAGGCTAGCAGGTAGCATGGAGGTTAAAGCACTGGATCTCACATGCCCAACTGTGCTATTTGAGTCTTAGACCTGATTCAATTCTCAGACCCAGTGGCTTGAAAATCATGCCAGGTGTGTTTGCATGTGTGCCCCAATCCCTAGATGAGACTGGAGAAGAGACTGCATGCAGCATGGCCATCCAACCCCACACCTCTATAGGTGATTTTTTACTTTCCCTTTTTCTGGCGAGTGCATGAATATCTTTAAGTGGACTAATATGCAGTGTATTCATGCTGGGAAAATTCATTTTGCATGCTGTAATGATATACAGTGATTGGATGTATAAAAAAAGAAAAAATGATATCAATCTTCTCATCAGAATTAGTGCAAGATTAATTGATTTAGATTTTAGAGCACAGAAAGAAAAGAATTATCAACCTAGAATTCTATACCCAATAAAAATATCTTTCAAAAAAAGAAAATAAAGGCTTTTTCAGACGTACATATCCTGAAAGAGTTCATCAGTAGTAGGCTATCAAAGACCATGCAGAAAACACAAAGGTCAGCTGTAACAATTATCTGCTATATGGTCTTGGATACATTTTAATCTCTCCACATTTTTACATTTTCACCTATAAAATGAAAATATACATGTTTTTTTAGATTTTTTGTGAGGCTTAAATGAGATAAACACAGAGAATTGACATTTATGTTTCCTTTATGCTGAACACGTTATCTCATTCAAAATGGAAAAAAACACCCTATGAAATGGCTACTACCCTGATCATTTTTTATTATTATTGTCCTTTCTTTTTTCTTTCTTCAGTAACTAACAACTTGGCTTATTTGGGACCAGCAGTTGGCATAATGGCTGTTTTGCTGGACTCCATATAGTCGACCACAGTTCGAGTCCCAGACCCGGTGGCTTAAACTCAAACTCACACCGGGCACGTGTACGTGCATGCCCAAGATCCCGAGAGGAGAATGAAAGAGAAAGAATTGCTGCGTGGCCATCCTCCTTTGGGGTGATTTCTCGCTTTCGCTTTCTTTCTTTTTTTTTTTTTTTAGAGGTTTTTGTTATAGGGCTCATGCGCTCGCCAGACAGAGAAAAGAGAGAGAGAGAGAGACAGAGAGATAGAAAGCGAGAAATCGCCCCCCGGGGGGATGGCCACGTCGCAATCCCTTCTCCTCCATTCTCCTCTCGGGATCTTGGGCACGCACGCACACACACCCAGCGTGAGTTTAAGCCACCGGGTCCGGGACGCGAACCGCGGCCAACTACGTGGGAGTCCAGCGACATAGCCATTATGCTAACTGCTGGTCCGATTTCTCGCTTTCTGTCTCTCTTTCTGACGAGTGCATGCACCCTATAGCAAAAACCTCTCCAAAAATAAAGAATTTGGGTTATTCCAGAATTAGCCTAAGTAGTTAATCAGTCTTAAAAAAAATTTTTTTTGAGAGGTTTTTGCTATAGGGCGCGTGCTCTCACCAGAAGGACAGAGAGTGACAGAGGGACAGAAAGCGAGAAATCACTCCCCGGGGGGGGTGGTGGCAACGCCGCATTCCCTTCTCCTCTCGGGATCTTGGGCACACACGCACACGCGCCCGGCTTGAGTTTAAGCCACCAGGTCCGGGACTTGAACCATGGTCGACTACATGAGAGTTCAGAGACATAGCCATTACACTAACTGCTGGTCCCATCAGTCTTAAATTTTGATGCAGCATTTTCTTTAATTTTTCTTTAGTTCCCACCATTAAATTTGCTTAAAGGTGAGAATGAACAACTCTTTCCTAGAATAGACAACTTAGCTAATAAATCACTTTGTGAAAGGGTTAAGACTCTTTTAAAACTAAACCTTGTTTTTTTGGCTTGTGTTTTGGCTGCCTAAATTTTTTTTTAACTCACGTTTATTTAGGTGTAATTTATATACTGTCTATCTGATTTTTATTATAAAGCTATTGGATAGAGGCCATGACTGTCTTTATAGCTATACATTGCTCCACAGAGTTTTTGGCACTCAATAAATGTTAAATAATATTTCTATTCAGCATTCTGCAGACAGGAAGCATATGGTAATAAATGTCAGAGCACAGGTTGGAAATCTCCAAAATGTTGTATTTTATATTCCTAGGAAAGGCTAGTACATTTATTTTTGTCAATGAAATTTAATTTAAAAAGTGACTCCTAAGCTCACATTTTACTTAACAAATCTTCTCCAGCTTTTATTTCCTTTTGTTACTAATTCAAACTTTTCTTCATCAGAAATAGTAAAGTTTAAAATAATATAACAGTATTATATTCTCAAAGTATTTGATTTTTAAATATAGTATAAAGAAAATTAACTCATAGTCTAAAGGACAGCATGAGAAAATATTTAGAGGCTTAAGCCACATAACTCTTTATGTTATATGCTATAAAAAAAATGAACAGCAGATAGTTCTCTATCATTAAATTTCAGCATAATTTAAAGATGTATCACTGTTATAGCTGTTGCATACCTTTTAGTGGTATTAGACTTTGACTCAATATTTTTCTCACCTGAGAATTCTGTGCTACTTAAAAATCTTTTGCTATAGGATGTATGTGCTTGCCAGAGAGACAGACAGAGACAGAGAGACAGAAAGCAAGAAATTAACTCCCAGAGCGATGACCACAACACAGGCTCTTCTCCTCTATCCTCCTCTTGGGATTTTGGGCATGTACGCATACGTGCCCAGCATGAGTTTTAATCCACCAGGTCCAGGACGCAAACCATGATCGGCTTTGTGGGAGTCCAGTGAGTAAAAATTATGCCATCTGCTGGCCCCCACTACTTAAAAATCTTGCTCTATTCTGAATAAACTAAGTAATGTCTCAGAGTAATAATAGACACTGTAAATTGAAGCCAAACTTAATGCCAAAAAATTAATCCTGTGGAAGGAATATCTCCCAGTTAATCTGTGTTGAAGAAATGGATTAGCAGTAATATGTACAAATAAGCTATACAAAACCACTTAGAGATGTATGTATATTTTCTTTCTGGAATTCGCTCACTCTGTAATTGATCTGTTCACCCCACTGGCTTTAAAGTTTTTATTAATTTAATGTAAATGAAAAGTATCTGATTTTTTCCTTGTTACTTGACCTGTCTAAAGTTTAGGTTCCTCATATGTAAAGTGGGTCGGGAATTGATGCACAGCTTAGTTTGGTGCCTCTGATGCAGTGTCTCAAGATTCTAACTAAGGTTTCATCCATGCTTGTGATCACCTTCTTGCTCAACTGGGGATGGATCCACTTCTTTTTTTTTGGGGGGGGGGAGATTTTTTTGCTATAGGGCGCGTGCGCTCGCCAGACAGACAGAGACATTAGAGACAGAAAGCGAGAAATCACCCCCCAGGGGTGATGGTCACGCCGCAATCCCTTCTCCTCCATTCTCCACTCGGGATCTTGGGCACGCACGCACACGCGCCCGGCGTGAGTTTTAAGCCACCGGGTCCAGGACGCGAACCGCGGTCTTCTACATGGGAGTCCAGCGACATAGCCATTACGCTAACTGCTGGTTCCCGGGATGGATCCACTTCTAAGCTCACTCAGCCATTGGCAAGATCTTCACTGGTCATAAGCCTCTCCATATGGCTACTCACATCATGGCACTTCTTTCTTCTAAAGCAAGGACTCAGAAAAGGCATGGGATCAAGAGGGTGAACAAAACATCCCAAGACTTTTGTCATACATTTCTTTTTCTTTTTTTTAGAGATTTTTGCTACAGTGTGTGTGCTCACCAGAGAGACAGAGAGACAGAAAACAAGAAATCACCCCCCAGGGAGGATGGCCACGCTGTAATCCCTTCTCTTCTTCCTCTTGGGATTTTGGGCACACATCCACCCACGTCCAGTGTGAGTTTTAAACCTCCGGTTCTGGGACTCGAACCATAGTTAAATACATGGGAGTCCAGTAACATAACCATTACACCATCTGCTAGACCCACTTTGGTCATTACTAACTAGGTCAGCCCACCCTCAAGGGCAGATGATTGTTTGTTTACAGGGTTTGTTTGGGTACCAGGTTCGGGATCACCAAGAGTCATATTGAATATACACCTTATATACACCTTATCCACAGAGAAGACAGCTCATTGAGTGTATTCTGGATGCTCTGGGACGCATTTGTGTAAACTGTCCTGCCACCCTACCAAGAACTTGAATTTAATAGGCAAAATGATTTTATAGTTTCATATAAAATCTGTCATCTAATGAATTACATATTGTTAATCCCAGTTTTATTGATAAAGTAATTTATATACTGAGTGACTTGCTCAAGATTACATAGAAAATAAACTATAAAACTGGAACTTTAGTATAGACTTTTTATTTCTAAGCCTTGTCCTTGCCTGTTTGGCCATAAATGCCTCTTGACCAATATTATGTTGCATTCAAAGCAAGATTAAACCTCTAAGCTTATACACAAACACATGAATTTGCATTATATGTTTTTGTACATATAAACATCAAATATATGTGGGGAGAGAGAGATACCATCCTGTTGTCAGTCTACGAGAGGTAAACTGAGGGGCTAGCAAGTGACGTAGTAGTTGGATTCCCACATGACTGACTGTGGTTTGAGTCCTTGACCTAGTGGCTTTGAAACTTACATCAGGCACACATGCATGCATGCTTAAGGTCCCAAGAGGATAGTAGAGAAGAAGGAATTGTGGTGTGGCTGTCACCGCTGGTGAAGGGGTTGAAGTCAAAAATGACAATGACATTACGCAGTCAGCGTAATGGCTATGTCGCCGAACTCCCATGTAGTTGACCGCGATTCGAGTCCTGGACCCAGTGGTTTAAACACATGCTGGGCGCGTGTGCGTGCATGCCCAAGATCCTGAGAAGAGAAGGGATTGCAGCATCGCCATTCCCCCTGGGGGGTGATTTCTCACTTTCTGTCTCTCTGTCTTTCTGGCGAGCACATGTGCCCTGTAACTAAAACCTCTTCAAAAAAAAAAGGAAGAAAAAAGACAAACAGGCAGGATGGGGCAGAAGGGATCATACCAGTTGTTTGGGGGCAATTATACTTGGCTGCCTGGATCAGTAACAATGATAGTGTCAGTCTAAGGTTGGACAGGGCTGTCTCTGGGTAGATGTCCTTGCAGAAGTAGTCCTTGTATCAGGTGACAGTGGTCTTTGTATAGGGTTGTAGTTCAGGCAGAGTTCTTATGACAGTTTTTGTTACCAAGCATGCTAATATATGAGGAAGCAACTTCTCGTGGCCTTCTCCAGCCCATTTTAGTCATAGTTGACACAAGTTGCTCCATATGACTCCATTTCGCCTCTAATCAACTTTCATGCTTAGACTCTGATCTATACCACACCATTTAGGATTTACAGGATTAATGTTTCAGATATTACTGAGTCAATGTCTATACCGTTGTGATGTGTCTGTAACAGTGATATACCTCTAGGTTAACACAGCTGTTAACCTAAAACTATTCTGAAGGGGTAAATACTTACTGGTTGGGAAGATGAACAAAGTAACAAGCAGTACTGGTCTGGTTACTCCATTCTTCCTTGGCTTTTCCTAAAGCTCTACACTCCCATGATTTGATCAAGAACCGTGGGGACTCCCTGTAGAGCCAGACCACTGTACACTTGGAAATCTTTCCTTCCTCCTCGGAATTGGAGAAAAAGTAGCCAGTTTTTGATGGATGGACTGCTTTCTGTGGGAACCCGGTATCTTCTCTGATCCTAAGTTGGACCGTTTACCTCTTTGTTTCAGTACATGAAATGTAAGCCTGTACATAGAACTTCTCACATCTAAGGTCAAAAACCAAGGTGGTAACAGAAGCAGATAATAGTTCTGAACTAGGGTTGGTGCCTTAAAGTGCAAAGCAGGAAGTAAGAGGGCAAGAGTTATGACCTATGATTATAGTGGTAGGTCATAGTCATACCCTTCTCATTCTGAAGAGAAGAGGTGAATATTTTTGCTTTCGAGGCATTTGTTAACGTCTCAGAATAACTGTCTTACTTCCCATAGAAGTCACTGTTATTTCCATATTGCTTGTAGCAAATAAGTTGAAATGAAATAAGAGTATGGGGCCAGCAGGTGGTATGGAGATTAAGGCACTGAATCCCACATAGCCAACTGCTCTTTTTGAGTCCTTAACCCAGCAGCTTGAAAATCACACTGGGCACATGTTCAAGCATGTTCAAAATCTCGAGAGAAGACTGGAGAAGGGATTGCAGTGCGGTCCTCCCCACAGTGGGCTATTTCTCCCTCTGTCTCTCTGGCTAGCGCATATTCCCTATAGCAAAAACTATAAGGATTTAAAAAAAGGAAAGAAGTGAGAGTATGGACAGGTATTGGCTTCAGTTTAATATTGATTACAGATATTTCTACTTTAT
Source organism: Tupaia tana (assembly GCA_026018925.1). Taxonomy (NCBI): domain Eukaryota; kingdom Metazoa; phylum Chordata; class Mammalia; order Scandentia; family Tupaiidae; genus Tupaia; species Tupaia tana. Next base: position 51,812,005 of record JAKSZU010000010.1, on the reverse strand, counting down.
AAGTAAGAACCTGCATGTTAGACAAAATATAAGGATATATTGGGTCGTTGGAAAAGTCATGTGTCATGATTTTTCTGATGACCCAGTGTGAAGGAAATAAATAGTTGTCTTTCATACACGCAAACAGGCACAATAGTTTCTATTTCCTTTCCTGTATTGCCTGAGTATTGTCCTTTTTTAATAGTGGTTTGCTGATTCCTTTAAATAACTCATAATGTAAGTATTCCCTGGCTTCCATTAATCATGATTTTTCAGCCTTTCTTTTTTTTAAATCTTGATCCATTTGGTTGTTGGTTTACCAGCACCCTTTTAGTCTGGTTGGTGAAACAGCAGGCCTACTGTAAATCCTAAGTGGCGTGGTATATATGAGAGTGTAAGACTTTAATTATATGTCATTTTATTCTCAACATCCAATTCCAGGAAGGAAAAAAACGGCTCTGTTGTTGTAAAAGACATATTATGTGAGTATCATTTATTGTAAACCCAAAATGATACTGTATTATGGCATAGACAACAATAAGAACTGATTCTGAAAATGTGACCTGTCTGAGAAACTGAATAATAGTGAAAGTTATCAAAATGGAAAGGAGTGTTAATGTGAAATCCAGCCTTCTCAGAAATACTCTTTCCTGGCCTGTTTGGTTTTGCTTTTGTTGCTTGTCATGCATGAATGAAAGCGCTATACTCTCAGGGGAGCAGGAAAGCCTCTCTGTCGGTTGTTTATTTCTTTAATCCCTCCTCCTTTGTGATTTTTGATGTCAGATCTAAAATGGAAAGCCTGTAAATATAATGATTATCACATGGATAATCACCTGCATTAGGAACCGCCCTGCTTCTCTATTCTAACCCTAGCTGTTCTCCACATGTCACATCCACTCTGCAGTTGGATTTTAACCTGACTGCTTCATTAGATTTGTGAAACTCAGTACGAGGCGCCCTGGGGCAGCACAGATGGGGACTTGCTTGTTTTCTTTTCTCACTTTTACTGCGAAGGCACACTAAAAAGTCCTTTTCAATTTAGTGTGATCAGTTCACTTGGAATTACTCTTGATATTTGGAACCAGCCTTATCCTTCTGCCCACCGTCTATGCCCATTCTTTCTTCCCTGCTTTCTGACCTAATGCCTTTTCTTTCTGTCCCTCTGTGCCTTGACTCTGAGAACTAAAATTCTGCTTTAAATTCTTACTGTGTCGGATTGTTCCCCTGTGTTGTTTTGTTTGTTTTGCTGAGAGGGAAAAGTAAATGTTGTTCCATCATTGTATCTACAGACACCTTCAGATCAGAGGTTAGCTGTGAGAAAGTCTGCAGTGATGTGAGCCAGCTGTCTTCTCTAATGGAGTGACTTGTGGCACCAGCCCAAGATCAAAGGAAGGTGGGAGGAAGTCAGATGATAAGATCACTTTAAGCCACCGAACAAGTGTTTAGCTTTTCTAGTGATAGGGCACAGCTTAGCAAACCTGTGTGAGGGGGTACTAGGACAGAAAATCAAGTAGAATTCTCAAAGTCTGTCCTTTCTCAGACAGAAATATCTTGGTGCTTGGAATAATTTGCAGATGTGTGTCTTAGCACCTGTTTTCCTTAAAAAAATGATTTGACATTTATATGTGTTTTCTTGTTTCTAATTGTCTCATTTCTTTTTACATTTATATAAGCAAAACTAGGCACTACAAAATAATAATTACTGTATGTGGATTTTTAGTCTTTATGTCTCAGTGTAATATTAATCCTATGGATTCCTTATTTTAACTTGTCTTATAGTCCTCTGAGGTTCTTTCATGCCTCTGATAAAGTTCCATATAAATGAGTATTTACAGCAGACCATTTCACCTGTCTTTTTCATATAAGAATTAGCATGGATTAATTATGATAGGTTAGAAAACACTACGTTGATATCTTCTGAGTTTTACCTCTTTGCTTAAATTCTCAGCTAGCAAACATTACTGAGTATGTGATGTACAGGTTCTGTTATATGTAAATTGTCAGGAGACTAACTTTGTTTGAGCCAATGATCAAGATTGGGGGTGGGGGGGCTGTAATACTAAGGCTAACTTCGTCAGCCTTGTTTTTCTCTAATGAATAGCCTAAGGAGTTGTACTTTCAGCTTATCACTTTGTGTTAACTTCAGTGTTCAACTGTAATTGTGTGTTTTGACCTTCCCAAACCGTCAACATTGTTCTCTAGATCTATAAATTGTTAGTATATTGGACCATAATTGTATACATTTTTTTTCTGTGTTGTCTTCAACATGCAGATAGTACCCAGATTTGTGCTAGAGACACTAAATGTACTTTCTGCCCTACATGGTTTGGTGCGACAGTCGTTTTAGTTGAGTTGGATCTGCTCACTACTCAGGCTCAAATCCCATCCTTCTATTAATATCTTTTGGCAAAGATAATTTTGGAGGAATGTAAGTAAAGATGTAGAGGCTCTTGACAGTCGTTTGCAGTTTTTTTCATTTTCAAGAGGGAAGTAAAGTTGAAAAGTAGTATTTCATCCATGTTCTAGTAGTCCTGAAATTAAAATACATGCACAAAGAAAAGAGTAAAGAAAAGGGGAGTGTTTGGTTACACAGATGTGGTTTTGTCAATTGCTATCTTTTACAAAGGCGTGCAGGTATATAACAATGTTCATTAGATTTTGTCCTTAAAATATTTAAAAATATATGAGTGCTTCATATATTAAAAAATTAACTATGTTTTTAATGTTTAACTTTTGTTATTCTGTTATTTTATATAAAAGGGTAATTGGGGTTTTTGGGGGGCTGCTTATTACAAAATAATTAAAGTTTTTTTCTGTAATTGCCAGAGGACATCTGTGCTCACCAGGAATTGAGAGAGAGAAAAAGAGAGAATGCATGCCTCCAGTTGGGTATAGTCATGCTGCAGTCCCTTTTCTCCATTTCTCCATCCTGTCAGGATTGGGAGCACATATGCACATGCGCCCAGCATGTTTTGCAAGCTGCCAGGGCTAGGATTCAAATTGTAGTCAGCCATGTGGGATCCAGCTCCCAATGCACATCATTTAACTGCTATGTTATGTGGTCAGTCTATACAAATTTTTTAAAGAAACAAAAAAGTAGCAGTATAGAACCACCACATACCGTGTAGGTCTAGATTTAACAATTAACATTTTGCCATTTTTGCTTCATTTAGTTTTTTTTCCCCTGAAGTATCCTAAAGTTAAATGCATATATCATCATGACACTGTAAGGTTTAGCTCTAAAACTTAAGGGCATTTTCCTAACAAACTGGTAATTCCTAATATTATCTGATCCTCATTTTAATAACTTTCTCCTTTTGTCCTCAAAATGTCTTTTAAAGCTTGTTTTTTCAAAACAACATCCAGTTAAAGTCCATACATTGCTCTTGGTCATTTCCCCTTCTTCACTTGTCATGATGTTGGCTTGTTAAAGAGACTAAATTAGATGTCCTGTAGAATGTCCTAGCTTATGAATTTGTCCAATTGCTTTTGCTGTGTATCCTTTGTCTTGTTCCCCTGTCTTCTGTATTTCTTGTAGATAGCACATTATTGGGCTAGAGTTTGATCAATTTGTGTTCAAAGTTTTTGTCAGAATTCTTCATGGGTAATACTATGGACTTCATATTGCATCATAACAGCACAGAATATTTGTTGATCCCACTATTAATGACGATAAGTGATGGGATTGAACACTGGGTTAAAGACAGCTTGATCCTTTCATTATAAAGTTATGCTTTGCTCCCAGTGACCAGAATATAATCTGTTATATTTTGAGTCTATGGAAATACCCAGTCCCCCCATCATCCTTTGGATTTTAACATCCTTAGGTGATCTTTATCTGCATAACTTTCATATGGGAGTTGCAAAATGGTGATTTTTCTGAATCTACACTTATTAGCAGGCATTCTTTTCTACATGAGAGTGTTCTGAGAGGTATTATTTTAATTAAAAACATAACCACCAGGATGTTCTTTGGGTTTCAAATGATTGTCTTTCTTTGCTGAGGTCAGAACACCTGAACTCACTGTGGCAGATACAGTAAAACATGCACTACGTCTTCTTTATTATAACTTGGGAAATATGTTGAAATTATGCTGCCTTTTTTTTTTTTTTTCCATTATGCCAAGGGGAGAAAAATCTTCTTTGGTATAAGAATAAAACTTGAACTATGTGGGTATATTGAAATACTTGTGTAAAAAGAAGACTATTTGAATGAGTTTCAAAATGGATTATTTCATTACCTAGTACTTTATAATTAACTGTTCTTTTTTTTTTTTATTTCAGGAAGCTGCCACTTTTGCTAGAGAGCAAGGCTTTGAGGTGAGTTAACCCACAATTGCACACTAAACAGATCCTAAAGGTTTTTTCTAGCTGATAATGAAGTTCTTTTGGACAGTGATTGATGTGCTATTATACTCTCAGAGCCTCGCAGCAGTTACCATGGAAACTTGGCAGTCGTCATGGTTTCTTTGTTCTGCCAGCACAGTGTTATGACGCACTCTGCTAGGTCTGCACCCAACATCGCCTACAGATGTTATTTATTGAATTTTGAAAAGCCTCTTGGGAAGCCAAGAGGTTGGGCACGGTTTCAAGCTGCCTCTGCAGATATGGGGCCTGTCAGTTTGTTCAGTTAAAAAGCTACCTCATTAGCTGCATTACATTTCATAAGGATTCACTGCTAAAGCAGTGGTAGAGCAAAACTAAATAGTGAAATATAATGTCAGTTAAATAATTTCAACCCTATCACATGTAGATTATCATTAGGCAAATTAATTTCCAGAAGGTTGTACTTAACAGTTGTTAGGAACTGATTAATTTAAATCCTACTCGTATAAACTTGCTATTTGAATCTTTTTTTTTTCTTCTCGCCTCTCTTTTTTGTTTTTTGGCTAGCATAAAATATATATAAAATTTCTGAAACAAAATATTGATAATTGGCTGTAATTTCTACATCCAGATTCTGTTTTCCTAATAGAAGTATTATCCTATTCAGGATTCAAAACTTCATGTGGTTTTTGTTGGCAAAATTAAGGTAACAGTCAAGACCATGTTTTTATCTTTACAATATCCATCTTCCAATTGATTGTTAGAAAACACTGCCATTAATCTGAACCCAGGTTAATCGACAGAATTAACTGAGTTTATGAGTCTTTTATGACAATGCTATTTATTGAGCCAGACCTGTGTAGAATACTGTGTTCTGTACATCAGCTAGAAATGTTAGTTGATAGTAATTTTTAAAATTCTAATCTGATTATAGCTAGAATATAGGAACTCTGTCTCCTCTCTCCTTATTTGCATACTTAGTATTACCTGCCACACAGAGAAGTTGTGAACACCAACTGGATAGTGTTAGTATGCTTTTTTTGAACTTTTGTGTATGTATGTGTGTGCATGTGTGTATTCTAGAGGACACATGTGCTTGTGAGAGAGACAGAGAGAGAGGGATAGTGAGAAAGCGCCCTCTCACCCCCATGGAGGACAACCACACTATAATCCCATCTCCATTTCTCCTTTCAGGATTTTGGGCACATGTGTTCATGTACCTAGCATATTTTTTAAGCTGCCAGGTCCAGAATCTAAACTGCATAGTCAGTCATGTGAGATCCAGTTTTCTTTTTTTTTTTTTTTTTTTGGCCATAGGGCGCGTGCCCTCGCCAGACAGACAGAGAGAGACAGAGAGACAGAAAGCGAGAAATCACCCCTCAGGGGGGATGGCCACGCCGCAATCCCTTCTCCTCCATTCTCCTCTCGGGATCTTGGGCACGCACGCACACGCGCCCGGCGTGAGTTTTAAGCCACCGGGTCCGGGACGCGAACCGTGGTCGACTACATGGGAGTCCAGTGACATAGCCATTACGCTAACTGCTGGCCCCCGAGATCCAGTTTTCTTAACCACCATGCTACTGGCTGGCCCACTTTGAACTCTTTAGAAAAAGATCATGCATAAGTCAGTGATGGGACTGATGTTTAAATGGCTAAAAACGGATCTTTTATCAAACAGAAAAGAAATACACGTGCATTAGCCATAGGACTGACAAACCACACAGAGAGTTTCTTCTTCATAGAAGAGGACAATGAGTGTGTACTATAAGTATTCTACTCTCAAGATTCTATAAAAGGGACCAGCAGTTAGCGTAATAGCTATGTCACTGGACTCCCACGTAGTCGACCGCTGTTCACATCCTGGACCCCGTGGCTTAAATTCACGCTGGGCGCATGTGCGTGCATGCCCAAGATCCCGAGAGGAGACTGGAGGAGAAGGGATTGTGGTGTGGCTATCCCCCTGGGGGGTGATTTCTCGCTTTCTGTCCCCCTGTCTGTCTCTGTCTGTCGAGCGCACACGCCCTATAGCAAAAACCTCTCAAAAAAAAAAAAAAAAAAGATTCTATAAAAGAGCTATGTGAGGGTAGGAAATCCTGCATCATGGTACTCAATTTTTGGAAACTGTGATGGTTACTTGGGAGTTGCTTTTTTTGTTTTACCATATTATAGTGAAGAGTATAGGGTTGAATCACGTAGAGAAAGGATTTCCAGGGCCAGCAGATGGTGTGGAGGTTAAGGTGACTGGATCCCACATGGCTGACTGTAGGGTTCAGATCCCAGCCCAGTGGCTTGAAAAACATGTGGAGTGTGTGTGAGTGTGCCCAAAATCTCAAGAGCAGAATGGAAGAGAAGGAATTGCAATGTGGCCATCCTCCCTTAGGGGAGTACTTTCTCACTTGTTCTGACTCTCTCTCCGTCTCTTTCTGTCTCCCATGAGTGTATTGGCCCGATAGCAAAAGTTTTTTTAAAAAGAAAGAAAACTTCCAAAGATTTTTTTCCCTTCTAATTTAAGTTTCACCTTATAATTTCTCAAACTGGCCATTGACATACAGAACAAAATCTAATTAAGGCAGTATTCAGTTTAAACCTAAAATATTTTGATCATGAGAAGATACATGTTTTCAGTCTTCTTTTAAGGTTTTATTGATATTAAGTTTTAATGTTAAAAATTGATATTCTCTATTGAGACATCAAAATTCCCCACAGATGTGCTGCCCCATAGTACAGCGGTTAGATTCTGCACAGAGGAAACTGGATCTCCCATGTCTGATCAGGGTTCAGATCCTCCTTGCATCTTCATGCTGGGTGCATGTGCTCATGTCTAGAGTCCTGACAGAATGGAAAATTGGAGAAAAAAGGATTGTGTAATGACCAGACTCCTCTGTGAGGGCCAAGGGGAGTGGTGCTTCCCCCCTCTCCCTCTCTCTCTCATGGACAAACATACATTCTGTAGCATGTACCAAAAAAAAAAAGAAATTGTACAGATAAAAGTGTTTTTTTGGAGAGGTTTTTGCTATAGGGTGTGTGCGCTCTCCAGAAAGACAGAGAAAAATGGAGACAGAAAGCGAAAAATCACCTCCCAAGGGAGGATGGCCATGCTGCAGTCCTTTCCCTCCATTCTCCTATCGGGATCTTGGGCACGCACACCCAGCATGAGTTTAAGCCACCGGGTCCAGGACTCGAACCATGACTGACTACGTGGGAATCCAGTGACATACCTGTTACACCAACTGCTGGTCCCTCTACAGATAAAAGTTTATTACAAAGATTTGTATCTTGTCAGTTACCTGTGGTGCCATAAAAAATATATATTTTGGTTCTATAAAATAACAAATTTTGCAGATACCTAGAAATATGTTATATAACAAATGATTATGATCCTGTAGTCTCTAGATAATCATTTGTGTTTATGATAGAGAATGCGTGCATGAGCATGGGAGAGAGAGAAAGCACCCTTTGCAGGGGCTCATCCAAGTATGATCTCCTTTCCCCAGCCTTGCAGCACCAAGGGTCTTAAATGCCTGAGAACACACCTCGCATGTTTTTAGGCTGACCCAGGTATCTAACCTCATGTTTGGCCAGGTAGTCTCCAGCACTGCCATCCATCCAGTACTCTACCAACACACCACCTATGCTGGGCCCCTAGTTAATTTTGTTTGTTTGTTTTGTTTTTTAATTTTCCAGAAGGCATGTGTGCTCACCAGAGAGACGGAGTGAGGGGAGTACTCTCTGTGGGTCATGGTCACACTGCAGTCTCTTTTCAATTTATTCCTCCTGGTGAGATTTCAAGTATGCATGCACCAACTCCCTATGTGTTTTTCAGCCGTCGAGTCTAGGACTCAGACTGTACAATCAGCCATGTGGGATCCAGCTGCTTTAACCACCAGGCCACAGGCAGGCCTGATCATTTTTGTAATAGCATATTAAGCCTAACTGATTTATACTTTCACTTCCCCCATGAACTGTTAATACTTGCTTTGGGGGCCGGCAGGTGGTGTGATAGTTAAGGGCACTGGACTCCCATGTGGCTGACAGCAGTTTGAGTCCCAGACCTGGCGGCTTTCTTTCTGTCCCCCCCCCTACCCCCGCCAGGTCTGGTCAAATTAAAATAAAGTTAAATGAAATAATATAGTATCTTGCTGAGTCCCTTCCTGGGTTCCATAAAACATTACAAGCATTGCAGAATGTATGTAAGCCCTGAGTAAGATAATCTCAAGTAAGCATTGTTAATAAAATATAACCCATATATGAAACACTAGAGAAATTTAGTAATTTTAGTGTTAGAACTGTGAGGGCATAATTTGGAATTTGGTATTCTTAAGGAATAAAACAAGAATAAATCACTCTATTTTAAAAGTTTTATGTTTATGGAAATGTATTAATGCTCTCAAGTCTAGTGTGATGAACTAAACAAAACTGTACATTTTATGCCTCCGAAGTTTAATTTTGCCTCTAAATTTGGAACAAAACAAAAGTGAAAAGATGAAAGGAAAGGTGAACACTTTTTCCACAGGGCTGCTGTCCGTCCCTCCCCTCATTTTCTATTTTAAACCCCAATCAGTTCTCAAAGCCACTGAGTATTCCCACTAGTGATCTGCCTGCTGACAGACCAGTGCTATTGCCTCTAAAAATAACCAGTGTTTACTCATCAGGAAATATCCACAGTGCCATTGTTTACGATATTCTGGTTAACTTCTCTGCAAATATTAGATAATCTTTATTTCTTTTTAAAATCTTTAATCTTTAAAACGAATTGGGCAATTTTCAGTGAGGAGAGGCAGCTTAGGAGGGCACTGGAGAATGAGATAAAAACTGGAACTGAGCAGAGCACAAAGCTGAAGAGAGGTTTTTTTATTTTTTATTTTTTTATATGTGATGGAAAATTGCATAGTACCTGATTTAAATGACAGACCTGCTAGGAATTTTAAATGACAATTCTTGGGGTAAAAAGTTTCATAAGGCCTTTTATAATGCCATGAAATAGTTCAGACTGCAGTGTGTTTTTAAATCTACCTTATCTTGAGCTGAACCAATTTAAAGTTTTGTATTTTTAGAATCTAAATAGAAGCATTTTTCATTACAAAGCCTTTAAAAAACATTGAAAATTGATTTAAATTAAATACATAAAATAAGAAAATACCTCCAAAGCCTAAATATAGATATTCTATATATTTTTTTTTCTCTGAAGCAGTGCGCATCAAATGATGCAAAGAATTCATGCCTTTATATTGGATCATTTATTCACTTGTACTCCAGTCAAAGAATTTTAATTTATTTTAGATCTCTGAGATATAATACTTTTGTCATAGAGGAAACAAAGCAGTTTTCCCTTTTCCTGCTTTTTATTACAACCTTTATTCTACCCAGAGGACCACGGACATATAATCTTTCTCCAGTCAGTGAAGATACTATCATCTTATACTACAGAGAGAGGGAAAATATAGTATTGTGCCATACCATGCAGCAACCACTAGCCACATGTGACTATTTACTAAGATTAATTAGGGCCAGCCCCATAGTACGGTGGTGCATTACATTTAATCAATGCACTGTGCATTGGAAACCGGATCCTACATGGCTTACCACAGTTAGAATCCCAGCCCTGGCAATTTGGAAAACATGCCAGGTGTATGTAATATGTGTCCAAAATCCTGATGAGATTGACCATGGGGGCATGTCAAGTGTATGTGCACATGTGTCCAAAATCCTAACAAAGCTCTGTTGGGGGGGGGGGGGGTGCGTGTCTCTCTCTCTCCCTCTCCCCCTTCCCCCTTCCCTCTCCCTCTCCCCCTCTCCCCCTCTCTCTTCCCCTCTCTCTCTTCTTCCCTCCCTCCCTGCTTCTCTCTATTTCTTTCTCTCTCTCTCTCCTCTCAAATGTACATGCCCTCTTAAAATTAAAAAAAAAAAAAAAGATTAGAATTGCCTGAGCGATTGGAGACAAGATGCAGGACCCCAACTCATATTCCAGATGGAACGATATGTTATACAAAAAGAGCATCTTGCCCTCAAAGGAAAGTCTGAAAGAACTGGAAAAAGAGGCAGAATAGGAGAAGCAGCAAGACCTCCAGCAGTCAGTGGTGAAAAGGTGTGCAGATAAGACTTTGGAAGCCTATGAATTTCAAAAAGTTTTTGTACCAAAATAAATACATACTATAATTATAGAATAAATATATTTTTAAAATGCAATTTAACAAAAAGACTTTGGAAGAGCTGGAGGATAATGACAATGAATTTAATGAGGAGGAACATGTATGGTCAGTAAAGCTTGGCTTAGTGGAAAGCCACCAGACTAAACAACAAACATGGAGTTTTGGAACTCTCAGAAAAAGATTATATTCAAGAAGTTACCAAAATTGGTGAGAGCCTGTGAATAATCTTGTATCTTTACAAACAAGGGATTTCTCTTCTTTGCCCTGATAAACCAACACCTCAGTGGATTTGCCAGAAAGTTTCCTTATGTAGGATTTTATCAAAGCCATTTTAACATCCTGCATACCTAATTATCCTGATAGGAATCACACACCTATTTGTTTACCTTGAAGGTGATAATCAAGGCTCAGTTCATTGGTCCTCTGAGGAGCATGAACCTGACAAGAGATGAGTTGGAGTGGAAATTATCTGGGTCTGGAGCAATCAGGATGGACGTGGAGGAAAACTAAGAAACCCATTGAAGATGTGTTGCTCTCCTAAGTGCAGTACTCTATCCCCCTGAGGAGGGACAGCATTTCCAAGGTTGACTGAGGCTGTAGTCATTTTAACTTCCTGAACTTTCTTGATGTGACAGACCATCTGGATTTTTTTTTTTTTTTTTAGAGGTTTTTTGCTATAGGGCGTGTGCGCTCGCCAGAAAGACAGAGGGAGACAGAGAGACAGAAATCGAGAAATCACCCCCCAGAGGAGATGGCCACGCTGCAATCCCTTCTCCTCCATTCTCCTCACAGGATCTTGGGCACGCACGCACACGCGCCCTGTGTGAGTTTAAGCCACCAGGTCCGGGACATGAACCACAGTTGACTACATGGGAGTTCAGCAACAGCCATTATGCTAACTGCTAGTCCCTTTTTTTTTTTTTTTTTTTTTTTTTTAGCATTTATTAGAATTATGTTCCAAATCTCATACATACATTTCAGGAATAATCATTGCTAGGAATGGTATTAAATTTCTTGGAGCCCTCTTTTTAAATTAATAACATTTCCTTTTAAATAAAATAAAAACTGGCTATCGGTATGGCAAAATAAAAGTTTAAAAAGATGTTAGTTTACTTTATTTTTTATTTAAAATTTAGTCCTTCGTTTGCACTAGGCACATCTCAAATGCTCTATAGCCTGTGTAGCCAATGACAAATTGATTGGATGGTGTAGCTATGGAACAGATAATATCATCACAAAAGGTTCCATTGATCAGCCCTGGATAGAAAGTTCACAAAGAATATTCACAGAGTATTGATTCCCAAAGAGTTCTCTAAAGTGATTCTAAGGTTCCAGTGCTCATCACATAAAGAATGCAACGAGTGATCATCCAGAGTAAGAGTTCCTGAAAAGAAGACATTAGTCAGGTCCTGCTGCCTAAGAGATTACAATGCTGCTTTTGTGGGTCCCACAATCCCAAAAGATGACAGTTTTATTTATTTATAATTTTTTAAAAGAATTTTTTATTTAATTTCATTCTTTTTTTTAAATTTGCTATAGGGCAGGTCCTGGACTTGAACTGTGGTTGGCCAAGTGGGAGTCCAACACCCTAACCACCATGCCACCTGCTGGCCCTGAGGACAATTCTAAAACAGCATAAGGGAAAGATACAGATAGTCTTCTAGGGAATGGAAGGTGGCGTGGTGGTTAAGAGCAATAGACTCCCACATGTTCAACCGCAGTTCAAGTCCCAGACCTGGCGACTTGCTTTCTCTCGCTCGTCCTCTCACTTTTGTTCTGTCCTTCTCTGGTCAAATTAGAATAAGTAAACTTAAATTAAAAGTTGAATTTTTTAAAAAAAGATAGTCTTCTAATCTTTCATTTCATCATTTATTCACTGAAAAAATGTTCACTGAGCACTTACTATGTGTCTAATATTAATAGACCCTGAAGACAGGGCAAAAATGACCAGAGTGTATTGTGAAAGGCAATGTAGGAGGAGTTTCTATTTTAGATACTATGGCCATGGAATGAATGTTAGAGAGTAAAACCTGAATAATATGAATAGCTTAGCAAAATAGAAAAAAAATACAAACAGGAGAACAAATTTCAGAGAGGACAAGAGCTCCAAAGCCTCCAAACCAGAAAGAGCATAATGTATTATGAATTCCAGGAACTGACAGAAGTCCAGTGTAACTGGAATGAAGTGAGTGAGAAGGGCAGCATGAGACCGGGCTGGGCGGTTGACACATCATAAGAACACCCCAACTATTATTGGAGTTTCTGTATGGAAAACAGTATGGTTAAATGAGGCAATGGAGGAAGCACCACAATGGGTATTCACCACAATGGGTATTCTGCAGAAGTAGGTAAATTATGACAGAAGTGTTGACAGTGGTAACACTAGTTGTTAAAAATTAAATGAAAGAGTGTATTATTTAATTGAGAAGACAATCCTAAATTTAATTGTTACCAATGACAATGAAAGCATTATTTTTCATTTATTATATGCTTCATAGTTTATAAAGCCTTACCTAATATATCGTCAATATATTTAATTCTTACACAAACCTTGGGAGGTAGATAAGGCCTGTATTACCATATCAGTTTAACCGACTGAAAATAGACTGTATGACTTGTTCAAGGTCACGTAGTACATAATGGAGCCAGAACTGGAGCCCAGCTTTCTAAATCTGGTACTCTTTACTACAAACTGCACTGCTTTCTCCCTTACATTCTAACATGCTGTTGATAGAAGAGGACATTAGATTTTAAAATGTCCTTGAAAAAATGAGAAATACCTTGAAACTCAAAAATTGAAATTCACTGGGCTAAAATACAAGCTAAGGGGAGTCAGCAGGTGGTACAGAGGTTAAGGCAGCTGGATCCCACATGACTGGCTACAAGGTTCAAGTCCCAGACCGGTGGCCTGAGAACACACCTGGTGCATGTTTGTGTGTGTCCAACGTGCTCAGAGTAGAAGAGAGGAGAAGGAATTGTGGCATGGCCATTCTTTCTGGGGGGTGATATCTCTCTCTCTCTCCCTCTCCCTCTCCCTCTCTCCCCTCCCTCTCTCCCTCCCCCTCTCTTTCTTTCTCCTGGTGAATGCATGCACCTTATAGCAAGCTTAAATATAAGATTAGAAATGACAGGACCAGCAGTTGGCGTAATAGCTATGTCGCTGGACTCCCACGTAGTCAACCGCGGTTTGAGTCCCAGACCTGGTGGTTTAAACTCATGCCGGGCGTATGTGTATGCATGCCCAAGATCCTGAGAGGAGGCTGGAGGAGAAGGGATTGTGGTGTGGCCATCCCCCCAGGGAGTGATTTCTTGCTTTCTGTCTCTTTGTCTCTTTCTTTCTGGAGAGCTCACATGCCCTATAGCAAAAACCTCTCCAAAAAAAGAAAAAAGAGAGAAAGAAATGACTTGTGAATGTGGGAGAAAAGTGATTTAGGATGCACATGCTATCGTTTTGTGATAACAAAAAAGCATATTGCCCAAATTTATAAAAGTGGTTTAATCTATAGATTACATAAAATCGTAGTTAAGTGTTATCCCTGTAGTCAGACTTCATGGTTGTAGTCCTGGCTCTCCTATTTATGTGTGTTACTTTAGGCAGGTTGCTTCACCTCTCTGTGACTCAATTTCTTCATCTTGGACCGGCACTCGGTGCACAGAGTGCATGCATGGGTGCCCAAAATCCTTGGAGGAGAATAAAGGAGAAGTGATTGCAGCATGGCCATCCCCCAGGGCGTGATTTCTCACTTGCTCTCTTTCTGCCTCTCTCTGGCAAGTGTACACACCCTATGGCAAAAACCTACCAAAAAAAGATTTCTTTGATTAAATCACCAGAATTCCCATAGCAAGACGTATCTGCCCATAGGGTTGGTAGAAAGTAACCATGGAATCGTTATCTCAATTTATTTCTGATACCACCTAGAAGAAAGACTTCCCTTCTGAAAACAACTAGCATACACATAAGATTCTGTTTCCAAGATAATAAAATGAATCTATTTGTCTCTTATCTTTATTAAATACGAGCCATTCTCAATCGTAAGCAAAAATCCTATAGCAGTTAAAAAATTTATACACACACACACACACACACACACACACACACATACATATATATATATACACATATACATATATATATATATATTTGTGGTAAGAAGATTGGCAGAATATGCATTAGGTCATCGTAATTAAATATGAACATTTATTTAAAGAGAGTGAAGATATCATTGTTGTATGGCATTTTTTGGTCCTTTCTTCTGTTAGTTGTCATTTCTTATTGTCTCTTAAAACCTTACAGAATTTCTTTTCTTATCTTATCAATGTTCAGGCTGATAGTTCTGGTTCTAAAATAAGCTACTGAAAGTAAAATAGTCAGCATGTTTGAAAGGTCAGCAGCATTGTCCTACCACAAGTGGCTGTTCTTTTCAAAAACAGCAGCTTTCTGGAAATTATTGTGCTAGGTGTATTTGAAGCTTAGTTTCATATATTATCTGGGATTTCTTAAATATTTAGTGAGCAAACAGCATACAAATGTTTCACTACAGATTGTTATACCTTTTTAAATGTCAGAGTTTCTGGTAGTTTTTATAACCATTATAAACCATTATGACTTGCCTGCTTTACTTAGCTAAATTTTTCTCTCCTATACTATTTTTTCTTCCCTAATATTTCTATAAATTTTTAATTTATGTCACTCACATATATTTCCCTTCCAGTATGTGTTTCTATTGCCATGATGATGTGAAACTTTGCACAGTGATAAACTACCAGCAAAGCCCAAAAACCTTCACAATTTTAGAGGACTCCTGAATGCAGATGTACATTCTTAAAATCATCTAAAATGTTGAAAACGTGATTCTATAAACTTTAACTGAAGAGTTAGATTTCAAGTCGGAGTGTTTATGAAGTAAAACTTCATGGCTTAGTTGGTTTGAAGAATAGCATCAGGGTTTTCAGAATAAATTAGTAATTTTTTAAATGACTTCTACGCAAGTTATCTGTTGATTCAAGTATGGTTTTTTTGTTTGTTTTTTGGGTTTTTTTAGTTTTTGTTTTGTTTTGTTTTGCCATACAGCTTATGTGTTTACCTGGTAGAAAAAGAGGAGGGGCAAATGAGAAATCACCCCTCCCCAGGTGTGGGGATGGCCATCCCACAAGTCCTCCCCTATTCTCCACTCAGAATTTTAGGCACACATGCACAGGTGCCCACAAGTGCTTTTTAGACCACTGATTCTAAGACTCAGACCGCTGAGTTGGCTTTGTGCGATTCAGCACCTTAACCACCGCTGACCCTAAATTTTTTAAACTTTATTTTTTTAAAAGAAAATTAAGAAATTTCTTATAAAATTCTTTATAAGAAAGAGCCTTTCTTTCTCACTTCATTCCTTTGAAAAAACTTGGCATTTGAGCAACTACATTATTTCCAAAGTCAGCATAATTATGCTACGCTAAACTCTAAAATAATTCAGTGTTAGTAAACCACTCTTTAACTGGAAATTTGAAAACTGACTAGATATTTACTGATATTAAGAAATTATTGTTACTTTTTTTAAAGCATGGTAATAGTTATGTGGTATTCTGAAGTCATTATCCCTCAGCAATATGTAATAAATTCTATGTGAAAATACATAGTGCCTGGGGTTTGCTTCAGAACAATATGAAAGGCAGGAGAGTAAGGATATGGATGAAATAAGATTCTTCATAAATTTAAATGTTTTGTAGCTTGATGATAGGTTTCTTGGAAGTTATTGCCCTAGTCTGTTTACTTTTATATTTGACTAAAATTTGTTTTAAAAAATATCTTAATAGATATTCATTCATGTCTTTCTTATTTTGGTCATCGGAGATGAAGTTATTATTCTAACTAATAAAGTTTTTATTGTATTTATTATTAACATGTTTTTCCTCCTTTCTATTAATAGACTAAAGACATTAAAGAGATAGCCAAAAAGACACAAGCCCTGCCAAAAGTGAACTCGAAGAGGCAGAGAATTGTGATCTTCACCCAGGGGAGAGATGACACTATAATGGCTACAGGTACATGTGGGAATTGTATGAAAAAAATCCAGCATTATGGAAATAATCACTTATGACAAAAAAAAATTCTTTATTTTTTTCTGTGATTGTATGTTCAAAGCACTATGTCTTTTATAGGTTTATGGTTTTTTGTTTGTTTTTTGTAGAGGTTTTTGCCTTAGGGTAAGTGCACTCACTGGAGAGAGAGAGAGAGAGAGAGAGAGAGAGAGAGAGAGAGAGAGAGAGAAACAGAGACAGTAAGAGGGAAAGTAAGAAGTCATCTCCTGGGGAGATGGCCATGCCACAATCCCTTCTCCTCCCAGGATCTTGGGCACACATGCACATGTACCCAGCATGAGTTTCAAGCCACCAGGTCCAGGACTTGAACCGCAGTTGGTTATCTGAGAGTCCAGCGACGTAACTGCTACACCATCTGTTGACTCTATGGGGTTTTTTAAAGTTCCTTTATTAATTTATTCCATGTGAGTGAGAGAGAGAGAGACATAAGCAACCCCAACAGGATCTTCACACTGCAGTTCAGCCCCACTCAGCCAGGGTTATAGGCCAATGTATGTACCCAACATGTACAGGGAGAAGTTGAGACATGAACCCAGGACCTTCCCATTTGGTGTCGGCATCACAGAATCTTGTGTTACTGCTATGCCACCACAACTGGCCCCTGGCTTTTTTGTTTCAATAAATATTTCTAACCTCTATCTCAGTGAAAAACATTTTTTTTTCTTTTTAAAAATTTCCTTTATTGGGACCAGCAGTTGGCATAATGGCTGTGTCGCTGGACTCCCATGTAGTTGACCATGGTTTGAGTCCCAGACCCGGTGGCTAAAACTCACACTGGGCATGTGTGCCCAAGATCCCAAGAGGAGAAAGTCCTGTATGAGAGAAAGGGAGAACAGCACCGCTAATAAGAGTCTTCATTCTATAATCCACTCCCGGTCTCATTGTGTGGCCAGTGTGCCCAGGAAGGTCCCAGGACATGAACTCAGGACCTTTCTCATGTGAGTTCAGTTATACTACTCACTGCTATACCACTTGGTGCCAAAAAGGTTTCGTTTTCTTTTTGTTTTCTTGTTTTATTCATTTTACTAGAGGTTGCATGCGCTCTCCAGAGATGGAGAGAGAGAAAACAGAAGTGAGAAAGCACCCTCCCCCCATGGGCAATGGTCACACCACAGTCTTTTCTCCTTCAGTCTCCTCTCAGGATTTTGGACGTGTACACACATATGCCCTGTGAGTTTTTCAAGCTACCTGGTCCAAAACTTGAACCATACAATCAGCCACATGGGATCCATCCACTTTAACCACCATTCTACCAGCTGGGCCAAGATATCATCTTCAAGATAATATATTAAAACTCAATTTGTGGGATTGGCTTTTAGGCACAGTAGTATAGCACTGTTTAAAGAGAGTGGAATCGCACATACAACTGCAGTTCAGCTCCTCAGCCCATTCAGCCTGAAACATGCCAGACATGGGCACAAGTGCCCAAAATCTAACAGGCTCGGGGACTGGAAGAAAGGGTTCACAGCATGACCAGATCCTATGGAAGGGTGCTTCTTCCTCTCCTTCTCTCCATCTCTTTTTTTCTCTTTTTCCTCCACCTTTCGCTCTCTTGTATACACATGCACACATTCTATCAAGGATAAAGGGGAAAATTCAGTTTAGTATAAGTGCTTTGATGTAGTTCAAATTGTGGAGATTTTATCAGTTCAGAAATGACTTTTGTGGAAGAAAGAATATATCTTACTTGTAAAATACCTGAGTTAGAATAAAATACATTTACTCAATTATGAACACACAAAATTCAGAAATAAATTACTTCATCAGATTTTTCCTTTAAGAAGAAAATCTTATTTCTGCTTTTACTTAGCCATCTATTTTATAGCACTCCTATAAATAAAATGGGAATTTTTGCTAGTAAATAAACATGTTATTGATTAAAATTACTGTTGTTGTCGGTATGATGCTATCCATTATTAAAGCTCAAATACAACCTTTCTAATTTTGTCTGAACCAGTCAGATTAAAAACCAATCAGTTAATTTTTTAAAATTTTTATTTATTCATTCACTTATTTTAATATGACCAGAGAGAAACACACACATAGAGAAGGAAAGTGAGAAAGCAAGCCACCAGGACTAGGAAGTGTCCAATGCCCCAACCACCACGCCACCTGCTAGTCCCCCAAAAAAACAATCAGTTAATTAATCACTGTAGACAGTAGCAATGATTACTTTTGTGTTTGTTCAGTATTCTTCTATACACTGAAATATAAAATATGAATGTTAAAGATATATTTAAAAATAAAATTAATAGCATACAATAAAAGTGATTCAGCAAGTGGTCGTAAAGTGGGGATAAGATGAAATAAGACTGGTCATGATTTAATTATTATCGCTGGGCAATAGTTATGCTATTATTTCTGGTTTGTACACTTGAAATTTTCCATAATTAAAACTTTTTAGAAAGAAAGACAGAAAAGTAAAATACTTATCAAACAAGATTCGGAGATATTATGAGGCTTTCCCAAGATGCACCAGTAGCCTTGCTAAACTGAATTATAGGAAGGATTTTAAAAAAGGATGGCAGTCCAAAGAGGGTCACGTAAGTAATGACACCAGGTATTATGTAATCTTTTATCATTAAGGCAGGAAAAGCCATGTTGTTAATTCATTCAAGAAAGAAGAGAAACCATGAAAGGCTATCTCTACTTTAATACAAACCGTGCTAATCACTGTCTTCCTCCAGCATGTGGCCTTTTCCTTTCTTAGCAGTGAACCTTTTAGCAAAGCAAAAAACATGCAGGCTTCTTATAGAAACCGTAGTTCTAGTTTCAGATTTACAAAATGCTGTTTGGTGGTTCTTTATGGAGACGTTCACTTTAAGGCCTTATATACACATAGATAGTGTCTGCCTCATTGTGAATTTGCACAATTTTCCCCAAATTGAAAATTAACCTCCCCATCCTGTGACTGGATTTTCCTGTGAACTCATTTTATTAAATCTATTACACCAATCTTAGGAATGCTAACAAGCAGGAATTTATTTGAGAAAAAGACACTGGCTAATCTTTGCTGTGCCTACCATATGAAAATGAACTTAAATTAGAGGATGCACTATATCTGCAATGCATGATAAATACAAGATGGATAGAGAATCTGTTCAGTGGTGTCAGCTACAAAAGCAAACATGATAAATGTTAATGCAGTTTTGAGCCCTGGGATAAGCTATTCAGTGCACAAGCATAGCTGAATCTCTTTGCTATGTTGTTATTCATGGCAGCCAAATAAATGTCAATAATAAAAGAGAATTAAAGATTTTCATTTCCCAGAGGCAGTCCTCTAATACGGCTTGATCTTTCATTTCATTTGTAATTCGTTCTCATGTCAGGATGCAATCATTCGCCAGGCTCTGGGTGTCATGTTAAGTCATTTAATAATGATTAAGAACATAAAAATGCTTGGCCTGTGGGGCAATTCACAGAAGAGATGCCAATTTGTTATTGTTTTCCCTCTTTTCCTCTTGAATATGGATCAGCTTTTCCCACCTCCTAGCATTGAAATACTAATGGAAGATAGGGAGGGAAAGTGTCCCTTAATTTACCATAAGTGACATTCCAGGATGGCACAAGGCAGTGCTAACACACTTATTAAAACACTAATTAGGAATCATTGTGCCTTAAACCTCACACTGTAGAGTATTTTTAAATGATCACACTGTTAACTTTGTGTCATTTAACAATTAAGTAACAAAATCAGTTTCCTTGGTATTCATTCCAGAGGCTTATCTCCTTTTGAGATATGGTATCTATAAACCATTTTCTCTTACTTTATAAATTTAATTCTTTCAGTTCTTCTTACTTTAATTACCTGTGGATCTAGTCTTTTTCCACTTACCTTGTTTTATTGATTATCCCTCTTTCAGGTTGAGTATCCATCTAGGTCAGAGGTTCTGTCATATATCAATCATCATTTCAGTGTTGCAGGATAGTTGAGCTTCAAAACATTTTTACATGAGGGCTGGGTACTGTAAGTATTAAGCATAAAAAATATGGACGATTCTGTAGCTACGTATATGCTTAAAAGAATTAGCAGAAACTTGAACAGGTATGTGTGCACTCATGTTCACGGCAGCATTATTCACGACAGCTGAAAAGGTGCAAGCAAATATGTGTCCATTGGCAAATGAATGGATAAACAAAATATGGTTTATTTGCATAATGGAATATTGTTCAGCCTTTAAAAGAAAGAAATTATGACACATGCTACAACCTGGATGAACTTAGAAGACATGCTGGGTGGAATAACCCAGACATGTAAGGATAAATACTGTATGATCCCACTTACAGAAGATACTTAGAGTAGCCAAATTCATAGAGACAAAAGTAGAGTGGTGGTAGCCAGAGGCTGGTAGAGGAGGCAAGGAGAGTTGGCTAATGAGTATAGAGTTTCAGTTTTACAAGATGAAAAAGTCATGGAAGTGGATGATGGTAATGCCTGCCTAGTAATATGAATTTACTTAATAGCATTGAGCTTTCCACTAAAGAATGGATTCAAATGATGAATTTTATGTTATGTTATATGTATTTTACCACAATTTTTTAAAAAATAAGAAAATGGAGATAAAGACAGAAAGAAAAGAAGATTGCCCGTTTTGATCTTTTCAATAAATATTGAATGAACCTGTTTAATAACATGAGAATCAAGCCAAGGATGTCATTCTGTGTGTAAAACTTCAGAAAATCTAGGATTAACCGTGTTCTCTGTCTATTGGACTGCAACTACTGAGATCTTTATATGTTAACACCCTATTATGTTATAAAAATAAATTTTTATAGATGTATAAAGTTATAGGAAATTTAAATTTCTCCAAGGTTCTGTACTAACTGTATCACTAAAACTTGGAAAAAGCAACAGGACTTTTGTTCTAAATTGAAAATAATGTATTTCACACAGTGGCTCTTTTGAAACAGTGAAGTAGTTTTACTAAAGAATAAATTATAGACTTGGCTGAATAATTTCAGAAAGCTTTCTGGGTGAGAAAATATATTAGGGAGAAAATATATTAGGTTAGAGGATCTCAACCAAAAGACTGATGCTGTGATATCAAAATCATCTAGTGAGTTTTTGTTAAATACAGCCCTGTCTTCTTAAAACCATTTTCCCCTCAATCTGATACATCTATGTGAGGAGTATTAAAATATATATCTCCAGGGCCAGCATGTGGCATGGCAGTTAAGGTACTGGACTCCCACATGGCCAACCACAGTTTGAGTTCTGGACCTGGCAGCTTGCTTTCTCATTCTCTCTCTCTCAGTGAGTGCACGTGCCCCTATGGCAAATTAAAATAATAATAATTATTCTAAAAATACACACACACACACACACATACACACATACATAAATGCATATTCCCAAGGACAGTCAGGGTGGTAGAGTCTGGGAGCAGGAGAGTGTAGGGTTGTGAGTGTGGTGAAAACGTTCCCTTAGGGGACCAGCAGTTAGCATAATGGCTATGTCACTGGACTCCCATGTAGTCGACCATGGTTTGAGTCCCAGACCCAGTGGCTTAAGACTCACGCCGGGCACGTGTGCATGCGTGCCCAAGATCCCGAGAAGAGAATGGAGAAGAGGGGATTGCGGCGTGGCCATCCCCCCTGGGGGGGGGTTGATTTCTCACTTTCTGTCTCTGTCTGGCGAGTGCACACACCCTATAGCAAAAACCTCTCCAAAAAAAAAAAAATTTCCTTAGGTGATGTAGCAATGATATAGCAATGCTGTCTACTTCCTTACCCCTATTTCAGAATCATTAGATTAGGTGATTTGATGTTGCCTCAAGTTCTGTGCACTGTGGAATAATGAATACAACAACTCTGTGTCTAATTCTTCAGTAAGTCAGGCCTTGCTAAATGCTGCTTTATCCGTCCATCAAAAAGTGACAAAGACCCACCTACTTTTGTAGGCAGTCTACGGATTAAATAGTCTCCAACATTTTGGTTGCTTATAATTTTTTTCTCTTTATTATTTTTTGAGGGGTTTGTTGTTGTTTTTCATTTGTTTGTTTATTTTTTATCAGAGAGTATATGTGCTTGCCAGAGAGAAAGGGATAGAGAGAAAACACCCCTCAGTGAGGTATGGTCACACTGTAATCCCTTTTCTCCAGTTCTCCCTCCATGTGGATTTTGGACACACACATGCATGTGCACCCAGCGTATTTTTCAGCCCACCTGAACTGGGACTCAGACTGCTGTCAGCTGTGTGGGATCTGGCTCCCAATACCTAGCTCTTAACGGCAGTACAATGTGGTTCGTCCAAGGTGCTTATAATTTAAGATAATTACATCATAGTACCTTTTGTGATTTCTTATAAGTAAGCAGGGGTATTGAAGCTACTTCATGTTTCTGAGTCCTTAAAGAAACTTGTTAACCTTATCTACTAGTTAAGCTTTCGTGTTCTATGAAAACACTCAATGCTGTCCATTACTCTATAAGAAAAGGTCGACCTGATTTGCAGTTCTTGTGGGCATAAAGCACAGAAAGTGTGCAGTAGAAAATGCAAACTCTAAAGGAAAACAGTCTCAGCAGTTGGAAGAAAAATGTCAACATATCATCCCAACTCCTCCTGCTACGAAGTAGTAATATAAATCATTTTGAAAATGTTTCTACTGTAGCCAACCCAATTTTGAATGATGACCTTGTTGGCATAGGTTGGTAGTGGTAAGGATAGAAGAAATTAAGTAGTATTCTTTCAAAATATCTGTGTCTCATATTCATAGGGGGGAAAAAGTCTTACTAGGTGAGATTTTAAAGAAAATGTTTCTTATCCGTGAATATAAACAGCCAAGTTAATACTTCATGCTCCACTTTTAAGTTACTGTAACTGCAAAAGACAAAATTCCTTAATTAGCCAAGAGGTCAAAAATAATTTTTAATAGCATTGGAACCATCACATTCCTGACAAAGTAATATTTTTAGGGCTTAGTTTATATGGTTTAGTTATCTCATGCCTAAAGAAATAATACTTCTTTCAACTCCCACCTTTCTATCAGATAGGATCCTGCTAGAAGGCAAAGTTGGGGGCTGGCTGGTAATGTGGTGGTTGAGGTGTTGGACTCCCACAGGGCCAACCACAGCTCAGGTCTTGGACTGCTGCCTGATTTGTCACTTTCCCTTTCTCTCTCTGTTTGTCCCTCTCTAGTCAAATTTTAAAAATAAATAATAATAATGGGGCTGGCAGGTGGTGTGGTGGTTAAAGGTGTTGGACTCCCATCTGGCTGACCATGGTACAAGTCCTAAACCTGGCAGCTTGATTTCTCTCTCTCTCTCTCTCTCTCTCTCCCCTCTCCCCCCCTCCCCCCACCCCTAGTTAAATTAAAATAAATAAATAAATAAATAAATAAATAAAATAAGTAAAGTTAAATAAAACAATTATTTTTTAAAATATAATAATAGCAAAATTAAATAAATAATTCTTGTTTTTTTTAAAAAAGGGGCAGCAAAAATGGGAAACAGCCTACATTAGGGGCAAGTCAGTCCTTTATAGCATTAGTTTCTGGAAGGATTTTAAGGTTTGTTGAGATACAGATCGCATATATTCACATTCACACACATTTTACTAAATAACATGTAACAATCACTGTAATCAAAGTATAGAACATGGTATGTAGTTTGTATTAAATTATCATCTGCCTGCAGAATTGGTACAGCTTTACGTTAAGTACATTCACCTGCGTGACTGCAACCAACTTATGAAATACAATACTTCTAGCACTTTAGAAGCTACCTTGTGCTCCCTCCTAATCATCATTCCCACTGGTGGTAACCAGTATGTTGCTTCTCCTTTTAATGATTAGTTCTGCCTGCTTTGAAATGGAATCACCCAGCATACAGACTTTCTGTCTGGTTCTGTCCCTACCTGTTTTGTATTCTTCCTTGCTTTATGACAGCGTAAGACTCCCTGGGTTTATCTTGTTTCTTTTCTGCCCTCAGCCCTGGAATCCACCACTTCTCCAAGGAACCTTGGTTGTTTTTAGTGAAGAACGATATTTAGAAACCCAGATCTGGGAACTAAATATTCTCTTTGTTTCTCAAATACCGTTGCTTCTAGGCCCTTTTAGCAAACAGAGCTTGCCTGTATTTTTCTGTATAATAACCTATGCATACCTAGATTCCATTTTTCAGTTCCAGATTTCCACAGGGTCATACCAATATATATTCCCACCAGCATTATAAGAGACAGTTCTAATTTTTCACATCTTTTTAATTAATATAAATGGCTATGTGTATTTCTGTATTTATCTTTCTATGTATTTTTAAGGTGTGAATTCACACTGATACCTTTTATTTCAGTCCAATAACATGATGTTCATTCTAGCCATCACCCTTGCCTTCTTATAACTTCTTTCTCTGACACTGAAAATTGTGGCTTTCATTATCTAAAATATATTTGCTTAATCGTTACATCCTAAAGTAGTTTTGAATTGCTTACACATTCCCTTTTGAGAAACAGTTTTACATACTAGAGAGCAGTTTTTATTTAAAGATCTGTTTGTCTATAGTTGTACAGTGTCAGAATCCCATTATCTAATGTAACTTAAATTGGTTATTTTTCTCATCCACTTCCGTGTGGTTACATTGTTCATTTATAGTACATAGGGTCATTTGTTGGAGTTGAGGTTTTGGGTTTTTTTTTTTTTTTACCATAAATAAAATTCACTGTTCATGGTGTCATGTCCTGTGAGTTTTGACAAATGTATAAGATCATGTAATGACCACAGTAATTATGATATGCCAACATATCATAATTATCATAGTTACAACACAGAAGAGTCCCAGATTTCCAAAGGGTGATATCAGTGTACATTTATGAGACAGTTTAATTATTCCACCTCTTCATCAGCATTTGCTACTATTCACCTTTTTTCATTTTCGCCATTCTGATGAGTATGTAATATTGCATCATTGAAAAGCCATGATGTATTTTTTCTGTTTTTCTATCCATAAATGTGTCATGACTTTCCTGACAACCCAATAGTATCTTACTATAATTTTAATTGGAATTTTCTTTATTTTTAAGAGGTTTTTGCTATAGGGCGTCTGCGCTCACCAGAAAGACAGACAGAAAGTGAGAAATCACCCCCCATGGGGAATGGCTACACCACAATTCCTTCTCCTCCATTCTCCTCTCAGGTTCTCAGGCACGCACACACATGTGCCCAGTGTGAGTTTAAGCCACTGGGTCCGGGACTTGAACCACGGTCAACTATGTGGGAGTCCAGTGATATAGCCATTATACCAACTGCTGGTTCCATTAGTTGGAGTTTTCTTGTTGCGTAATAAGGCAGGACATGGTTTCATCTGCTTACTGGCATTTGGATATCTTCTTTTGTGACATTTTCATTAACATCTTTTGCCCAATTGAGTTGTCTAATTGATTTACAATTCTTTTCACAGTCTACATACAAGTATTTTTGTTAGATAAATGTATTACAAATATCATCCCCTGCTCTGCTTCTTGCCTCTTCACTCTATTCATGGTATCATTATGTACATGCAGGGTGGGAGGACTGTAGATAGTCTTGCTGTGTTGAAATCTTACTGCCCCAGCTTTTTTTTTTTTTTTTTTTTTTTTTTTTTTTTTTTTTTTTTTTAAAGAGATTTTTGCTGTAGGGCACATGCACTTGAGGGAGAGAGAGAGACAGAAAGAAAGTGAGAAATCACCCCCCAAGAGGGATACACTGCAATCTATTCTCCTCTTGGGATTTTGGGCATACATGCACACACACCCAGTATGAGTTTCAAGCCGCCAGGTTCGTGAAACGAATTGAAGTCAGCCACATGGGAGTCCAGCGCTACACCACCTGCTAGCCCCATGTTTTCCATTTTTTTAATTTCTGTTATTAACTGTTTTCTTTCTTCTATTTTCTATATGTTTAATGTACATATTTTCCAATTCCCATTGTGATTTCTTCTTTAATTGATAAATTAGTAAGAAAGTTTTGCTTAATTCCATCTATCTGGAGATGTTCTAATTATATTTTAATTGATTGTTGCTTTAATTCTGTTGTGATCAGAGAACATGTTTTTTTCTGAGTGATTTTAATTCTTTAAAATTGGTTGAATTTTTGCCTTGTTGCCCAGCTTGTGATCAGTTTGGTAAGTGTTCTTTTTGCATTTGTAAAGAAGGTATATTCTGACATTGTTAAATGGAGTCTGTATATGTGCAATATATATATATCCATATATCCAGTTAAGTTTCTTGTCCAGATCACATGAAGTAGGATGTCAAAATGTTTGTGGGGAAAATGGGATTAAGAGACGAGTTTATTTTTGTGCAAAAAAATATTTGAAATTTCTGGGACCAACAGTTGGCATAATGGCTATATCACTGGACTCCCACGTAGTTGACCGCAGTTTGAGTCCCAGACCCGGTGGCTTAAACTCAGGCCAGGTGCATGTGCGTGTGTGTGCCTAAGATCCCAAGAGCAGAATGGAAGAGAAGGGATTGCAACGTGGCCTGGGGGAGGGGAGGTGATTTCTCGCTTTCTATCTCTCTGTCTCTGTCTTTCTGGCGAGCGCACACACCCTATGGCAAAAATCTCTCCAAAAAAAAGAAAGAAATCTCTGTATTTTTTTTTTAATAATAATGTATTTTCCATGAACTTTCTGAAGACTCCACATGTATTCTTGCTTGATTTTTTAAATTTTTATTCATTTATTGAAGGAGGTATGCTAAAGTGACCTGTTAGGATTAGAAATTGTGTATTTCTCCCTTTTGTTCTGTCAAAATTGTGTTTAATATTTTGAAGCTATCCTATTATGATATGTGAGGATTTTTCTATATTTCTGAGGCATTGAAACTTTTATCATTATGAAACAGCCCTTTTATCTCTAACGATGCATCATGCTTTAATTTTTTTTTCTTTTTTGGAGAGGTTTGTGCTATAGGGCGCATACGCTCGCCAGACAGACAGAGATAGATAGAGAGACAGAAAGTGAGAAATCACCGCCCAGGGGGATGGACACACACGCACACGCGCCCGGCGTGTCTTAAGCCACCAGGTCCGGGACTCAAACCGCGGTCGTCAGCGACATAGCCATTACACTAACTGCTGGTCCCCATCATGCCTTAATATTTATAATATCTGCTCTAACTATCACTATGCCAGCTTTCTGTTGGTTAGGGATAACGTATCATGATCTTTTTCCTTCACTTCTTTTCTTAAAGAAACTTGCTATAGGGTGTGTGCATTCTTCAAAGAGACAGAGAGGCAAAAGGTGAGAAATCACCCCCAAGAGGGATGGCCATGCCTCAATGCCTTCTCTTTTCAGGCTTTTGAGCGTGCACATACATGCGACCAGCATGAGTTTTAGGCCACCGGATCTAGGACTTGAACCACGTTCAACTACGTGAGATTCCAGTGACAAAATCATTATACCATCTGCTGGTTCCTCCACTCCTTTACTTTTAACCTTTCTGTGTTTTTAAATTTAAGATGTGTCTGTGGTAACTAACAGACAGTTTTTGTTGTTTATAAATTTGTTCAATCTTTTTTTTTTTCTTTTTCTTTGCTGGACGGTATGTGCACTCACCAGAGAAAGAGAGAGACAAACAGAGGCAGAGAAAAAGCACCCCCAAAAGGAGCATTGTCACGCAACAGTTCCTTCTCCTCCATTTTTCACCCTCTTCGGATTCAAGGCATGCCCATATATGCACCTACCATGGTGCCAGAATCCAAACCACATAGTGGGCTATGTGAGGTCGACTCCTTTAACTACCATTCCATGGAGCCTTTCCTAATTTTTATCTTTTAATTGGATTTGATTTATAGTTAATGTGAATGACTAATGTATTTGTTTGCACCTTATATCTTACTCTCTTCTGTTTGTCTCAGAGGTTTATATCTTCTTTTTTCTCTTTTTCTTCTTTTGGATTGATCATGTATTTTTTTCCTTCTCTTTTCCTCCTTCATTACCTTGTTACCTGTATATCCTTTAGATATTTGCTCTAACGAGCACAAAAGCATCTTTGACATATTAAAGTCAAGTATAAATTTTAACTTTTGCCACTTCTCATACAATAGTAGACCCTTAGAATATTTCAATCCATTTCAGCTTTCTGGCCTTTTATATTATTGTCAGTCATCTTAATTCTAAATGTATTTTAAAGACTTCTGGGGGGCCACCAGGTACTGTGGTGGTTGGGGCACTAGACTTCCACATGGTCGACTGTGATTTGAGTTTTAGACCTGGTGGCTTGCCTGCTTTCTCACTTTCCCTCTTTCTCTCTCACTCTCTCCATGTCTCTCTCTGGTCAAATTAAAAAATAAATGGGGGGCTAGTAGGTGGTGCAGTGGTTAAAGTGCTGGACACTCCAATATGGCTGACCACGGTTTGAGTCCTGGACCTGGTGGCTTGCTTTCTCATTTTCCCTCCCTGTCTCTCTGTATCTCTCTCTGGTCAAATGAAAATGAATAAATGAAAATTAATTAATTAAATAAATAAATAAATTTAAAGAAATATTTTAAATACATGAATTAATAAATAAAATTAAATAAATATCTAAAATTAATAATAAAATAAAAATAAATAATTCTTTTTAAAAAGCCTTCTGGGACAAAACATTATTTTTGTCCAGTTGGATTACTCTATCTGTTGCTTTTTCTTCTTTCTTCATTTCTTTGTTTTCATCTGAGATTTTTTTTTCCCTGCCTAAACAGCTTCATTTAGTAATTCACTCAGTGTGTGAATCAAGTCAGTTTTTGTTTGTTTGAAACGCTTTTATTTTGCCATTCAACAAATATAAAACTCTAGATTGGGTGACGAGTTATTTTGTTTTTGTTTGTTGTTGCCTTTGTGGGTTTTTTTTGTTTTGTTTTGTTTTTTTGTTTGTTTTATTGGAGAGGTTTTTGCTATAGGGCGCGTGCGCTCGCCAGACAGACAGAGAGACAGAAAGCGAGAAATCACCCCCCGGGGGGATGGCCACGCCGCAATCCCATCTCCTCCATTCTCCTCTCAGGATCTTGGGCACGCACACACACGCGCCTGGCGTGAGTTTAAGCCACCAGGTCTGGGACGCGAACCGTGGTTGACTACGTGGGAGTCCAGCGACATAGCCATTACGCTAACTGCTGGTCCCTGTTTTTTGTTTTTTTAATGCTCTTTGCAGATGACCTTCCATTATCTTTGGATTCTCTTATTTTGTTGAGAAGACAAATCTTAGTCTTATTATCCTTTGGGTTTGTTTTAAGAGATATTTTTGCTATAGGGTACATGTGCTCATGGAGAGACAGACAGAAAATGAAAAATCATCCCCACTCGGAGGGATGACCACAATACAATCCCTCCTCCTCTCGGGATTTTGGGTATGCATGCACACGTACCTGCTGTGAATTTTAAGCCACTGGGTCCAGGGTTTGAACCACAGTCAACTATATGGGAGTCCAGCAGTGTAACCATTACACCATCTGCTGGTCCCTAGTCTTATCCTCCTTTGAATGTAAGATTTCTATTTTCTCTGGCTGCTTTTTGCATTTTTTAAAGTTTAACTTTGTGTTTCTTTCTGATTTTTCTCATATTTATTCTGATGGAATTCTTTAGTTCTTGAATCCATAGTTCATGACTCTCATTAGTATTTGACAACTCTCAGCCATTATCTCTTTAGATAAGTAGATCTCTTTCTGATTTTATATATATGTTTTCATAGTAGTTCGTATATCTTTTATGCTTTTTTTAAAATTTCATCCTTTAAGTTTCAGCCTGTATATTTTGCACTGACCTGGCATTTGGTTCACTAATTATACTTTGTCCAGTTTGAATTTCAAAACATCCATGGAATCCTTTATTTCAGTAATCATACTTTTTATTTTCTGAATTTTTGATTTTTTTTAATTGATCTCAGCTCTATAGCATAATTTTCTACTTTATCTTCTATTTTTTGAATATACTAATCACAACAGTAATGAATCCTGAAAGTATTTATTTAATACTTCCATTTAAAATAAAATAGAAATATCTATAGACCAAGAACATTTAAGTAATTTAGTAGTATTTTCCTTCATATACTCCTTGGAGAACTGCTCAATCATTTCCCCTAGATGTCAGAATCTGAAATCCAGGCAGCTATATTAGAACCCAGCCTCTCAAACCTGTCTAGTCTAATCTGTTCAGTACCAGGTTGCTCGTTTGCTCACATATATGCCTTTCAACCAGGAACAGTGTTTTCCCTTTTGACTGTGACAGCTGGGCAGGACAGAAGAGTGAGGAGTCCACGTGCATCTAGTGGGTATATTCTAGATGTCAAGAATGTGGCCGCACATCCTGAAATGAATGGGGTAGCCACTCACGACAAAGTGTTGTCTGACCTAAAATAGTAATTGCATCAAGGTTAGAAAAGCGCTGGCTTACAGTATACCTAAGAATGTATATTTAAAGGATCGCTGACTGCTTCCTCTTTGCGTTTAATCATAAAGTTAATGCCAATAGACTTTAATAGGATAAAGTTCTTATAGAAATACATCCAGAGGCTCTTTGACCCACGAAAATGTTCATGTATAATCTAGTTCACACTTGGTTAACTGCTTCTCAGAGCTTTTGCCAAATAAGCTGCAATTCCAAGACCTCTCTTTAGTTAGGATTTGTTAGAGCTGGAAAACTGACGTGAGATTTTGTACATATCTTATAATTGCATTTTGAATGTGGGAGTGGATATTGATAGAGATATTTAACCCTCACAGATATAGATGTATATAGGTATATACACATTAGCTTAAATCGTTCTTAGCGAATATATCCTTTTTTAATAAAAACTTTAAAAAATCAGTTCTATAATCAAAATCTCTTGAAAATATAATATACATAGCTATTTAGTTGAAGAGCTATATTATCAAATGTTTTGCAGAATAATTGTACCTAGTGAGTGTTTCTTCTGAAATTCAGTTAGAGCTAAAATTTATTTTTCAGAGCATTACAACTTGGCGGCAAAATTTTCATTTGGCTAAAACACTACATGTAAGTTTTTGGCCCAGATAAAAATCTTTGGAGGTATAGCAGGAAAGTCTGATTTGGATAACTGAATAGTTAAATTTTCCTTTGGTTTTAAAAGAATGAACTAGTCGTACATGGAGTACTAAAAATGGCACTTAAAAAAAGACTTAACTATTGCCTTGTTTCATTTAAGCCTCAGCCAAAATGGTTTATCCTAGTTTAACTGTCTTAGAAGCTCACATCTTTTTGTTATTTAATGAGAGGGAGAGAGAGACATTTTTGACAGGATTTTGCCATCATGATCCTGTGTGTCAGTCTCCTAGTCAGCCTGGTATACAGGCACGCGCTGCCAAGCCCGGCTTGCGCAGCCTGGTCCAGGATCCAAACCCGGGCATCCCATGTGACCCCAGCTTCACACAGTGGTTCCCTACCGCTGGCTTCTCTGTATTGGTCTCACATTTTAATTTACTCATTTTTTTAAGTAGTCCAATAGAAGTCACTATTCCAGAGGTCTCCCACCCACCTACCCTTTGCCTAGTCTTAGCTCAGAATATTTATTTACTTTGGGGCCAGCAGCTGACGTAGTGGTTAAGGGCACTGGACTCCTTCATGCCCGACCTTGTTTGAGTCCAAGACCTGGCCACTCGTTTTCTTGCTTTCCCGTGCTCTCTCTCTCTCACTCTATTCCTCTCTGGTCAAATCAAAATAAATAAATAGATAAATAAAATAAATCCTTTTTAAAAATATTTATTTACTTCTGTCTGCTGTTACTAAGATTACTTACTTATATTTTTTAGAGAGAGATTTTTGCTATGAAGCATGTGTGCTCACCAGAGAGACAGAAGAAAGAAATCATCCCCCCAGAGAGGATGACCATGCTGCAGTCCCTTCTCCTCCACTCTTCTCAGGATTTTGGCCATGCACACACACACACACACACACGTGACACACACACACGTCCAGCATGAGTTTGGGGCTTGTCAGGTCAGGGACTCAAACCACAGTCAGCCATGTGGGAGTCCAACAATGTAACCATTACACCATCTCCTGGTCACTATTTATTTATTTTTAATTGCCAGAGGTTATGACAGAGAGGTCACCAGAGAGAGAGAAAGCACTGCCTAGTGGGGTATGTTGATATCACACTCCTTTGCCCTCCATTTCTCCAGTCCCATCGGGATTTGGGGCATGTATGCACACCTGCCGCTAGTGTGTTTTTCATGCTGCCAAGGTCAGTGTTCAAACTACAGTTGGCCATTTGGGATCCAGCTTTTTTTTTTTTTTTTTTTTTTTTGCCATAGGGCATGTGTGTTCACCAGAGAGAGACATTGAAAGGAAAAATGAGACGTCACTCACTGGGGGAGATGGCCAGGCTGCAATCCCTTCTCCTCCCTCCATTCCCCTGGGATTTAAAGCATGGATACACATATGCCCAGCATGATTTTCAAGCCCCCAGTACTCGAACCATAGTCAGCCATGTGGGAGTCCAGCACCTTAACCACTATGCCATGTGCTGGGCCCGGAATCCAGCTTTCTATGAACAGAATTTAACCACTATTCTACAGGGCAGTCATAAGCTATTTTAAATTATGTGTTCAGAATCCTTCTAGTTTAATAATTCTAAAATCTGAAGAAAATGTCCAAATTCTTTTGTTATTAATTTGACATCATCTGTTCAATTTATTTCCCATAGTAGACTGCACCTGTGCCCTTAGTGATTTCCTCTAGCCCTAAAACTCCACCTATTACTCACCCATAATGATGTGGCAATATCTCAAACATGGCTTTTGGTTGGCCATATGGTGAAGCCGTGCTAATGCAGCTGGACCCCACATGGGGAGGTTCTTGATTTGTGTACTAGAGCCTCCTTGTACACACTGAGCATGCCCATGATCCAGGCTGGCAAGGTGTTCAACTCTCTCCTACTGGTGAGGAAGTCGTTTTTTCAATATTATGATGACCATACAGGTCATTATAAAAACCCAGATAGTTTTGAGAGTGAAAAAAGGGATGCTATTAATTACACGATGATAGTCCTGGGCAAAGCAGTCCATGTGGTCATGCTAATAATCGTAGATAATCTAGCCACAGGTATTTGGTGAAATGAATTCTTGAATTAATTGAGGTTTTTGGGTGTGATTTCTAAGATTTCTTACCATTTAAAGATTCTGGAGGGACTGGCAGGTGGCATGGTGGCTACGGGTGCTGGACTCCCACATGGCTGACTGCAGTTCAAATCCCAGACCTGGCAGCTTGCTTTCTCACTCCCGCCACCCCTCTCTCACTCCGTCCCTCTCTGATCAAATGAAAAAATAAATAAGTAAGTAGAATTAAGTAAAATTATTTCTTTGGAAAGAAAAGATTCTTGATCATATACTAAAGAATATGTCAGCTGATAGAGAATTCGACGAAGTCTAGGGGTCTCTAACCTCAGCAGGACAAATTGGAGAGATAAGACACATAGATAAAGCAGGAAAATAATAACATAAATTCAATTCAGTATGTATTTCTTATTTTGTTTTTAGGTTTTTGTCATAGGGCATGTGCACTTACAGGAGGGAGACAGAAGGAAAGTGAGAAATTACCACCCATGGGGATGGCCACACCACAGTCCGTTCTCTTCCATTCTCTTCTCAGGATTTTGGCATGCACACACACTTGCCCAGCATGATTTTCAAACCGTAAGCCCAGGACTGGTATCATGGTCATCGATGTGGGACTCCATTGCCTTAACAACCAGGCCTCTTACTGGCTCCCTTTCTTTTTTTCTTTATGAGAGAGGGGATGCAAGATTAGGAGAGAGAAATATTTATCCATCTAAAACTTACCTAATTTTTCAGGGAGAGGGGGAAACAGGTACTCCCAAGTGGGTTCTTACTCTGTAGTCCACAGCTAGCTTCAACCAGTCCTGGTTCATGGGCATGCATGTTTCCAGAGTATTCCCAAAGGTCTCCAAATACAAATCTATAACCATCCCATGCAGGCCAACTTCACAGACTACTAAATTACTGCTGTACCACCATCCAGACCCCAAGATTCGTATTTTTTTACCTTATCTCACCATGTCACAATCCTTCTTGCCCTAAGTTCCCAGTTAGCTAAGACCACACTCATACACCATCATGCCTAGCACATTTAGGTTGGGTTGGGAATAGAATCCAGACCTCTCTTTGCAGCTTCAGTCATTGCATAGCAGTGCCCTCCTACTTATGCAACCAAGGCCTTGGCCAGGCCCAGTATGGTTTTATTAAGTGCCTACTATGTACCAAGAATTGTGGTTATAAAGATAAATAGGATGGGACCAGCAGTTGGCATAATGGCTTTGTCGCTGGACTCCCATGTGGTTGACTGCAGTTCAAGTCCCGGACCCTGTGGCTTAAACTCATGCCAGGTGTGTGTGCGTGTGTGCATGTGTGCGTGTGTGTGCACGCACGCGCCCAAGAACCCAAGAGGAGAATGGAGGAGAAAGAATTGTTGTGTGACCATCCATCCAGAGGGTGATATTTCTTGCTTTCTGCCTCTCTCTGTCTTTCTGGCAAGCGCATGCACCCTATAGCAAAAACCTCTTAAAAAAAAAAAAAAAAAGATAAATAAGACAAAAACTTTTCTTGAAATGTGGAATCAGGACATATTCCACTAATACAATGTAAGAAATGCTGTATGATGTTTGTGAACAGAAGTTTTATTAGAGAACAGAAGAGGCAGGGAGTTGGTGAAAGCCTCACAAAAGATGATGTTTGACGTAGGCCTTGAAGAACATTTAAACTTTTTGTAAGTCAAGATTATAAAGGTATTACAAGTTGGTGAAATATTAAGAACAAAAGTCAAATAGTTGTTAAAGGCTATAATGTGTTACCAGAAACAACAAATAGCAGGGAGGGTGGGGAGGGTAAGCGTGAACTGGTAAATTAACTCGGCTTTGAATGCTCTATTGGGCAATATATGATTAAGTATTTAAAGTATATAAAGGGAAGGAAGAGATTCTTTGGGTTCAGAGCATTTTTGTGTTCATTTTACCATCATTTCATAAAAAGAAAGAACTACAGTTTCCTTTGTTTATTAAACCCTCTTTCAGAGGGATCATCAAACTAAATATGAAAACCTTTTTTTAAATGCTGAAGAATAAAAGCTACAATAATCTCTTGGGGCCGGCAGGTGGCGTGGTGGTTAAAGGCGCTGGATTCCCACATGGGAGAGAATACAGTTCAAGTCCTGAACCTGGTGACTTGCTTTCTCACTTTCTCTCTCTCTCTGGTCAAATTAAAAAATTAAAAAACATATAAGTTAAATAAAACAATTCTTTAAAAAAAAAAAAAAAAAAAAAGAATAAAAGCTACAATAATCTCTCAAAAAAGTATTAGTGATGATGGGACCAGCAGGTGGCGTGGTGGTTAAGATGCTGGACACTCCCACATGGCCGACTGCGGTTCGAGTACCGGACCTGGTAGCTTGCTTTCTCACTTTCCCTATCTCTCTCTGTGTGTATCTTTCTCTGGTCAAATTAAAATAAATGAATGAATAAATTTTAAAAATTAAATAATTATTTTTTTTTTAAAGTATTAGTGATGAACAATCCCTTGGGGTCAGAGTGAGACAAATATGATAGGGTTAGAAAAACTATGGAAAAAACACTAGGGGAAATGCTTTAGAAAATTAATAAAGATTGGCTTGGTTTAAAGATGATAAACAAAGACAAATGCAAAAGGCTAATGGATTCAGTCATGGAGAAAGTTTATACTAAAGTGCTGGCTAAAATAATTGCTTCTAGATGAGATTTTCTTAAATATTTTTTTGTTGTTACTAAGGAAAATGAGTAAATAACCATTAAGAAAATTTGCATTTGATACTGGATTAGGAGCTACTGTAGTCACTAATAAGATTATAGAAATTCTGATAATAGATTCTAGATGTTAGAAATGGAAGTTTAAAATAGTATTTAAAAGAAAACACGATATTCATCCAATTTTAAATCCACATAGCAGCAGCAGTTAAC
Source organism: Tupaia tana (assembly GCA_026018925.1). NCBI lineage: Eukaryota > Metazoa > Chordata > Mammalia > Scandentia > Tupaiidae > Tupaia > Tupaia tana. Next base: position 51,775,546 of record JAKSZU010000010.1, on the reverse strand, counting down.
ATCAGAAATATGTCTCTGCTTCTGGGAGATATTCCTGGTTTAGAGGCCAGAAATGAATTGTAGAATCACCTGAAATTGAGTGTCTACATTTTAAGATGGCTAATGCAATTATATTCTATGATTTGTAGTGATTTTTGTGAAAATGTTCGGATCTTTGTAATCAAATTTTCCCTGAAACGTTCTTTCTGTGACTCATATTTTAGTGAAGGAATTATTTTTAAATTGTCTTATTCTCTGTGGATGTTGTTTAAATATTTAGAGGGCTATCTAGATCTTAAGGGAGATTAAATAAGGAAAAATAGGTGGAGGCCTTAAGGGCTAGTGCCCTGGAAGAGTTGTACTAATCCCTAACAAGGTTCATATTTCTGCCTGCACTGCTGGTCAGTCTAAATACACCCATGTGATCTGGAACATAAACCCTGGTCTTGATTTTCTGTATCTTGTATTAGGATTTACCATTTTATTTCTGTGATAAATTTAGAGATTATTACATGATCACTGTGAAAGATCAACATTAAAATTTGTTGGGACCAGCAGGTGGCGTGGTGATTAAGGCGCTGGACACTCCCACATGGCCGACTGCAGTTCAAATACCAGACCTGGTGGCTTGCTTTCTCTCTTTCTCTCTCTCTCTCTCTCTCTCTCTCTCTCTCTCTCTGGTCAAATTTAAATGAATGAATAAATAAAATTAAATAAATAATTATTTTATAAAAACATTACAATTTGTTACGATCAAATACACAATATTTTCAAAGTGGGCTATTTTGGGATCTAGTGAAGCACCTTGACTTCAAGCCCTTTTATCATGCAAATATGTATATAAATAGCTTTCAGGGCCTTGGCTTTAGCTGCTTTGAGAATTTGACACAGAGCAATCAACAAAACTTTCTTTCAAAATGGCCTCAGATTTTAAAGTTTTTATCTTAGCATTGTTTCACATATTTCAATCCATTTTATTGGGTGTTTCTTAAGTACAAAGAGCAGTTGGGAAGAAGAAATTCGGGGTTTTTGTTTTTTGGTTTTGGGATTTTTTTCACTAACAGTTGGCTGCAGTAAGCTTTTAAAAGTGTGCTTGTTATTTGAATACACAACATAGATCATAATGGGGTCATTAGGTTTCCTTGGCAGGTGATAGTAGGTACCCAGCCCAGCGTGCTACTTCTAAGCTTATCTATAAAGCATAGAAGCATTTGTCAGCATTGGCAGTCCTGATATTTCATCTGGGTTTTTCCTGTGTTATTATGTATTTAGTAGTCTCAATTCAACCTCAAAGCATAGCTAGCTTTTTCCTTCTAGCTATTTTGGATCTTACCTAACAGAAAAACAGAAGTATCTATTTACTATCGGGGTGATCATTTTTCTTCAAAAAACTCATGTCAGACATGGTTTTGAGTGCTGACCTTTTGTGCTGTTTTTGTCATTCAGAAGTCAAAGCTGTGATAAATTAGGTTACAGCCAGTTAGATTAGTGGTCCAAGAAGGAGGCATAGTGGTTCAATTAAATAGGAAATTAAAGCCAGCAGGGCCTGAAAAACGTGGTCCAGTAGAGGCACATGTTGCGTAGAGACGTTCTGGGTACTGGGGTTCATAAAGAAATCTGACATTAAGTCAGTGTAGGTATAGTGTATCTAACTCCTGTACCCAGATCTTCTTATCTCAACATCTGCCTCACCTAAATTAAGATTTTTTTTTCAGGCTCTGCTGGCTATAGTTTCCTAACTTTCTACTCAATTGAACTATTTTGCCTTCTTCCTAGACCACTTATCTAACTCCAGGGGGATATGGTTGCCTCATTAATTCTGTTATGAAAACTACCGATATATTATGTGATCAAGGAATAGTAGAAGAAAACTAGGAAAAGCTCTTTCTTAGGAGGCCATCAGTCTCATATTTAAGTAAGGAAGGTGAAATAAGTGTATACTAAAGGGCAATACAGGAGTTTTCTAAAAGTTTGTAAAAAAAAAAAAAAAAAAAAAGCCTAGTAGAATGCTTTGAGTGGGTTTTAATTTTTTTTTTAACCAAAATAAACTAGTACTAACTTATAACACATCTGAACGGTATCTGGCTTGAGGCACTAAGAAAGAGCAGTTTGAAAAGAGCCCCTATCAGAACAATGAATTCTGCTAACATTAAGTAAGAACAAACATCAGGCCCTACCATTGGGCCTGGGTACTTTTTCAGTAAGAACCCATACCCAAACCCCACCTTCAGAAAGAAATGGCCTCAAAAATGGACTTACATCTAACAGCACTGCAGGTTTGGTTCAAGAACCACTGAGCAAAACTGAAGAGGGCAAAGCAGAAACTCACTCAGCAAAACCAGACACCCAGCAACAGCAGCTCCCAAGGGGGTGACATCAAAACCAGCACTTCCCAGAGGGACACAGGCATGCCACCTGGATCCCCAGAGGATACCTGTCTAGCCTCCCTAGTTTATATGGATTGCTGGACACCCTCATTTCAGCTCATTGTGTGCCCCAACATCAGGGCCCCAATAGTCCATTTTGGCTGTTGCCAGGATCTAAGCATACACTGTCTCTCCCATCCTGGAGCCTCAAGTGTGCTCCCAAAGCCTCAGTCATCGTTCTTAGCATCGATTCTCCTTCCTTGGGTTCTTCAGGTGCACCAGGTAGAGAGAGAAGCAGAACACAGCCCAGTCATGCCTCCCACACAAGGAAAAGCTTCTAGATAAAAAGAACAAAACAGAGACGTTACAGCATGGGCGGATTTCCAGAACATTACTGAGAGGGACTGAAAGGGCACAGAAGATAACATGCTTTTCCATCTCATTTGCACAAATTCCTGGAGTAGGAGTAACTAACCTTGGTGGGTGGCTGCCGCCATAGAGAGAAAGAAGTGAGCGGAGACAGGAAATGTAATGACATGATTGGAGCGCTTCCCGTGTTAGGGGAAGCCACCTATGTGTAGAATCATCACAACACAGAACCGCTCACCCCCAATCTGGGTATTCTGCATCACATAAACAACACTGCCATTAAAAAAAAAAAAAAAAAAAAAAAAAAAAAATCAATCTCAGGGGGAAAAAAGAAAAACAGACATTAGATTTATGGTGTAGCTTGGGTAGAAGCATGATGGAATGATTGATGCTTTAAGAAAATTTATGGGGAGAGTGCCCCAAAGAGATCAGTTTACAGTAGAAATTTTCAAGAAGTGGGATCAAGATCCTAAAGCATTTCTTCAAGCAGTGTAACGCAAGGAGACACATAGCTTTACCAGTGTGATCCTAAAGACAGCACAGTCTTCAGTGAATACCAAAAGGTACAAGTGATCCAATCAAAGTGAAAGCAGACTGGTTGAGAGTAAAGATCCAGGTCACAGAGTTTTGGGATACTCAAAGTATTTTTGCATGTCGATTTTCTGGAGGTCAAAGAATGATAACACCTGCTTATGAGAGTGTTTTCTGAAACTTTAGCAGAAAATTACCTGGGAAAGCTTTACCAGTCTTTGTCCATCACAGCAATCTTTTTGCTACTTCTTTTCATCCAACAAGAGCAGTTTTGAAAGAGTTTAAAAGATGGGAAATCATTAGGCATTCGCCTTACATTCCTGATTTGGATCCCTTTGACGTCTTTTTGTTTCCTAATCTTGAAAAAATCTTTTAAAGAGCATCTAGTTTTCTTTAGTTAAAAAAAAAAAAAAAAAAAAAAAAAAAAATTTCATTGTTATAGTTAAATTCCCGGGATCCTCAGTTCTTTAGGGTTGGTCTAGATGGCTGGTATCATCATTTACAAAAGTACCTGGAACTTGGTAGGGTTTATATTGAGAAATTAAGTGTATGTTCTTAAATTTTTTTTAATTCGTTTTACTTAATTTTATTTATCTTTTTTTTTTTCTTTTAAGTTGATCCAGGCACTTACCAGAGAAAGAGAAAGAATGAGTGAGAACGCAAGCTGCCAGGTCTGGGACCTGAACCATGCTCAGTCATGTGGGGTCCAGCGCCTTAACCACCATGCTACCTCTTACCCCCTTTATTTATATCCTTTAATACTATTTTTCAATGAGCTTTTGATATCTCCTCATATGTTAGAAGCAATAAGGCGAATTCTACCAGAAAACATTCTGTAAAAATAATGCAAACATGAGTTAACTTCACAATGGTGATCAGAAAATCATTTTAAAAGTGACATGTAGCCTGGTTTGTGAAATAAAAGTGAGATTTTGAACTAGAAATGACCTTAGCTATCATCTGGTATATCCTAGAAATGGGGGAAAAACTGAGACTCACTACTAGTGGGAGAAATTTTCATGTAGTTTTCTTTAGTGACAGCTTGAGGATACATATTAAAAGACTTAAAATATGCATATCCTTTGACTCAGTAACTTATAGAAGTTAATCTATGGAATAATTTAGCATACGCTCAAAGATTTACATACAAAAATGTTCATCATAGCACTGATCTTTACATTTTTTAACTTCTCATTTCATAGCAATAAGTTGTAAAAATAATAAAGATTTTCCATATATCTTTAAACTAGCTTTCTTAAACACCATTATTTTCTCAAAATCAGAAAATTAATAAGTATGTCATTTTTAGTTGTCAGTTAAAAATAAAAATGTAAAGCCTAGAAACTAATATTGACATAGTTCTATTTTTGAAGCTATAAACCACATTCAAGTGTTGCCAATTATCCCACAAATGTCCTCTTTCTGACCCAGGACACAATCTAGAAACTTACCCTAAACTTAGTAGGTGGTCATGTTGTTTTATTCTCTTACAGTCTGGCATAGTTCTTCATAGTCTGTCTTTGTGTTTTATACTTCTGATATTTTTGAATGTCTCTCTATTTGCATCTGATGCTTCCCCATGATCAAATGCAGGTTACACATTTTTGATATTCTCTCTCTCTCCCTCCTTCCCTCTCCCTCCCTCTCTGTCTGATGAGCACATGAGCCCTGTAGCAAACTAGAAAATAAGAATTATAAATAAAATTAAATAATTCTTTTTAAAAATTTTTTCACCTTTTTTGGGAAAGTGGTGCCTGCCGGGTTTCTCCATTGTAAAGTTAGGTTTTTTTGTTTTGTTTTGTTTTGTTTTTGTTTTTGTTTTTGTTTTAGTATTTTTCCCTTGTTAATGAATAAAAATATTGTGGGTAGACATTTGGAGATTATGTGTCTTTCACACATCCATTGATTAATTATGTCTATAGTAATTATTATAATGGTATTAGCTAAGTCATGATTTTTAAATTACTTCTTATATATTTACTAAGTAGAATTTTACTATCAGAAAGAATTTTCCCTTCTTGCCTATTTTCTTTTGTATTGTTTTGTTTTGTTTTTATTTATTAATTTGACCAGAGAGGCATAGAGCAATAGAGAGAAAGTGAGAAACAAGCTGCCAGGTCCAGGACTTGAACCGTGGCCAGCCATGTGGGAGTCCAGCACCCTCAACCACCACTCCACCTGCTGGTCCCTCTTTTGTTTATTTACTTATTCGTATTATATGGACTCAAGGATATTTATTTTATTCTATAAATTAAAATGTATTACTATCTGGGCTGGCAGGTAGCATGGTGGTTAAAGGAGCCAGATTCCCACGTGGCTGACGATTGTTCAAGTCTTGGACCTGGCAGTTTGCTTTCTCTCTCTCTTTCTCTCTCTTTCTCTGGTCAAGGTAAAAAAATAATAATAACAAATGGAATTAAATAAATAACTCTTTTTTTAAAAAAATCTAAAATGGATTACTGTCATTTTTCTTATTGCCCAAATTGTCCTAGATTTAGCCATTGAAAGTTTTTTTCAGTTGGTTCTTGTATACTTTGACATGCTCCCATCATTTTCTTTTAAGAATTATTCATTTAATTTTGTTATTTTTTCAAATTTGCTATAGGGCAAGTGTACTCACCAAAGAAAAAGTAAGAAAGCTAGCTACCAGGTCTTGGACTCAGACCACAGTCAGCCATGCGTGACTTCAGCGCCTCAACCACCACACCACCTGCTGGCCCCGACTCCCATTATTTTTTTACTTTCTTACACTTTGCCATCACAAATTAATCTGTCTCTTCCTTCCCCAGCTGTATAATCCCTACTTCTCCAAGAAGCTCAGGTTTCTCTTAATGACACTAGGTGTGCCCAATGCTATTGGGTTGTCTTTACCTCTAGGCTTCTCTGAAGATGGGATTAAGAAATATATGAATATGGGTCAGCAGGTAGCATGCTGGTTAAGGCGCTAGACATCCCCACATGGCCAACCACAGTTCAAGTTCTGGACCTGGTGGCTTGCTTTCTTACTTTCCAACTCTCTCTCTGGTCAAATTAAAATAAATGAATGAATATTTGAGTTGGAGGGCAAATGCACACAGACAAAGGAAGGGGGTTGTGGCATGACCAAACCCTGTCAAAGGCTCCTCCTGCCACACATACATACCCACACTCTCTCTTATGGTCTTGAAGAGCCAGAAGAGTTTGGAGTGACCATCAGGTAGAAAATGAGTAAAGAAATTCCAGAAAGGAGAGAACCATAGAGGAATAGCCCTAAATTCTACATAAAGACCCTGCCCAATCTCTAATGATCCCTGGATTATACACATGAAGGGAAGTTTTTTAGCAGCTCACTTAAACCTAAAGAACTGAATGGAAAGGGACCAGCAGATGGTATAATGGTTACGTCACTGGACTCCCACATGGCTGACCTTGGTTTGAATCCTGGAGCTGGAGGCTTGACTCCCACATAGTGGACCGTGGTTCGAGTCCCTGACCCGGCAGCTTAAAACTCTTGCCAGGCACATGTGCATGTGTGCCCAAAATCCCAAGAGGAGAATGGAGAAGAGGGAATTGCGGTGTGGCCTTCCCAGCTATGGGGTGATCTCACTTTCTGTCTCTCCAGCAAGCGCACACGCCCTATAGCAAAAATTTCTCTTTTTTTAAAAAAAATGCATGGAAGAAGATTTAGCAGAATTTAGCAACTATATAAGAATGATCTTAATATTTTTCATTTGAGTGGGGAAAATAATGATAAAAAATAAATGAAAACTCAGTGTTAGGAATTATGTAGCATATGTAGCAGGGCCAGCATCTGGCATGGTGGTTAAGGAGTTGGACTCTCACATAGCCAACCACAGTTTGGTCCCAGACCTGGCAACTTGAAAATCATGCCAGCTGCAAGTGTGCGTGTGCCCAAAATCCCAAGAGGATGATATAGGAGAAGAGATTGTGGCAGGACCATCCTCCCAGGGGATGATTCTCACTTACCCTCTTTCTGTCTGTCTCTCCAGCAAGCACCATTTGGCAAAATAATCTTTACAAAGCAAAAGTAACTATATAGCATGCAGACTTGTTTTTTATCTGAGTGGACATGAAATAACTGGAAAGTATTTTTATTTTTTAAAAAATTGTTTATGTAATACTATTTATTATTATTTCTTTTTAATTTGACTATAGAAAGACAGACAGAAAGTGAGAAAGCAGGCCACCAGGTCCAGGACTCAAACCATGGTCTTAATTAATAGTCTTACCACCCTTTATTAAGATATATTGGGTCATGACAGAATTCAGTGCCTCAACCCATGTCACCTGCCAGCCCTTTATTTTTATATTTTAAAAAACTCAAGTGGGAACCAGCAGATGGCATAATGGTTACATCACTGGACTCCCATGCAGTCGACTACAGTTCGAGTTCTGGACCTGGTGGCTTAAATCTCATGCCAGGCACATGTGCATGCCTGCCCAAAATCCTGAGGAGAATGGAGGAGAAGGGATTGTGGTATGGCCATCCCTGTGGAGGGTGATTTCTTGCCTTCTGCCTCTCTGGCAAGCACATGCACCCTATAGCAAAAATATTACTTAAAAACAAACAAACAAAAAAAACTCATAAGTGGGCCAGCAGGTGGTATGGTATTTAAGGCACTGGACTTCCACATGGCCAATCATGTTTCAAGTCCCAGACCTGCTTTCTCACTTTCCCTCCCTCCCCACCCCCCCCCACCCCACCCCCACCGGTCTCTGGTAAGTACATGTGCTCAATAGCAAATTAAAAAAAAATAATAATGAGGGCCAGCAGGTTGTGTGGTGGTTGAGGGTACTGGACTCCCACATGCCCAACCGTGGTTCAAGTCTCAGACCTGGCAGCTTGCTTTCTCACTCCACACCCCCCCCGCCCCATCTCTCTCTGATGAAATTAATCAATTAATTAAATAAAGTTGAATAATTATTTTAAAATAATAATGATAAATTAAATATTATCATCATTATTTTTTAAAGAATTCATTATTTAGTTAGTTTTAGTTGTTACTATTTTTTAATTTGACCAGAGAGAGGGAAATCGACAAAGCAAGCCACTAGGTCTGGGACTCGAACTGCAGTTGGCCATATGGGAGTCCAGCACCTTGAACCACCATACCACCTGCCAGCCCCAATAAATAATACTTTACAAAAAGAAAAACTCATGAGTTCTTTCTGAAAGAACATACCTTTTATTATAAATGTTCAAATTTAGCTCCCCTACAGTTGCATAGACTATATTACTAACTGTAGCTCTGGGGTTTCATTAGTACAGTGATGACTTAATTAACAAATCCTGAATGAACGAAACCTTTACAAAGACTGGCCTTGATGCAGCAGGCATGAGGGAAGGATCAATTTTCTCTGAGCTAGATTGGTGGCAGCAGGGACTAATGAGGCAGGGCCTTGGAAGTGGTTCTCTCAGATCTAACTCCTCAGGGGTTGGCTAGTGCTGAAGCTGAGGGCACCGCTGCACTCCCGGGACCTACACAGCCTGGTTACCCAGGTGTTGAGAAAACAGTTTCTGTGCCAAGACCATATGTGGCTTTTAAGACACTCAGCAGGACTCTCGCTCTAGGCAGAACATTCTTCACGTGGTATGCTGGCTAGAAAATAGCAGGGAGAATCCCGTGTACTAGAAAGCTTCCACTTGTCTTCTGTGTGCTTAGTGTACTGCTATTTCAACTCATCGGACATCATTTCATTCCACAATAAAATGAAAAGGCTGGCTAGAAAAATTTCTTAATGTATCTTTCAGTTCTGACAGACTGCATGTCTAGATCAGGAGTCCAGAAAACTTTCTGTAAAGGGCCAAATATCAATAGTAAATTTTCTCTTTTGCAGAGTACACTAGCTGTTACAAGAGCTCACCTCTGCGTCTATAGTGTGAAAATGGCCATACAGGGGACCAGCAATTGGAGTGATGGTTCAGAGACTAGCCTCCCACATGACCTTCTACAGTTCAAGTCCCAGACCTGGTGCCTTGAAAAATCATGCTGGGCACAGCATGCCCAAAATCCCAAGAGGAGAATTGAGGAGAAGGGATTGCAGTGTGGCCATCCCACTGGGCGTGGGGGGTAATTTCTCACTTTCTCTCTCATCGTCTCTCTGTCTCTCTCTGGCAAATGCACATGCCCTATGATAAAAATCTTAAAAACAAAAAAAGAACGAAAACAGCCATATATAACAATGTGTAAATAAATGCGTGTAGCCATCTTCCAATAATACTTTATTTACAAAAAATATAAAGCCAGTTAGATTTGTTCGACAGGCCATAGTTGAAAACCCTTGGTATAGATATTAATGTAATAGGAATGTCATATTAAAAAATTATTTGAACAGGGCCAACTGGTGGCATTGTGATTAAGGTGGCTGGCTCCCACATGACCAACTGCACATTCCGAATCTCAGACCCTGCAGCTTAAAAAACATACCAGGTGGGCGGGAAAGGGGGTTACAGGTGGCATGCTGGTTGGGACACTGGACTCCCACATTGCCAACAGTGGTTCAAGTTCCGGACCTGGTGGCTTGCTCGCTCTCTCCCCCCCATCTCTCTCTGGTCAAATTTAATAATAATAATAATAATAAAGTTAAGTAATTCTTTCAAAAAAAACACCAGATACATGTGCATGCTCAAAATCCTGACAGAAGAAGGGATTGTGGCATGGCCATCCCCCTTGGAAGAGGGGTGATTTCTTACTTTCCCTCTCTCCCTCTGGCAAGCATATATGCCCTATAGCAAACTTAAAAAAAAAAAAAAATTCTTTGGGGGTTAGCGTATAAGCCTTATTTCAGAGTAATCACTCTCTTGGACTTTTTATTTTTGAAGATTAATCAAATATAAAATAGTATTTTACAGTCAAGATTTAACTCTATTGGGGAAAAGGATACAAATGCCCCATCACCACTGTCATAGTGAATTCTCTATGATAGAGAAACCCTGTACCTTCCCAATAAAGGAATACAGTGGTATGTGCCACACTCAGGATTAGGTTCTCTTAAGTCTTCAGAATTTTTAACCTACTAGAAGAGAGTTTCAAGAGTCTGTTAATTCTCTTTCTGGTAAAATGGAGTACATTAGGCCATCATGTGACAGGTTGGTTAAGATGGCTAGATGGGGACCAGCAGGTGTAATGGTTACATTGCTGGCCTCCCACGTAGTTCACTGCTGTACGAATCATGGACCCAGAGGCTTGAGACTCATGCCACGCACGTGTGCGTGCATGCACAAAATCCCAAGAGGAGAATGGAAGAGAAGGGATTGCAGTGTGCCCATCCCCCCTAAGGGGTGATTTCTCACTTTCTGTCTCTCTGTCTCTCCAGCAAGCACATATGCCCTAGAGCAAAAAAAAAAAAAAAAAAAAGTCTCTTTCAAAAAAAAAAAAAAAATGATGGCTAGATCCTACACGGCCAACTGTGCCATTCAAGTCTTAGAACAAGTAGCTTGTGAAACACTCACATGTATGTGCATGCATGCCCAAAATCCTAAAAGAAGGGAAAAAGAGAGAAAAATTGAGATGTGACCATTCCCCAAGGGTGAGGCTGCTTTCTCACGTTCTCTCTCTTGCATGCACACATCCTCCTTTTTTCTGTGCAGGTAGCATACACACTCTCTGGCAAATTATTTTTTTAAATGGCACATATCATGCTTTTCATAATAGAGTGTGGGCTTACAGACTCTCTTACTTCCCCTGTGGTCCAGAAATGGAAACTGACAGAAATAAGCTTGGTAGTCTATAGGCTTCAGATCTTCATATATCTTGGATTGAATTTATATGTTCATATTAAGATATTGGTATTTTAATATGGAGATTAAAATACTAGTCTAATACAATTAAATATTGAAATACAAGCTAGTCTAGTTTGGTGCATTTATATCAACCTTTGCTTTTGTTTCCAGCAATGGAAAAGCAATTATAGGTCGAGGTAATTATTTCAAGCTTATTATTACATAAAGGGATCAATACAGTGGTACTTGGTCTTCCTTGAGAGGTCTAACATTCTCTTGTTGGTCAGCTTACATTCATCTAAGCACTGTTTAGGGTTTTTATTTTCTAAATGGCAGAATAAATTTCTTACTGACCTACCTCACTAGCCACACCTTCGGGCATAGCAGAACTGACATTCCTAGTAATTACAGCTTGTCCAGAGTGAGCAGGACTACCATCCCAGCATGGTGACAGCTCTATCCCTCCACAGCTCTCTGGTTGAGTGGTTCTCAGTGTGGATGACTGGGGTCTCTGAGACCCTTCCAAGAAGTCTCTTCTATGAAGTCAAAACTATTTCATGATAATTCAAAGACATTATTTGCCTTTTTGACTCTCAATTACAGTAGTTTTTCAGATACTACATAATGTGTGATATCACAACAGATTGAATACTGAAGAAGATATGAAAATCCAGCTGTCATCTCTTAAACAGACATTAAAGATACTAGAAAAATGTAAAGTAAATGCCATACTCTTCACTAATATTTTTATTTGAAATACATACTCATTTTTCCAAAAATTATGTAAAAATCTAGGTTTATTAATATTTTTAAGTTCTTTATTTTAATTTCTAATAAACATAACTTACATAAATAAAAGCTATTTGGGATCTTCATTTTTTTTTTTAAGAATGATTTTTATTTAACTTTATTTATTTATTTACTTACTTACTTACTTACTTAAATTTGACCAGAGAGGGGCAGAATGAAAAAGAGAGAGGGAAGGTGAAAAAGTAAGCTGCTAGATCTGGGATTCAAACCACAGCCGACTATGTGGGAGTCCAGCGCCCTTAACCACCACACCACCTGCCAGCCTTGGAATCCTCAGTTTTTAGGAGTATTATAGGAGTCAGAGGCCAGAAAATTTGAGAACACTTCCCACTTGAGGGTTTAATGCACATATATTATATCATATATATATATATATATGATATAATATATGTGATCATACTATGGTTTTCCAAACTTTTTCTCTAGAGATAATTCTATTTGTTTTCCCTGTTCACTCTCTGAATTACTTTTTTTTGTTAATTTGCCAGAGGGTGTGCATGCATTCCTGAGAGAGACAGTAAGGGAAAGTGAGGAAGCATCCCCCGTGAGGCATGGACATGCCACAATCCCTTCTCTTCCATTTCTCCCTCCTTTTGGAATGTAATTATGCACATACATGCACCCAGTGTGTTTCTCAAGCCACCAGGTCCAGGACTCAAACGAAGCAGTCAGCCATGTGGGATCTGGTTCCCTAACCACCATGCCATCAGCAGCCTCAATCTCTGAGTTCTTAAGAAATCCTAAATTCTTTTAAGTTGAAAAAGACATAGAGATCATCTTATCTTCTCAATTCAGTTCAGGAATCCTCTCTAAAACACTGACAACATGGAAGATCCATTTCATGTCAGTTCTATAACCCCTAAATTGTTAAAAAAAAAAAATCTTTTGCCTTCTGTTGGACAGAAATTTTCCTTCTTTCTAACATCTATCCATTGATCCTAATTCTACTTCTGGGAACTATGCAGAATATATTTTCTCTGTCTTCACTTGCTTCATTCCAGATAGTTCCTTCTGTCTTCCAGTTCACTAATTCTTTTCTAAGCTGTGGCTAAGCTTCTGTTAAACCTATCCATTAAACATTATTTTTCAGTTTCCACTTAAACTTGTCTACTATGTTCTTAATTTCAATTTCCATTTTTGTAGTTGCTACTTCTCTGTGGAAATTCTCTATCGTTTTTAACTCTTAATCAGTGGGCATAGTGAATTCATAGTTTCAGTTTGATAAGTTCAGTATTTGGAACTGCTTCAAGTTAGTTTCTATTCTTTTTTTTCTTTTTTCTTTTTTTTTTTTGAAAGGTTTTTACTATAGGGCGCATGCACTCACCAGACAGACAGAGAGAGACAGAGACAGAAAGCGAGAAATCACCCCCCGGGGGGATGGCCACGTCGCAATCCCTTCTCCTCCATTCTCTTCTCAGGATCTTGGGCACGCATGCACACGTGCCCGACGTGAGTTTTAAGCCACCGGGTCCGGGACGCGAACCACAGTTGACTACGTGGGAGTCCAGCGACATAGCCATTACGCTAACTGCTGGTCCCAGTTAGTTTCTATTATGTAATATTTGTAGATTTTTCATTTTTGCTTGCCTCCTTATGTTGTTCTTTATTTTTTATGTATTTAATTTTATTTGTTATTGGTATTATTTTAAATTTGACCAGAGAGAGAGAGGAAGAGTGAGAAGGAAGCCATCAGGTCTGGGACTCAAACTGTGGTCAACTATACAGGAGTCCAGTGCCCTAACCACCATGCCACCTGCCAGCACCCCACTCTTGTTTGTTTTGTTTTATTTTGTTTTTTTTATGGGTGAGATATTGTATTTGCAAAATTGTTTGTGGAAATAATTTGAGGCATAGGATGTTTACTCTTGGCAGAAGGGGAACATTGGCACACTGGAATAATTTTAATCTAAGTTAGGTATTTCAATGGTTTAGTGCTATGCTACCTTACCTAGGCCTTTCTACTTCCTGTTCACCCATACTTGAATCTCTAAAGTTCCCAATCTCAAGTTAGGAGGTTTTTACCAAGGCCATTTCTCTTGACAGGCTCTAAATTCCAAACCTAGTAGCATCAAAATTACCAAACTCACCTCTCTGGGTTTCCATCACCCCCCTGAATCCCAGCCTGATAATTCTTCATTCTTTGGTTGGATTTTCAATGCCTTCAAGCAGTGTCTGTGTGTGTGGCTGTGTGTGTGTATTTTTTTTTTTTAGAGATTCTTCTTAGGGGTGCGTAAGCTCACCAGAGAGACAGAAAGTGAGAAATCATCCCTCAGGGGAGATGGCCATGCTGCAATCCCTTTTCCATCATTGTCCTCTCAGAATTTGGGGAACACATGCACACACACCTGGCATGAGTTTCAAGCCTCCAGGTCCAGGACTCAAACCACAATCAACCACATGAGAGTCCAGTGCCTTAACCTCTATGCTACCTGCTGGTTCTCAGGGTTTTTTAAAACATATTTTTTCTGACCCAACCACTGTAGCTCAAGTGGTTGGGGAGCCACTGTGTAAGGCTGGGGCTCCATGGCAGTCCTGGGTTCAGTTCCCAGACCAACCTAGAGAGACCAGGTATGATGGCATGCATTCTACAGTCCTAGCTAACTGGGAAGCTGGGGCAGAGATTCACAATGTAGCAATACCCTGGCAAGCAAAAACTGATAAAACAAAAACAAACCTCTCCCTGTCTTGCATAAAAGATATAAATAAATATATATATATATATATATGTAAACACACATATACCTCTCTTTTCTCTTTCTCTCTCACAAACCGCCCCCCCACCCCACACACACACATATAAACAAGGAGTCTTCAGAAAGCTCTTGGAAAATACATATTATTAAAAAAAAAAAAAATGCATGGTAGCCAGTAGCTGACATGGTGGTTAGGGTGCTGAACTCCCACATGGCCGACCACAGTTCAAGTCCCAGACTAGCAGCTTGATTTCTTGCTTCCCCCACCATGACTATAGTTAGTTAAAATAATAGTAAATAAATTATATAATAATCTATGCATGGATTTCTATTCTTTTGCAACAAAATAAGCTTATACTTTTAATTTCATTTTTCATGAGCCTGTTTAAGTCCCCTTGTATTTTGTCCAGATGTTCTAGTTGTTCTTGATGAGACAGTTTGTAATCTACTCTGCTGTTATCTAAAGTCCTTAAAATTCATGTATAATCATATGAATATTCCTCTGTCCAGGGCCAGCAGGTGGTGTGCTGGTTAAGGTGCTGGACTCCTACATGGCCAACCACAGTTCGAGTCCTGGACCTAGCTTGCCTTATTTTCTCTCCCTCTCTCTCTGTCTAGTGAACGCACATGCCCTATAGAAAAATAATAATGATCAATAAAATTTCCTCCGTTCCTACTGGGTTGCTTAGAAAGCTCTTAGAGAGCAGTGGGCCCGTTTTATTATCTGTACCACATTCCTCCAGATGCTGTTTAACTGCAACTCTCAAATATTTAGTCTAATATGTTTTGGTCAAGACAAGTTAAAACCATTATCTTTACTCTTCATCTCATTATTTTGAATTCCAATATTTTTTAAAATTCAATGGTTGGCTGGCTTGGTGGTGCAGTGGTAGCAAGCAGCTCAAAATCTGGATACATATGGACAATTGTAGGTTCGGTTCCCTGGTTGGTCTGTTCATAGCAGGTGCGCACACATACTTTTCTGACTGAATGGGAAGGCTGAGGGGGGGATTGTGGTACGAGATCCTGTTGAGAGTGCTGTCTGTCTTTCTCTCTCAGACTCACTCTCATGAAATAAGTAAATTCTTTTAATTAAAACCTTACTCTTGCTTTTGTTATATGTGTTTATTAATCAGGTTAGGCAAAAGGAGCAAGCTAACAACCCTCAGAATCCTAATGATTTAAACAATAGATATTTTTCCCTTACATTCTTCTCTACTTCACCTTTTCTTAATTCTAGGACCAATGCTAAAGGACAGCCCCTATCAGGAACATGCTAGTTGCGTCGGGAAGCAGAAGTAAGCATTAGTTTTAAAGCTCTTGCATCACTGCCACTCACAGTTCATCTGCAGTGAGGCGAGTCACATGATGCACAGTGGCAGCAGTCAGATAGGAAGTACGGTTCTTACGAACAGATTACAGTCCTCGCACCTGGGTGAGCTCAGTAAGAAAGAGCAATGAGTACAATGTACAGTCGCCCTGTTTCTCTTTAGGTTTATATTCTCTTTCTAATAAAAGTGATGCTCAGAGGCCACCCATCACATCGTGGTTAAGGTGGCTGGATCCCACATGACCGACTGAATGGTTTGAGGCCTAGACCCTACAGCTTGAAAAACACTCCAAGCACATATTGTGCATGCCCAAATCCTTAAAGGAGGGACACTGGAGAAGGGATTGCCGTGTGACCATTCCCTATGGAGGAATATGGAGGAGGGAATGCTTTTTCTCTCTCTCTCTGGCAAGCTCATACTCTCTCTGCAAAATGTTTTTGAAAAAAAAAAAAAAAAAACTAATGCTTGGGGTTGGAGAGTGGCACAGTGATAAAATGAAATGCCCCCCGACCACGGCTGACTCCAAATGGGAATATTGTAGGTTTGTTTCCAGACACCTTTCTGAGTATGACAGGCACATGTGTACCCATGATTCAGGGGGTGCTATATCTCTGTCCCTTTCTCTCTTTGTGTCTTGCACTTAGAGAATAAAGATAAACTAATACTCAGAATGAAAAGTGTCCATTTAATTTAGATTTAAAATGATTAAAAACAGAAAGAACAAGCTATTGTCAAAACTTGACTTAAACGAAAATCTTGTGTTTATTTTTTAAAAACTACTTGTGTTCATTAAAATATTAATTCTATGTATATTGTTTATTTTATCTCTAAGTTCCTTTATCCATCTCTTATCCAACTAGTCACATGGGAATTTGCTCTTTGGGGAATTAAATACTTGATATTGACCTATAGGCAGTACAAAGCAGACCAGTTCTGTTTCTCATTTTTTATTACATCTTCATTAGTGCTACTTTTTTTTTTTTTCAAGTTTTATGATAGGGTACATTTACTCACCAGAGAGAGAGAGAAAGATAAAGCACTCTACATGTACCCAGCATGTTTTTCAAGTTGCCAAGTCTACAGTTTGAACGGGGCAGTCAGCCATGTGGGATCCAGCTATCTTTTTTTTTTTTTTTTAAGAATTATTTTATTTAGCTTTATTTATTATTACTATTTTCCAGTTTGATTAAAGACAGACTGAGAGAGAAAGGGAGGGAAAGTGAGAAAGCAAGCCACCAGGTCCTGGACTTGAACTGTGTTCAGCCTTGTGGGAGTCCAGCACCTTAACCACCGTGCCACCTGCTGAACCCAAGGGATCCAGCTGTCCTTTTTTTTTTTTTGGAGAGGTTTTTGCTATAGGGCATGTGCACTCGTCAGAGAGATGGGGAGACAGAAAGCGAGGAATCACCCCCCAGGGGAGATGGCCACGCCGCAATCCCTCCTCCTCCATTCTCCTCTCAGGATCTTGGGCACGCACGCACACGCGCCCAGCATGAGTTTTAAGCCACCGGGTCTGGGACTTGAACCACGGTCGACTAAACGGGAGTCTAGTGACATAGCCATTACGCTAACTGCTGCTCCCGGATCCAGCTGGCTTAACTGCCATACCATTGGCTAGCCCTAGTACTGTGTTCTTTTTTTGGGGGGCGGGGAGAGGAGTTTTGCTATAGGGCACGTGCGCTTGCCAGGAAGACAGAGACAGACAGAAAGCGAGAACCCCCCCCCGCCCCCCCGCCGGCGGGGGGGGGGATGGCCACACCGCAATC
Organism: Tupaia tana; assembly: GCA_026018925.1. NCBI lineage: Eukaryota > Metazoa > Chordata > Mammalia > Scandentia > Tupaiidae > Tupaia > Tupaia tana. The sequence goes on along the minus strand of JAKSZU010000010.1, from coordinate 51,757,978 downwards.
CCTTCTCCTCCATTCTGCTCTCAGGATCTTGGGCACACACGCACACGTGCCCGGCGTGAGTTTTAAGCCACCGGGTCTGGGACGTGAACCGCGGTCCACTACATGGGAGTCCAGCAACATAGCCATTATGCTAACTGCTGGTCCCAGTACTGTTTTCTATATAAGCTTTTCTAGAATTTTTGTTTCTAAATTGCATTCTTGTTTATTTGCAATCTTTTTCCTTCTCCTAATTATTTAATTGCCTACCCCCTATCTCTTTTCCTTTTCATTCATCATGTCCATAAATTCTAAACTTAGAGATTCCTAGTTCTCTCTTACATTTGTGGTCTTTCTCTCAGTTTTCTTCTTTTGGGGGTTTACTCAGTTTTCTTTAGTGTTTAGAGTTCTCCAGTGTGTCAGTGATGTAGTAATGCATGAAAGTAAAACATGCATCAGAGTAATTCCTACTATTCTTTTTTTAAAAATTACTTATTTATTCTTCCATGAACAAGACAGACCAGAGATAGAGAAGCACCCCCCAACAAGGGGTTGATATTGCAATCTACCCCTAGCCTTCAGCTAACCTGGATAATGGGGAAGCAGGTGCCTTGCATACTCAAGGAGGTCTCAGACTTGAACAGGAACCTTCCCATGTGGGACTACTTCAGAGAGCATCGAGTTTCGCTGCTACACCACTGTTTGGCCCTAATTCTTACCATTCTTTTATATTTATAGAGTCTCATATGTTTTTTTTGTTTGTTTTTTTGTTTTGTTTTGTTTTGTTTTTGTCATGAGTAAAGTGCAGTATTGTACTACATTGAAGATTTTGTTAGTTCTTTTTTAAAAATCTTATTCTTTCTTAATCTAGAACATGGTTATTTATTTAATAATGAATTGAGAAACGGTTTTATGAAAGGGAGAAGGATGTTTCTCTAAATACACCATCTGTGTCAGAAAGATGAGTGCTACCTCCATTTTGTGACCTCTGAATGACGTCTGCTCTCTACTTGCTCTAATAGTAATTGAACACCCCCCTGCAAAATCACAGGATTCCCGACTGTTAGCTTTATAAATGCATTGATGAGTACCTCGTTTGATGGGATAAATGCTTCAATAACTGATGTTCCCACCTGTGTGGTTAATTTCAAAATATTGTTTGTCTAACACATCGTTGTCAGTGACAACTGAACAAGAACTTTCAGGAGCAGTTGGCTGTCCAATAATGGCAAATTTCAAGGCTATGCAAATTGTGCCAGTTCAGCCCAGTTCTTTTCTCTATTATCATATCAATTGAGTCAGTTCATAGCAGACAAAGCAAGGTTATGGGAACCACCTAGAGCATCATGCACCATTTAACATCAATGCAGCATACATGAACATCTGCAACTTCAATCTTATTAACAGAGGATAGAATGGAAGGCGATAAACAGCTTTCTTCACCACTTAATTGCAAAATAGTATTTCCTAATGTTTGCATTGTTTATCAACAGGAACTTCATCAATAATTGTATAATTACGGTTGCCTAGATTACAGTGCCCTCATGCATCTTGTCATTTATTACAGAGGGTCTGAATTTAATCTGAATTTGAACACATGAATCAAGGCTAATAATATAAATCCTTTCAAATGTGAGTTGCATAATACAGATATTTTGTGGTAGGAGAATGGCAGTTTATGATTCTTCAGTCCCTTTGAGGATTAAGTTAACACAGGGAAAAGACTGAAATGAGGAGGAGCCACTAGTTAGATTCAAACAGACTCATTGAACATGAGAGTGTACGTTATGTTCTTGGAATTAATCACAAATAATTAGATGTTTGCTTTAGGCCAAAATTGAGCTGAATTAAAACAGGGTTATTATACTGAGGTCTTCCCTTCAGTCTATCTTAAGGGGGGGGGGGGGCACAGAAATCTGCAAATAAAATGAGGAAAAAAGCTATAGTAACCAAAGTTAGAAATTCTTAATGCAAAGGAAAGGCTTGACCTACCTGCTCAGCCTTTCCTGTCTTGCTTTTGAGGCCTGAAGAATGCCACTTCTCCTAACTAGAAATGTTAGTGTTGACGGTAGGCAGCCAAGTGTGGTCTTCAGGCTCTGTGGCAGCAGAGTTTCTTTTGGCACACAGAATATTTGGCAAAATATTGAAGAAAAAGGAAGGAAAACAATATAAGCTCAGTCAGGGTTATTGGTGTGGTCAGTGGGAGTTGTCACACAAGGGAGCAGGAAAAAGAAAATGTTAAAAAACAATGGGCACATTTAAAGCATGAAGGGAAGGATCTGGCCCCAGAAGCATTTTAAACATGAACATCTCACAGTTTTACTAATACTCATTTTATATTTAAGGAAAAATCTAATACTTATTCATGAAATTTCATTTGAAATTTTTTAATTTGTGGTTAGAGTCTCCTCCCCTTCAAAAAAGTTTTGAAAGTATTAAATTGTATTTTGAATGAGCCCCATTTGGACTAGACTGTTCCTTCCCAATTGAACCACACAGTAATTTCTAAAAAAAAAAAAAAAAAAAAAAAAAAAAGTCTCTAGAGTTAAAGTAGTATTTCTTTGTGATTAGTCTGTATTTATGTCTTTAATACTTCTCTGTTCACTTTCTGTTCTCATGTTTGCTGTTTTTTGGTTTTTGGGTTTTTTTTTTTAATCGTAGAAGGAAGGGTAAAAAAGGGTAGCTACTGAAGTATACACAGACTGGAAGATATATTTTGTCCCCTTTTTTGTGGTTCTTGGTTAAAATAGGTATAAAAAAAGCTTTCTTCCAAAAATAATTCTTCTAAATTTTCCTCTTATTTGAGGGACACTAAGAACTGGTTTATTAAGTAGTTTGACCTTTAGTTATTTCACATTGTGCTAAACTATCCTTTTTTATAAGATACCTACAGCCTCTACTATAAAAGTGAGAAAGTTGTAGCTCTGTGCAGTTGGAGGATGTGGAGATACCGTGTCGTAGGTATGCACATGTGTGTCTCTTATCTAAATGCCTCAGGGAGCACTTTTTCTGAACCAGGGCTTTGTGACAAATGTACACGTACACGGACACAGGTATACCTTTCCTTTAAAGAACTTGTATGCAGATATTATTCAGGAACCTTTTCTAGGAGCTATTTATCAAATCTGCTATGATAATAACTTTGTCCTAATGAGTCCAAGTCTGTTTGGGGAGTAATCGATAAACTGCAGATTAATGTTCCATAATTCACATTACATTGCACATGTAATTATTTTGAGATGAGGCAAACCCTATGCATTTAATTTACAGCTGTAATTAAGTAAACTCATTTGATACTAATTAGGTGAGCCTAAAAGGATCATAGGTTTGTATATTTAATTATCAAAGTACAATCATCAACTAATTTCTGAAAAGCTCTTCTATTTTGGGCTCAACACTGATCTCTGCCCACACTACGATTTTATCTTCTTAGACCTTCAATAAATTAAAATGTGTTATGAATTGTGGAGAATCGACTTGGCAAGTTAGCCTCTTTGTAATTCTCTATATATAGCTTGCCATCTAAAAAAGTGGGCTTCAGAAAAACAGAAGCTTTTTTTTTTTAATCTAGCAAAACGATTCTTCAGAAATGAAGGATAAATTAAGACATTTCCAAACAAACAAAAGCTAATGGAGTTCATTGCTAATAGATGTGTCCTACCAGAAATATTAAAGGGGTTGTTTCAGGCTGAAATGAAGATACACTAGGCCAGTAATTCAGAACCAAATAAAGAACATCAGGAAACATATCTACATAGGTAAAAGCCTGTATTGTTGGTTTGTAACTTCTCTCTTATTTTGTACATGATTTAAAATACAAATACACAAAATTAATTATTAATTATATGTAAATGGGCCCACATATATAAAGATGTAATTTGTGGAGCTAGTTTCATGGCTCAGTTACAATATGCTGATGAGGAGAAGTTGCATCCCCTATGGCAACCACAGTCTGAATCCCCTACCCTTGTCAGTGTCAGCCTGAAACACTCCAGGCACACGTGCAGGTGCCCAAGATGAGATGAACTGGAGGATTGGAGGCAGGTCACCATGTGACCAGACCCTGGAGAGCATCTTGTCTTCTCTTCTCTTCCCTCTCTCTCATTCTCATGTGTGTGTGCACACATTCTAAAATAAGGAAAAATATTTTAAAAGAAAAAGATATAACGTGTGTGTGTGGTGTTTTACAACAGTCTCAGCTGGTCACAGTCCTCCTCCTCAGACTCTTCAGTAGCTGGGACCACCATCCTGGACCCCTGCGCTCCACTTTTTAAGATTGGCCTGGAATCAAACATGGGACTCCCATGTGACCTCAACCTGCTGAGCTGCAGTGTCCAGAATACACTGTCATGGCCAACCCTATAAAGATATAATTTGTAGCATAAAGGGAGGAGGGAAGACCTTGTAAAAGCAGAGTTTTTATGTACTGTCCAAGCTAAGTTGGTGTCTATTCAAATTAGGGTGTTACAAATTTAAGAGGTTACTTGTAATCCTCATGGTAGCCGCTAAGAAAATACCTAAGAAATACGTAAGTTTCTATTTTATTATAAAATAGCATATAAAATATAGCATAATATAGTATATAAAAATTACCAAAAAATATACTTGATTGCTAGAAGTCTTTTTAGTTCTACTGTCAGTCATCTACAAGTACTTATTGAGTACCTGGTATAATGGGCTTCCTGCTAAGTTTCAATAATTAAACAATTAAACCCATTTCTTTTCACTAAAATTTTAAATGCTTAATCAAGAAAATCTAGTTTTCACAGGACCAGCAGTTGGTATAATGGCTATGTCGCTGGACTCCCATGTAGTCGAACGTGGTTTGAGCCTTAGACCCAGTGGCTTAAACCCACACCGGGTGTGTGTGTGTGTGTGTGTGTGTGTGTATGTGCGCCCAAGATCCCGAGAGGAGAATGGAGAAGGGATTGCAGTATGGCCATCCCCCCAGGGGGGTGATTTCTCACTTTCTGTCTCTCTCTGTCTTTCTGGCAAGCAAACGTGCCTTATAGCAAAATCCTCTCAAAAAAAAAAAAAAAAAAAAAAAAAAAAAAACTATAGTTTTTATGGCTAGAATTACTCCCTAGTCTCTGGATATGTTAGATAAAGTGTTCACATTTCCTAATTTCCCATCCATATTTAAATTCTGAAAAATGTCAACTCTTGTACCCATGACTGTCTCCAAAGGCATAAAAGATGTTTCTGTTTTCATATCTTTAAAACCAATAAACCTGTTGGGGTCAGCAAGTGGCGTAGTGGATAAGTCACTGAACTCTCACATGGCTGACTGTGGTATGAGTTCTGCACCCGGTGGCTTGAAAGTCACTCGACGTGTGTGCATGTTTGCCCAATTTCCCAAAAAGAGAATGGCAGAGAAGGGATTGTGGAGCAGCTGTCCTTGGCTGGTGATTTCCCACTTGTTATCTGTCTTTTTCTCTCCAGCATAATGCACATACCCTATGACAACAATAAAATAAGTAAAATAAACACACACACCCCACAAAAAATCAGCAGGTGCCAAGGAGGTTAAGGCACTGCATCCCACATAGCTGACTTCATGGTTGTGGCTTGAAAAGCACACTGGGTCCATGTGCATACATGCCCAAACTCTCAAGAGGAGAATGGAGGAAAAGGGATTGTGGCTTGCCATCTCCTCTCGGGGGTAATTTCTCACTTTCCCTCTCTCTCTCTGTGTCTCAGTCTCTCTCTGGTAAGCACACATTCCGTATGGCAAAAAAAAAAAAAAGTAAAAAGAAAAATACACCTGCTTGTCAGGAGTGGAAGACAGTGTTTAGTCAAGAATATGTTCCCTTGGGACCAGCAGTTAGCGTAATGGCTATGTCACTGAACTCCCATGTAGCCTACCGCAGTTCAAGTCCCAGACCCAGTGGCTTAAACTCACGCCAGGCGCGTGTGTGCTCATGCCCAAGATCCTGAGAGGAAAATGAAGGAGAAGGGATCGCAGCATGGACATCCCCCCTGGGGAGTGATTTCTCACTTTCTGTCTCTCTGTCTCTCTGACTTTTTGGCGAGCACACATGCCCGATAGCAAAAACCTCTCCAAAAAAAAAAAAAGAATATGTTCCCTTTGCTCTGAGTATACCACTGCTATCAGAATATGTGACCCTTACCCTCAGACATGCCGTTTATGGGGTTTTTCCCCTTCCTTATTCGCAGCCACTTTGATTTAAAAAAAATAGAAATTGTTAATATTTACATTATGTTTCATAGCTCACATAAAACATTTACTTACGTTGTCTAAAATGAGGTCTTAAAATAGACAAATTGATGTCTGAGCTATGAGGCAGTCATTGCTTCTTTTATCTCTGGTGAATCACTAGCAGCGCTTTCAGTACATTAGAAGTAGAGACTTTTTTGGCATTATTTTATCTTTTCTGAGAATTAACTAGCATGACACAAATTCTTCTGTGCAGATGTAACCAATGTCGAGACTTCAGTTACCACACAATTAATGACACCAGCCTTGTAGTACTGACTGCTGTGGCCTGATCGGTTTGTATGTGGTTTCTAGGTCATCCGAGGAAGTATAAATAGTATCGTGGTCTGTGAACAGGCCATGTCGAGCAGGTACCATTTGCATAGACAAGAGTAGAAACAGTGTCCTCTGAGGCTGTATGATGTAATGTCTATAAATTGAATGATCTCTCATCTTGTCTCAAAAACAGCTATACTGATTCTTTCTTTGTTTGATGGAAGAACAATTGGTACAGGTTGAGTATCCCTTATCCAAAATGCAGAGGACCAAAAGTGTTTGGGATTTCAGTTTTTTGGGGATTTTGGAATATATGCCTATATATAATGCCGATATATAATGAGATATCTTTGGGTTAGAACCCAAGTCTAAACATGAAATTCATTTGTTTCATATGGACCTTATATACATCGCATGAAGGTAATTTTGCAGGTTTTTTTCCTTCTTTCTTTTCTTTTTAAAAATATATCCTTTTAAAATGTTTTTTAAATAAATCCCTTTTTAAGGATTATTTATAATTTAATTCCATTCGTTATTACTATTATTTTTTAACTTGATCAGAGAGAGAAGGGGAACGCGACAAAGCAAGCCGCCAGATCCTGGACTCAAACCATGGTTGGCCATGTGGGAGTCCAACATCTTCACCACCATACCACCTGCTGAAAAATATGGAACACTTCACAAATTTGCATGTCATCCTTATGCAAGGGCCATACTAATCTTTTCTATATCGTTCAAATTTAGTACATGTGCTGCTGAGGCTAGCACTTTTCCTTGTTTTTCTTTATTTCGTTTTTAGGGTAAATACATCTGACTAGAGAGATGGGAGAAGAGGGTGAGAAATCATCCACCAAAGGAGTTGGCTATGCTGCAGTCCCTTCTCATTTATTCTCTTTGGCATGCACACATGGACCCCACGTATTTTTCAAGCCTCCAGGTCCAGGATTTGAACCATGCAGTCAGCCATGTGAGATCCAGCTACTTCCATGCCATCATCTGGCCCTACTTTTTTTTTTTTTTTTTTTTTTTTTTTCGTTATGAGAGAGAGAAGGTAGGCGTTTTTGACCAGGGCTTACCGTTGTGATCCTCTGCCCCAGTCTAACCAGGTGTGCACCACCTATTCGCAATGTTCTAAGAGCTGACCTAGGCCCCCCATGGGGTCCCAGCTTCACCCTACAGTACCCCATTGCTTTCAGCACTGTAACTGGCTTCAATATTTTAAAATATTAGATCCATCACTTGAGATCAGTTATGTAATTTTCCACTGTGGCTCAGAAAGTTTCAGATTTGAGAACATTTTAGATCAGATTGAAGTAGGAATCTAAACCTGTAATTCAACATAATTAGCAGAATGTTACGGTGATACCTAATGTCTTCTATTATCAAGAGTTAAAATGAGTTCCGGCTTGGGAAGAGTAGTGAACATTTACAGTGATACTTAGGAGAAGGAATGGGAGCAGTATCTAGGGATGATTACATGGAGCTAGTTCTGAGAGGATCCGCTAGCAGTTAGCGCCTTATTGGGTAGCAAATACCAGCCTGTCTAGACACAGGATCTTGATGTATTTTATAGGATTGTGCCATTTTTCCTTATCTCCTGATAGGCATTATTGGCAAGCCTGAATCATGGAGAATATGTCCAATGGCATCCTGTGACATTATAGGCAGAACATTTTCCTTTCCCTGAACATTTTTTGATAGACATGAGTCAGATGAAGAAATCAGATGAAAATTCCAGAAAGGACATCCTACTCTCTTGATTGGGAAATTATTCCTTGAAGCTAGATTTTAAACCAAAGAGAAAAACTTTTGAGAAGTTTTATTTTACAACTAGATTTTTGAACTGATAATAGCTAGGCCCTTTTCTCCCCAAATATTCTGCAAACCTATGGTTCTTTCTGCTGTTATCACTGTTGATGAAGGTAGAGACTCAATGGTACATTGGTGAACACTTCATGAACACTTCATGACCCTCAGGAAAAAAGAAGTTAGATTTGTAGCAATTTTGTTATGGTATAAATTCCACCATGGCTGAGTTCAAGCTACCAATGTGAGGTTAGCAAACTTAGATTTTTATTCTTTTTTTTTTTTTTTAAGGTTTTTCCATAGGGTGCATATGCTTGTCAGAGAGAGATGGAGGGAAAATGAGAAATCACCCCCCACCCGGGATGATGGCCTTTCTGCAATCCCTTCTACTCCATTCTCCTCAGGATTTTGGGTGCGTGAACACACACACACACGCATCATGATTTTCAATCCGCCAGGTCTAGGACTCAACAAGGTCAATCTTGGAGGAATCTGGTATTTTAACCACCTTGCCACCTGCTGTCCCCAAGGAGCAAACTGAGATTTTTAAGAAGAGCTTTGCGTGTTCAAACTCAGTTATCATTAGCCAACAGGAGCAGGCTCCAGCATACTACCGAAAACTTAAAAGAAATAGATGAGTAATATGTGACAGCGTGGATGAGTCACAGAAACATTATGCCAAAAACGTTTGTGCTGACGTAAGAAGCAAGATATAAAAGAATACATGATTGCAATTTATCCAAATGTAGAACAGGCCATATTCATGTATCGTGATAGTAGTCAGAATAGTAGCTTTTTGTTTGGGGGTGGTTTTTTTGTTTTGTTTGTTTTTCGTTTGTTTTAGTGAGAAGGAATTTGTGAAAGGACATGAAGGAACTGAGATGGTAAAAATATTTATGACAGTGTTAATAGACCTTTCTATACCAGTATAACAGACCTTTCCACATCGAGGAGCATATTCTGATGGTAGCATCTAGCTGAGGAGCACCTGAGATGGGACTAGTGCAACCAAAGAACTAGATTTCTGATTTCATTTAGTCTTAGTGAATTTAGATTTAAATAGACACACATGGCAAGTGGCTACTAGATAGACCGTGCACTTTCTTTTTAAAGAATTATTTATTTATTTATTTATTTTTATTCATTCATTTTATTTTAATTTGACAAGAAAGAGAGAGAGAAAGCAAGCCACCACCAGGTCCAGGACTCGACCATGGTTGGCCATGTGAGCATGAACAGCGCCTTAACCCCAGCAGGTGCACTTCTATAGCTTGATAGGCATGTGGGCTGCACAAGTATATCCACTTGTCAGTACTTACCAATCTGTGCTTTACGAGTTGTGCATTTTGCTGTCAACACTGGGTCTTCAAAAAGTTCATGGAGGGCTGTCCCTGTAGCACAGTGATTAAGGGAGCCAGCTGGATTCCTCAGCTGATTACTCTTTGTATCTCAGCTCCAGTGGCTTGTAAAATACATCAGGTATATGCATATGCATGTCGTAAATCCTGATGGGATGGAAAAATGGAGGAAAAAGAACTGCAGCATGACTATGCCCCCACTGGGAGATGCTTTCCCTTTCACTCGCTTCCTTTCTTTTTGGCCGGTGTTGGTATAAATACTCTCACCATCACTCACCATATTAAACTTCCAAGGTAAAGGCACTGAATGCTGAATTGGGAAGAAAAATACACATTCAACTCGGATAAGCCAGTGTCAAAGTTTCTAACCTGCTCACGTCAATCTGCTATCAAGGGACTGGATTTTTTTAGTTTTCGTTTAGTTCTTAAGATTAATCCGTCTTGGGACCAGAGATGGCATAATAGCTATGTCACTGGACTCCCATGTAGTCCACCGCAGTTCAAGTCCCAGACCCAGTGGCTTAGACTCATGCTGGTTGCATGTGCATGCGTGCCCAAGATCCCAAGAGGAGAATGGAGGAGAAGGGATTGCGGCGTGGCCATCCCCCCTGGGGGTGATTTCTTGCTTTCTCTCTGTCTGTCTCTTTCTGGCGAGCGCACACGCCCTATAGCAAAAACCTCTCAAAAAAAAAAAAAAAAAAAAAAGTTAATCAGTCTTTTCCAAATCTCTATCATTGCCCAGAGACTGTTGAACCTCAGATCTGTCTGGCTAGTCTAGCTCAGCTCTATACGTTGTTTAACAGAAGGAAGAATATGAGTTTAGTCATTATTTGTGTAACTTTTTTTAGAAACGTAACACTTTCACTTCTGTTCATAAAGAATAATAAAGTGTACAACCAAGCTTTAAAAGCAATGTAGGGGCCAGCAGATGGCATAGTGGTCAAAGCGCTAGGCTCCCACATGGCCAACCATGGTTTGATTTTCGGATCCAGAGGCTTAAGACTAACACTGGGCATGTGCATATGCATGCCCAGAATCCCAGGAGGAGAGTAGAGGAGAAGGGATTGCAGCATGGCTATCCTCACTAGGGTGGGAAGGGGGAGTTCTTGCTTTCTCTTTCACTGGCTAGCACATGTGACCTATAGCAAAAATCTCTATAAATAAATAACTGTAAAATATTGTACTTGAGAGATTTTTATAAACAAGTAACTAACTGTAAGTTTACACATTTTAGTCTACTTTAAAGTGCAAGATGAATTGGCAGATGACTCAATAAAGAAAAGTGCTCTTCATAAATGAAATAAAAAGATTGTTTACTGGTGTTTGTCACTGTATTCCATGTAGATAAGTGATCTGTGCATCCAATTTAGTTTATTAGACAATAAATAGTTCTCATAACTCTTGTCAATGTTTGTTGTCAGGGTTCCCATTGAAAAATGACTCCATAATTTAAGGAACTTAAATTTTATTTCTTCAGAATATGTTCAGCATATTTAGATCTGAAAAAGGTTTTGGGCCGGGTTATGCAAGGTTGAATTTATTTAGTGTTGAAAACACAGTACTCAGGCCAGCCAGTGGCATGGTAGTTAAGGCACTGGACTCTTACATGGCCAACTGTGGTTCGTGTCTGGGACCCAGCAACTTGAAACTCACGCCGGGAGTGTGTGCACAGGTGCCCAAAATCCCAAGAGGAGAATGGAAGAAGAGGAATTGCAGCATGACCATCCCCCTGAGGGGTGATTTCTCACTTTCTGTCTTTCCTTCCCTGTCTTTCCAGCGAGCTCATGCACCCTATAGCACAAAATCTCTTCCCCAAAAAAGAAAAGCACAGTTCTGTCTGAATTTCAATCAAGTACATGGTTTTCTTTGGTATATGCATATATCAAAGCATTTCATTAAATCCTAGTAATGTTAAAATGCAGGAACATTGGGCCAGCCCTGTAGTGCACACGTAAGCATTATGATAGGGAACTGGATCCCACGTGATGACTGTGGTTTGAATCCTAGCTCTAGTGGCTCAAAAAATATGCCTGATGCATGCCCTAAATCCTTAGAGGATTGGAGGTAAAAAGGGATTGTGCTTGTGGTGTGACCACACCCCATTGGGGGCCAGCCAGCCTCTCTCTCAGTAAAAAAACAAACAAACAAAAAATAAAACCAAAATCACTGACAGCTAGAACCTTTAGCTTACTTGCTTCCTTGGTTTACAAAACTGAGCTAGAGGGGCTGGCAAGTGGCGTGGTGGTTAAAGGCGCTGGACTCCCACATGGCCGACCACGGTTCAAGTCTCGGACCTGGTGGCTTGCTTTCTCACTCTCTCTCTCTCTCTCTCTCTCTCTCTCTCTCTCTCTCTCTGTCTCTCTCATCAAACTGAAAAATAATAATGATGTAATAATAAATAAAAGTTAAATAAAATAATTCTTAAAAAAAAACTGAGCTAGATAGCTATATTATAGTTATGAACCACTTACTCAAGATTAGTCAGAAAATACACAGTGAATTCATAATGTACTGGATTCTGGGGGGAAATCAGATGTGAAACAGAAAGACTTCAGTCTCAAGGAACTTAAAATCTAGTAGTTATAATTATATTAACTTAGTAGTAAACGTTAACTTATTGCCTACGGTATATTAGGTAGTATTAAGAGCTGGGGATAAGATTAAATCACTATTCCTCCCCACAAGAAGCTTGTAATTTAGTTATACATAAGAAGACACTTGTAATAAGTAGTTATAAATATGGTAAATACTCTCATAGATGATTGTAAAGGCATAAAAGAGGAAGTATTCTGCTCTGCATGGACTACGGTCAAGAGGACGTCTATCTAGGATCTAGAACTAAGAGGGAAAGACAGTCTGAGCAGTAAACGTGATGCGATGTAGGAGTACGAGTATGACACATTCCGGAAATATGAGGATGACCGGGGAGCAACCCCTGGGCAGGGAAGGGCAAAAGAGAAAGTTTTAACCATGGGCCGGTTCCATATCTGAGAATAAAATTTCATTTGATAAGGAGACCTTGAAGAGCTTTTTAACTTTCCAGACAGTATCTTGATATATCACATACCTCATGCCTCAACTTCCTAGGTGGCTGGGGCCACAGGCCTATGCCACCACACCCAGCTTTTCAGGAAGGGTAGAAGATTGAACCTCGGCCTCCCATGTGGCCTTAGCCAACTGAGCAGCAGCCTTGAACAATATACATTACCACAGCTGGGCCTGAAGGACTTTTAATGGGATTAATGTGGTCAGATTTATATTCATGAAGAATTACTCTTCCTTCTACAGGTATTTACAGAGCATGTATAATGTACTAGGCATAGTTCTATGTGCTAAGGGTCATCAGGTGTATTCTTGCCCTTTCAGAGGCCTGTCTCAGGAACCCTAGCTCCTTTCCTGGGGACTGTTGATTGATTCAGGGTGTTAAGAACCTTACCAATGTGGGGCCAGCAGGTGGAGTAATGATGACAATGCTGGACTCTGACATGGCCAACCATGGTTTGAGTCCTGGATCCAAAGGCTTGAAAATCATGCTGAGAGTTTGTGGATTTTCATGCCCAAAATCCCAGGAGGAGAATGGAGGAGAAGGGATTATGGTGTGGCCATTCCCTCAGGGGTTGATTTCTCTTACCCTCTCTCTGTCTTCTCTGGCAAGTGTATGTGCCCTATGGCAAAAACTTTTTAAAAAAGAACCTTACCAACTAACATTGGTAGTTCATAAGTGGCCAAGTGACCTATGAGCCAACCCCACAGAGGAAAACAGTTCTTACAGGTAAGAGAATAGAGCAGATACATATACAGAAGCAGAGAGAAATGAACTACTTTATAGTAAAATTAAGGTGATATACTTTATTTAGTGAACCTGTTGACGATATCAGAAACCTCTTAGAAGGGAAAAAAAATACAACACCCCAAAAAGGAAATAAGGTTTTTAGAACAGTAATTTCATTATTGTTTTCTTGGACACACTTCTATGGAAAATTTTAATGATCAAAGTGAGCACTCACTTATTCTTTTACCTGTCTGCATTCAGCACTGAAGACTTTAACTGGCATTTACTTGACATTTGGAGAATATTAGAAGAAAACATAAACAAGTATATTACAAGCAATATTAAAAAATTAAGTAGGGGGCTGGCAGGTGGTGTGGTGGTTAAGGCATTGGACTCCCACATGACTGACTGTAGTTCAAGTCCCAGACCTTACTTTTTCACTTTCTCTGTCACTCTCTGGTCAAATTAAAAATAATAATGATTAATTCTTTAAAAAAAAAAATCAAGTAGTTTGCCAGGACAAAACTATTCTTTCAGAAGTAGCCTTTTTTTTTCTTTTTCTTTTTTTTTTTTTTTTTTAATTTGGCGAGATTTTTGCTATAGGGTGCGTGCGCTTGCCAGAAAGGCAGAGAGAGACAGAGAGACAGAAAGTGAGAAATCACCTCCCAGGGGGGATGGCCACGCCACAATCCATTCTCCTCTCAAGATCTTGGACACACACACACACACATGCCTGGCATGAGTTTAAGCCGCCAGGTCCGGGACGCGAATCGCAGTCAACTACATGGGAGTCCAGCGACATAGCCATTAAGCTAATTACTGGTCCCCAGAAGTAGCAATTTTAAGTGAAACCTGAATCCTCAGTACCTACAACTGTCTATTTTCTTTTTTTCAGATTAATAATGTCCATTTAATCATAAAAAACCTAGAATGCTTACTATGTGGTAAGTTATGCCCTAAGTGCTTTCCATGCAGTAAGCAATTTAATACTCTCAAAAACCCTGTCAGTACTATTGTCGCTATTTTAAACATGAAATTGAGGAATAGAGTGTAACTTGGTTACCCGATAGTATATGGCAAAGCTACAATATGAACCCAAGCAGTGTGGCCAATACTTAACCACTATATTATACAATTCTGTTCTCTGTGGAACATTTATCAATTTAATGTAGTCAGATTTAGTTAAAAAGAGAGAGAAAGTGAGAAATTACCCCCAGGGAGGATGGCCATGCAGCAGTCCCTTCTCCCCCAGTCTCCTCTTGGGATTTGGGGCACCCATGCACACAAGCCTGGTATGTTTTCAAACTGCTGGGTCTGGGATTCTTAACTCCTCGGTCAGCCATGTGAGATCCAGCAACCTTAACCACCACACCTCCAGCTGGCCCGAGAAAAATTAAATGTGTGATGCTAAACCAAAATCTGTTGTTGCTGTTTTCACGATCACCTTTCTTCAGAAAGATAGTAGCAGCATGGTTTGAATGACAGCTTTATAATGGGCTGACACCTTATTATTTCTCTCTCATTCATTTTGTACCGAAGTCCTGACTTTGCTGTGGAACATGGCAGTTGAGAAGCTCTGAGCTTATATCTTCACTTATAAAATCAGGTCAATATTAATTAACTCATGGGATCACAGTGAGGATTACATGGGGCAGTTATGTAAGCACTTGGTACAGTACATTTTTACTCAAGAAATGTAGTTATACTTCACTGTAAAATCCAAACTTTTGTCTAGTTTTCAAAGTGTCCCTAGAAATGGCTGTACCCCCTCCATTATTTCTTACCTTACCTGACATAGAAACCTTTTCACTCTTAGGACATCCACACCTTTCTTTTCCTCTCTTCATTATCACCGTGTGTATGACCTTGCTTCAGTTCAGTCTTACCCATGAAGCCATTTCCAGTTAAACTCATATATTCCTTCCCTTCTTCGAATTCCTTTTACAGTTTCAATAGGTATTACACTGGATGAAATTTCTCAAAACTTTTTGACATTTATTAGATATCTTTCCATCTAGGTTCTAAGCTCCTTAAGAAGACAGATCATGTCTTAATATTCTTCCAGCATCTTCCCCCAAAGGAGCTAAGAGAGTATGAGGAGCTCATAACGATTATTCAACAAATACTTATTGCCTAATTGAAAGAAATAAGCTCCTAAGAATACTTTATAAAATTACATAGGTCTTTATATGTAAATTTATAGGAGTCTCACTACAGTGTTAATATTTCATCCATGTAATAGTCACACAAAATAGGTAGACAAGTATGTTCATTTTTTTATAGGATTTTTTTTCATTTTTAATTTGCTTTCGGGTATGTGTACTCACCAGAGAGAGAGAAAAGAGAGAAAGCAATGTGGGACTGCGGTTGGACATGCGGGTGTCCAGTGCCCCAGCCACCACACTACCTGCTGGCTCCTGTTATCTTCATTTTTTAAATAATAAAACTGAATTCCTGTTACACCGTAACTTGCCAAGTAGCCCCATTGATCCCGTCCCCTACTCCCACCATTCCAGTCCATTCTCCCCAAGGCTGCCAGGATGATCTTTTTAAATCCAAGATGAAACTGTATCACTCCTCTATTTAAAACCTTAACGTGGTTTCCCATTTTTACATAGAATGAACTTCTACAAAACTCTCACATTTGCTATCCCCTAGCTAGTCTAGTAGTTATACTACAAGTGACCGTAACTACTATCATTTCATTCCTAGACAGTCTAGTTACAGAAGTTACAGCTTCTTTACCTTCAACAGGCGTAGCTCGCCAAGCTCTGGCTAGCCCGGGGCCTCTGCACTTGATGTTCTACCCCTGCTTCTACCTGTGGCTTGCTCCTTCTTGCCACTGAAGTCTCCCTTCTGCAGTGCGGAAGTAACACACCTATCTAAGTTAACTCAACTCGCCTATCACACTTTATCACGTCATCCTATTTTATTTTCTCTGTGGCATCTACTAAAATCTCAAATTATCTTGTTCATTTATTTGTTACTTATATATTGTCTATCCTCACTATAATATAGGCCTCATAAAAGCAGGGATTTGGTCTCTCTGTACACATGTGTATTCCCAGTCCCTGACAGAGTACCCAGCACAAAATAGGCTCTTAATAAATATTTCTTGGAATACTATAGCTCAACTGAAACCATGGTTTTTCACTCTTAATCCAATTTATTTCCCACCATTTCACTTATCCTGCTTTTCATGAAAGAACCTACACCTTTGGAACTACTATTAAGAATCAATGTTCAGAATAGTAACATTAAAATATTATGTAAGATTCTGTATTATCAAAGAAAATTTTCATTCATTTCAATAATCTAAACTAATTAAAGCAGGGATGTCATGGTATATTATTATATTAATACATTTAGAAAGATTTCTAACTAAAAATTCTGCTTTTTCCTTAGTTAACCAGAAAATTAAATTAACCCAGAGCTCATCATTCCAAAAGTCCTTGTTAATTAGGATTGTTCTATAAATCTCTATTATTAGCAGAGTTTGTCATCTGTTTCATTACCCTGTTTATTAGGCCAGTCTGAGCAGGGTATCTTTGCTCATATCCTGGTATGGTGAAAAAAAAGCATTTCTTGGATTTTTTTTTTTTTTTAATTTGTTGGAGGGTACATGCACTCCCTGGAGAGAAAGAGAAATTAACAGAGCACTCTTGGGGAATGGCACAGCACAGTCCCCTCTCCTTTCTCCTCTCAGGATTTTGGACATGTACACACACACCTGGCTTTTTTTTTCCAAGCTTCCGGGCCCAGAACTCAAACCACACAGTCAGCCATGTGGGGCCACCTTAACCACCACACCACCAACTAGCTCATTTTCTTTATTCTTTAACATAGGCATATTTCATGCTATTGCTATAACAACTTAGTTCCCACCTGTTGGCTCCTGTGTAAAGTATGAATGATATTATTAACTTGGGTATTAAGTAAAACAATTTAAGCTCTATTTTAAAGTATTAATGTTTTGCCACCCTGTTTGTGTAACCAAAGAGTCTGTCAGTAAAGTGCTGGTCAAACAAATAATGGGGGGCAGGCAGGTGGCATGGTGGCTAAGGTGCTGGACTCCCACATAGTTGCCCATGGTTTGAGTCCTGAACCTGGTGGCTTGCTTTCTCACTTTCCCTTTTTCTCTGTCTTTCTCTGGTCAAATTAAAAAATAATAACAAATTTAAAAATGTTTTTTAGAACAAATAAAGTATAGTTTACAATTGACTATGATGGAGCAAGAAAAAAAAATTATGAGGACATTCTTTGTTTTCTAATATAGACAGATCTTCAAGTGAGAAAAAAATATTGTCCAGAGTAGCCTAGATGATACCTTAAGAAAAAAGAGAGAGAGAGAGAGAGTGGGGGGGGGGTGATAAATAAGAATGTGTTTTGCATATATATGCATAGTGAAAATCTGGAAGGACATATAAGAAAGCATTAACAGTGATAATCAGACTGGAAAGTAGAAAGAATAGTGGCTAAATAAAACGGTGGATTTTTTTAGTAGAGTGCTTTTTTATATTTTTAAAGAATTATTTTATTTCATTTATTTATTTAATTTGACCAGAGAGGGACAGAGTGAGGGAGGTGGAGTGGCAAAGCAAGCCACCAAGTCCAGGACTTGAACCATAGTCAACCATGTGGGAGGCCAGTGCCCTTAACCATCACCTGCCAGCCCCTCTTTTTGTACGTTTTATATTTTAAGCCATATGAATCTATTACATATTCAAAAAGGTCAATTAAAAACAAACAAGCACAGGGACCAGCAGTGGTATGGTGGCTGGGGGCACTGGACTCCCATATGGCCAATTGTATTTCAAGTCCCGGACCTAGTGGCTTACTTTCTCACTTTTCTTCTCGCTCTCTCGCTCTCTCGCTCTTGCTCTCGCTCTCTCACTGTGTCCTTCTCTGGTCAAATTAAAGTAAATTAATTAAATTATGTTCAATAAAATAATTCTTTTTTTTTTTTTTTTTTTTTTTTTAAAGCACAACTAAAACCAGTATGTGATTCTGGATTGAATCTTGTACTGGATAAGGGGAAAAATGCTCTAGAAGACATTAAGACAATCAACAAAATTGAGATATGGACTATAGATTAGATAAAAATACTGTTTTCTAAATTTATCAGCTATACCTTGGTTATCTAAAAGAATATCTTTGTTCTTAGAAAATAAACACTGGGACCAGCAGTGGGCATAATGGCTATGTTGTTGGACTCCCATGTAGCTAACCGCAGTTCGAGTTCAGGACCCGATGGCTTAAACTCATGCCGGGCGCGTGTGCATGCGTGCCCAAGATCTTGACAGGAAAATGGAGGAGAAGGAATTGTGGCGTGGCCATCCCCTGGGGGGGTGATTTCTCATTTTCTGTCTTTCTGGCGAGCGCAGGTGCCCTATAGCAAAAACCTCTCAAAAAAAAAAAAAAAAAAAGAAACGAAACGAAAAGAAAAGAAAGAAAGAAAACATACACTGAATAAGACCAGCAGATGGCATGATGGTTATGTTGCTGGACTCCCACATAGTTCGAGTCCCAGATCCAGCATCTTAAAACTCACACTGGGCGTGTATGCATGCGTGCCCAAGATCCCAAGGCGAGAATGGAAAAGAGATTGAGGTGCGGTCAGGGTGGTTTCTCACTTTCTGTTTTTCCACTGAGCACACACATACCCTATAGCAAAACATCTTTCAAAAAAAAGAAAATATACTCTGAAGTATTAAGCAGTAAAGGGCATAATGTAGACAACCTAGGCTCAAAAGGTTTGAAAAAAGACATTATGTGTCTATACACGCACACGCGCACGCACACACACACACACACACACACGAGAGTTTCAGAAAGTTGTGGAAAATGGAAATAAAGTACGAGTTTATCTTGGTGCAAAAAAGAATTAAAATACATACATAGTGTTTTCCTAATACACATTGTTCATGAACTTTATGAAGACCACCTTATATAAGAGGAATGAAAAGCAAATATGTCAAACTATTAAAAACTAGTATATCTAGGGCCAGCAGGTGGCATGGAGGTTACGGAGCTAGATCCCATGTGGCCGACTGCGTGGTTCAAGTCCTGGACCCAGCGATTTGAAAATCATGCTAAGCACATGTGCATACATTCCCAAAATCCCCAAAGGAGACTGGAGTAGAAGGGATTATAGCAGTGTCCACCCCCAGGGATGATTTCTCATTCTCCACCCCCGTCTCTTTCTGTTAAGCACATGTGCCCTATAGCAAACTAAAAAACTGGTAAATCTAAACTTTGCATGGGAGTTTGTATCTTTCTTGGAACTTTAGTTTAAAATTACTTTCAAATAAAAGGTTTTTAAAAAAATGGATACTGACAGGTAGTGTGGTGGTTAGAGATGCTAGATTCCCATGTGTCCGACTGAGTTCGAGTCCTTGACCTGGCAGCTTGCTTTCTCACTTTCTCTTTCTCGCTCTCTCTGTCTCTGGTCAAATTAAAAATAATAATAACAAATAGAATTAAACAAATAAATAATTCTTCTAAAACAAAACAAAAAAAGCAAGCAAACAAAAACATTAACACTCTGGAAATTACATCATTTATAAGGAATGGACAAGATACAGGAACCTCATAAAAACCTTAAGTATTCTGGTTTTTCACCTGGTCTTCACATTCTGATGATCTTTCTTCATCACTCTTCTGTCTCTTCCATGCTGATTGATGCTGGGTTGGAAGCAGAGGCAGAGTTGGGTGACCACAGTCTACTTGAAGATTGAAAACATAGCAGGTGGCATGGTGGTTGGGATGCTGGACTCCCACATAGCTGATCACAGTTTGAGTCCCAGACCTGGTGGCTTGCTTTCTCTCTCTCTCTCTTTCTGGTCAAATTTTTAAAAATAAGAAGAATAAATAAAATTAAATTAAATAATCAAAAATAAAAACACTGCCTACCAACCTGTTGTAGATCTTCTTCAGTTATATCTACTCTACAACTTTGGAGGAATATCAATGAAACAGTGACAAAACATGGCATTCTTTAATTCCTTGAGCAAAATTTTCTAGAGATATTATGAATAATTATCATGAGGTTGTGTATATTCATTCAATGGTAAAATATATAGTTAACTTAGTGAAGGTAGGTTTACAGAAATATTTAATTTTTTTGGCTTTGAATGACTCACTTTTTTTCCTATTAGGTATTATGGCATTCATACAAACTTAACCATCTTTACTATAATTGATTTTGGATTATAAATGCATAAAGATGGTTTTACTCCTGCTAGACTAGCCTCTTAAGTGATCAGGCAGTGAAGCTTGTGTCGTAGTAAAGTGAAGAGTAAATTGTTTGTTTGTATAAACTGTCTAGAGAATGTCTGAAAGTGCTTGTTTTGTATTTTAAGTAAGCTTAATTTCATCATTTTGGATGAGGGTACCCTGAGGGTCTTACCTAATAAATGACCTGAAACAAACTGATATCAACTGATTTATTTCCTACCTGCTTGGGGGAGCTAATGATTTAGCGGTTTTATAGAACTCTGGAAAATAGAAATAGTAATTAGTCCTAATCCCTTTCCTTTTCACTTTATTAAAAATTTGGGCAAAACTGAAAAATAATGGCCATGACTTATCATAAGGTACTAAGTAGAAGTACTTGATCAGAACTAACAGTCATTTTTCTACAATTAAGGCAAAAAGCTAGTTTTTGCTACGTATTCCCATAGCTGCTTCAGGCCCATTTCATGCCTAAGAAAACTAGGTCCCAATGAGAGTCGTGGTGGTGAATATACTGGGCTTCATTAGCTAAATAATGTCTGTGCCTATTAAGTGTGTCTTCAGAGTTAATTAGTGTACTTCATATCTTCATACAAGAAATTGTCTAGAAAGGCTGTGGTCATGCTAGTGAATAATGTTTAGTTAATTTTGTGGGTTTTTTTTTTTTTTAATACCACTCTGTAAACCAGTTTAAATCACTCACATTTAGAAAAAACAGAATATGCCAAAAATATAATTGAATTTAAATGTTATTGAACATTGCTTAATCCTTCTTCCATGACTCAGAACACATTTCAGGACCTCAGATTTTTAGGGTCATTATTTTGAAAGGAGCTCTCTTAATACAATGCTCTAGATATAGAAAATAATGAAGACTGGGCTATACCTGTACTGAATTCATGACATATCTTTTACATATAGGATATTCTTATATACTTATTTTAATAGTAAGTATAAAAGGTGGGAAATGGTTCTAATTTCTATTTCAGGAAATTGAACTTCATAGGACAATTAAGAATATAGTATCTAGGACCAGCAGATGGCTTGGTGGTTAAGACACTGGACACTCCCATATGGCCAACCATGGTTCAAGTCCTGGACCTGGTGGCTTGCTTTCTCACTTTCTCTCTCTTTCTCTCTCTCTCTCTGGTGAAATTAAAATAAATGAACGAATAAATAAAATTAAATAATTCTTTAAAAAATAAAGTATTGGGGCTAGCAGGTGGCATGGTGCTTAGGGAGAATGGACTCCTACATGGCTGGCCACAGTTCAAGTCCCGGACTCAGTGGTTTGCTTTCCCACTCTCCTTCTCTCTTACTCTGTCCCTCTCTGGTCAAATTAAAATAAATAAATAAAATAAAATTCAATAAAATAATTCTTTTTTAAAAAGAATAAAGTATCACAGTAATCTACACTTTTTTTGAGAGAGAGAGATTTTGCTATAGAGCTCATGCGCTCGCCAGAAAGACAGAGAGAAATAGAGAGACAGAAAGCGAGAAATCACCCCCCCAGGGAGGATGGCCACGCTGCAATCCCTTCTCTTTTCTCCTCTCGAGATCTTGGGCAAGCACGCACAAGCGCCTAGCATGAGTTTAAGCCACTGAGTCCGCGACTCAAACCACAGTCGACTACATGGGAGTCCAGCAACATAGCCATTACACCAACTGCTGGTCCCATCTATACATATTTCAAAAGAAGTCATTCTTTCTTTTTTTTTTTTTTTAAGAGAAATTTTTGCCCTATACGGTGGGTATGCTCTCCAGAGAGATAGAGATAGAAAGCAAGAAATCACCTCCCACAAGGGATGTCCATACTGCAATCCCGTCTCCTCCATTCTCCTCTCTGGATCCTGGGCTCACACCACGGTTGACTACATGGAAGTCAAGCAACAAAACTATGACACCACCTGCTGTTCCCGGTGGTCCTTAAGTCATGATTCTTAAGAGTGAAGTTAAAAATAATCTTTTCCATTGTAGATTAGATTTTATTCCAAAATAAAGATTTAATCAGGTACAGCCCTGTAGTGCAGCAGTTCAAGCACAATGCATAGGGAGCCAGATCCCACATGCCTGACTGTGGTTCAGATCCCAGCCCTGGTGGCTTGAAAAGCACACTGGGTTCATGCACACACATGCAGTGTGAACATGCCCCATTGGGAGTTCTCTATCATTCTCTCTCTCTCTCTCTCTCTCTCTTCCTCCCTCCCTCCCTCCCTCCCTCCCTCTTCCTCTTCCTCTCTCTATCCGGTGAGTGCATGTACCCTCTGGGAAAGGAAAAATAAAAAAGATTTACCCAGACCCGGAGGTGGTGGAATAGACAGGAGGGTACCACTGCATGATTCTGAAATCATAAAGGCAGACCTGGGATTCAGAGCAAAGTTTGACTTGAACATGCCAGATGTGCCTGTAACTGGCTGGCGGGAGGGCAGGGGGCTAATTACAGGGTGGTAAGACTCAATATTGAGGGTATCCCCCCATCTCGCTCTCTTTCATGAAAAGGGAGAAAGGAAGGAAGAAAGGAACTTAAAATGTCTTATCCAATCAGAAATTAATAAATTTCATTCAAGGAATTATATCCAATTGTGGTTTACTTATCATTTATATATAATTATTTTTAAATCTGTAAATTAAATATTTCTTATATTATCTCAGATGTTTTACAGACATTATTGTATTATGTAACCTTATAAATACTAAAGGTATCATTAACTTAGCTCATTTTGCTTGTGTCTGTTTGTTTATAGTTGTTAGTTTTCTTGATAGTGTGACTTGTATTTGGAGTTAATAAAACCAGATTTCTTTTTATGTATTTATGGTACAGACCTTTTCCTAAATTGACAGAAGCCTTTTTCCAATTATTTCTTTTTTTAAAAAGAACTATTTTAACTTTATGTATATATATATTTTAATTTGACCAGAAAGGGATAGAATAAGAGTGAGAGAGAGAAAGTGAGAAAGCAAGCTGCCAGGTCCAGGTTACCATGGTCAGCCGTGAGGGAGTCCAGTGTTCTTAACCACCACGCCACCTGCCGCCCTCTCTTTTTAAAAACAAATTTTTTTTATTTTATTTGTTCATTTATTTTAATTTGACCATTGAGAGACACAGAGGGGGAACGTGAAAAAGCAAGCCACTAGGTCCGAGACTCAAACCCTGGTTGTCCATGAGGGAGTGTCCAGTGCCTTAACCACCGCACCACCTGCTGGCCCCCACTTTTCCCAATTTTTTTTTTTTTTTTTTGAGAGGTTTTTTTTGCTGCAGGGCGTGTGCTCTCGCCAGAAAGACAGAGAGAGACAGAAAGCGAGAAATCACCACCACCACCCCTCGGGGGATGGCCACACCGCAATCTCTTCTCCATTCTCCTGTCAGGATCTTGGGCACACACGCACACACACCCGGCGTGAGTTTAAGCCACCGGGTACAGGACTCGAACTGCGGTCGACTACATCGGAGTCCAGTGACATAGCCATTACGCTAACTGCTGGTCCCAGTCCCAATTATTTTTAATAAAATATTCTGACTTCTTTTTTTTTTCCTTTTTTGGTCTTTGTAGCTGAGTCTACTATAGACTCCCCAGAAAAAAATACCCAGAAAATTTAATCCTGGGTATTTTTACCATAAGTTCCAACTAATCAAAATCAAGTTAACTGCCACGTAGGCACTAGTTTTACAAAGTGTACAAAGTTAAGGTACTTAAAGAGTTTAAGGGCTTCTGGTTTGGAGTTTTCTTAGCATCTGTAGTCATATGATAAAGAGAGAATGCTGAGTAAATGAGTCCTCTTCTTGAATATGACTCTATCCAGGAGTATCTTTTTTTCGTTAACATATCTGTCTGTCTCTTATTGAAAGTATCCGTTAGTACCAGATAACAAAAAGCTGACAATATGCTTTTTAAATGTATTAAGGTTCTTTATTAAGACCTTTCTTAAGGTTCTCAAGATCTCCTTTTATCTCCCTCTTGATCTTAGGTGAGATTGAAATTTACAAGTCTTTAAGGCACATCTGTCTCTATAAGGGATGCAAATTTGTAATTTCAGAGATTCCAGGGCCCAATAAAAAGCACTGTCCAACCATTTACAGATATTCTCTAAGCCAGATTTCATCGCAGACAACTCTATTCCACTGTCATGTGCCAAGTAAAGTTCTGTATTAGGTTAGTGTGTGGTGAAAACAACCAAGTCCTGGTCCAGACTCCCGCAGGACAAGAGTCCATTGCACTGTCCTTTTTGTTCTGCCCAATGAATTCAGTGGTGGTGTTACCTTTTACTAGTTGACAGAGGACTCATTGGTAAAAGGTAACCAGATTAGAGGCCAGCAGGTGGCATGGTGGTTGGGGCATTGGACTCCCACATGGCTGACCGTTGTTCCCATCCTAGACCTGGCAGCTTGCTTTCTCTTTTTCTCTCCCTCTGGTGAGTGCATGTGCCCTATACCAAACTGAATAATAATAATTATTATAAATAAAATGTAATAATTTTTTTTAATTTACATAACTATACTAGGTTGTTTGTAATTAGTCAACTAAAATCAATAATCCTTGACTCTGACCAGTATTAAAAAGGAATAGTAGTAATACTTTGATTGTGCCATTGTAATTTTTCTGTAGAGAAACACCCAAGACTCGCTATCTGCTAGTTTTGAAATCCATATCTCTTGGGGCCAACAGGTGGCATGGTAGTTGAGGGTGGTAGACTTCCACATAGCTGACCATGGTTCTAGTCCTAGACCTGGCAACTTGCTTTCTCACTGCCCTCCACCCCCGTGTGTGTGTGTGTGTGTGTGTGTGTGTGTGTGTCTGTGTGTGTGTGTCTGTGTGTGTGTGTGTGTGTGTGTCTGATTAGATAAAAAATAAGTAATAAGAACCAGCAGATGGCATAATGGTTACATTGCTGGACTCCCATGTAGTCAAGTGTAGTTTGAGTCCCGAACCCAGGGGCTTAAAACTCACGCTGGACACTTACACATTCATGCCCAAAATCCTGAGAGGAGAATGGTGGAGTAGGGATTGAGGCATGGCCCTCTCCCCTGGGGAGTGATTTCTCACTTTCTGTCTCTCCAGTGAGCACACATAGCCTATAGCAAAAATCTCTCCCCCCAATAAATAAATAAATAAATAAATAAATAAATAAATAAATGTAATGAATAAAATATTTATATCTCTAATGTTTTCAAGATTTCACTGCCAAGAAACATAGTCAGGCTTAAAGCTTTATTAGGGAACCATGATCGAATTCATGCAAATACTTCCTTTAGCTCATAGTTTCTGCTCAGTCATATTTACTGGTCAAACAGGTACTTCTACCATTTACCATCATTCCTTCAAAATTCAAACAATCCAGGTATAATTTTCGCAAGACATACACAGCATCTGTCTGCTGAAGAATACAGTAATGCATTACGTGCAGATGACATTGTACCTTGGTCCCCAAATGCTTGTGTACGGAATATGGAGCGCATGCTGTCTCTTTCTTTGAATGATGAGTAATGAAGGACCTTCAAACTTTACTGGGTGAGCTTGTATCTTGGGTGTAACAAAGAGAAGTTAGAATGTTTTTCTTTGACTCTAATTGCAGAAAGTGAAGTCACTGCTTTCACTGTCTTGGATCAAGACCAGAAAGAAATTATTGACACCAATGGAGCTGGAGATGCATTTGTCGGAGGTACCAAATCATTTATTTCACACTTACTTATAAGTTAAACATCTTAACCTTTGTCTCTAACACACATAGCCAAGATTTATTAATTTAATAACTTTTAAATTTTTCTTTTAAGTAATTAACTCCTGATTTTCTTTCCATATGCTGCTATCACCGTGAGTATTATGAGGGGATTTTCCTACAGGCAAAATATGTGGTTGGCAAAGATAATTTGCTATTATGCTACACCCCAGTCATTTTCACAAGATTAATTGTATCTGTCAGAATATTGCATAAACAAGCTGTATCAAGTACAGTATATAATATACTCATAGCCATCAGGCTTAAATGTTAACACATTGTTGCTCTTTAAAATAAGTTGGGGTGAATATTAAACAGTATGCTAATAGCTAAAAATGATGTCTTTAGATTATACCCTTTGGTTGAAACATCTGTTTGTAACACAACTGTCAGTGTTTATTATACGAAGAAGGGTTAAATTTTTGCCTAATTCAGGCTCAATAAGAAATGGCAGGTTTTATATGGAGTAAATCATTTTGGGAATGGGTACTCAAAAATAAGATCAAGACAACAGAAGATTTTTGGCTTGACTTAGATTGATTTAAAATGTGATTCAGAAGTTCTTTTGATGAGTTTAAATTCTTTCTAGTTAAATGTAGTTCAGCTACATTTAGGATGGTCTAAGGAGGTGTCTTTTGATCTTTCTTTCACATAACATCAAGCAAGACAAGCTAAAAAAGGGAGATAGAGCTTACTATTCCCCTTTTCCTGAGAGGATAATTTGGGGCACTTATGTAAATTTGTGTGATGATTTCAACTCAATACTGCTTTTTTTAAAAATAATCTTTTATTTTAATGACCTCTTTACTAACAAAATTTTCCATTTTTCTTTCTCGGAAACTATTGGTGCCGTCTTACCTGAACTGCTAACAGTCAGGATGTGCTATGCCTTACATCCTTCCGAAAGCATAAGTACCACAGCAACGTTTTACTTTGCCGTTAGGCTTGCATTTTTTTATTTCTTGCTCTGAAAGGCTTCATCATTGGTATTAGAGTGCTACAGCTAATTTTTCTGTTCTCTACCCCTCAGTTACACATCTATGTAGCTAAAAATACTTTATTTGAAATTAAGCCATATTCTGTAATACATTAAGATTTCCTGGTTAGAAATTGATTAAATTAGGTATCTTAGTTCAGGAACTTGTAAACCTGTACCCCGTATGTGCATTAGTTAAGTATTAGATCATCGGAAAAGTCATGATGTGTTTTCCTATGCAAAAGTGAGTCAAGACTTTTCCAATGATCCAGTATTTTAAAATCTTTAAAAACAGGTCGTACTATTCTCTTTCTTTGAGATTCTGTAAGACACATAATGAGGCCATGATAGATGTAATGGTGACCTAATTAGTTACTACCCACCTCTGGCCCTTGGGTCCTGAGCTTCCTAGTCCTGCAACAATAGATTCTTCTACACCTAACCACCTGTAATGCTGCTAGTACTAAGTAAGAACAGATAGGGTTTTTTGAGGGAAAAGAGGCCGTTATTAGGATACTGAGTTAAGAATAGCTAGGTAGTATTTGTATTGTTAGAATGATAAATGAACTACTTCATCAAAGCAGTTGGAATTTTGTTAAAGGATTTTCACCCTTTTTTAACCCCACTACATTCATCCATAGCCTCATCATAGTTACAATTTGGTGCAGTTAGGTCAGTAAAAAGGAAATAATATGCAACAGGGGTCCACCCCCTCACTTTTTTTTTTTTTTTGTAAAGGGACAGATAGTGACTATTTTAAACTTTGTAAGCCGCATGCAGGCCATATTGCATATTCTTGTTTTGTTTGTTGGCTTGCTTGTTTTTTGTTTTTTGTTTTACAACACTTTAAAAATGTAAAAACCTTTCTTAGTTCTCCAGCTATACAAAAATGGGCCATGGGCCAGATTTGGCCCACATGTTAGTTTGCCAACCCCTTGTGTAAACATTGGCAGCTTCCTCACTTTATTCATTTCTATCATATCCAGGCTCCAAACACTGGATTTCACTATACACTGTAGAAATCAGAGAAGAGAAAGTGGAAAGCTGAAACTAAGCAGGACCTCACCAATAATACCTCAATTACATAGCTGTTTTTCTCACTTTAAACCTACTCTGATCAGTTTCCTAAGTACTAGGTCATGCAATGAGATGAAATCTCTAATGTCAGTATACAGATAGAATTCGTGCTTTGTCATATTCAGCAGATTCTGTCTATATGAGTCAAGCTAGAGAGTAATACAAATCACCTTCAAGAGTTCATGGAAAATGCATATTATGAAAATACTACACATGTATTTTCAAAACTGTTTGCACCCAAATAACCTGGTATTTCAATTCCATTTTTCATAAACTTTTCGAAATCCCCTAGTAGCAATTGATAACCTTTTTCTTTGCTGGTTGATTCAGTTTTGTTTTTGTTTTTAAGATAGTCTCACTATATCACAATCCTGTTTCAGCCTCCCAGGCAACTGGGTTTACAGAGGACAGGCACGCACTACCATGCCCAACTTTTTCATACAGGTTGCTATGTTTTGCCCATGCTGGCCCCAAATTCACAATCCTCCTACCTCAGCCAGGCAGCTGGCTTTTAGGGTTGGGCCTGGAATTGAATTCAGACTTTTCTTGTAGCGTCAGTCTGCTGAGTGGCAATGTCTCCCAACACGTGCTGCTGCAACTGGGCCATAAATAACCAGCCAGTCGATATTTTTAAGCACTTTACGTATATGAACTAATTTAGTGTTCATGAAAGCTTCTTGATGTAAATTATTTTTAATCCTCTTTTACTGATAAGAAAACAGGCAAAAAGAGGCTAGATAACACGTTCATAGTCTCCTAGCTAGAGTAGCAGAGACAGGAGTCAAACCAGCAGCCCGGCTCACATCAGTGCTCCTGCTTACAGCACCACACAGCTTCTCTAAGCATCCAGGGAAACCTCGTCATTAGAGCTGAGAACCACAGACCACTGGTCTTTACAAAAGCTAGTGTTGCCGAAGAGAATCTTCCTATTATCCGGATACATCACTTCATTTATTGAAGAAGGGCTTTTGTTATCTGATAGGATTTTGAGGACTCTAAGGTAAGACTGTTGCAGAAAAGAAAAAGAAACTGAAAGGGAAGAGAATCGAACAATCGTAGTCCCTGGTGAGTTTGAACCAAGAGCTTTTTGTTAGGTAGTGGAATCGATTGCACTACAGAGATACAGAAAGCCAGACCATAA
Organism: Tupaia tana; assembly: GCA_026018925.1. Taxonomy (NCBI): domain Eukaryota; kingdom Metazoa; phylum Chordata; class Mammalia; order Scandentia; family Tupaiidae; genus Tupaia; species Tupaia tana. The sequence goes on along the minus strand of JAKSZU010000010.1, from coordinate 51,728,431 downwards.
ACTTGCTTGGTTAGCATGGAATCCAAATAAGAATTATATAAATCAACTATCTATTAGCACCAGGCTAAGCTGCCTGATGCATCCATCTTACAATAGAGTGATCTCGATGGTTGGAAATACAGGGGAATAAAAAAAATTGATTAAAACCCCTTGCTCCCATCTCTGGACCAGCAAGAGCCTTTTTATTGAGATTTGACATCACTCCAGCTGTTGAAGACTTCCTCTACCTGGGACTTGAAGTGAGAGGCAGTAACAACTTTTACATTTACTATGTAGTTTCTTATGTTTTGCTTCATTGCCTGATTAACAGAGCTCCTTTCTGATTGACACATTCTATCTTTAGATGGCTAATGTATTCATCCTGTTACTTTCAAGTTTTGCTAGCCTGAGAGTATTTTTGTCATTTGTGACTTTGCATATCTCTATTCTGGTCTACCTTGTGGTGGTTTACCTCTCTGAAGGACAATAATTTTCTTTTTGAAGGTTTGAAGTTTGGGACTAAAACATCACTCCAGCTACCATGTGCTAATTACATACCCAAAGCCAGAATGCCATGTGTTCCTCTTAGCTGGTTAAAAGATATGACTGCATTATGGATTACAGTGTGTAACTTTAAAACAAGTACTCCAAATATACATAATTAAATTCATAGTTCCATCCCAAGGGTTTAGTGACAGTGACAAATTCCTTTAGCCTCTACCAGCATACTTCCCTGTTCTATTTGGAGGTCTTAAGCACTTTGTAACATCTGCTCTTTGTCACTGGCCAGCCCTAAAGGAACTACTCTTTTTATATTCTTCCTCCAAAGTGGTTGGATTGTACCCTTAGAAATAGGGACAATTCTATAATCTCTAAATATGATTTCCTAACTTTTCTCCAGGTCAAGAGAAATTTTCTTCCTGTTGTCCTGCTGTGCTTTGTCACAGCAGGCCTGCCTTTCCATTTGGAACCCTCTTTGTCACTGCCATAGTAACAAATGAAAACATTGAGAACATTTTGTGACAGGCACTGTCATTGTTCCTGGTGAAATCTCTTCCTTAGTGTCTTCCCAGTAAATGAAACTGAGAAGAAAAATCGTAACAAATAACATAAAAGGAGACCTAATCAATATGTTCCCACTGGGCTGTCAATACCAGCCTGTGTTAATCTAATACGATTTAGCTGTATGTTTTATGGCAGCTGTAGGAATAGGGACTGGATCTACAAATCACCTTCACACTGAAAATGGAGTACACCTTGGACAGATTATGTCCAGGCACATACACACAAGACTCAGGGAAGAGACCAGAGACTTCACTCAAGGACCAACATGATCAGGATTTAAAGAAAGAAGAAAAAAAAAAAAAAAATCATGAAATGTGATTAGGAGCCATATGTATTGTAGCTTAGAATAATTATGTTGAATGATAATAAAGTAACCCTGCTGCCTGTGAATGCTTTTTATTTTCAAAATTCTCATGACAGCTTTAACAGGGAAAATGTATTTACCTTACAATATACAAATGACTTGCACTCAAAGCCACTTAGCAACCATAATGTAAATAATTATCCTACTCCCCATCTAATAAAAAAAAAGAGCATTAATTTCACTGCCTAATGCATGTTTAGAAAAGAATTTGGTTTAAAAAAAACAATATTTCCAGAATAAGGATGCTACTTCCTCTTCATACAATACCTGTCTGTGCTTCTGAAAGCCATAGAGATTATCCAATTATCTTCATATTTCCTAGCCTCACCTTGTTTGTTCCCATTTATAGCTTCCTTCTCCATTCTTCCTTTTTTTTTTTTTTTTTTTTTTTTTTAATACCGAGGACATGTCCTTGCCAGAGAAAGAGGGAGAAAGTGCCCCCCAATGGAGACCAGCCATACCACAATCCCCTTTCCTTCATTCCTTCTTCTTCCTGTCAGAATCTTCAGCATGCACACACAAGCACCCAGCGTGTTCTCCTTTTTCAAATTTTTTTTAATAAAGAATTCTTTATTAATATAATTACATGGTTTTAGGGGGGTTTTTTTGTTTGTTTTGTTTGTTTGTTTTTAATTTGACCAGAGGGAGAGAAAGGGAAATGAGAAAGCAAGCTACCAAGTCTGGGACTCAAACCGCAGTTGGCTATGTGGGAATCCAACTCTTTTAACCACCACACCACCTGCCGCCCCCCCCCCGCCACCCACCCACCCACCCACCGCAGGGTGTTTTTCCAGCTATCAGGGCAAGGATTCAAACAGTGGTCAGCGGTACGGAATCTAGTTCCCTCCACACAGCACTCAGCCACTGCACTCTGGGGCTCAAACCCCACCTCTCAGCTCCTCGTAATTGCTGCTTCATTGTGCTGTACAAAGAAATGGTACAGAGTTCTTGAGGTTCTTTCTTACCCCACCTGCTTCCTTTACCCCCCAACCCAGGTTAGAAAATAACTTGGCAAGTGTTAAATATATCATTTTTCACATTTCTTTGCTCAAAAACCAAGATGTTTATATGACCCACTGTCTGATAGAGCTTTAATTATTTATTTGATGGTAACCAAGATGATACCTACTGCTATAAACCACCCGACATCCATATTTTTCCCTATCTTTCCCCTCTACTAGCATATCTTCAGTGTCTTGTTTCTTTCTTTTTCTTTTTCTTTTTTTTTTTTAAGAGATTTTTGCTGTAGGACACGTGCTCTCACCAAAGAGACAAAGAAAAACACAGAAAGCGAGAAATCACCCCCCAGGGGAGATGGCCACACTGCAATCTCTTCTCCATTCTCCTCTTGGGATTTTGGGCACGATGACATATGTGCCCGGCAGGAGTTTTAAGCCGCCAGGTCCAGGACTCGAACCATAGTCAACTATGTGGGAGTCCGGTGACATAACTATTACACTATCTGCTGGTCCCCAGTGTCTTATTTCTTAAAAAGAAATTTTCCTTGAAGCTGTTAATGAAGTGCTGAGTTGACTTGTCACTAGAAATATGAAATGTTGGGCCAGTAGGTGGTTTAGTAGTTAAGGCACTGGATTCCCACATGGCTGACCATGGTTCAAGTCCTGGACCTGGCAGCTTGTTTTCTCACTCTCTCTCTCTTTCTCTGTCTCTCTCTGGTCAAACTGAAGAATACTAATAAAAAGGGACCAGCAGTTAGCGTAATGGCTATGTCGCTGGACTCCCACGTAGTTGACCACGGTTCGAGTCCTGGACCCGGTGGCTTAAACTCACGCTGGGTGCGTGTGCATGCGTGCCCAAGATCCTGGGAGGAGAAGGGACTGCGGCGTGGCCATCCCCCCTGGGGGGTGATTTCTCGCTTTCTATCTGTCTCTCTCTGTCTGGCGAGCACACGCCCTATAACAAAAAGTCTCCAAAAAAAAAGGATACTAATAAACAAATAAAATAAATAATTCTTTAAAAAAAATAGAAAGAAAAGAAATTTTTAAAAGTGTTAACCACAAAGAGCAATTCAAATTCATGCAAGGGAAGAGAAGAGATGTTTACATCTTCGCAGTCATAGGGTGTTTCATTACGTACTACACTGGTGGACACGTTCAGCCACTTAGACTAGCTGAAGTTGGACCAGGCAAAATTTCAAAAACCCTGTCTAGGATTACTCAAGGCTTTGCTAGTTAAAAGAAGTAGAAGAAGCAGGCTCTATGGTACAGCCAAAATGTGCTACTCAGGAGAACCCAGGTCCCACATGGTGAGTAAGGTTCAAATCCCTGGCCAAGTCTGCCTGAGACATGCTGGGCACGAGATTCAGTGACCTGGAGGGCTAGAAAGAAAGGATTGTGGTCTGATCCAGTCCTGTGGATTGTGCTTATCCCTGTCTCTCTCCCAAGTAAACACGCATGCACTCTATTGTGAATAAAAAAAAAAAAGTTAAAGAAATCGCTTTGGGTTCATACAGGATAATATCAGGGTAAAGTCTGGAAGTTCTCACAAACACAAATGTTCACTCAAAGATCTAATATCCTGGATGGCCTTTATCTTCAGAGGACTTGAATAAAACAGAGACATGTAAGCTCAAGTGTGAACCTTAGGTTTCCTATATTTGGAAATTACTGAGAAATATTTATTCGAAGGAAACAATGTTGATATAAAAAAAGATTTTATTGGAACCAGCAGTTAGCGTAATGGCTATGTCGCTGGACTCCCACGTAGTCGACCGCGGTTCGCGTCCCGGACCCGGTGGCTTAAAACTCACGCCGGGCGCGTGTGCGTGCGTGCCCAAGATCCCGAGAGGAGAATGGAGGAGAAGGGATTGCGGCATGACCATCCCCCCTGGGGGGTGATTTCTCGCTTTCTATCTCTCTGTCTCTCTCTGTCTGTCTGGCGAGCGCACGCGCCCTATAGTGAAAAATCTCTCCAAAAAAAAAAAAAAGATTTTATTTAGTGGCAGAGAGCCAGAGGAAATGTCACATGTAAGATTTCTGAAGATCATTTCTTAGAATGTGACATGACTAAAAATGTGTGTGTCAGCTTCCTGACCTAGAATATCGGTGAGCCAGTAGGAACTCACTTGAATCCTATTATGGTCTCAGTAGCTATTACATGGATCCATTCGATTTTACCTACATTGTCTGATTCATGTAACATGTATCAGTTAACGTTTGCTGCATAAGTTATCACCTCTGAAACTTAGCAACCCAAAACAACAGTCAATTTTTTTAAAGAATTATTTATTTAATTTATTTATTCATTTATATTTTTAAGTTGACACAGAGTGAGAGAGAAAGAGGAAAAGTGAGAAAGCAAGTCACCAGGTCCAGGACTTGACCTATGGTTGGCTATGTGGGAATGTCCAGCACCTTAACCACCACACCACCGGCTGGTCCCCAACAGTCCATTTATTTAGCTTCACAAATCTGTGGGTTGGCAACTGGGCCTAGGCTCAGGTAGGAAATCCTCTGGTCTTAGAATTTGAGAGATTAAGTAACTTGCCCAAGGTCACATTGAAAACAATGATTAAAATTCAAAATTTGGAGGTCAGTAGATGATGTGGTAGTTTAAGGTGCTGGATTCCTACATGGCCCACCATGGTTCAAGTCCCGGACCTGGTGGCTTGCTTTCTTGCTTTCTCTCTCTCTCTCTCTCTCTCTGTCTCTGTCTCTGTCTCTGTTTCTTTCTGGTCAGATAAAAAATAATAATAACAAATGGAATTAAATAAATAATTTTTTCTTTAAGAAATTCAAAATTTGTCTCCAGAGGTTTTACCCCTAATCATTTGGCTACACTTCCCCCCATTACTGTATCATCTTACATTTCCCTTCAAGTGAGGAGAAATAACTGAAGTGGCTATCTAAAGACTGCTCTGTAAATTGGTACCAGAGCATGACATAATGCAGTTGTGGCAGTCAATATCAGAATGAAAGAAGATGGGGCAAAAGAGTAACTTTTTATGAAGCTAAATATATTCAGTTTTTCCCTTTATTTGTAGTAAGGACATGTTTATGCACACAAGGCAGGGACCACTCTCTACAGTGTCTAGTCATACTGCAATCCCCTTCCTCCTTTCCTCTGACTCATCAGATCCTAGGCACTTGCACATGTGCCCACCATGGTCTAGTTAACTAGGGTGGAGATTTGAACCATGGCCACCATGTGGTATCCAGTTTTCCTTTTATTTTTTTTTTTTTTAAGAATTACTTTATTTAAATTTAATTTTTTTTTTTTTTTTTAATTTGACCAGGGAATGAAGGAGAGAGAGAGAGAGAGAGAGCAAGCTACCAGGTCCAGGCCTTGAACCACGGTCAGCCATGTGGGAGTCCAGAGCCCTTACCACTATGCCACCTGCCAACCCCTCCAGCTTTTCTTTACTGCTGTTCCATGAAGCCTGCTCTTAAGTATATTCAATTTTTTTCTTTAAGAATTATTTTATTTATTTGTTTTATTTGATCAGAGAGGGACAGAATGAAAGAGAGAAGGAAAGTGAGAAAGCAAGCCACTTACTCTGGGACTCGAACCATGGTTGGCCATGTGGAAATCCAGCACCATTAACCACCACACCACCTGCCAGTCCCAAGTATATTCAATTTTCAATCTTGTCCTTTCAACTTTTGGAGAAGAAAATCATCCTTTCTTTATGAATAACATTGGTAAGAGTGGATTTTTAAATGTTCTTTAGCAAAATTGAAGTTTGAAAAACTCTGTGTTTACTCCCAAAATCTCTTGGGGAAGCTTCAGAGTTCTGTGAAATTTAAAAATCTGGGAATCACTTATCAATAATATTTGCTCATTAATGTATAAAATTATTTGACTCGCTTTTTTTGGAGGGGGTTATGAGCTGAAATAAAAGTTAGTAATGACTCAAATGATGTTATTATTTAACCCATTTCTTCATATAAAACCTCTGGATAATTTATTGAAAAGCGACAATTTAAAAGTTACAGAGAGGTGGGACTAGCAGATGGTCGCTGGACTCCCAGGTGGTTGACCATGGTTTGAGTCCTGGACCCAGTGGCTTAAAGCTCATAACACGCATGCGTGTGTGTATGCCCAAAATCCTGAGAGGAGAATGGAGGAGAAGGGATTGTGGCATGGCTACCCGCCCCCGGGAGAGGGGGTATGATTTTTTGCTTTCTGTCTCTGTCTCTCAGGCAAGCACACATGCCCTATAACAAAAATCTCTGTTAAAAAAAAAAAGTCACAGAACAGGCCAACTGATTGCATGGTGGTTGGGGTGCTGAACTTCCACATGGTGGACAGCAGTTAGAGTTCTAGACTTGGCAGCTTGCTTTCTTACCTCCCTTTTTCTCTCTTTCACTCCTCTCTCTCTCTGTGTCTAGTGAGCACACGTGTCCTGTAGCAAATTGAAATAACAAATAATTTTTTTTAATAATTATATTTTTTAAAGTCGTAGAACAGGGACCAGCCCATGGCCTAGCAATTAAGGCAGCTGGATCCCACATGGCCTACTATACAGTTTGAGTCCCAGACCCAGTGGCTTGAAAAACACACAGGGGCCCATGTATGTGCATGCCTAGAATCCCAGAAAGGAAGGAGAATAGAGAAGGGATGTGGTATAACCATGATCCATAGGGGATGCTTTTTCACACTTTCCTTCTTTCTCTGTCTCTCCAGCAAGCACACATGGCCTCTGGCAAATATTTTTAAAAGTCAGAGTCACAGAGGAGCCAGCAGGTGGCATGGTAGTTAAGGTGCTGGACTCCCACATGGCCAAATGTGGTTGAATCCCAGAATTGGTGGCTTTCTTTCTCACTCACCCCCCCCCCCCCCCTGCATTTCTGGTCAAATTTTAAAAATAATAGTGGTGAATAAAATTAAATATAAATCATCCTAAAAAATAGTCACAGAACAATAAATATGATGCCATTTATATTTTGTAAAAAGAGGCTTAAGTGTATTTTTTGTGTATATTTATAAATGCATATTCATGTCCCAAGAAGAAACACAGCAGACAGTTAACAGTGGATACACTGGGAGGTAGATGGATAAGATCATCACTTTTTACTCTGTATTTCTCAGTGATATATGCATTTTTTGCCATAGGGCGGGCGCCACCATGCCCCGTGATATATGCATTTTTTAATGTGTCTTTATTGGCTTATAATTCATATTACTTCTCAATAATCAAAATCAGATGTGGTTAGCACTGATAAATAGCCTAGCCAACCTTAGGACCTAGCAGAAGTATTGGCCTTAGTAAATAGTCACTGGACACAAGGTTCCAAACTATATGACAATTTTCTTGACATGTAACCTCTGATGTTGTAAGGCTATTTAATATGTTTTGTGTCTAGTCCATGAAGTAGATGGTAAGTTAAAAATGGGTTTCAGTCATCAAATGCTCTTAAAATTTTAGGACCATCTTTCCACAAGAATTGTCCTTTGATCAAATGCAGGCTTTTTGATTGAATTAAGTAATAATGAAATTAGTTAATTTGCTTGTGAATTAGGGCATAAGTACACTTCACACAATGAAGCTTATTATCATCTTCTTATTCCAAAAACTATGACTTTATCCCTAGTGAGTTGTCTAGTTTTTTGTTTGTTTTAGAGAGATTTTTGCTTTAGGCGCACCTGCTCACCAGAGAGACAGAAAGCAAAAATATCACCTTCTGGGGGAGATGGCCACGCCATAATCCCTCCTGAACGCATGTGCCCTATAGCAAATTGTAGAATAATGATAATAAAATAAGATTAATATATCTTTAAAAAGAAAAGAAAATCACTGGGCATGTGTTCATGTGTGCTGAAAAGTCCCAGGAAAAGAATGAAGGAAAAGGGATCATGGCATGGCCTTCCCACTGCGGAGGTGACTTCTCCCTTTTCCTCTTTCTGTCTTTCTCTGAAGAGTCCATACACACTATAGCAAAAACCTAAAAAAAATAATTTTTTAAAAATTGTGGTGTGACCAGGCCCCATTAAGGTTGCCTGCCCTCCCTCTCTCTCTCTCTCTCTCTCTCTCTCTCTCTCACACACACACACACACACACACACACACATGTGCTCTCTTTCTCTCTGTATCTCTATCTCGTGTGCTCTCTTTCTCTCTGTATCTCTATCTCTATCTCTGTCTCATGCATGTACACACACCCTCTGACATTAAAAAAATGTTTAATTCAAATTCTGACTTAATACATTCTTGCTCTATGAAGAGGAATGGTATTTTAGTTTTCTTTGCTTTTTGGGTTTTCTTTTAGGGAGGGAAACATGCTCAACACTGCACTCAGTAGCAGAGCGGGCACTAGAACCCAGCCAAGGTGCTTTGATGGATAGAGGGTTAAAGAAATTTTTATTTAATTTTATTTATTATTACTGTTTTTTTGTTTGTTCATTTGTTTAATTTACCAGAGAGCACGAGAGAGGAAAAATTTGAAAGCAAGCCTGGTGGTCCGGGGCTCAAAACTGTGGTCAGTCATATGGGAGTCCAGCACCTTAACCACCTTGCCACTTGCTGGCCCCAGGGGCATTTTTAAATTAGGGGTTTTGTTTTTGTTTTTGTGTTTAATTCAAATGTAGCATCCCATTACCATATTAATAGAACTTGACAGTTTTCTGTTTTCAACTACCCCAAAAGGGAGTAAGAAGTTACTCTTGTAGCTATAGCTATAGGATAGAAAAGCGGTTCTCATTGCTCTAGAACTGACCACTTACCTGTATAAATTACATTGCTTCTCAGCTGCCCACTTTCCGTGGGAGAGTGTGTGCTGAGCTTTTGTAAAGGGACCTTTGCTCTGGATTGACTTCCTGTATGTGTCAGCCGCTACAGCACCTGACACCACTTAAGCTTTGGTTTTCATTATGCAAATACCTGGTAGGTCAGACCTTACCCTGGCAACACAGTAGCTTTTTTAATTATTTCAAAATTTAATGTGTGTTGATTTACATTTCCCTAAGATGTCTATGTTTTCTAACATGTGACAAGTTGTTATTTGAGTTCATGACTAGCTAGCTGGTAGTCAATATGAAGTCAAAACAAAACAGTTTGACTAACTACTACATAGAAACTAGGGGGAACTATTACTTTGTCACGTTTGGATAGTCTAAGCTAGCCAAAATGAAGTGGGAATTTCCTGCCAGATGTTAGTTCTTGGAGCAACCTGTGAACACCCAATGAGGGTACATAACTCTGTGTTTAGAGCTATACTTGCCATGGAGGCCTGCTCCTAATGGGTAGCAGACATGTAGTGTATGCTACCCATGTTATGTGTGTGGCTACTAGTCAGGAGGCCACACGGCCTGTGCAAAGCCAACACTGCTCTTGGTAAATGCAAAAATATAAAAGACGTAATTTTGAAGGAACAGCATCAGTCTCACAGATATCATAGCAAGAGCAACACTGCATCAAAATGACTCGCAAATGTACATGACAAAAGTTTGGTTTCACTAATAAAAAGAAAGTGAGACTGACCCACCATAGATATTCCAGATAACTTAGAGGTGGTCATTTTATATAAAGTCAGCAAAGACCAAAATATGTCTTCAAATATGAAGGAAAATGAAGATCCTAAAATGACACAAAAGATACCAAGTATTTATATCACCCTCCTGTTAACAGATGCACATGGGAATTAGGAAGTAGAAAATTTATGTAGAAGACCTGTGCACAAAAAGTGGAGCTGTTATTCAACAGAAACAAAAACAACTTTAAAGGAGAGAAAGACTTTCCACATGATCTCACTGTTTCTGTCCTCCTCTGTCAGGGAGAATATTGACATTTACCCAACTGTTTGCTCCAGCTTTCTGATCTCCTGCAGTTTATTTTTATAACAACCTTATCGATGGGCCTCTTACCCAGCTCTCTAGGTTTAACTGAGTTGAGTCGATTTGTTACCACAGCTTCAAGTAGCTGTTACAGAACAAGCAAGACATCCTAATAAAGCTGTAAACGTGTTTACTCAAACAGAGTATTGATTTTACTTGGAGAGGGAGAAGCCAGTGCTTAGCACAGTGTCAGGGTGGATGAATTTCAGTGCAGTTTTTCATTGTCATCTGTCATGGTTGTGAAACACTAAGTAAAGCCATCAGAGGATAATTAGAAGTACCAGAAATTTGGCCCCTAAAATCAGTTAACCACTTGGGAGTTTTGTAGCTTAATTAGCTTTTATTAAAACTTTCCTCTAGTAATAATGACCAAGCACTTTAAACAGTAATTTCAAGTAGAACAAGATTTCAAGGTTGTGACTTATTAGATACGTGAATTTAATGACTACACGTTTTTCAGACTTTTTCTTACTCTATTAATAAGGCAATGGCTAGAACACAGAACCAAAACCAATGTAAAGAAACAGTGATCCATACTTGTACGAGCAGAAGAAATGCATGATTTTTCTGGGAAAAAAAATCAAATTTAAGGAAGTAGTAAAGCAATTACAAAATTATTTTAAAAGTTTCTTTGTAGAAAAAAAAATCTAGTTAGCATCTTTACTACATTTAGTAGCACTATATGACCTAGACACATAAAATTGCCAGTGCTACCCTTGTTTCTAAATACCTTCATCAAAGAAGATTCTGAAGTATTCTAACTTGCTTTAAGTTAATCATCTTAATAATGAAAGTTGATACACATTATATCAAGACAAAAGTCAGTTTGAGGAGTTCTTGCCTTCTGTAGAAACTGCATTAACTGTTGAGCTTGATGAAAAGTGTTCCTATAAGCACTACTCGCCCTTGAACTAGCAGGTTAAGGACACTGAATCCTATTTGGCTGACTGCTGGGTTTGAGTCCCAGACCTGGCAGCTTGAAAATCACGCTGGGCACAAGTATGCACGTGCCCAAAATCCCAAGAGAAGAGTGAAGGAGAAGGGATTGCAGAGAGACGATCGCCCTGGGGAGTGATGTAACACTTTCCTTCTCTCTCTCTCCCTCCCCATTGAGCAAACACGCTCTATAGCAAAAAAACTTAAAAAAAAATAAAATGTATTCTTTTAGGATGCTGAATACAAAGCTAAAAATTTATTGAAAATAAGTTTGATCGTTATACTTAATGTAAGTCTGCCCATATTAGACAATAATTTATTCAGTGCTTTATAATTTCTCATGCCTTATACTGCTGCTTGCGCTGTCTAAATGACTAATAAAAATTATGATAGCTCAGAGATTACCAGTTCTAAGCCTAGGGGTAGAAGACTGTCACAAAGGATTGCAAAAGATGTTGGGTTTTCTTTGTCATAGAAATGCTATGCCATGTGTTTATCTGTACATGTAATTCTAAGCCAAATTCTATCCTAAGTTAAAACCTTTAAGCCAGGAACTAACAAGTCATAAAATTTTGTTGTCTAAGAAGATACCACTAGAGCTCTTTTAATTTTTCAAAAGGTAAGAGGAGGAAATTGACTTTTCACAGTTGTATTTAGATCTTTCTTCTACAGTAAACTATTCAAAGACAGCCAGAGGGTAGCAAAAAGGATATGGATTTATGATAATAATATATCATCTTATTTTTTATATGAGCATTTCAGAATCCCACAATACAGTGATTTATTTCATTCTATTCAAATTTCTGGAGAATGACAGCTACATGTGGGGGGAACAGGATATAGTCAGGCATCCATACTTTAGCTTTAAAAGTCACTGTTTTATCCAGCTGCTGTGGTCAAAAGGAACAAAAACCTACTTCACCCTCACCTAATTCGTGTTAAGGAATTTTTCTTGTAAGAAAGATATTATAACATCATACTTAAGACATGAGTTTGAAGACGTGGTTTGAGACCTGGTACCATTAATTAGCCATGGACTGGCATAGTTTGTACCCTCCGAATTGTGACCAAAGTGTAATGGAATATTAAAAGGTAGGGCCTTTAAGAGATGATTAGGCAATGAAGGCTCTTTCTTCATTAATGGGATTGATGCCCTTATAAAGAAGGCTTCATGCAGCATTTGGATAGCATTGCCCTTTACCCGGTGCCATGAAAGGACTCGGCAAGAAAGTCCTCGCCAGATGCCAGCACCTTGATCTTAGACTTTCTGGCCTTCAGAACTGTGAGGAAATAAATTTCTCTCTTTTTTCTTTTTTTATAAATTACCCAGTATAGAGGCCAGCAAGTAGCATGGAGGTTCAGAGGCTGGATCTCACATGTCTATATGTGTGTTTCAAGTCCCAGACCCAGCAGCTTGAAAATAATACTGGGCACATGTGCGTGCATGTCCAAAATATCAAGGGATTGTGGCATGGCCATCTTCCCCCCTAGGGTGGGGGGTGATTTCACACTTTCTCTCCCTTCTTCCCTCCCTCTCCTTCTCCCTCTCCAGCAAGCTCACATACCCTGTAGCAATCAGTCAATCAACAATTAATAAATAAACTACCCAGTCTCAGGTATTCTGTTATAGCAGCAGAAACTGTGTTGCCCAGGCTACCCTCGAGCATGTAGTTCTCTTCCCTCAACCTCCCAAGTCTCTGGGAGACTTGTGAACAAGCTAGTTAACATCACTAAGCCTCAGATTCCTTGTCCATAAAAGTGAGGATTATGAGTACCTACCTCATTTCGATTATTAATAGAGTTAACTGAAGCAGTGTGTATAAAGCACAACGCCTGATGTATTAAGCATTACTGGTTATAAGATAAACCTCAGGGCAACAGGTGGTGTGGTGTTTAAGGTGGCTGGATCCCACATGACTGCTTAAATCCTGGACCCAGTGATAGAAAAACACACCAGGTACAAGTGAATGCAAGCCTGAAGTCCCTTGAGGAGAACACAGGAGAAAGGATTGCTCAGAGACCCTCTCCCATGGGGATGCTTTCTCACTTTCTCTCTGTCTGCCTCTCCCTCTGTTTCTCTCCTTCCTTCCCTCATTCTCTCTGTCTGTGTCTCTGGTGAGCACACACCCAATACCAATTTTTTAAAAAGAAAAGAAATCTCAAGAGTCAAACTGGACGAGTTTTTGCAAGTGTAGGGCCAGACGGCAGTTCTAGATTCAAGCCAGTTCTCAGCAGCAGGTAGCCAATAGATCTTCACTCCAGTGCTCCATGCACTCATGTTCTCAGTCACATCGCTTATCGGCTTCTTCCTCATCACAGTCAGCTTCCTGCCTCTCTTGGCTTTCCACTCTGACTCCTGAAAGAATATGAGGTTTGCTCAGTTCTCTTATGGTGCAATATCACACTGGAAGAACTGTAAATTATTTGCCCATGCGTCAGATGCCTACCTCTTGGTCTGTTTCTTAGTAAAGGCTGATAGCACAGAACAGCTCACCTGACTCACTCAACAACGCTTAGAGATAAGTGATTTTTCTTAAAAGGGTAGTAAATGGATCAGTGAGCTTTATAAATATATATGTTTGCACATCTTGTCTATATCCTTCTTTTCATATTTACAGTTCTGAAAACCCTCCCTACAACATCTATCCATCACAAACTACATGGAGTATCAAACACCTCGTATCTCAGCCAGCTGGGATGGTGTACACTGCCAGGATGCTGTGCTCCACAGAATGGGGCCAGGTGAAAGGCCCAGACTTGACTCTCAGTCCAACCGCAATGGCAGGTGTAGTGGCATGCACCTGTATTCCCAGTGACTCCTGAGGCTCAGGCAGGAGGATCATAAGCTCAAGGCTTGACCTGGGGCGCATAGCTTGACCCTGTCTGAAAAAGAGCCAGGCATAATGGCACACGCCTTTGGTCCCAGCAGGGAGACTGAGGCAGGAAGATCACATCAGGGAAGCCCTGTCTAGATCACAAAAACGAAACAGAGATCTTCTATCTTAGGCTAGAAACTTAGGAGTCATTCTGGAGTCTTTCCATTCCTCTAAATCTTCAGTGCATTCTTTTGCTTGGTTTTAAGGATGTATCACAAGTCCTCATATTTTAAGTTCACCCACTTCTATTTCTCTGCCATGGCTTTAGCCCAGACCAGTTTTCTGCTCGCTGTAGTAGCTTCCTAACTGATCGCCATGCATTTCCTCTTTCTGGCACTTCATTCCATTTTCTACACAGTAGCCAAAACAATCACTTCAGGGGGAAAAAAAGAGAATTATTTTTTCCTCTGCTTGCAGCCTTTCCATTGCTTCTCACTGCACTTAGACTAAAAGTCCAAGCTCCTGTGGTGTTCTAAAAGGATCTGTGTGATCTGCTAACGGTGCATCCTTTTTTCATTCCACTTTCAGCTTTGCCCATGTACCTGGCTGTACTAGGTAGTCTTCTTTCAGGCCTTAGACAGTTTGCACATGGAGTTCACTTTTCTTAGAATGCTCTTCCCCTACTCTTTTAAAGTTAACTATTTTCTGGGACCAGCAGATGATGTAATGGTTATGTGACTGGACTCCTATGTAGTTGACCACGGTTTGAGTCTTGGACCCAGTGGCTTGAAACTCATGCCAGGCATGTGTGCATGTGTGCCCGAAATCTGGAGAGTAGGCTGGAAGAGAAGGGATTGCAGGGTGGCCATCCCCTCTTGGGGGTGATTTCTCACTTTCTGTCTCTCTGGCAAGTGCACATCCCCAGTAGCAAAAATAGCTGTTAAAAATATAAAAGTTAACTCTTCTCTAATCATTCTATCTTATATGGGAACTCAGACCATTATACTCCACTGCTACATAGTTTTTACTTTTTTTTAAAGAATTATTTAATTTTATTTATTATTATTATTATTTTACAGTCTGATCAGATAGAGTCAGAGAAAGAGAGTGAGGGAAAGTGAGGAATCAAGCCTTAGGTCTAGGACTTGAACCGCGGTCGGCCATCTGGAAGTCCAGCACCTTTAGCCATCACACCACCTGTCAGCTCCCACAGTTCTTTTTCTTAATAGCACTTACTACTCTCTGAAATTTAAGTTTCTTATCTCTCCCATTAAAATAAGTTTCTTATCTCTCCCATTAAAATAAGTTTCAGGGGCCAGCAGGTGGCATGGTGGCTAAGGCACTGGATACTCCCACTTAGCTGACCACAGTTCAAGTTCCAGACCTAGTGGCTTACTTTTACTTTTCTCACTTTCCCTCTCATAGAGAGAGGGAAATTAATTTATTTTAATTCTAGTCAAATTAAAATAAATGAATGAATAAATAAAACTAAATAAATATATTTTTTTAAGTTAAAGTTTCAGGGGAATAGGGTCTGTACGTGTCTTATTCACCAGTGTATTCCCAAGGTCTAGCATACTGCATTGTACAGAGCAAAATCCCTGGAGGACTTCTTGACAGACACATTGCTGGGCCCTATCTCAGCGTTTCTGATTTAGCAGGTCTGTAAGGAGGCTTCGGTGATGCTATAGTTGCTAGTCCAGGGACCACACTTTTTTTTTTTCCTGCCACAGTAAGGTCTTTAATATGATGTAGAAAACAGACATGATCAAATGATCTCACAAATTAATGTAAAATTATCTGAGTAACAAGCACTCTGAAGGAGAGAGGTCCTATAATACTGCACATGAAGCACTTTAAAGAAGGTCCTCGCCTATAGACTGAAAGACAAAGAAGATATCCGTGAGGACTAAAATACTTCTCAAAAGTGAATGATTTGAAAAAACACATTGTACCTCACAGAGATGTAAATGATTATTATAAACCAGGAATTAAAATTTCAAAATAAACATTTTTTTAAAAGGGAGGGTTGAATCGATACAATTACTTACATCTATGAGATAGCTCTAATGCGTTTTTCAGATGTACATTTTACAGGGACCAAACTTTTAGGACCATTCCTAGACATTGCAATATTTGATCCATTAGCAGTTTCTGCCCTAGTAAATTCATACTCTACACTTCTGCCAGGGCTAGTTACCCCTAAACAATGCGATCGTAGGACTCCCCTTACTGAAAACTTTGGTTGGCTAGCTGTAGATTACAGTGTAAAATCCATACACTGTCATACAAGATCCTTGATAATCCGTCCCCATTTGTGTCTCATGCTGTGTCCCCAATTCAGGTGACCTTTTACTGTCTTCTGAAATGTTCTTTGTCCCGGGAACAGTACCTTTTTTTTTTTCTGCCTCTGTAAAATGTTACTCATTAGAAGGCCCAGCTCATATTATCCTTCCAAGAAGCATTTCTTGATGTTCTCAAACTGAGTTATGCTATTTTTAAAATACATAGATGGCCTGCTCTCCCAAAGCTATAAAACCCTCCAGGACAGGGACCAGCAGGTGGCATAATGGTTATATCGCTAAGCTCCCACGTAGTCAACTACAGTTCAAGTCCCAGACTCAGCAGCTTAAAACTGGGCACACGTGTGTGCATGTCCAAAATCCTGAGAGGAGAATGGAGGAGAAGGGATTGCAGCGTGGCCATTCCCCCTGAGGAGTGATTTCACGCTTTCTGTCTCTCTGGCGAACTCACATGCCCTATAGCAAAATTCTCTCAAAAAAAAAAAAAAAAAAACCTCAAAAACAAATGTTTTAGGGGCCAGCAGGTGGTGTGGTGGCTAAGGGCATTGGAATCCCACATGGCCAACCACAGTTCAAGTCCCAAACCTGGCAGCTTGCTCTCTCACTTTCCCTCTCTCTTACTCTATCCCTCCTTGGTCAGATTTTTTGATAAATAGCTAGCTATAGTTAAAAATTATTTTTAAAAAAGTTTTATTTTTGAATTGTTTGGTTTCTAGTCTAGTACATAGACATTTAATAGCTGTTGTTTGAATGAATCTAGATACTTTTTTTTTTCTTGTGCTATAGGGTGCATGTGCTCGCCAGAGAGACAGAAAGCAAGAAATCACTCCCCAGGGGGGATGGCCATGCCACAATCCCTTCTCCTCCATTCTCTTCTTGGGATCTTGGGCATGCATGCACGCACACATGTCCAGTGTGTGCCAGTACTTGAACCACAGTCGACTACATGGGAGTCCAGCGACATACACCAACTGCTGGTCCCAGAATCTAGATACTTTTGATAAATTTTAGGTTTTTAACTTTCTTTCTGTTTGTTTTTTATAACAAAAATCTAGCATAGAAGAGGTAGTAGCATGAGTCTACTAAATTGAGACTTCAGATTAGTCAAAGTTTGTTTTTTTTTCCCCCCAGAGTTTTAATTTATATCTTACTCCCCTTCTTAAAGTAGCTACAGGTAATAAAAATACAACCTTTTAAAAAAATAGATCTTTAAGTTGACTGTTTCACGTACCATCTGGCAGCATGTAACCATTGGCATAGAATGTGAGAAGTTGTGGGACCAGCAGTTAGTATAATGGCTATGTCGTTGGACTCCCATGTAGTTGACCGCGGTTCGCGTCCCAGACCTGGTGGCTTAAAACTCACGCCGAGTGCATGTGTGTGCGTGCCCAAGATCCCAAGGGGAGAATGGAGGAGAAGGGATTGCAGTGTGGCCATCCCCCTGGGGGGTGATTTCTCTCTTTCTATCTCTCTGTCTCTCTGTCTGGCAAACGCCATATGCCCTATAGCAAAAACCTCTCAAAAAAAAAAAAAAAAAAAAAGAATGTAAGAAGCTGGGTTAGCCCTATGGCTTGGCACTTAAGGGAACCAGTTGCCACATGGCCATCTGTACAGCTCAAGCCTGAACTCTGGAGACAAAAACAAGCCAGGCAAGTGTGCCTGCATGCCCATAGTCTCAACAACATGGAGAGATGGAGGAGAAGGGATTGCAGCATGACCACACCCATTAGGGTTGTGCTTTCTCCCTCTCCATCTTCCTCTGGCAAGCACATGCACCCTCTGACAATTAAAAAAAAAAGAAGGTAAACATTTAAGCAGACCAGTTTAAGAAGCACATAAATCATCACTAAAGGGCAGGCCTCTGAGAAGGATGGAAAATAAACAAAGAATTGAAAAAAACCCAGTTGACCCAAAAATGACTTAAGGGCAATTTTTCGCAGGAAGGAAGACAGGGAGAAGAATTTAATACTGTTAGTTACTGTAAAATATTATATCAGGTTTGCTTTAATTACATGGTAATGCCGCTAAGAACAAAGGTAATTACGTGACAACTTATGTTACTACTCCCACATTATCTCTTAATAACTGTGTAATTAACTTGTCACTACTATACAATGTGAAGTTTGATATTACTCATGTATAAAGAACATGGGTGACTTAAATGAATGAACTGGGGTGGGGTAAGGGATGGCAGCATCAGGGCAATCATAGGATTATAGCAATCAGGAATGAAATGATTATTAGATCATTGCACCCAGTCTTCCAGTCAAGGATCTGAGCCAAAGCCATGGTGAATACCAAGAGTCTGAGGTATATCATGGAACTTTCTGAAGATTACAAGCATACTATAAAGTGAATAAACTGACCAAGGACTGGAATAGATCAGTGAATCTGAGATACTATGTATATACCTTTTAAACAGTTTTGTTCTGGGAAGTTGCCTTTTTTGTTTGTTTGTTTTGTTTGTTTGTTTTATCTTAGGACACATGCACTCGCTAGAGAGAGACAAAAAGAAGGAAAGTGAGAAATCGTTCCCCAGGGAAATGACCATGCCGCAATCCCTTCTTCTCCATTCTCCTCTAGGGATTTGGGGCACACACTTACACTTGCCTCATTTTCAGACCACCAGGTCTGGGGCTTGAACCATGGCCAGTCATGTTGGAATCCAGTGCCTTAACGACCACACCACCTGCTGGCCCCAAGGATTTTCTTTTTATGTAATAAGAATTTTTTTTTTTTAATGGAAAATTGGGGCCAGGTGGTGGAGTAGCAAAATGCAACTGGACCTATATGGGATTGTCCCGGTTTGCACCCTAGAGCATCCCTCAACATGTACATGCTTGCATGCTGAGGATCTGGGCTGGCTGAGCCTGGGGATAGGTCATAGAATGGAGGTCCTATTGATATTGTCTCCCTTCCTCAGAAGAAATAAACACATAAACTCAAAAAATAAAAAGAGGCCCAATGGAGTTGCTGTGGTAATGCAACTGATCATACCAGATGTATTGCCTATACCCATAATCTGGGCCAGTTAAAGCTAGGAGTGGATTACACTATAAAGAGACAATTAACCAGCCACTGTGGAGAGCACGATGGAGGTTCCTCAAAGACCTTCAAATAGAACTACCATATGACCCAACAGTTCCACTCCTGGGTATCTACCCAAAGTACAGGAGAACACTCAGTCAGAAAAGTGCTTGCACATCTATATTCATTGCAGTACTGTTCATGGTTGCTAAGACATGGAACCAACCCAAATGTCCACAAACGGATGAATGGATTTAAAAAGTGTGGCGTATATTCTCCATGGGATACTATTCAGCCATAAAGAACAACAAGGCCCTGGAATTTGATAGAGGACGAATATGGAAAATTTGTTGCTGAGTGAAGCAAGTCAGGCTATGAAAGAGAGACACTGTATGTCTCCACTTAACATGTACCCACTCTTTGTACTCTATGGCAGAGACTGAAAGACTGGAGGACATAAAATGGTTAAAAATTATTATGGACAGTAGAGCCAAAGTGGAAAGAGTGTGGGAGAGGAAGAGCATAGAAAAGAAAATTGGGGGGAAAAAATAGAGAGTAAGAGATTTGTGGGACACCGATATTTGTTGATGAGGATTTGTATAGTATTCTCAACTGGGCTGGACTGAGGTGTGTATCATGCTGGGTAAAGTCTCTTCACAATCTAAATGATCTATAGCAATTAAATGTATAAATAATTAAAATAAATTTTTAAAATTTGTTTTAAAAAACTAAAGGCTTCCAACAGTCAGACCTTTATTATTATTTACAGATATTAAAACAAGGAAAAAAAAAAAGACAATTAGCTATGTCTATGTGTTTCTGTCTCTCTTGTGGAGGAAATACATTAATAAATTTTATATATAGTTTTTTTAAAAACAAGGACCTGCTCCATGGCACAGCAGTAATGCACTGCTCAAGACAAGCAGATCCTTTGGGACCAGCAGATGGCATAGTGGTTAGGAGCGTTAGACTCCCATATGACTGACCACATTTTGAGTCCCAGACCTGGCAGCTTGCTTCCTCTCTCTCTCTCTCTTTCTGTCCCTTTCTAGTCAAATTGGAATAGATAAATGAATAAATGGAGTTAAATAAAATAATTCTTTAAAAAAAAAAAAAGGAAAAGAATGAACTTAATTATAAAAAAAAAAAAAAAAAAAAAAAGACAAGCTGATCCCACAAGGTGACCAGAGTTTGAGTTCCCAGTCCTGTCAGCTTGAAACATGCCAGGTATACACGCAAGAGCCAAGGATCCAATAGGCTGAAGGGGGATCACATCATGACCCTATGGAAAGTACACTCTTTTTCCTTACCTATCTCTCTCTTTCATATGCTCTATCATGAATTAAAAAATTATTTTAAAAAATGGAAAAAAACTTTTTCACTCATCTTGTTTTACCAACATCTTGAGTTTGTATATGTAGCTATGTGGCAAGGATGTGAAGCACCAGGAACTCTCACTCATTGCTGGTAAAAATGCAAAATGGCACATCCCCTTTAGAAGACAGTCTGGCAGTTTCTTACAAAACTAAACATATTCTTACCATATGATCCAGCAGTCGTGCTCCTTGTTGCTCATATGAATTTGAAACATGTCTATGAGAAAACCTGCAAAAAAATGTTTATAGCAGTTTAATTCATGATTGACAAAACTTGGAAGTAACCAAATGTCCTTCACTAGGTGAATGGATAAACAATTTGTAGTACATCCAGACATGAAATATCATTCAGCCGATAAAAATAAATGAGCTGTCAAGCCACAGAAAGGCATGGAGGAACCTTAAATGCATATTGCTAAATGAAAGCAGCCAATCTGAAAAAGGCAAAACTATGGAGACAGTAGGACGATCAATGGTTGACCCAGCCATGTGGTACACAGATACTTGGAAAGCTGGAAGCCACGTGAAAAGCCCAAGTTTGGTTCTTAAGCCAACTTGAACACACTCAGCACTGTTGTATGTACCTATAGTCCTAGCTAATTGGAAGACTGAGGTAAAACAATCATGATATGGTTACACCTTGCCAAAAATACCTGTTTTTTGGGACCAGCAGATGGCGTAAGAGTTACATTCCTGGATTCCCACAGGGCTGATCATGGTTTGAGTCCTGGACCCGGTGGCTTGAAAATCACACCAGGCACATGTGCATGTGTGCCCAAGATCCTGGGAAGAAAATGGAGAAGGGATCACAGTGTGGCCAACTCCCCAGGGGGAGATTTCTCTTTTTCCCTCTCACTGTGTCTGTCTCTCTCCCCTGCCAGTACGCACACCCTAAGGCAGAAACCTCTTTAAAAAATAAATACAGACACACACACAGATACCTGTTTTTGTCTTTTCCTTTCCCTCCGTATCTCTCAAAGGGAAAGAAAAAGATCAGTGGTTGCTATGGACAGTGCCAAGTGGTGATGAGGAAGCGATGAATTGATTTAGCCTAAAGATTTTTAAGGCGGTGAAAAAATTCTGTGCGATGTTTTATGCTCGATTTATATCATTGTACACTTGCCAGATCCCATAGACTATACAACACAAAGAGTGAACCCTAATGTAAACTGCAGAGAATAATATTATGAATTGTAACAAATGTATCACACTAATGTGAAATGTTAATAGTAGGAGAAAGGGGAAGGAAAGAGAAGGGGAAGTGAGGGGAGGGGAGGGAAAGGAAAGGAAAGGGAGAAAAAACTCAAGTGGGAAGCATTTCTTCCACCCATCTCATTCTGGCAACAGCTGAGGTCTGTATGAGTGGCCTGTGTTTCCTTCCCAACTTTATCAGTTATGCTGTCCTAAGGTTCTAAAGCTTAAACTTGTGTCCTATGACCAATGACCTCAAGGTTTTTACCAAAAGTTTTTTTTTTTTTTCTTGATACCACATGATAGACATTCTGTCTAAATACAATAATCTTTCCTGCTTAATTCTGTTAGGAATTTTCCCAGCAATATCTGCAAAGAAAACAGTGGTCCTTGAGTTTCTGTTGGGTTGTTGGAAAAGTCATGACACATTTTTGCTATAGGACACGTGCACTTTCCCGTGAGAGAGAGAGGGAAGGAAAGTGAGAAATCAACCCCTGGGAGGGATAGCCACACCACTACCCTTTCTCCTCTTGGGATTTTGTGCACACATGCACACACACCCAGTGTGTTTTTCAGGCCACCACATCCAGGACTCCAACCACTCAGTTGGCCATGTGGGATCCTTAACCACCATGCTACCAGCTAGCCTGAAAGTAGTGAAGATCTTTCTGTCATTGAGTCCTAGTCTTTTAAGAAGAATGACCAGTTTCATGTACTTATACTGATAATTACACCAATTTATGTTGTAGAAAGCTATGTCCCAAGTGGCAAATATTAATGACCTCCAAAGGCACGTGTGAAAAACTGTTAGAATAAAACATTACTTAGCTAAAACTTGAACGAGTTGTTCTTAGTAACCATTTTTCTGAATAGGTAAATGTTCTCTCTCCTTTTTTTTTTTTTTAAATATTCATTGGCCTTTTCTCTCACTATAAAAGTAATATCGCTGATTACTATCAAATATTTAGAAGAAAAGCAGACATGCCCAGCCACAGGAGTGCACAGTGCAATGCCCAAGATCCTGAGAGGAGAATGGAGGAAAAGGGATTGCAGAATGACCATCCCTCCCTGGGGAGTGATTTCTCACTCTCTATCTTTCTGTCTTTGTCTGTCCGGCAAGTGTACACACCCTATAGAAAAGAAAAACTCTCTCCAAAAAATGTTACTATTTGTGTGTGAATGTGTATGTTTTTGTATGTGCGTGAATAATGGACTTACATATTTCCTATATTCTGTATCTTTCCAAACTTTAGTTCAACAATTCACAGATTTGGGGGAATTTTTTTTTTTTTTTTTTTTTTTTTTTTTTTTTTAATTTGCCAGAGAGATGGAAAGAAAGTGAGAAAGCCAGCTGCCAAGTCTGGGACTTGACCTATAGTCAGCCATGTGGGAGACCAGCACCTTAACCACCATGTCACCTGCCACTCCCAAGGGACCGGGACGCGAACTGCAGTCAACTACGTGGGAGTCCAGCAACAAAGCCATTACGCTAACTGCTGGTCCCTATTATTTTAATATTTACAGAGAGAGAGAGAGAAAGAGAGAGAGAGAGAGAGTGAGAACACAAGTCTCCAGGTCAGGGACTCACACCACGGTTGGCCATATGGGAGTCCAACACCCTTAACCACCATGCTACTTGACAGCCCCAGTCTGCAATATATTAAAGGTCTCCATGAAGTATGTAAGAAGATGTAGATATTGGGACCAGCAGATGGTGTAATTTTTACATCACTGGACTCCCATGTAGTCAACCATAGCTTGAATTCCAGACCCAGTGGCTTAAAACTCATGTTGGACATGTGTGTACATGTGCCCAAAATCCTGAGAGGAGAATGGAGGAGAAGGGATTACAGCGCGGCTGTCCCAGGGGGCTAGGGAGGGATGATTTCTTGCCTTCTGTCTCTCTGTCTCTTTCTCTCTGACAAGTGCATGCACCCTATAACAAAAACTCCTCTTAAAAAAAAAAGATGTAGAGGGGACCAGCAGGTGATGTGGTGGATAAGGGCGCTGGATTCCCACATGGCCAACCATGGTTCAAGTCCTGGACTTGGAGGCTTGCTTTCTCACTTTCCCTTTCTTTCTCTCTCTCTCTCTCTCTTTCTCTCTCTCTCTCTCTCTCTCTCTCTCTCTCTCTCTCATCAAATAAAGAAAAAAAATAACAATAACAAATGGAAATAAATAATTCTTTTAAAAAAAAAGATGTAGATATAGTCAGTAACATGGGCTTGTGCTTATCTCTGGGAAACAATTTTAGAATAATGTAAGATACTAATACTTGTAAAAAGTGAGTTACCAGGGCCCAGCAGGTGGTGTGGTTATGGCACTGGATCCTTCCATGGCCATCTCAGCTGTTTGAGTCTTGGACCCGGTGGCCTGACAACCATGCCAGGTACATGTGCATGCATTTCCAAAATCCCAAGAGGAGAATGGAGAAAGGATTATGGTGTGGCCATCCAGTCTGGGGAGTGATTTCTTACTTTCTCCCTCTCTCTGTCTCTCTCCAACAATCACATGCGCCCTATGGCAAAAAAAAAAAAAAAAAAAAAAAAAAAAAAACCACTTTATTCTTCCAAGTTTGTAAAGTCAGTGTACACGGCTTTCTTATTTGTTGACCACCAAGAATGCTAATTCATCCTTTTTCCAGTTGAATGTAGAATAAACAGTCTTGGGGTCTACTGGGTTTTTAGTTGCAGCCAGTAACTATGTATGGAAAAGGAAATACTGACATAGAGATTTTATTTCCTTCTGAAATGTCCCTAGGTCTTATTAAGTATCTCTGTTAAGGCTCCCATACCCACTGATGGAATTTCTCAGTTCTTTCTAAATGCTACTAAGAAAATTCTAGATGTTACATTTTTTTTTCTATAGTAACTACATAGACTGGGTGGCTTAAATTAGAAAGCAATCCTGCCTCTACATGCTTTGAGGAAACTAGCTAGGTACCCCCTCTTTTTATACAGTTTAAATGTATGTTTCAGGTCTCATCTCAGACACCGGAGATACTAATAGTTTGGCTAAAATTAATCACGCTTTTAAACATAGTAAAAGAAAAGTCAAAATAAAATAAACCAGAAGATAATAAGCTGCACCAGTGGTAAATGGACAGAGGTTTATTTGGAAAGATTGTTTCAAGATTCAGAGCCAGCCAGGCAACAGTAACCCTAGGTATCAAATTCAGTGTCAGTTAAAGGCTCCCCCACACCTTACACACAACAGCTAGGAGATCTAAGGTTTCAACTGAAAGCTGAGAAAAGGCTGAGAGTCCCTGAGATAAGTCTATCTCTCAAAGGAGCAGAGAGGAATTAAGTATCTCTAAAAGGATAGAGAGAAAACCAAAGTAGAAAGGCAACAAGAACTCCTGGCCACCTGGGTTCTTGATCTGGAAACCTGTGATGTTTCCTGCTCTCCAGTATAAGGCCTCCTATTCCAGTTCTCTTGGCTCTGTTGAAAAGCATATATGCAGAGCCTTGCCCTTCAAGGTGATATGGTGATAAGACCGTAAGCTAATGGCACTAGCAGAAAGAGCTTCTAAGAGACTTTTCAACATTGAACACACATGACCAAATCAGTTCATTTAAGAATTTGCTTCTTGGGCTCTTGGTAAGCCCAAAAGCTTTACTTAAAAAAAAATAATAAAAACTTCTTTTCTTATATCTATAAGCCATATTTATCTGCTTAGTGTTTACTAACCATACTCTGGAGCCTAAGGCATTTCAGTGAATGAAGAATGGGGAAATATTTTTATTTGCTGACACAGTATTTGCAAATATTAATAGCATTATTATTATTGGTATTTTTTTCTCAAAAACTTTATTTAATAACACAAAGACCTTTACAAATAGACAGAAAGAAAAGATTAAAAATTCTCAAGAAAAATAAGCGAAAGATAAAAAACAATTCACAGATTTGAGGGGGGAGTTGTTTTGTTACGTTTTTTTAGTTTTTGCTAGAGATCCCATATACTCACCAGAGAGACACACAGGGAGGGAGGGAGGGAGAGAGAAGGGAATGTGAGAAATCACCCTCCAGGGATATGGTCACTTGCAATCCCTTCCGCTCCATTCTTCTCTCAGGATTTTAGGCCACCTCACATGCACATGCACCCATCTTTTGGGTCCAGGACTCAAACCATGAAGTTGGCCATGTAGGATCCAGCCATCCCAACCATCATGCTACTAGCTGGCCTGAGATTTTTTTTTTCCCTGAGATTTTTTTTAATATAAAGAGATGTTCAACCTCATTCATAATAAGAGAAATGCAAATTAAAAGCACACTGATAAATCATTTTTAATCTGTCATATTGGCAAGAATTCAAAAGCTAGGCGAGTACACACATACACCTTCTGTGGTTTTAAGGCACCAGGGCCAGGATTTGAACCAGTCATCCATGTGGTGTCTGACTTCCCTTAACCATGAGGCCAGTCACCAATTCTTGTTTACAGCTGCATAGTACCACATGTGTGAATACATCATTTTCTTTTCTTTTCTTTTCTTTTCTTTTCTTTTTTTTTTTTTTTTTTTTTTTTTTTTGGAGAGGTTTTTGCTACAGGGTGCATGCACTCACCAGACAGAGATAGATAGAAAGCAAGAAATCACCCCCCAGGGGGGATGGCCATGCCACAATCCCTTCTCCTCCATTCTCCTCTTGGGATCTTGGGCATGCACGCACACGCACCCAGCATGAGTTTAAAGCCACCTTGCCCAGGATGCAAACCGCAGTCAGCTTCGTGGGAGTCCAGCAACATTGCCATTATGCTAACTGCTGGTCCTCCACATCATTTTCTTTTTTATACATTTAATCACTGTATGTCACCATAGCTTGTAAAATGATTTTTCCCAGGATAAATACACTACACACCAGTCCAGTTAATGAGAGTATCATTCACATTATCAACAGACAATCCTCCATTTCTGTGTCCCTTAAACGTCTTGTCTCAGTTTTTATCCTTGATTTCATTCCTCTTACCTTCCCCCACTTCCCACCCTCCAGATACATCATTTTATGCAATCTACATCCCATGACACACTACACATAGGATGTCGAGGTCATGGAGAAGCAGGCACTCTTATGTATTACTGCTAGAAATACCAAATACTTAGTCTTAGTCCATTATTGAAGTGTTAACAGAAATACCTGAATTATAAAGAAATAGACTCAGTTCTGCTGGCTGGGACATGACTGACAGAAGCAGAGGACTGGCAGGCACATGCAGAGAGAAACGGTTATAGTGCAGGAATACACCAGCTACTAAAAAGAGTTAACGGATGCTCTGAGTGCTGTGTTTTATTAACAACCTGCTCTCTCAAAAACTGACCTCTTTTCTCTAGAGCTAGAATTCACCCAGTTCTCTCACAAGACAACAGTAATCCATTCATGAAACCAGTGCTTCTAAAATCCAATCACTGTGATTCAGTTACTACCCACTGACACCAAATTCCCCATAAACCTCTGGGGGACAAACCATTATCCAAACCATAACATGATGAAACTGCTATAAAAGGGAATTTGGCAATATGTAACGTAACCATGTATTTTAACCCTTCAACCTAGCATTTCTACACCTAGAGCTTTATGCTAAAGATACACCCCTGGGACCAGCAAGTGGTATGGTGGTTAAGGCACTAGACTACCATGTGACTGACATGGCTGACCATGATTCGAGTCCTGGATCTGGTAACTTACTTTCTCTCTCTCTCTATGTCTCTCTCCATCTCTGTCTCTCGTGAATTAATAATAGTAATAATAAATAAAATTAAATAAATAATTGTTTTTTTTTTTTAAATACACCCTTAACAACACAAAAATACACCAAGAAATCACCCCCCAGAGAGGATGGCCATGCCGCAGTCTCTTCTCCATTCTCCTTTTGGGATTTTGGGCACACATGCACACACGCCCAGTATGAGTTTTAAGCCGCCAAATCTGGGACTCAAACCACGGTCAACTATGTGGGAGTCCACCAACATAACCATTACACCATCTGCTGGTCCTCTAAATAATTCTTTAAAGGCACTTTAGGCAGGCTAATAATTGAAAATCTAAACTAAAAATTATATTGGAAAACACTGTATTAAGTAAAATAAGCCAGAGAAAACACTGAATGATCTCCCGCACGTGAAGTACATAAAGCAGGCAAATTCATAGAAATGGCAGGTAGAAGAGCAGTTGCCAGGGGCTGGAGGTAAAGAGGAATAGGGAATTAATGTTTAATGCGACAGAGTTTCTGTCCGAATGATGGGAAAGTTCTGGGAACAGAGGTGAGAACTACACAACGTTGCAAGAACACTTGATGCCCCTGAATCATATGTTTAATGATTGTAAAGCCAGGCCCAGTGGCGCAGTGGCAATGCCATGCTCTGCAATGCTGAAGCCATGTGGAAACCCCAGATTCAGATCCCAAGGTCTCCCTATCTGAGCTGGGCGCTCATGTGCCTGAGATCCTGGCTGGAGGTAGATGTGTTGTGAGGACCCTATTGTTGTGCCTGGCTGTTCTCGTTCTCTCTCTCTCTCTCTCTCTTTCTCTCTCTCTCTCTCTTCCTCTCCCTCTATCATGGAAGAAATAAACTTAAGAATTTTTTAAAGTAATAAAATGTTATGTCATACATATTTTACACAATAAAAGCACTTGAAGGATGTTTACTCATACTACGAAAGGGTTTCCTACAATTCTTTAAATATTAGTATCTCTTGTTAATTTTATACACATCAGCTACTTGTTGTAGATTCTGCTTATAACTGATTATGTACTCTCTGTAGTTCATCTTAGTTGGTTTTTAATAATAGATCATAAAAAAAAAAAAAAAAAACGATGGTCACCTAGGCCAAAGGCCTTGGCTTTTCTCTATCCAGGTTTCCCACTTGTCAGAGCAGGTGACTCTTCAGAGCACTTCATTCATCAGCGAGCCTTTCTCTCAGCAAGAGGATGTGGGTACTTCTGCTTCACAAAAATATTTTATAAACATAAGCTTTTCTTTTTCTCACAAAGATCATACCGAGAAGAATGAGGAAAACAGATGTTGCTTATGAGGCTTTTAGTAGTTGTGTTCTCGTTGTAAGCTGATCTCACTCCGAATCTGGCATCTGCTCCGTTCACTGTGTGGGCTGAGCATTTTAAGTTTCACAGTTTGGCAGGAAAGTTAATATTGACCTTTGACTGTTACCTGAAAACTTGGTGATAAAATAGTCTAAGTAAACCTCTCACAGTCTTCGCAAATATCTTCAAAATGCATCATTCTGTTCACCAAATTAATTTTATTCTTTGGTTGGGAATACTTATTTTATCTGATACAGAGCATTCCCTAGATCTGACTGGGGAAAGTGGTCAGAATGGTAGAAAAGGGGACCACCGGATGGGGTAATGGTTACATCACTGGACTCCCACATAGTCGACTGCAGTTTGAGTCCTGGACCCAGTGGCTTCAAACTCACGTTGAGTACGTGTGCATGCGTGCCCAAAATCCTGAGAGGAGAATGGAGAAGGGATTGTGGCATGCCCATCCCCCCTAGGGGGTGATTTCTTGCTTTTTGTCTCTCTGTCTCTCTCTTTCTCACTCTCTGGCGAGCACACATGCCCTACAGCAAAAATCTCTCTCTAAAAAAAAAAGAATGGTAGAAAAGCAAGGACAAGACCACCTGGTGATGTATATGGTGGTTATTGCAGCTGGCTCCCACGTGGCCAAATACACAGTTTAAGTCCTGGGCCTGGTGGCTTGAAAAACACACCAGGCATGTGTGCATGCCCAAAATCCCAAGAGTTTGGTAACAGGAGAAGGGGCTGCCACATGGCCATACCCTCTGGAAGGTACTTTCTCACCTTCTCTCTCTCTTCCCATCTCTCTCCAGTGAGTGCACACACCCTCTGGCAAATTTAAAAAAAAAAAAAGTGGGACCAGCAGTCGGCGTAATGGCTACACACACACACACACACACACGTGCCCAAGATCCCGAGAAGAGAATGGAGGAGAAGAGATTGCGGTGTGGCCATCCCCCCCGGGGGGGGGGGGGGGGGGGGCGGGGTGTGACTTCTCACTTTCTGTCTGTCTGTCTCCTCTCTCTCTCTGGCAAGCGCATGTGCCCTATAGCAAAAACCTCTCAAAAAAAAAAAAAAAAAAGACAAAGTTCTTGTAGTACCTTCCACGGGTCATTATTACATACAGCTTCTCAATTAACCTTGACCCCCGCCCCCCACCACACCACCAGGCCCAGGGCCTAGGGGAAGGCCCAGAAATCCAGCTGTAGAGCAGTTTCCTATTATCTCATTATCCTGTGTTCTGAGTATTTGAGTACAGCCCATCTGCTGGAGTTGCCTTTACAAGGAAAATAACTCAGATTCTTCTGTTCTTGACCTGTCTTATTTGTAACTACACTTTTTGTCTTCCCATTTTACAGTTTTATGGTGGCATAATTGACATATAGTAAACTGGTCATATTTAATGAGTACGATTTTATAAGTTTCAACATATGGATGCACCCACAAAACCACTACGGACACATTCACTATTCCCGTGCCTTTTTGTAGTCTTGCCTTCCTGCCCCTTTTTTCCGTATTTGGGTTATTTCCAGTTTGGAGAAATTACAAAAAAAAAAAAAAGAAAAGAAAAAAGAAAGAAAGAAAGAAAACTGCTGTGAACATCCACTTACCAGTCTTTTTATAGGTATATGCTTTCATTTACCCAGAAATAGAATGACTGGGTCACATAGTAGGTGTATGTTAACATTTGTCAGTGCCTTGAATGGTTTTCAAAAATGGCCTTGGGACCAGCAGTTAGCGTAATGGCTATGTCGCTGGACTCCCACGTAGTCGACCGCGGTTCGCGTCTCGGACCCGGTGGCTTACAACTCACGCCGGGCGCGTGTGCATGCGTGCCCAAGAGCCCGAGAGGAGAATGGAGGAGAAGGGATTGCGGCGTGGCCATCCCCCCTGGGGGGTGATTTCTCGCTTTCTGTCTCTATGTCTCTCTCTGTCTGTCTGGCGAGCGCACGCGCCCTATAGCGAAAAACCTCTCCAAAAAAAAAAAAAAAAAAAATGGCCTTATCATTTTACATTCCCATAGTCAGTACGCGAGAGTTCCAGAACTTAGTAAGGTCAGTCTTTTTAATGTTAGCCTTTCTAATGAATGTGCAATGGTATCTAATTATGATTTAATTTGTATTTTATTAAAGAATAATTATGTTAAATATCTTTTCGTGTGGTTATTTAGCATCTGCTTATCTTCTTTGCTAAACCATTGAATACTTTTGCCCATTTTTATTTTAAATTGCCAGAGGGAGGGTATGTATGCTAGCCAGAGAATGAGGGAAAGCAGCCCTCAGGAGGAGGTCACACTGCAGTCCTTCCGCCATTTCTCCATCCCATCAGAATTTTGGGTATGTGTGCACGTGTGCACAAACACACACACACACACACACACACACCCCACAGTATATATTTCAATCTGCCAGGGCCAGGATTTGAACTACAATTGGCCATGTGGGATCCAGCTCCTTTAACTGCTGAGCTACAGGACCACCCTCCATTTTTATTTTTCAGTAGTCTCACTGTGTCACAGTTCACCTACCTCAGCCCTCCTGCCTGAACTACAGGTGTGTACTGCGACACCCAGCTTTTTTTTTAATCCCCCGCTATGTTGTCTAGGCAAATCTTGAATTCACAGTCCTCCTGCTTGAGTCTCCGAGATGCTGGGATTATAATAGATGCATACCACCATGCCAGGCCTTTAGGTTGGGCGGGGAATTGAACCTGGACCACCACCATCCATGTAGTTCCAGTCTGTGGAGCAGCAGTAACTTAGCACCACACCTGAGCACTTTTGTCC
Source organism: Tupaia tana (assembly GCA_026018925.1). Taxonomy (NCBI): domain Eukaryota; kingdom Metazoa; phylum Chordata; class Mammalia; order Scandentia; family Tupaiidae; genus Tupaia; species Tupaia tana. The sequence goes on along the minus strand of JAKSZU010000010.1, from coordinate 51,696,765 downwards.
ATTTTTTATTAACTTGTTTCTTGTTATTGAGGTACATGTGTTTAATTTTGACAAAATTATTTTTTCTTCTAGAAACTTACTACTTTTCACATTTTAATACATGATCTTTAGTGAACCTAAAATCACTAAGATGTTCTCCTGTGTTTTCTCTCAGTCTTATAATTTCAAGAAAATTTTCATTTCTGGCTAATGTAAGTCTTTTTCATTTCCATATAAATTTTAGAAGTAATTTGTCGTATCTATAGGAAAATCCCACTAGAATTTTGATTGATATTACGTTGAGTTGATAATTTCTTCAGCACTTTTAACAATGTTAAATCTTCTGACCTATGAACACTTTCTCTGTCTTCATTTATTTAGATTTCTTGCAGTTCTCTCAGCAGTTTTGTCATTTTCAGTGTGCAGGTCTTACACAAATTTTGGCAGATTTACTGCTAGGTATCTCACATATTTGATATAATGGATAAATACCTTTTTAATATTAATTTCTAACTTTTCATTGCTAGTATCTGTAATTGTAGCATGTATATGCACATAGCTAGTATAGATAGATATTAATTCTTACATAGTGATTTTTTTTATCCTACAGGTTAGCTAAATTAGTAGTTCTAGTAACTTTCTAGATTCCATAGCTTTTTCCACATAGACAAAGTCTCAACCTTGGCATCACTGACAGTGAAGGGTGTTTAGCAGCATCCCAGCCTCTGCTTACTAGATGCACATAGTACCTCCATCCCTCGCTGTGACGTCCAGGATGTCTCCAGATGTGCCACATGTCCCTGGAAGGCAAAATTACCCATTCTTGAGAACCACATAGTCAGTCATGCGACCTTCGAATAGTGACAGTTTTACTTATTTTTCTATCTTGATGCTTTTTACTTCTTTTGTTTGCCTTATTGCACTGCGAAGAAGCTCCAAGGCAGGTTTTGTTTATTAGCAGCAGCAGTGGTAGTATTGATAGAGCACATGCACATACAAAGGAGAGGGGAACACGCTCCACAGGATCTGGTCGCACCACAATCCCCTTCCTCCAGTCTTGCAGCTCATCAGGGTCTTGGACATCCTCATAGCCACCTGGCGTGTTTTCAAGCCAGCAGGTCAGGGGATTCAATCTATGGTCACCAGGTAGCTTCCAACACTGCAAGGCAGGACGTTACCAACTGTACCACAAAGGCTGGGCCAGTCTCCGAAATGTTTGAGAGCAAGGACTCTTGCCTTATTACTTGATCCTCAGGATCCACCCAGTGATGTTCCATCATTCACCGTTAAGAATAACATTAATGACTTTTTATAAGTGTAACTTATCAGGTTAATAAAGTTCCCTTCTATTTCACGCTTACTGTTTTGTTTGTTTTTTTAAAGAACTGTTTATTTGGGGCTGGCAGGTGGTAGGGTGGTTAAAGGCCCTGGATTCCCACATGGCCACCTGTAGTTCAAGTCCTGAACCTGGAGGCTTGCTTCTTTGCTTTCCCTTTCTCTCTTTCTCTGTCTCTCTCTGGTCAAATTTTAAATAATAATAGTAACAAATGAAATTATTTGATTTTATTTATTATCTTTATTTATTTATTTATTTATTTATTAGTTCACCAGAGAGAGACAAAGAGAGAGGGAAAGAGAGACAGCAAGCAACCAGGTCCAGGATTCACATCTCAGTCACCCATGTGGGAATCCAGCTCCTTAACTACCAAGCCACCTGCTGGCCCTTGCTGGGTTTTTATTAAGAGTAAATTTTTTGTTTTGTTTTGTTTTAGAGAGAGATTTTAGTTTCGAGCGCCTGTGCTTACCAGAGAGACAGAGAAACAGGGAGAAATCACTCCCCAGGGGGAATGGCGATGCGACAATCCCTTCTCCTCCAGTCTCCTCTCAGGATTTTGGGCATACTCGAACCTGGCGTGAATTTTAAGCCACTGGATAAGGGACTTGAACCATGGTCAACTACCTGGGAGTTCAGCAATGTAACCATTATGCCATCTGCTAGTCCCAATTATTTATTTTTTTAAATGCTTTTTTCTGCATCTGTTAAGATCATTCTTGGGGAGCCCAGCAGGTGGCGTCATGGTAAAGGTGCTGGATTCCCACAAGGTTGACCATGGTTTCAGACCTGGACTTGGCAGCTTGAAAGTCATGCCAGGCACATGCACATACGTATCCAACGTCTTGAGAGGAGAATGGAGAGGAAATTGCAGTAAGCCATCTCCCCTAGGGGGTGATTTCTCAATCTCTCTCTCTGGCAGGCGCACGTACCCTATAGCAAAACCTAAAAAAAGAAAAAGATCTTGGGGACAGATGGTGGCACTGTGAGTGGTGACACAGCTGAGCCCACAGTGGTTGGCATCCTACTGCATTGCCCATGGTCCAGTCTGGCTGAGATTGGGGGTGGCTCTCAGTATGAAACACCTGTTGTAGGGTGCCTATCTATCTATCTGTGTGTCTCTCTTTCTCCTTTCTCAAGGAAGAAATTTTCTTTCTGAGCAGGCTTTAATAGTTGCCATCTCTTTAAGTTATTTGTCCTATTCATCCAGTTTATCAAATCGATTGGCCTAAGTTGTTAATAATGTTTCCTAGTCATCTTTTTAACATTTGTAGATTCTGTAGTTACAGGACCTTTGTCATGCCCAATATTGGTGATGTGTGTCTCCTCTCTCTCTCTGTTTAGATCAGTATGCCTGGAGACCTCTCAATTTTGGCCCATTTATGCTCTCAATATCACCTCAACTCAGAGTCTGTTGAGATCTGCCTGCATTGTCCCTCCTTTGTGTGGTCTAGCAGTTTTCTCTCTTACTTCCTGTGTTTCCTCTCATGAATCATTTGTGGCTGATGTTCAATATTATAAAAACTCTGTTTCATATATTTTGTCTTTGTTTTCATTGTTTCCGGAGGAAGAGTAAATCTGGTTCAGTTTGTTCCATCTTGATCAGAATCAGAAGCCCTCAACACTATTTCCCACATTATTATATTTTATTTCAAATGTCAAGCTGTCCCACAGTGCTTGACTACAGAAATTTTTTTACTATTACTTCTGGGAATGAAAGAGAAATGTAAGATCCTTAATAACTTTTTATCTCTCAAAGTCATACTTGGAGAGACATCTAGATGGTAGAATTTTACCCAAATAGCAATATGCTAGGAATAACAATAACACAGAAATAATCTAGAGGGAAAGGGAGAGGGATAACTATTGGGTTGTTGAGAAAGTCATGACACATTTTTGCCTAGAAAAATATGTCATGACTTTCCTAAAGACCTGATAGTAAGTTATCACATGTAAAGGCTCAAGGTAATATTTTTTGGCCAGTTTCTGTTTGTTTGTTTGCTTGTTTTTTTGGTGTGTTTTTGCCATAGGGCATGTGTGCCTACTGGAGAGACAGAAAGAGACATTGAGAGGGAAATAAGAAATTACTCCCTTAGGGAAGATGGCCATGCCACAATCCCTTCTCCTCCATTCTCCTCCTGGGATTTAGGGCACACATGCCCACACATGCGCCTGGTGTGATTTTCAAACCACTAGGTCTGGGACTTGAACTTGTCAGCCATGTGGGAGTCAGCACCGTAACCACTATTCCACCTGCTGGCCACCAAAACATGTTTTTTTGTTGTTGATTTTTAATCTTTTTTTTTTTTTTTTTTTTAAAGAATTCTTTATTGGGACCAGCAGATTGCATAGCACTTACATTGGACTCCTGTGTAGTTGACCGCAGTTCGAGTCCTGGACTTGGCAGCTTAAAACTCACACACATGCATGTGTGTGCATGCCTGAAGTCCCAAGAGGAGAATGGAGGAGAACGGATTGCAGCATGGCCATCCCCCTGGGGGTGATTTCTTATTTTCTCTCTATATATCTCCCCAGCGAGTGCACACGCCCAATAGCAAAAATCTCTCTCTTAAACAAAAAAGAGAATTTCGTTCAAAGGCATCTCTGAGCCCACTGAGTAGGTATCATGAGCAAAACTCACCCACCCAGTTGAAAAAATTTATGAACAAGAAGTTATTGAGATAACCAGCAGGTGGCATGGTGGTTAAGGCACTGGACATGCCCACATGACCAACCACGGTTCAAGTCCCAGACCTGGTGCCTTGCTTTCCCACTTTCTCCCCTCTCTCTTTCTCTCTCTGTGTATCTCTCTCTGGTCAAATCAAAATAAATGAATGAATACATATATCTTTTAAGTTATCAGTGAAATAAAATGGTGGCAGACATGTCCAAGGAATATTGCATGGATTTGATCCATTTATGAATCTTGTGATAGATCAATGTGTGGAGACGGCAACTAATGGGCAACAGAATAATATCAGAATAGTGGTGTTACAAGGAAATAGTATCATGTTAGAAGTCTTGGGATGAGTATAAATAATGGCAGAAAAGCCCGTGTCCCCTAGCCAATGGTCTTGTTTTAATATGATGTAAAAATCAGGTCATGTACATTTTTATAATAAACTTTTTGTTAAGCAAAACAAACAAACAAATAAAAACTTGGACCAGAGAGAGAAAGGGTAAGTGAGAAAGGTGCCAGTGTGGGAGTCTAGTGCCTTAACCACCATACCACCTGCCAGCCCCTATTATTATTTAATTTGATACAGGGCACATGCACTCACCAGAGACAGAGAGGGAAAGTGAGAAAGCAAGCTGCCAGGTCCAAGACTTGAACTGCAGTCAGCCACGTGGGAGTCCAGCACCTTAACCACTACACCACCTGCTGGCTCTGGCCAGTATTTCTTACCTTTCATCTCAAAGCGAAAGGGAAGCATAAGTTAGGCTTAGGAAGATCAGACTGACTCAGTGGCAAATTGTCATGTCCTAGGTTAAACTCTTGTGAAGAAATACCAGGAAGCTCTTTTTTCTTTTTCTTTTTTTTTTTTTTTTTTGGAGAGGTTTTTGCTATAGAGTGTGTGCTCTCACCAGAAAGAGAGAGAGAGAGACAGAGAGACAGAAAGCAAGAAATACCTCCCCCCAGGGGGGATGTCCACACTGCAATCCCTTCTCCTCCATTCTCCTCTCGGGATCTTGGGCACACATGCACATGTGCTCAGCGTGAGTTTAAGCCACCGGGTCCGGGACTCAAACTGCGGTCGACTACATGGGAGTCCAGCAACATAGCCATTACGCTAACTGCTGGTCCCTAGGGGAAGCTCTTGATGTCTTGAGGGAAGACTGCTCTAACCCTGGAGGCTTATCACTTACTGTCAAGGCTGCAAAAAGGGTTAGTTGCTTAAATCCTCTTTTGTTCTGACCCAATATGCCATCACTGATACTCTTACACAATACTCATGTTATTTTTCATCTGTGTTTTAGGTTTTCTGTCACAACTGGTATCTGACAAGCCTCTGACCGAATGTATCCGCGCTGGCCATTATGCAGCAAGCGTCATCATCAGGAGAACTGGCTGCACCTTTCCGGAGAAGCCAGACTTCCACTGATGGGAGAGCAGGGAACCCAGCCTCGGAGTACAGCCACTGCCAGATTGCTTCCTGAGAATTCCCATATTAATAAAGGAGGAAATTACCTGCCATCCTTTGCTACTATAATAATGTTCTTTCTTAATTTAGAGGGTACAGTTATGCTCATAGAATCTTTAGTCTCTCTACAACCTAAAAAGTGATGTTTATTTCCATAGTTTGATAGTGCCACTTAAATGTCAATTAAACAGGAATATAACATTTCAATAGAAATTTTTATTTCATTTTCAGTTACTTTGTAAATTCACGTGCATTTAGTAACTTGATCAGTTTTTTTTTACATTTCTGCTTTGAATGCAGATGTAATTTAATATAATTTTTTTAAAGGAATGAAGCTTAATATCAATCTTTAGCTTTTTATACAAATATATTTAATCTAGGAGTATGTGTGTGTACACACATACACATACATAAATGTACCACATATATACATGATAAATGGTCGAATAATGTACAGAAATATTTATCTTACCAAGTTATGCGAAGTAATTTCAGTGTGCACTCAAACATAATAAACTTTGGATAATTAAATAATTTGCCAAATATCAGGTTATATTACAATATTCAAATCATATACTTATGGTACTCTGTAATTTGATACAAATAAAAACTTGTCATATTGGAATTTTTCTGCCTTTTCCCTGTACTCAACAAATTAAGGGGGGAAACATCATAATTACTACGGGGCCCCCAAATTTTAATCTAAGTGATTGAAGGAGTTAGGAAGAACAACAACATGATATATTGAAAAATAACAGTATTTAAGTCCAATATATCTCTTGAGAAGAACTAAATGGTATAATATTAGGTCATTGGAAAAGCCATGACGTATTTTTCTGTTTTTCTATGCAAAAATGCATCACAACTTTCCCAACGACCCAGAAGAACTTTTGGAGCCAGACTTGATTACCTCACTGTGACCTGGGCCAAGTCTCTGAGGCTCTCTTCTTTCTGTAAAATGGGATTATCTCTATGTACAAGGTCATTGAGATGATTTGAGAGAGAATACCAAGTATAAAATATTTGGTACAGTTTCTAATAAGTGTATAGTAAGTGGTTACTGTCTTTATCACTATGATTATTGTCAAAGGAAAAAAGATAATGTTTATGAAATTGAATTCAAACCACAGAAAATTCTGTTTTTTTCTGTTTTGTTTTATATCTGGGTAAACTTAAAGGCCTCTTACACTTTATTTTTGTTTATCAAGATATAAGTGACTACAACATTTACTATTTTAGCCCCACTGCAATGACTCAGGCAGTAAGGCCCTGCTGTATGAGACTGAAATCACATGGGAAGCCCTAGGTTCAGATCTGGAGTTGACCTGGACATGCCAATGTGCCTGTGACTCCGGTTAGCTGGATGGAGGGGGTCATGGTATGGTAAGACCACGCCAAGGGCATCTCTCTCTTTTTCATAAAAGAAATATAAACTTTAATTTACCAATTTAAAGGACACAATTCTATAGCTTTAGGGGTTTATTTTTTTCTCCTGGAGGATGCATGTGCTCTCCAGAGAGAGAGTGGGAGAGGAGAAAGCACCCCTATGGTGAATGATCTACAGTCTCTTCTCTTCCATCTGTCCCTTCTTTCAGGATTTTGAGTGCATACACATATGTCCCTGGCATGTTTCTTAATCGATCAGGTCTGGGATCAGATCACATGGTCAGCCATGGGGCATTTGGCTGCCTGAACCACCAGCCACAGAGCCAGCCCTCAGTAGTTTTTAATATAGTCACAGAATTGTGCAACCAATACCAGTATTTAAATCAAGAACTTTTTTAAAAGAATTACTTTATTTAATTTTATTTATTCATTCATTTATTTTAATTTGACCAGAGAAAGAGAGAGAGAAGAAGTGAGAAAGCAAGCCACCAGGTCCTGGTCACCCATGTGGGAGTGTCCAGTGCCTTAACCACCATGCCACCTGCTGGTCCCAAGAACATTTTCATCACCCCAAAAGCAAACCCTCTACCTTCCAGTTCACTTCTTTCTCTGTGCCCTGGCAACTACTATTCTGTTTTCTGTCTCTATAGTTTCGCTTATTCTGTTTTTGTTGTTTATTTTTCTGTTTTGTTAGGGACACGTGTGCTCAACAGAAAGACAGAAAAAGGAAAGCAAAAAATCAGCCCCCGGGACAAGCAGTTAGCGTAATGGCTATGTCGCTGGACTCCCATGTAGTCGACCGCGGTTTGAGTCCTGGACCCAGTGGCTTAAACTCACATCGGGCACATGTGCGTGCGTGCCCAAGATCCCAAGAGGAGAATGGAAGAGAAGGAATTGCAGCATGGCCATACCCCTGGAGGGTGATTTCTCGCTTTCTGTCTCTGTCTCTCTCTCTCTCTCTCTCTTTCTGGCAAGCGAACGCTCCCTATAGGAAATACCTTTAAACAAAGAAAGAAACATCAGCCCCCAAGGAGGATGGCCATGCTGTGGTCCCTTTCCTTCCGTTCTCCTGTCAGGATTTTGGGCATGCATACACATGCACTTGGCATGATTTTTCAGCCATCGGGTCCAGGGCTCTAACCACACAGTAAGCCATGTGAGAGCCAGCAGCCACCTTACTCCACACCGCCTGCTGGCCCCCATTTTGTTATTCTGGACATTCTAAAAAATGGAATCATATAATGTACTTCTGTGACTGCTTCACTTTTAGCATGATGCTTTCAAAGTTCATCCATCTTGTGACATGTATCAGTACTTCATTTTTTTATTGCCAAATAATGCATTGTGTAGGTACACAATTAATGTTTATCCATTAATCAACCGATAGACATTTGGATTGTTTTTACTTTATGAATAATGGTGCTATGAACATTTATGTAAACCCTCTCTGTATGGAAATAAGTTTTGAATTCTTTTGAGTGTGTTTTTAGAAATGGAAATGCTGGGTCATATAGTAATTCTATGTCTTAATTTTTCAGAGACTGCCAAACTTTTTTCAAAAGGGGCTGCACCATTTTACATTCTTAATAAGATAAGAGAGTTCCAGTTTAAATATTTTTCAACACTTGCTATTTTTTGTTTTATTACAGCCACCTTAGTGGTTATGAAGTGCTGTTTCATTTTTTCTAATTGCCAAAACATGTCCTTTAGTGGGTGAATGGGTAACCAGCGGTTAATGCAGATAATGGGATATTATTCACTAAAGAGAAACAAACTTTAAACCATGAAAAGATATGCAGGAATCTTGACTTCATATAACCGAGTGAAAAGAGCCAATCTGAAAAGCTTATATACTGTGTGATTCCAACACCTGACGTGCTGGGGCGGGGGGGGGGGGGGGGGGGGGGGGCTATGGAGACAGTGAAAAGATTATTAGCTACCAAAATGTCAGGGGAGGGAAGAAAGAGAATAAGCAGCATACACAGGATCTCCAGGGCAAACTACACTGTATGATGCTATAGTTGTGGATACATACCTTTATGTATTTGTCAAATCTGCAAAATCTACAACACTGAGTGAACCGCGAATAGTGGGTGATAACTGTGTGTCAGAGTAGGTTCATCGACTATAACGAACACACCACTCCAGGGCAAGAGGTCGTGCGTGTGCAGGCACAGAGAGCACCTGGGAACTCTGTACTTTCCACTCGGTTTTGCTATGAACCTAAAACTACTCTAAAAAATAAAGTATTTTTTAAAAAGGCAGTAGGATTAAAACTCTGACAGAGGAAATTGTGAATAATCCAGCAAAAATACACTTCAAAAATAAAGGACAAACAGATAGTCCCAGATAAACAAAAGCTTAGGAGTTCATTACTGGCCATCCCCGTCCTAAGATATGCTGAAGGGTGTCCTTTGGGCTGAAATGAAGGATACTGGACAATAATTTCACTCCATACGAAGAAATAACACTCATAAGGGTGACTACTGTGTTATCATAAAAGTCATGACATGTTTTTCTATGCAAAAATGAGTCATGAATTTTCCGACAACCCAGTACATGGGTCAATATAGAAAACAATTATTAATGTATTTTTATTGTAATTCTTTTCCCTGTTTAAGAGACGCATAAAGCAATATTATAAATTTATGCACCCAATGTATAAAAAGATAATTTGTGACAAAACAAAGAAGGGAGGAAAAAGACTCTGTGTGCTATTAAAATTAAATGGGAGGGGAGCCAGCAGATGGCGTGGTGGTTAAAGGTGCTGTAGTCCCACATGGCTGACCAAGGTTCAAGTCCTGGACCTGGTGGCTTGCTTTCTCGTTTCCTCTCCCTCCCTTTCTTTCTTCCTCCCCACCCCTCCCTAGCTCTCTGGTCAAATTAAAATAAATAAATAAGGTTAAATAAAATAATTCTTTAAAAATTAAGTTGGGAGACCAGCAGTTGGCATAATGGTTACATTGTTGGACTCCCACATAGTCAACTGTGGTTCAAGTCCCAGACCTGGCAACTTAAAACTCATACCAGGCACATGTACGTGCGTGCCCCAAATCCTGAGAGAATAGAGGAGAAGGGATTGGCCATCCTCCCAGTAGGTAATTTCTCACTTTCTGTCTCTCTGGCAAGTGCACATGCCCTATAGCAAAAATCTCTCTCTCAAAAAAAAAATTGGTTTTGAATCATTGAGGCAGAAAGTAAATTTGTGGTTGCCAGGGAGCAGGAGGATGGCAGAAATGGCAAGTGGCTGCTAACAGGTATGAGTTTCTTCTTGATAAGTTGACAGCACTGAAATATTCTGGAGTTATGTGGATCACACAACCTGAATATATTTAATTTCACTTTTTTTTTTTTAGAGGTTTTTGTATAGGGTGCATGCACCTGCCAGAAAGACAGAGAGACAAAAAATGAGAAATCACCCCCCAGGGGGGATAGTCACCCTGCAACCCCTTCTCCTCCATTCTCTCGGGATCTTGGACACACATGCACACGTGCCCGGTGTGATTTTAAGCCACCGGGTCTGGGACTCAAACTGCTGTCAACTACATGGAAGTCCAGCAACATAGCCATTTTGCCATCTGCTGGTCCCACCAAATGATATTTATTTTTTAAAAAAATTTTTAAGTTTGCTATAAGGAATGTGTGATCACCAGAGAGAGAGAAAGAATAAGTTAGAAAGCAAGCTACCAAGTCCAGGACTCAAACCACAGACAGCCATGTGGGAGTTCGGCTCCTTAACCACTACCCCACCTGCTGGCTCCTAAATTATCATTTTTAAAAGGTGAATTTCATGGTACATGAGTTATATCTCAATAAAAATTACTTTGAGGAGCCAGCCAATGGCATAATGGTTACATTGCTTGGTTCCCACAATGTGGTTCAAGGCCCAGACCTGGCGGCTTAAAACATGCCAGGCACAGGACCTGCAGTTAGCATAATGGCTATGTTGCTGGACTCCCATGTAGTCGACCGCGGTTTGAATCCCGAACCTGGTGGCTTAAACTCACACTGGGCACGTGTGCGTGCGTGCCCAAGATCACAAGAGGAGAATGGAGAAGAAGGGATTGTGGTGTGGCCATCCCCCCCAGGGGGTGATTTCTCACTTTCCATCTCTCTGTCTCTCTGGCAAGCGCACGCGCCCTATAGCAAAAACCTCTCCAAAAAAAGAAAAAAAAAAAAAAAAAAAAAAAAACATGCCAGGCGCGTGTGCATGCCCAAAATCCCAAGAGGAGACTAGAGGAGAAGGGATTGCAGCATGGCCGTCCTTCCTGAGGAGTGATTTTTCCCTTTCTCTTTCTGGCAAGCACATGTGCCCTATAGCAAAATTCTCTCTGAAAAAAAAAAAAAATTACTTTGAAACAAACAAAAAGATGACATGAATTTCCCTGTATATATTAAAGTAATGGAGACCATAGCTACAAACCTTCCCAACAAAGAAAACTCCAGGCCCACATGGCTTTACTTAAGAATTATACCAGACACTCAAAAAGAAAGCCAATTCTATATATACTATTTTCCCCCAAAATTGAAGATGACAGAATTCTTTCTGTATCATTCTATGAGGACAATACCAAAGTCAGAAAAAGACATTAGAAGAAAATAATAAACCAGTATTTCTCTTGAATAGAGACTAATTTTTTTAATTTATAAAAAATTGAATCCAGCTATATATTTAAAGGTTAATAGATCATGATCAAGCGGAGTTTATCCCAAGAATACAGGGTTAGTTTAACGTTCAAAATTAGTCATTGTAATTCACATGTTAAATTAAAAAAGAAAACCATATGATTATCTTAACAGACATAGAAAAGGGGCCAGCAGGTGGCGTGGTGGTTAAGGCACTGGACACTTCCACATGGCTGACCACCGTTCAAGTCCTGGACCTCATGGCTTGCTTTCTCACTTTCCCTCTTTCTGTCTCTCTCTGGTCAAATAAATAAAGGAATAAATTAATCAAATTAAATAAATCTTTAAAAAAAAAAAATAGGCACAGAAAAGCTACTTGAGCAGGATGGTAGTGCTGCGCTAAAATGCATGTTCCGGGTGGACTCTCCCCGAGGACGTCAGGCAACGTGTGCCCATGATCCAGAGCTGGCTGAGGTTGGGGCAGATCATGGCATCGAGACCCTGTTGGGGGTGCTATTTCTCTATCTTGTCTCTGTCGCACGTACTCATGGAAGATATAGAAATAAACATTAACTACAAAGTATTTGATACAATCCAATATCCACTCTACATTTTAATAATAATAACTAAACCTGAATTAGAAAGGAACATTGTCAACATGATAATAGAAATCTACAAAAATCCTACAGGGTGGTATAGACATCACGCGTAGACTGAATAGTTTTTTCCCTAAGATCAGTAACAAGGCAAGGGTATCTGCTCTTCCTATCTGTTCAACAAGGTACACGTTCTTTGCCATTGCAGTCAGACAGGAAGAAGGAAAAAAAGCAGCCAGATTGGAGAAGTAAAACTGCCCCATTTGCAGACAACACAATTGTCTACATCAAAATCTAATGGAACCAGGGACCAGCAGTTAGCATAATGGCTATGTCACTGGATTCCATGTAGTCAACCACGGTTCGTGTCTCGGACCCGGTGGCTTAAAACTCATGCCCGGGCCAAGATCCCGAGAGGAGAATGGAGGAGAAGGGATTGCGGCGTGGCCATCCCCCCTGGGGGGTGATTTCTCGCTTTCTGTCTCTCTGTCTCTCTCTCTCTCTCTGGCGAGTACATGCGCCCTATAGCAAAAACCTCTCCCCCCCCCCAAAAAAAAAAAAATCTAATGGAACCGGAGCCAGCAGATGGTTAAAGGTGCTGGATTCCCACGTGGCTGACCACGGTTTGAGCCCCGGACCTGACAGCTCGCTTGCACTCACGCTCTCTCTCTCTCTCTCTCTCTCTCTCTCTGGTCAAATTTAAAATAATAATAATAATAAGAGATGGAATTAAATAAATCAATAATAATAATTTTAAAAAAAGATTAGGGACAAGCAGTTGGTGTAATGGCTATGTCACTGAACTCCCATGTAGTTGGCCACGGTTCAAGTCCCAGACCTGGCAGCTTAAAGTCACGTCAAGCACGTGTATGTGCATGCCCAAGATCCCGAGAGGAGAGTGGAGAAGGGATTATGGTGTGGCCATCCCCCCTAAGGGGTGATTTCTCACTTTCTATCTCTCTCTGTCTCTTTCTGGCGAGCGCACGTGCACTATAGCAAAAACCTCTTTTAAAACAAAATTATTTTTAAAAATCTAGTGGAACCTAAAAAAAAAAACTAGAGGGACCAGCAGATGGTGCAGCATCTACATCACTGTATTCTCACATGGTTGACCACAGTTCAAGTTCCAGACCTGGTGGCTTGAAAATCATGCTGTGTGTGTGTTTGTGTGTGTGTGTGTGTGTGTGTGTGTGTGTGTGCGCGCGTGCGTGCGTGCACACACATGAGCATGCCCAAGATCCCTAGAAAAGAATGAAGGAGAAGGGATTGTGGCGTGACCATCTCCCCTGGGGGGTGATTTCTCACTTTCCCTTTCACTGTCTCTGTCTCTCTCGCTGATGAGCACATGCACCCTAGGCAAAAACATCTAAAAGGAAAAAAAATAAAAAAGCAATTATAATTACCAAGTTTAGCAAGGTTGACGGACACAAGCTCAATATATAAAAATTAGTTGTATTTCAGGGCTGGCAGGTGGTACAGTGGTTAAGGTGCTGGACTTCCACATGGCTGACCATGGATCGAATCCTGGACCTGGTGACTTGCTTTCTTATGTTCCCTTTCTCTCACTTTCTTTCTCTGGTCAAATTAAAAATAAAAATAACAAATAACAAATAAAATAAAAATAAATAATTCTTTTTAAAAAATTTGTTGTATTTCTGTATGCTAACAGTTAAAAACTCAGATATTAGAATATAATAATAGCATCGAAACTCTGAAATACTTAGGAATAAATCTGATAACAGATGTAAAAGTCTTCTACACCAGAAACTGCACATATTGCTAAGAGAAATTAAAACCTAAATAAATAAATATAAATATTTTCATTGATTGGAAGACTCAACAACATTAAGATATCAATTGTCTCCAAATTGATCTATATATGCTATGCAAACACAATAAAAATTTGTAAAAACTGTGCATGTGTGCCCCAGCTTCCAAGAGGAGAAGGGAGGAGAAGGGATTGCAGCATGGCCATCCCCCCTGGGGAGTGATTTCTTGCTTTCTGTCTCTCTGTCTCTGTCTCTCCAGTGAGTGCACATACCCTATCACAAAAAAAAAACTCTCTAATAAACAAAAAAGTGCATTAAGTTTCTAATTTCTCCATATCCTTGCCAATAGTCACTATTGTCTTTTTTTCTTTTTTTTTTTTTTTTTTTTTTTTTGGTCGACTGCACAGTTCAAGTCATGGGCACTGTGGCTTGAGAAACATGCCAGGCATACATGTATATACCCAAATCCTGAGAGAATGGAGCACAGGGGATTGTGTCATGGCCATCTCCCCTGAGGGGTGATCCTCACTCTCTCTCTCTCTTGCAAACTAAAAAAAAAGAAAGGATATCACTGTGTTACCCATGCCAGCCTTGACCTTACGATCCTTGTGCTTCAACCACCCACGCTGCCGGGATTATTAGGTTGTACTGGGAATCAAACCCGGACCTCCTATGTGATTCCAGTCTGTCTAAGCAACACAGTCCACTACTGCTATGCCTGCTTGTTTTTTGTTTGTTTTGTTTTGTTTTCCTTCTAACCATCCTGGTGAGTGGAAAGTGGTATTTCATGATGGTTTACCCCTATAGTAAAACGTATAAACCCATGTAACATCAAATATACAATTTTGCCTTTTTTTTTTTTTTTTTACTATTACATGTGCACTTGCTGGAGAGAGAGAGAGAGAAAGAGAAAGTGAGAAATCTCCTGGGTATGGCCACGTCAGTCTCCCCTCTGGATTTTGGGCATGCACACCCAGCACGTTTCTCGAGCCTCCAGGTTCAGGGACTAAAACCATGAAGGCCATGTGGGATCCAACTGCTCTAACCACCGTGCCACTGGCAGGCCCGATTTTAACCATTTTAAATATACAGTTAAGTGACATTATTACATTTACAATTTTTATAAACATTACTATTCTCTCATTCCAAAACTTTTCCAGCACTCCAATCATAAACTCTTTACCCATTAAACAATAACTCCTATCTCCTCACTCTCAAGCCCTGATAATCTCTCATTTATTTCTGTCCTATAAATTTGTCTATCCTAGATATTTCATATAAGTGGAATGATGTGATATTTACCTTTCTGTTTCAGACTTATTTTATTTCGTGTAATGTTTTCAAAATTCATCCATAGTAGGGAACCAGCAGTTAGCATAATGGCTATGTCGCTGGACTCCCACGTAGTCGACCGCGGTTCGCATCCCAGACCCGGTGGCTTAAAACTCACGCCGGGCGCGTGTGCGTGCGTGCCCAAGATCCCAAGAGGAGAATGGAGGAGAAGGGATTGCGGCATGGCCATCCCTCCTGGGGGCTGATTTCTTGCTTTCTGTCTCTCTGTCTCTCTCTGTCTGTCTGGCGAGCGCACGCGCCCTATAGCAAAAACCTCTCCAAAAAAAAAAGATTCATCCATAGTATAACATATCAGAATTTCTTTTTTTTTTAAGAGAGATTTTTGCTATAGGGTGTGTGCACTGAAGAGACAGAGATAAACAGAGAGACAGAAAGCAAGAATTCACCCCCTGTGAGGAATGGCCACACTGCAATCCCTTCTCCTCCATTCTCCTCTCGGGATTTTAGGCACACACACACATGCCCCCAGCATGAGTTTTAAGCCGCCAAGTCCGGAACTTGAACCATGGTCAACTATTTGGGAGTCCAGCAACGTAACCATTACACCATCTGCTGGTCCCAATATCAGAATTTCATTCCTTTTCTATGCCTGAATACTATTCTACTGTATGAATATACCACTTTTATTTATCCACACATCTGTAGATGAACACTTGGGTTGTTTCCACCTTTTGAGAATTATGACTACTGCTATAATTGTGATTACTGGCATTATAAGTATCTGTTTTAGTCTCTGTTTTTAATTTTGGGGGATATATACCTATGAATTGAATTGCAGTCCTTCCAATAATTCTGTGTTTAACTTTTTGAGGAACCACCAAACTGTTTTCCACAATGGCTGCATCATTTACATTTCCACCAGCAATGTATAAGTTTTCCAATTTCTCCATATCTTCATCAACACTTGCTATTTTCTCTTTTCTTTTTTCTTAAATAATTTTTATTCACATTTAGTTGTCATACATCTCTATAGCCTATAATATGTTTGTTCGAAGTATACATATAGTATGTAACAAATCAGATATATGTATCATTTTCAACAAAGAGCTACATATTCTTAGGTCTGTGTTTTTTCCCCTGCCCTCCCACCCACCATCTACATTCACCCTCCCCCCCCCCATACAGTCTCTGCTATCTATACTTGTCCTTCCTACCATTATATTTCTAGATCTTTCCATTTCTGCCACAGAGTGCAGTCATTTGGCATATATTGAGCAGGGATATACAGTGTTTGTCTTTCATAGTATGGCTTACTTTGCTTAGCATTTGATCTTCTATATTCATCCACTTTGTATGACAGCATCTCATTATAACTGAAAAGAGCAATTCCATTTATAATAGTCACAAACAAAAATAAAATACTTAGGTATAAACCTAGCCGAAGAGGTGAAAAATCCCTACAAGGAAAATACACTATGAAAAAAACAAAAAAAGAGGACCAGCAGGTGATGTGGTGGCTAAGGTGCTGGAATTCCCACATGGCCGACCACAGTTCAAGTCCCAGACCTAGAGGCTTTCTCTCTCTCTCTCTCCCTCTCTCTCTCTCTCTGTCTGTCTTTCTCTGGCAGAAACTCATATGAAAATAAATAAATAAATACATACATAATTCTAAAAAACTAAAAAAATAAATTAAGTATGATTCACAAAAGTGAAAAAACATCCCATGTTCCTGGATGGAAAAAAAAAAAGTCAACATACTCAAAATGTAAACTCTACTAGATTAATTTACAAATCTAATGCAATTTTGATCAAATTACTGCTCATATTCATCACAGAAACAGGAAAAAAAATAAATTGTAAAATTTGTCCAGAATCATAATAGGGCCCATATTACCAAGATAAAATTCAAAAAATAATTCTTAAAAAAAAAAGAGGCATCTTACTACCTGACCTCAAAATATATTACAAACTCATCGTTGTACTCCCACATAGTTGCCACAGTTTGAGTCCTTGACCGGTAGCTTAAACTCAGACTAGGCCCATGTGTGTGCATGTCCAAGATTCCAAGAGGAGAATGGAGGAGAAGGGATTGCAGCATGGTCATCTCCCCTGGGAGATGATTTCTTGCTTTCTGTCTCTGTCTCTCCAGAGAGCACATATGCCCTATAGCAATCTCTCTTAAATAAATAAATAAATAAATAAATAAGTAAGTAAGTAAGTAAGTAAGTAAATGCATGTATTATGGGCCCATCCCATAGTCTAGTGTTTAAGGGAGCTGGATTTCACATGGCCAACCATGATTTGAATCCTGGCTCCAGTGGCTTTAAAAAACATGCTGGGGGTGGCCAGCAAGTAGTGTGTGGTTAAGTACACTGAACTTCTACATGACCGATTGTGGTTCGAGTCCCAGACCTGACAACTTGCCATCTCACTTTCTCTCTCTGTCTCTTTCTCACTCTGTCCCTCTCTGGTCAAATTACAAATAAATAAAGTTAAACAAGTTATTTTTTTTAATGCTGTGCATATGTGTGTGTGCATATGTACCTAAATTCCTGACAGGGTGGAGAAATTGAAGAAAAGAGATTGCAGTGTGACCATGGCCCGGGGATGAGGAGGTTCCTCTCTTTCTCTGTCTCTGGAAAGCATATGTACCCTCTGGCAATTAAAAATAAATGAATTATAAGAAGGATTATGTTAGATATCAGAACTAAGGCTTTCAGCTCTCACACTGGCCCTGACGATGTTCTCTGCAGTGGGCATGGAACTGGCCAGATAGACTTAGCTCCAGGTGTACAAATTCAGAAAGACACAGAGGATGAAAACAAGCAGGAGATACAGGACTCTGATTCGTGTCTGATGTCTGCAAGTTCTATGAGAAAGGAACAGCGATGGTGCTGCTTTTTGCCCCCAGCTTGCTGTCGCTGGAGTTTTCTGCTCGCCCCCGACAAAGCCAGGCAGTCACTCCCCCCACCTCACAGCATCAGTCCATTCCTGCACCGCCAGGACTATCAAGCAGCTTCAGGGTGAGGGCACACTCTTCCTCCCTGAGAAAAATGTCCATGCTTTTAAGAGGTGAACCTACAAGGCCACTGTTCCCCCAAGAGGGGACAGGATCAAAACAAGAAAGATGTTTCTTGTCATCTGGCCTGTTGCTGTGTAAGTCCTCGTTCTATCCCATTTCCATAAATTCTTTCGAAGTTCTGAGATTCAGGAAACCCAGGGCTTTTTCTCGGTTTGAGTGTTTTGGTTTGAACTTTATAATTTAAGACATTTGTTAAGAAATGAGAATGAAGCAAACAAAGAAGAATGAGACAGTTCCAACGCTGTGTAATCTGTAGATTCAATGGCAAGTTTTCCTATTTATTTCACAAAGCTAACGGAACACTTCTACTGAAACCAGACACAGAGTACACACATGCGGGACAACTCAAGCCAGACCAGACCAGTCTCACTTAGGCTATTTATATGAGATTTATAAACACATATCCTAAATGGATTACTAGCAAATCTAATCCATCAGGGCGATACCTTTTTATTGCCAAAGGGTGCATGTGCTTGCCAGAGAGAGAGGGAGAAAGGACCCTCCAGTGGGGTGTGGTCATGCCACAATCCCTTCTCCATTTCTTCATCCAGTCAGAATTTGGGGCACACACACGTGCCCAGTGTTTTTCAAGCCACCAGCATGGGGATTCAAACCACCGTAGGCCATATAGGAATCTGGCTCCTTTAATCACTAGGCTACAGGGCTGGCCCAGAACAAATAGTTTCTGACACATGGCATGTGCTAAGCATCTCCGAGGCTCAAGGTCTTTGCCTGTGTGGGGCTGATGTCATGGACTGTGCTGGGTTGTGACTGAACAACTTAGTCTCACCTCCCTGTGGGCAGCTCAGAAGGTGCCTCCTCCTCTGGAGAGGCTGGCTCTCAGACCAGACTACAGGAAGCCCCCTGGCTTAGCTCCTGAGGAGGCCAGCCTCTGCCTGTCAACCCAGCTACTTAACCCTGGGCAGCTTTGCTGTGATGCTGGATTTCCACCTCTTCATCTATAAAAGTTAGAGAATGACTTTTCCTTTTTCCTTTATGTACTATAATTAGAAAGAAATTGTGACCCAGTACATGTACACACATACATGTGCACGCCCACAGAACTAGAAAATGTGTTCGCAAATGCCAAGGCCACCTTCAACTCTAAAATTCGTGTTTGTGGGACCAGCAGTTGGCGTAACGGCTATGTTGCTGGACTCCCATGTAGTCAACCGCGGTTCGAGTCCTGGACCCGGTGGCTTAAACTCATGTCAGGCATGTGTGCGTGCGTGCCCAAGATCCCAAGAGGAGAATGGAGGAGAAGGGATTGTGGCATGGCCATCCCCCTGGGGGGTGATATCTCTCTTTCTGTCTCTCTGTCTCTGTCCTTCCAGCAAGTGCATGCACCCTATAGCAAAAAAAAAAAAAAATTGTCTTTGTTTGGGACCAGCAGATGGCATAATGGGTACCTCGCTGGACTCCCATGTAGTCAACTACAGTTTGTGTCCTCCACCAGGCAGCTTAAAACTCACACCAGGCATGTGTGCATGCCCAAAATGCCAAGAGAAAAATGGAGAAGAAGGGATGGGAGTGATTTCTCACTTTCTGTCTCTCTGTCTCGCTCTGTCTCTGTGACGAGAGTACATGCCCTGTAGCAAAAATCTCTCTAAGGAAAAGCTCGTGTTTGTTTTTAATTTGGGGAGTATACACTTGCCAGAGAGATACAGGGGGACAGTGGGGGGGTGTATGAAAAACACCCACCATGGGGAATGGTCCTGCCACGATCCTGTCTCCCTCCTTTCACCTCTCCCTCCTTTCAGGATTTGGGGCATGCACATGCACCCCAGCACGTTTTCAAGGTGCTAGGTCCAGGACTTGAACCGAACAGGCAGCCATGTGAGATCTAGCCACCTTAATCACCGTGTGACTGGCTGCCCGAAACTTGTCTTTTCTGGTGGAAAAAGCGTTATCAAGGAAGCAAAGCCCCAGATGTCAGTGGCCACAAGCCTCACGGGATCTTAGGCAAATGACATCACTTCTCCGAGCCCTTCTCTCTAAAATCAACCTAGATGACCTTAGAAATCCCTGTTTCTAAAACTATTTTGTAATCACTCTCTTTCATTGACCAGTCATGCATGGGCACCCTTGCAAGTGCTTCCTATGCCCAGGAACTATGAAGGGAATGACTCACCACCCCACCATTCAGGGACCCACGGTCTTACTGAGTGAACGAGCAGGAAGCTCAGAGACAGCAGTGGGTACGTGTGTGCATGTCCCAGCGTTCATTTATAATGTGCTTACAGAGCCTTAAAGGGCCTCACGTGATCTCTGTTTATCTCCCAGTGGGGCCACTGCCATTTTGCAAGTCACTAAATGGTCAATGAATGTATTAGGTGTCACCAAACGCATTTCACCCCAACCCTGGAGGAAAGGAATTTGCTTCAAGGGTGAGCCTCTGGTTGTTCGGTGTGGCCAGAGTCCACTCTGTGAGCTCTGATAAGGACAAATGCTGCGTGTTACTAAGGACAAATGCAGAATACAAAATGCAGTTGGACCTTGAACAACACAGATTTGAACTGTGTGGGTCCACTTAGCTGCAATTTTTTTCAATAAATACAGTAAATTTTTTTCATATGATTTTCTTTTTTTTGAGAGAGAGATGTTTTCAATAGGGCATGTGTACACACCAGAGACAGAGAGAGACAGAGAGAAAGAGGCAAGAAATCACCCCCCTCAAGGAGGTTGGTCATGCCACAGTCCTATCTCCTACATTCTCCTCTCGGGATTTTGGGCACACATGCACACGCACCCTGCAGGAGTTTCAAGCCACCGGGTGCAGGGCTCAGACTGTGGTTGACCATGGGTCAATCCAGTCTCTTAACCACTATGCCATCTGTTGGCCCTTTCACGTGATTTTCTTAAAAACATTTTCTGGGACCAGCAGTTAGCATAACCACGTAGTCGACATCGGTTTGCGTCCTGGACCCGGTGGCTTAAAACTCACGCCAGGCACGTGTGCATGCATGCCCAAGATCCCGAGAGGAGAATGGAGGAGAAGGGATTGCGGTGTGGCCATCCCCCCCACCCCCCCGCCCGAGGAGTGATTTCTCGCTTTCTATCTCTGTCTCTCTCTGTCATTCTGGTGAGTGCACGTACCCTATAGCAAAAACCTCTCCAAAAAAAAAAAAAAAAAAAAAAAATCAATGCCAGGAGGCCAGCAGGTGATATGGTGGTTAAGGGCACTAGACTCCCACATGGCTGACTGCAGTTCAAGTCCCAGACCTGGTGGCTTGCTTTCTCATTTTCTCTCTCTCTCTCTATCGCTCTCTGGTCAAATTAAAATAAATAAATAAATAAAGTTAAATAAAATAATTATTTTTTTTTAATAAAGAAATAAAAATAAATAAATGAAAATCAATGCCAGGGGCCAACAGGTGACATGGCGGCTAAGACACTGGACTCCCAAATGGCCAACCACAGTTCAAGTCCTGGACCTAGTGGCTTGCTTTCTCACTTTCTCTATCTCTCTATTTCTCTCTGGTAAGCACAAATGTCCTATAGCAAATTAAAAATAATAGTAATAATGAGACCAGCAGATGGCATAATGGTTATATCATTGGCCTCTCAACTAGTCCATCATGGTTCGAGTCCCAGAGCTGGTAGCTTACAACTCACTCCAAGTGTGTGTGTGTGTGTGTGTGTGTGTGTGTGTGCTCACGCACGCTCAAAATCCGGAGAGGAGAATGGAGAAGAGATTGTGGCATGGCCATCCCCCCTGGGGGGTGATTTCTCACTTTCTGTCTCTGTCTTTCCGGCAAGAATATGTGCCCTATAGCAAAAATCTTTCTTAAACAATAATAAAGGGCCAGCAAGTGTCATGGTAGTTAAGGGACTGGACACTCCCACATGGCCGACCACGGTTCGAGTCCCAGACCTGGTGGTTTGCTTTCTCACTTTCCTCCTCTTTCTTTCTCTCTCTTTCTGTGTCTCTCTCTGGTCAAATTAAAATAAACAAATAAATGAATAAAATTAAATAATTCCTTAAAGTTTTTAAAAATAAAAAAATTAATAATAATAAATTAAATAAATAATTCTTTTTTTAAAAAAATCAGTGTTAAGGCCAGCAGGTGGAATGATGGTTAAGGTACTGCACTCTGGGGCCAGCAGGTGGCACAGTACTTGGGGTGCTAGACTCCTACATGGCTGACCACAGTTAGAGTCCAGGACCTGGTGGCTTGCTTTCTCACTTTCCCTTTCTCTCTCTCTCTATCTCTCTCTAGTCAAATTAAAAATAATAATAATATCAAATAAAATAAATAAATTTTTTTTTTGAAAAAAGATACTGGACTCCCACATGGCCAACTGGAATTAGAGTCTCAGACCTGGTGCCTTGAAAATCACACTGGGAGGGGGGCCAGCAAGTGGCATGGTGGTTAAGGCACTGGAAACTCCCACATGGTCAACTGTGGTTCAAGTCCTGAACCTGGTGGCTTGCTTTCTCACTTTCCCTATTTCTCTCTCTCTCTGTGTCTGTCTGTCTCTCTGTCTCTGTCTCTCTGTGGTCAAATGAAAAAATAAATGAATGAATAAATAAAATTAAATAAAGTAATTCTTAAAAAGAAGAAAGAAAGAAAGAAAGAATGAAAGAAAAAGAAAGAAAGAAAGAAAGAAAGAAAGAAAGAAAGAAAGAAAGAAAGAAAGAAAGAGAATCACGTCGGCCAAGTGTGTGCATGATTACGCAAAATCCCAGGAGGAAAATGGAGGAGAAGAGATTGTGGCATGGCCATACCCCCTGGGAGGGGGGTGGTTTCTCACTTTCCCTCTCCCTGTCTCTCTCTGGCAAGTGCACATATCCCATGGCAAAAAAAAAAAAAAAAAAAAGAAAGTCATGCAAACCTAAGTATATTCCTAGTCATCCATAAACATTCACTCGTTTAAGACCTACAGCCACAGCTAGTCACTTTCCATCAGAAGACATTGTTTAAATTGTCAGCTCAAAAACCCCCCATTGCCAGGAACCAGCAGTTAGCGTAATGGCTATGTCGCTGGACTCCCACGTAGTCGACCGCGGTTCGCGTCCCGGACCCGGTGGCTTAAAACTCACGCCGGGCGCGTGTGCGTGCGTGCCCAAGATCCCGAGAGGAGAATGGAGGAGAAGGGATTGCGGCGTGACCATCCCCCCTGGGGGGGTGATTTCTCACTTTCTGTCTCTATGTCTCTCTCTGTCTGGTGAGTGCACGTGCCCTATACTGAAAACCTCTCAAAAAAAAAAAAAAAAAAAAAAAAAAAAAAAAAAAAAAAAAACCATTGCCCTTGAGGCCAAATGCCGGCTCGGATCACCCTCCCAGCGCCAGTGCGAAATGCAGCACTGGAAAAGGGCTTAGGCAGAGCATAAACTGCTGCTGAGTAGCTGATCCAGAGGATCAGCCCTTTAAGGGCCGAAGGAGGAAAAATGGCCTTCCCCGTGTATGAAATGTACGAGTATAAATGTCGTGCAGACATGTGGCGTGTTCAACGTTTGCCTTGAGCAGCAGTCAGAAGTCCCTTTCTTTGCTCAAGTGTGAAACCCCGTCTGTGAGCAGCTCTTCCCGTTCCGTGCTGCTGGACAGTTGCACCTGGAAAGGCAGGACTGGTAGCTGCTCCCCTTTCCAGGATCCTGTGTGTCTCAGAAGTAGGGTGTTTTGTCCTCTTCCCCTTTATATGTGAGTAAAAGCCACTTTATTCTAAGAGCCCCACTTTTGCTCTCAGTCTCTCGCTGCTACTGCTTAGCCTTACCGGCAGCAGAGGAGCCAAGACAGAGGGAGCTGGCCGTGAAGCAGGCCTTCTCCGTGTCCAGGAGAGTAGCATTCTCTCAGGAAACGGCTCCTCGCCCCGGGCCCATTACTCAGAGGGAAGTTGGGATGGTGTGGCATGCACCTTTTCAGGAAGCAATAAGGTCATCCAGAAAGGTGCTGGAAAGCACAAAATTCAAATCCACCTACCACGTGCCAGAGCTTTCCAGGCCCCGGGGAAAGAACTCTGTTTTGACCTCACCCCTGCACTCCCGGAGCTCGCGTGCTACGAGGCAAGATAGAGAATACACGTGCCCGCTGTCGGGCAGGAAGGCAGGTGAGTCAGGGCAGGCCGAGATGCTGCTCCGGATGAGCTGCTCAGGAGGCCTCCTCTGATGAGGCCATATCTGGGTTTTGGTTTTTTGGGGGTTTTTTTGTTTTGTTTTTTTAAATAATTATTTAGTTGGTTTTATTTATTCATTTATTTACTTTCATTTGACCAGAAAAAGACAGACACACAGAAAGAAGGAAAGTGAGAAAGCAAGCCACCAGGTCTGGGACTCAAACCATGGTCAGCCATGTGGGAGTATCCAGCACCTTAACCACCACGCCAACCGCTGGCCCCTATTTTTAAAATTTTTTTGGAGAGGTTTCTGCTATAGGGCGTGTACGCTCGCCAAAAAGACAGAGACAAACGGAGAGACAGAAAGCAAGAAATCGCCCCCTGGGGTATGGCCATGCCGCAATCCCTTCTCCTCCATTCTCCTCTCGGGATCTTGGGCACGCACGCACATGTGCCCAGCATGAGTTTAAGCCACCGGGTCCGGGACTCGAATCACAGTCAACTACTTGGGAGTCCAGCAACATAGCCATTACACCAACTGCTGGTCCCCCTATTTTTTTAAAGAGAAATTTTTACTATATGGCTTGTTCACTCACTGGAGAGACAGAGAGAGCCAGAAAGTGAGAAATCACCCTCCAGGGGGATGGCCACGCCGCAATCCCTCCTCCTTTATTCTCTTCTCAGGATCTTGGGCACACACACACATGCGCCCGGCGTGAGTTTCAAGCTGCCAAGTCTGGAACTTAAACCATTCAACTATGTGGGAGTCCAACAATGTAGCCATTACACCATCTGCTGGCCCCTTGTTATTTTCTTTTAAGTTTACTTATTTATGTTTTCCATGGGGAGACGGACACTCCCAATAGGGTCTTAACGCGGTGATCCACCCTCAGTGTAAGCCAGTTCAGATTATGGACCCACGCGTGTGCCCAGCATACTCAGGGAACTTCCACATGCAGACCCAGGACCTCTCCCGTGCAGGTCCGCTACATTACCACTTCACCACTGCCTGGCCCCTGACAAGGCCATATTTGAATGAAGAAAGAAATCAAGTCACACAAATATCTAAGACAAGAAGGTTTTAGACAGAAGCAGCAGCAAGCACAAAGGCCCTGGCTTGGGGCATGTACAGCATCTTTGAAGACCCACAGGTTACACTTCAAGGACCTGGTGACAATTCCTCCCAGGGAGTCTCTTATGGGAGATGTTGACATGAGGAATGTGAGACTTCCTATTAAAACTGCCAGTGATGAGGTTCAGGAGATGATCCAGTGGTTAAGGCACTGGACTCACTCATGGCTGACCACAGTTTGAGTCCCAGACCTGGTGGCTTGCTTTCTTACTTTTCCTCCCTCTCTGGTGAGTGTGCATGCCTTATAGCAAACTTAAAATAATAATAATAAATAAATAAAATAATTTTAAAGAACTATTTATTCCCAGTTGGTATTATTATTATTAATTGTTTAATTGGACCAGAGAGAGAGAAAGGGAGAGAGCAAGTCACCAGGTCCAAGACTCAAACCACAGTCGGCCATGTGGGAATCTAGCACCTTGAACCACCATACTACCTGCTGACCCCTAAATAAATAACTTTTTTAAAAAACTGCTAGTGTGGGGTTGGTAGGTAGCATGGTGGCTAAGGGCACTGGACTCCCACATGACCATCCACAGTTCAAGTTCTGGAGCTGGTGGCTTGCTCTCTCACTTTCCCTCTCTCTCTCTATCCTTCCTTGGTCAAATTAAAATTAATTAATTAATTAAATAAGTAAGGTTCAATAAGAAAGAATTATTTAAAAAAAAAACTGCTAGTGCATGGGGCTGGCAGGTGGCACGGTGGTTAAGGGCACTGGACTCCCACATGGCCGACTGCAATTCAAGTCTTGGACCTGGTGGCGTGCTTTCTTGCTTTCTCTCTCTTGATGTCTCTCTGGTCAAATTCAAAAATAATAATAATAAATAAAGTTAAATCAAATAATTCTTTGGGGGGAAAAAACTTGTTAGTGCTGCTCTTGACACGTGAATGGCGGGTTCATCCACCTATAACTGGCCTTTTAATATCTTCTTAATCCCTCCAGTCTCCTCAACTGACATGTCTTCAATCGTCAAAGCTGAAGAAATCCAAGCAAAATCAGCAAAACCACAGTATAATAAAAAACAAGAAAACCCTGGTCTTAAAAATATTTGTGAAACAGGGCCAGCAGGTGGCGTAGTGGGTAAAGTGCTGGACTCCCACATGGACGCAAACGTGGTTCAAACCCTGGACCTGGCGTCGTGAGACTCATGCTGGGTGCGTGTGCGTGCGTGCCCAAAATCCTGAGAGGAGAATGAAGGAGAGGGGATCGTGATGTGGCCATCCCCCTTGGGAGTGATTTCTTGCTTTCTGTCTCTGTCTCTCCCTGTCTCTTTGATGAGCACATGCACCCTATAGCAAAAACCTTTCAAAAAAAATTATTTTGGGACCAGCAGTTAGTGTAATGGCTATGTCGCTGGACTCCCATGTAGTCGACCGCGGTTCGCGTCCCAGACCCGGTGGCTTAAAACTCACGCCAGGCGCGTGTGCGTGCGTGCCCAAGATCCCGAGAGGAGAATGGAGGAGAAGGGATTGTGGCGTGACCATCCCCCCTGGGGGGTGATTTCTCACTTTCTGTCTCTCTGTCTCTCTCTGTCTGGTGAGTGCACGCGCCCTATAGCAAAAACCTCTCAAAAAAATTTTTATGAAGAAAAATAGGTCTTTGGTTGTTTTTTTCTGATTGCCTAAATTACGAACACTTTATCTGTATTATTTTATACATAGATGCAATTATTCTCATTTTATACGAAAGTAATTTGAGCCTCAACAAGCTGAAGAAAATTGCTTTGGATGGCACAGTTAGCTCTAGGAAGCAAAGGATCGGGATGGCACCCAGGCTCCTTCCCGTCTGCAGAGCGTTGCCACCTGCGTGCCATGGTGACGGACACGCCCTGCCCACCAGTTCTGACCCAGCAGGTACAGAGCATTCTGAGCAAGCAGACTTGACTTCCAGACTTGGTCTGTGGCTGTACAGGGAATAGCTAACGCTGGCAAGTTATTTACATACAGCAGCTGCCACTTAATCCCTTGAAGCCCACATTCCCCTGTCTCTGGCAGAAGTTTGTCCACAAAACTAGGAAGTGGTGGGAACCAGCAGTTAGTGTAATGGCTATGTCGCTGGACTCCCACGTAGTCGACCCCGGTTCGCGTCTCGGACCCAGTGGCTTACAACTCACGCCGGGCGCGTGTGCGTGCGTGCCCAGGATCCCGAGAGGAGAATGGAGGAGAAGGGATTGCGGCGTGACCATCCCCCCTGGGGGGTGATTTCTCGCTTTCTGTCTCTATATCTCTCTCTGTCTGTCTGGCGAGCGCACGCGCCCTATAGCGAAAAACCTCTCCAAAAAAAAAAAAAAAAAACTAGGAAGTGGTGCAAAGAGCCACCTTGAGCCCACCTGTATGTGAAGTGCCTCAGGCTCAGGGGGCTCTCAGGTGAGGGCGGGGGGGGGGGGGGTGCTCAGCTTGCAGAGATCCTGCTGTGCATCCCCAGTTCTCAGGCTTGCTCTGAGACAGCGGGCACCCCTCCTGGCACCCCGGGTGTAGCTCCCCGACCTGGAATAGCATGAAGGGGCTAACTCTCGTTTCCCTTTCTCCAGAGGGACTTCTGGAATCATAGAATGCAAGGATCAAAATGCAATGAAACTCTGAGACCAGCGACTGTTCTCTGATGGTTTCCTCACTACTACTCCTTTCTGTCAAGTGGTCATCCTGTCCGTGTGCCAACACACCAGTTCCCAGAGGATACAGCGCCTCCTGGGGCAGGATCGCTTCTCAAGGGCAGCTCTGGGCAGCTTCTTTCCAAGCACCCAAGCCAGCCATTCCTAGTCTCTGCCCTCTGGGAGTTTTACACCTCCATACACACCTCTAATCCTGTCTGTGTAGAAGGTAAGCAGTTGCTCGTAATACATACTTCCATCCATATAGCCTACAGTGACAGCTTTTTTTTTTTTCTTACGATTTTGCCATAGGGCATGTGCACTCACCAGAGAGAGACAAAGAGACAGCGAGAGAAAAAAATGAGAAATCCCCCCACCCCAGGGATGGCTATGCCACAATCTCTTCTCCTCCATTCTCCTTCTGGGTTTTTTGGGCACATATGTACATGCATGACGTGATTAGCTGCCAGGTCCAGGACTCAAACTGTGGTCTGCCATGTGGGAGCCCAGCTCCTTAACCGCCACACCACTTGCTGGCCCCAATGACAGCGTTTTCCTGACACTTATAAAACACTATTGATTCATATTTGGGTTTTTGTCAACTAAAACTTTCTGTTGGTTTTCTTTGCTGTTTTTGTGGCTAGGCGTCTACACACACATACCTGGTATGTTTTTATAGCTGCTCGGTCTGGGACTGAACCGTGTAGTCAGCCATGTGGGATCTAGCCACCCTAACCACCAGCCCTCCTTTTTAAAAAAGCAGCATATAGAACAAATTAAAAAGTCTGTAAATCAGACATGTCCTGTGGGTCACTCATTAACAATTAATTTTGTGATTATTAGGACTCACATTGGTACTCTGACATCTACTGCAGATAGCGGCTGGACCGTGGGAACAGCCCAGGGAGCACAGAAGACATGCTCTTGGGAACACAGCCACGCTTCCTCCCTTACTCACGACCCCTCCCTCCCAAACTGGTAACATCGCACCTTACCAGTGCTCCTCAGAGAAACACCTCCAGCACTGAGGGCTGAAATACCAATTTTGCCTCAAGACAACACAGGCCAGATCATACCACTCCTCTGTGAAGGTTGTTTGAGGTGTCAACTTGACCGTACTAAGGACTCCCTAGCAACCTGAAACACAATAAGTAAAGACTCATTCTCAATGTGGGCAGGCAGGATCTAGTCCATAGGGGCTCAGAGAGAACAAATATGGAATATGATGGGTCCCTTCCAGACCCATCCTGTGCTTTGCTCCTCCCAGGTGAGGTGTCCTGACCTGATTCCTAAGTCCCATGCATCCTCCAAAGCCTGTGAGATCCAAGGCCACTAGGAGTTCTTCCTTAGAAATCTTCAGCATTTTCTGTTTCTACTACTTATTTGACATGTAGCATATTCTGTCAAGCTCCCAAGAAAAGATCGTGCCTTGGTCCTTTTGATGACTCTCCTCTCAACACATCCCCACCCCCACCCCACAGAATGAGGCTGAGGACTCGGCAAATGCTCGATTAAGAAGCATTTTTGGCTTGAATGAATGGCCCGAAGGACTGTTCCTTTCAACAATTATGGCCCAATAAATTATACCGGCATTGCCTCCTGGAGGGAGAGGCCACACCAAGGCTCCCACAGATGGGGAAATTGCTCTGTCTGCCAAAACCCAGATGCAGGGCAGCCTTGGCCTGTTTGGCTGTCTACCTGAGTCTGGATTTAACTACTTGGCCTGCAGTTTTACAGCCTGAATCACCAGGCTCAGCACAACAGCATGAGTTCTTTGTCCACATGCCGGTGCCAGGTGCTGAGGGAACTGGCTGCGGTGACTTACCCACCCCGGCAGTGGGGGAGGGGTGCCTGCACCCCAGTCTGTGAGGCAGGGGTCTTGTCTGCAAAGGGAATATTCGTCTGGACCCTAAACAAGAAAAACATGATGAGAGTTCATAGCTTGAGGACCAGAGGGCTAGATGCTGCAGGAGGGTGGGCACTAGTTTGTTTTGGGGGGTTGCACAGAATGACCTCCAAGGTCATGATTGAACTGAGCAAAGCTGAGAGAAAACATCTAAACTCAGGTCAGATTTTTATTTCCACGGCTGTAAGAGTTGTGTGGTCCTAGGAAGAATTTAGGTATCCATCAAATTTAAGCCTTGAGAGTTGGGGTTACATATCTTGAGAGCCAAAGAATTGCAGTTATCCAAACAAATGATATAAGAGTTGAAACCATCTGTGAGTCGAAGGGTCTCTGACTGTATGAGCATTCCCTCTCCGGGTTATGAAGTCATCAGTGCAGCAGCCATAAATAGGGCTTGTGGCACTAGTGTGTTGGTTATGGTTTCACAACCAGATCTCCTAAAACAGCCCTGTCTTGTAGAATTTGCAGATTTCTGTGGTGTGAATAACCTGCCATGGCTGATTTCAAACCACCCAGAATGTAGGGTTAGAAAGAGATTGCACAGCCAGCTCTGTGAGCCTGTGCTTGCTGGTTCCTTACACACAGATCTTCTGCAGCCTGTCAGGGTCCAGCCAGTACCCCAGCACCACCCCACTTCTCTGGTAGTTTGGCAACTTCAACTAAGTCAATGAGGCAACCTCAAAACTTACGTAAGGGCCAGCTCTGCGGCACAGCAGTAATGCACTGCTCACCGGAAGCTGAATCCTACCTGGTGACAGGGGTTGACTCCCTGGCCCGGTTACACTGAAACATGCTGTGCATGTACATGAGTGCTCCAGATGCAAGGAGGGCTGGAGGAGGGAGATCACAACGTGATCAGACCCTGTGGAGGGTGCTCTCCTTCTCCCTCACTCCTACGCACACTCTTCTATGCACCCACATGTTATCTATTAGATCCATCGTGAAAGTCATGACATGTTTTTCTGTTTTTCTATGCAAAAATGCAACACAATTTTCCTGAGGGCCCAATCTTATGAATAAAAAATATTATGAAAGACAACTCCAAAATGATGTAAAATAGTAATTATCTTTTTTCAAAGAGTTATTTTACTAACTTTATTTACTTATTCATTTATTAATTTGAACAGAGAGGGACAGAGCAAGAGAGAGAGAGAGGAAAAGTGAGAAAGCAAGCTGTCTGGTCTTGAACCGTGGTCGGCCACATGGGAGTCCAGTGCCCTTAACCACCACGCCACCTGCCGGCCCCAGTAATTATCTTAATGGTACATATCTTTCAAATGTGATACAATTTAGAATTAAGCGTAGAAATGTTTGAAAGAAACTATTAGTGGCCCAGGTACAGGGGTGTGCCCTTAAGGCAACATTGCAATGCTGGAGCCACATGGACGATTGAGAAATAGCCCATGATTTCAATAGGCCCCAACCCCTCCCTAACAGGATTCTTTGTTTTAGACAATAGGATGCATGCCAGTGGTTAGCATAAGACTTCTAAAAAATCAAGTCAGTCAAAACCAAGATGGTGCCTGCAACTACCCTGCCTAACCTTCAAACTCATTATGCCCTCGTAGCACTGCATTAGCATGTTAAATGGTACACCTGCCAGAGCCAGGGTAGGACATCACCAGGTTTACCATTGGACATGACCTCAGAAGGAAAATAATGAGGCAGGTTTGGGAATTCCAGAAAATCCTTGCCTTTTCCAGGAAAAGTTCTTAATATTCCTTCCCTCTACTACCGTGTTCTACATCCTCGTTACCCCACTCGCTATCTTTTAAACCTCCTAGGTCAAGACAGTTGAGCTCATCTCCCGCTTCTCCATTCCCTAGCCATTGAATGAAGCCATGCAGTTAACACTCAGTTTCATAAACGGGCTCTGGCGACACCAAACGACAAACTATCCCATTTTTAAAGGAAAGTTGGGGAGACCAGCAGATGGTGTAATGGCTATGTTCCTGGACTTCCACGTAGTCAACCACAGTTTGAGTCCCAAACCCAGCAGTTTAAAACTCACACCAGGCACATGTGCGTGTGAGCCCAAAATTCTAAAAGGAGAATGGAGGAGAAGGGATTGCAGCATGGTCATCCTCACTTGGGAGTGATTCCTCACTTTCTGTCTCTGTCGCTCTCTGTCTCTCTGGCAAGCACATGTGCCCTATAGCAAAAATCTCACTTAACGGGCTAGCAGGTGGCATGGTGTATAAGGGCGCTGGACTCCCACATGGCCAACCACGGTTTGAGTCTCAGACCAGGTGGCTTGCTTTCTTACTTTCTCTTTCTCTCTCTGTCCTTCTCTAGTTAAATTAAAATAAATCAGTAAATTAATAACATTAAATAAAATAAAATAATTCTTTTAAAAAAAATAGAAAGTTAGAAACAGCAGGTGATGTGGTGGTTATGACTGTGGACTCCCACGTAGCTGACCACGGTTGGAGTCCCAGGCCTGGTGGCTTGCTTTCTCACTTTGCCTCTCTCTCTCTCTGGTGAATGCATGAGCCCTATAGCACATCAAAATGATAATAAAAATAATTGAAATTAGGGGCCAACAGGCGATATGATAGTTAAGGGTGATGGACTCCCACATGATCAACCACAATTTGAGTCCCAGACCTGGCGCGGTTTGCTTTCTCAGTTTCTCTCTCTCCTCTCTCTCTCTCTCCCTCTCTGGTCAAATTTATAAATAAATAAATAAATAGTAACTGACATTAAATAGCTAATTCTTTAAAAAAAAAAAGTTTAAAAATGAGTAACAGGTCAGCCTGTACACATCAAGTAATCCTGGCTGGCTGAGAAGGCCAGGGAAAAGATCATGGCGTGAGACCCTGTCAAGGGTGCTTGTCTTTCTTTCTCACAAAAAAGAAGGAAATGAACTTTAAAATGAAGAAAAAAGAAGCTGTCAGTATAACAACTCAGCTTTGCAAAGTTTCATTTCAAATGTACAATTAAGCTCTTTCTCTGTTTCTTCTCTTTCCTTCGCTGTCAGTCCTAAAGCCACTAGGTGAGGCAGACAAGTAGATACGGTCAATCCTCATTATTTGCAGATTTCATATTTGTGAATTTACCTGCTTGCTAGAATATATTTGCAATATATCAAAATAAATATTCACAGTGCTTTTGTGTACATTCACTAATATGCACAGTGGTGAAAGTTAGAGTCAACCAACATACACATGCCCGGCAGAGGCTGAACAAGGCAATGCTCTACCTTCTTTTTTAGCAAAGAAATGTCCTTTCCATGGTCTATTTAGTGTCACATTTTTCATATTTTGAACATTTTGTTGGTGATTTTGTTGTTTAAAATGACCCAGCCCTGCCTTATCCCCATAGTGTTTATGGGGAAAATATGTGTGTCAAAAAGCTTTTTTCAAGCATGAATTATAATCCTATTGGCTGGGACCAGCAGCAGGTGGTGTGATGGTTAAGATGCTAGATCCCCACATGGCTGACCACGGTTTGAGTTCCAGGCCTGGAGGCTTGAAAATTAAAACAAAAAGATAGATAACTAATTAAATAAATGTTTTAAAAATAATAAAATAATGCTATTGACTGTGAATTCAATGTTAATGAATCAGCAACATTTTAATAAGGCATCTTTTAACGTAAGTATACATACAATAGGGTTGTCTTAATCAATTGGCAAACATACTGTAACCAAAGGCTTTCAGGAACTGCATTTCCCCCTAAGAACAATAGCTCAGGGTTTGTTAATTCAGTGTTCACAGTAACTGTATCAACACCATAAAGTCACACTAACACCTGATAGCACCATGACTTCACCACAAATAATGAGAATCTGCCATATCTGCAGAAGGAGACAGAAGTTGCCATGGCCCTGAGCAGAGTCAGATCCTGAGCAGGGTGAGGAGGGGATTCAAGTAGAGGGAGGCTCAGAGTAAGAAGTCAGTCTAAGCAGAGAAAAGAGGGTACTAGGCCAGGTGGGAGACTAGGTACATATGTGGGTATTGTGGAAATAAGTAAACATACTGAAGGGATTCCTCTCAGTGTCTGCCCACCCAGAGGGCCCCAGAGTAGCATAACCCTAAGAGCAATGAGTACCCCTAAAAATCAGATCTTGGCCTGTACTTTCCTCAGCTCCTTGGAGGAGCGGTTGACTTCACAGCTAAAAGAGGAAAGCACAGTTCAAACCCAGAAACCCTTATTGTCACAAAAAGGAAAAGGTTGCTCTAAAACATTATGGAGTGTGTTGAAAGAAACAAGCCAGCTTGGTTAGAGACATTTTGAGGTTCAAAATCAAGAATGATAGTAATGGGCCCATGTAATAAAATAGGAAACACACAGACATAAATAGATTCATTAATTTTAAGTTTTATCACATCACATAAATGAAATATTTACATAACTTCAAAATATATCTCCAAAACATGCTGATTTAGTTACAAAGAGAATAAAAAGCTTACAGGGGTACCAGCAGTTAGTGTAATGGCTATGTCGCTGGACTCCCACGTAGTCGACCGCAGTTCGCGTCCTGGACCCGGTGGCTTAAAACTCACGCCGGGCGCGTGTGCGTGCGTGCCCAAGATCCCGAGAGGAGAATGGAGGAGAAGGGATTGTGGCGTGGCCATCCCCCCGGGGGGTGATTTCTTGCTTTCTGTCTCTCTGTCTCTCTGTCTGGCGAGCACACGTGCCCTATAGCAAAAACCTCTCCAAAAAAATTAAATTAAAAAGTTTACAGGAAAGAAAATAACCAGGTACCACCTTAATCAAGTGATCTAAGTGAATATCATTAATACTGAGAAAAAAATGAAATCAGGCACCAACTGATATGTTGTAGTAAGAAGAATACAGTGTCATTTCTGTCATTTTTCTGTCCAAGATTCATAACTTATATCTAATCACGAGGCTCAGACATTCCAAAGCCAAGAAACAGTCTACAAAATAATTGGCCTGTAACCTTCAAAGTATCAAAGACACACGGCTAAGGAAAATAGAAAGACAGGATAACTAAATGCAAGAAGTGATCCTGAACTGGATCTGTCTGTGTTAAGGACATTGTTAGGACTATTGGCAAAACTTCAATAGGCTATAAAAATGTAATGATAGTAACATAGTGTTAATCTCAATTTTAATGGCAGTGTTTTGGTTTATAGGAGAATATCCTTGTTTATAGGAAAGCACACATCAAAATATTTGAGGTGATACAGTATTAGATTGGCAACTTACTCTCAAATGGTTTAGATAAAAAGTTCTTTGTGGGACCAGCAGTTAGTGTAATGGCTATGTCGCTGGACTCCCATGTAGTCAAACCCAGTTGGAGTCCCGGACCCGGTGGCTTAAACTCACACTGGGCATGTGTGCATGCGTGCCCAAGATCCCGAGAGGAGAAGGGAGGAGAAGGGATTGTGGTGTGGCCATCCCCCCTGGGGTGTGATTTCTTGCTTTCTGTCTCCCTGTCTCTGTCTGTCTGGTGAGTGCACGTGCCCATAGCAAAAACTTCTCCAAAAAAAATGTTCTTTGTACTGTACTTTTGACTCTTCTGTAAGTTTGTGTTTGTATCAAAAACATGCAATCAAGTAATTGATTTACAGTTATGGTTTTTAGGTAGAAAACTTACTGTTTATATACAGTATAGAAACATTCACAAGAAATTAGGTTCACTATGTCTATATGTTTAACTTATTAGATTTGTGAAAATTACTTAGGTACCTGGGAGGGTTTGGCAGACAATTTAAGTACTTTTAAAAGGAAACAGAATATATTACATTTATAAATGCAGTTTTAAATGGTTGAAGGTATTTAACTGAATGTGTAAATGGAACCAAATTATTATTTTAAAACTACTTAAAAGTAATTGCTAAAATTATCTAGACTTATAAATAGAATGGGTTTTCAACTGAACTTAAAACTCTTCTGAGTATTAACTTTTTAACACCAGAAAAAATGCAAATAGAGTTTTTCTGGGTATTATCAATTCAACAATTAACAAGCATTGCTATAGCACTAATTTTATACCTAGAGCCGCTAGGATAAAGCAGAAAGATAAAACACCAGCTCTGACCTGCTAGGAGATCATAAGTAACTAGTGTCATGGGATCAGCACGCAGGAGGTGATAAATAAAACAATACGCAAGTGTTTAGCAGTGAGATTACGTGGCATATCCTTGTGTGTAGTCCTAGAAGGCAGAACTCCAACTGGGAGGACAGTAAGTGGAGGCGATAATAATGGTCAGCTTTAATAGAATGGGATAGTCTATATTGCAAGAACAAAGCTTGAACTCTCAGAGGCTTAACGCATAAAATTTTGTATCGTGCCCATTCAGAATTAAATACAGTGCTGACCCTGGGGCACAGCAGTACTATGCTGCTCAAGAGAAACTGGATCCCACATGGTGACCCCAGTTCCAGTTCCTGGCCTGGTCAACCTGAAACATACCAGGCACATGCACAAGTGCCTAAGGCTGAAGGACTGGAGGAAGGGGATTGCAGCATGGCCAGACCTGTGAAGGGTTCTCTCCTCTTTTTCTCTCTCTCTCTTTCTCTTTCTCTCCCTTGTGCATGCGCACATGCTCTATAATGAATAAAGGGGAACAAAAGTTAAATGCAGGCCAGAGCAGCTATTTGCCATAGGGTGACTCAGGAATTCAATCACCTTTCATTTTATAACTCCACTGTCTCTGACCATTACTTTCAGGTTGCCTCAACAGAGGAGAGTGGAAGAAGATTATACCTGTTCTTTTTGTTTATTTGTTTGTTGCCAGAGGGCCTATGCCCTTGCTGGAGAAAGATAGGGAGAGACAGACAGAAGGAAATTGAGAAATCACCCCCCAGAGGGGATGGCCATACTGCAATCCCTTCTCCATTCTCCTCTGGGATTCTGGGTACGCACGCACACATGCCTGGTGTGATTTTCAAGCCTCTAAATCTGGGATTTGTACCACAGTTGGCCATGTGGGAATCTAGCACCTTAACAACCACACTCTTTCTCTCTCTCTGCTGGTCCCTCTACCTGTTCTTAAATGCCTCAGCCTAGAAGTTCCACTCACATCTCATTGGGAAGTATAGGCTGCCAGTGTGACCAGAGGGGAGAAGAGAACTGAATCTATTCTCTATCACAGCAACGTATTTGGGAAAAGTAGATTAATCAAAAACACAGGCTTTAGAGTCAGAGGTTAGTTTGAATCAAGATTCTACAGTGGGGCTAGCAGGTGGTTGGTATTTGGGGCGCTGGACTCCCACATGACTGACCGCCTATTTAAGTCCCAGATCTGGTTGGTGGCTTGCTTTCTCACTAGTTCCTTTCTCTCTCTCTCTCTCTCTCACTCTCTCTCTCTCTCTCTCTAGTTCTTTCTCTATCTCTCTCTGGTGACCACACATGCCATGTACCAAATTAAAAATAGTAATAATGGGAACCAGCAGGTGCCGTGGTAGTTAGGGCACTACACTCCCACATGGCCAACCACAGTTTAAGTCCCCAACCTGGTGGCTTGCTTTCTCACTTTCCCTCTCTTTCTCTCTCTCTCTGGCCAAATTAAAATAAATGAATGAATAAAATTAATTTAATTTAATTTAAAAACAGTAATAATGAAAAATAAAATTAAATAAAGAATTCTTTTTTAAGAATTATTTTATTTAATGTTGTTTATTTATTCATTTATTTTAATTTGAACAGTGAGGGACAGAGTGAGAGAAAGAGAGAGAGGGAAAGTGAGAAAGCAAGCCTCCAGGTTCGGGATCCCAACCACAGTCAGCCATGTGGGAGTCCAGTGCCCCCAACCACCATGCCACCTGCCAGCTCAATATGAATAATTCTTTTTTAAAAAAGATTCTACAGTTAAAGTAACTGTGACTTTGAGCAGATAATTTACTCTGTGCAAAATAGAGTAATAATATCTCAAACGGTTGTTTTAAGAGTTAGAAAGAGATAATATTAAGTCGTCCGGAAAGTCACGACTTATTTTTGCATAGAAAAACATAGAAAAGGGATCCACAGATGGCATAATGGTTACATAACTGGACTCTCATGTAGTCAACTGTGGTTCAAGTCCCAGACCTGGTGGCTTGAAGCTCATGCCAGGTGCATGTGCGTGCATGCCCAAGATCCCAAGAGGAGAATGGAGAAGGGATTGTGGTGTGGCCATCCCCCTGGAGGGTAATTTCTCACTTTCTGTCTCTCTGTCTCTGTCTCTCTGGCAAGTGCACATGGCCTATAGCAAAAATCTCCTGAAAAAAAAAAGGAAAATACACCATGATAAACTAATATGCATTTTTTTTTTTTTTTTTTGGAGAGGTTTTCGCTATAGGGCTCGTGCGCTCGCCAGACAGACAGAGAGAGACATAGAGACAGAAAGCGAGAAATCACCCCCCAGGGGGGGATGGTCACGCTGCAATCCCTTCTCCTCCATTCTCCTCTCGGGATCTTGGGCATGCACGCACACGCGCCCAGCGTGAGTTCTAAGCCACTGGGTCCAGGACGTGAACCGCGGTCGTCTACGTGGGAGTCCAGCGACATAGCCATTACGCTAACTGCTGGTTCCCTAATATGCATTTTTATAAGAATTATTTACTTATTTGTTTATTTTACCAGTGAGACGGAAAGAGAGCAGGAAAGTGAAAAAGCAAGCTTCCAGGTCTGGGACTCAAACTGCAGTTGGACATGTCAAGTCCAGCACCCTTAACCACCATACCACCTGCTGGTCCCAAGATAATATATTTTACCACAATGTAATGTCCCGTCCCTGTTCAGGCGCCACGTGTCCCGGCCCGGGAGGACAGTCTAACAGGTTTCCTGAGGGAACGAGTGAGAGCCGGGACAAGCGGCGTATTGTTACAACACAGACACGACAGTGTCTTCAGGGTCGTCCGTTTATTGTGGGCAGCATGGTACAGCACGGAGATGACGCATCGCGACGTCTATTGTGAGCAGCACGGAGACAACACAGTGCCACAGCTCCTCAGGGTCATCCGGAGACGACACAGTGTCACAACTCTTCAGGGTCGTCTGGAGATAACGGTGTTACAACTCTTCAGGGTCGTCTGTGTCGTCTTTCTGGTTGTCTGGAGACGGCGCAGTATCAGCTCTTCAGGGTCTTCCAGGTCATCTGGCGATTGTGGGCCAGGCATCGTGGTTATATACATGCTGGTGGGCCGTGACTGGTTGAATGAAAGATTGTAAAAGGTGGGTTATGATTGGTTGCTTCTGTGGACCAATCATGAGGTGCCGGATTATGCAAATCTGAGGGATTCTAAGCTCACCTATTTGCTATGGGAAGTGGCCAATCAGAGCAAGGTTTCAAAGGTCAGACTTTTTTGAAGGGAACCAATCATGGCAATTGTTTGCTCTCTGAGAAACCAGTGATATTCGCTGGTGTGCAGCCTCCCACAATGTAAGTGTTCAAAAAATAATTGTTATTATTGTTGTTGTTATTATTACCATCCCACACATTAATTTAACCTGTTTTTTAGAAAACAATGAGGAGGACGGCAGATGACATGGTGGTTAAGGGTGCTGGACTCCCACATTGGCCGACCGTGGTTTGAGTCCTAGACCTGGCGGCTTGCTTTCTCACTTTCTCTCTCTTCCACTCTCTCCCTCTCTGGTCAAATTAAAATAAATAAATAAATAAATGGATAAATAAAGTTAAATGAAATAATTATTTTTAAAAATTCCTTCTACTAACCCCACACACACCAAAAAAAAAAAAAAAGAGAGAGAAAGAAAAAAGAAAGGAAGTAATGAGTTTCATCTTACTTGGAGGTATACTAACAAAGGCATGTTGGCAATTTATTTGATTTCCTGTGTGAAAATTTTAAGCTTTGGCGAGTGGAACAGGCAAGACCCTTAAGGACCTTCATGAAGATTCTCTTCTGGGTTTTTAAGTTTTTTTTTGTTTTATTTTGTTTTGTTTTGTTTTTGCCAGAAGGAATGTGTGCACACCAGATAGAGACAGAGAAACAGAAGGGGGGGGGGGGGGAGAAAGAGAGAAGAAAGAGAGAGGAAGAAAAAGAAAGGAAGTAAGAAAGAAAGAGGGAAAAGAAAGAAAGAGAGGAAGGAAAAGAAGAAAAAAAGAAGAAAAGAAGAAAGTAAGGGAGGACGAAAGCACCTTCTCAGTGGGGTGTTGCCATTCTGAAATCCCCCTCACCTCCAGTTCTCCACCCTGTCAGGATTTGGGGCATATATGCACACATGTTCAATATGGTTTTTTCTTTTTTTTCTTTTCTATAGGGCACATGTGCTTGCCAGAGAGACACAGAGAGAGAGAGGGAAAGTGAGAAATCATCTTCCAGGCAGGATAACCTGTCTCTTTCAGTCTCCTCTTGAGATTTCAGGCATACATGCGTGCCTGGCATGATTTTCAAACTGCTGGGTCCAGCATTCTAATTGCACTTTCAGCCATGTGAGATCCATGTGGGCCCAGGATTCATACTGCACGATCAGCCATGTGGGATCTGGCTCGCTTGACCATTAGGCAACAAGGCTAGCCCAATTTTGTTCTATTCTAAGAGCACTAGATTAAGAAAGATTAAGATTAAAGAAATTGGTGTGGAATAGAGGATATTAGATAGGAAGAGTTGACCAAAGGCCACTGTTACAACCTGCCTCAGAGTGATTCTTGGTCAAGGGGCCACAAAGGAAAAAATGGAGTCAAACTGACTAAACAAGCTCTTCTGTCTCTTTAAAATGTAGCATTATTTTGAGGGGTCAGCCAGTGGCATGCTGGTTAAGGCAGCTGGATCCCACATGGCCGACTGGGCGGTTTGAGTCTGGAACCTGTCATCATGAAAAGCATGCCAGGCATATGTACCCAGAATCCCAAGAGGACAGTGGGAGAGAAGGGACTAAAGCATGACCATCCCCCCAAGAGGTGGTTTCTCACTTTTTCTTCTCTCTTTCTCTGGTCAAATTAAATAATAATAATAAATTAAATTAAATAGTTTTTTAAAAACTAAAAAAAGGAAATTTATTTAGAATTATTTAATTTTATTCATTTTTTTGAATTTGCTATAGAGTGCTTACACTCACCAGAGAGAGACAGAGAGACAGGAAAATTAAGAAAGCAAGCTGCTGAGTCTGGGGCTCAAACCAAAGTGAGCCATGTAGGAGTCCAGTGCCTTCACTACCATGCCACCTGGTGGCCCTAACATTATTACTTTTTTTCAAGAGAGAGATTTTTGCTATAGGGCACGTGTACTTGCCAGAGAGAGTCAAAGATACAGAAAACAAGAAATCACCCCCCACTGGCCCCACTGCAATCCCTTTTCCTTCATTCTCCTCTCAGGATCTTGATACGCACGCATATGTGCCCAGTGTGAGTTTTAATCTGCCAGCTCTGGAACTCAAACTGCAGTCGACTACATGGGAGTCCAGCAACGTAACCATTACACCATCTGCTAGTCCCAACATTATTTTATTTTTCTTAAGAATTACTTTATTGGGAACCAGCAGTTAGCGTAATGGCTATGTCGCTGGACTCCCACGTAGTCAATTGTGGTTCGCGTCCCGGACCCAGTGGCTTAAAACTCACGCCGGGCGCCTGTGCATACGTGCCCAAGATCCCGAGAGGAGAATGGAGGAGAAGGGATTGCGGCGTGACCATCCCCCCTGGGGGGTGATTTCTCGCTTTCTCTCTCTATGTCTCTCTCTGTCTGTCTGGCAAGCGCATGCGCCCTATAGCAAAAAACTCTCAAAAAAAAAAAAAAGAATTACTTTATTTAACTTTATTTATTATTATTATTAGTTTCCAGTTTGATCAGAGTGAGAGAGAGAGGGAGGGAGGGAAAGTGAGAAAGCAAGCCACCAGGTCCAGTGCTTGAACAGCAGTCAGCCATGTGGGAGTCCAACACCTTTAATCACCATGCCACCTGCTGGCCCCACATTTTTTAAAATTTATTTATTTTTAATAAAGAATTACTTTTATTTAACTTTACTTATTTATTTTCATTCAACCAGAGAGGGACAGAGTGAGAGAGAGAGAAAGTGAGAAAACAAGCCGCCAGGTCTAGGACTCAAACCATAGTCGGCCATGTGGGAGTCCAGTGCCCTTATCCATAAATGGTGACTAGCACATGAAAAAATGCTCTATATCATGAATCATTAGGGAAATATAAAACAAAACCACAGGAGATACCTCTTCATACCTGTTAAGACGGCCTTAATCAGAAAGGACAGGGCAAATTTCTAGATAACAGAACTAAAATGCTGTTCAAGAGAAGCCAGTTCCTACATGATGATCACCAATCAGATCCCCAGCCTGGTCAGCCTGAAACTCAACCGGCACATGCATGCATGCCCAAGGTCCACGAGGCTGGAGAATGGGAATCATAGTATGACCGAATCCTGTGGAGGGTGCTTCTCTCCCCCATCCCTCTTGCATGTAAACGTACTTTATCATGAATAAAGGGGGAAAAAAGATGAACAATAGGCCCAGCTGTGGTGGTGTGTGCTGCTACGATGCTGTGTTCCACAACTGAGACTATATCAGTGGCCTGGGTTCAAATCCCAGTTCAACCTAAAGGCCAAGTGCAGTGGTTGGTGCACCTGTGTTAGCCCAGTGACTCAGGGAGGCTGAGGCCAGAAAGCCATGAGTTCAAGGCTGATAACTTGGGCAACATAGCAAGAAATTCTAAGAAAGAGCTGAGTATGGTGACATGTGCCTATGGTTGTAGCTGACTGGGAGGTTGAGGCAGTAGGCCTGCAACATGAAAAGACCTTGTCAAAAATACCCCCACAGTTTTCTCTGATAAAACACAGGCACACGGGAACCAGCAGGTGTCATAGTGGTTATGGCACTGGGCTCCCACATAGCCAACCATGGTTTGCGTCTCAGACCCAGCAGCTTACAAATCACGTTGAGTACATGTGCATTTGTGCTAAAAATCCTAGGAGGAAAATGAAAGAGAAGGGATGGCATGGCCATCCTCCTAAGGGGTGATTTCTCACTTTCTCTCTCATTGTCTCTCTCTGGCAAACGCATGCACCCTATGGCAAAAACCTTAAAAAACAAAAACAAAAAACACATGCACACACACATATATATAACACAAACACAAATCAGACAAAAAATGATGAACAAATGGTACTCTTTAAATAAAATTAATCAATTGAAAAAAAAAAAAATAAAGAACCTGGGCCCAGTCTATGGACTGGATTCCACATGGCCAAACTTGCAGTTTGAGTCCCTGACTTGGCAGCTTGAAAAACCTATCCAGTGTGTGTACATGCATGTCCAAAATCCTGAAAAGAAGAAGAGATGGAGAAGGAATTGTGGGGTGACCATTCCCTGTGGTGAGGGGTGTTTTTCCTCACTTTCTCTCTCCAATGAGTGCACGTGCCCCCTGGCAAATTAAAGAAAAGGAAAAGGAGTCTGTGTCTGTGCACTTACCGTCCAAGTGTGCTCTCCTGCAAAGGGCAGACTGTCATACCACTGTGCCTCCTGTGGCTTCTCCAACATTCTAGCAAGACCAGGGTCCTCACAGGCCGTGGACGCTCCCCTGATAGCCACCAGGAATCATCTGCTCTGGAAATTTAGTTAGGGGGCAACATGTCCTCCCTTCCCACCCAAATTTAATACTAACTAAAAACTGTTTTGTATTAATACGGTTTGTGCTGATTCAGTGTGTGGTCACTTAGAACATGAGAGCATGGCCGGGGAGCCATCTCTGGCTCCCAAAGAGCCAGTTCCAGTTCCTCACTCTACCAAGGCTGTGGGAAGGATG
The DNA here is from genome assembly GCA_026018925.1 of Tupaia tana. Classification (NCBI taxonomy): domain Eukaryota; kingdom Metazoa; phylum Chordata; class Mammalia; order Scandentia; family Tupaiidae; genus Tupaia; species Tupaia tana. The sequence goes on along the minus strand of JAKSZU010000010.1, from coordinate 51,653,208 downwards.
CTATCCCTGACAAGCAGGAATGAACCAGAAAATGCTTGGCCACTTAGATTAGATTGAAAAGAGAGCAAGAGAGGGCAGGCAGGTAGCCAGACTCCCACATGGCCGACTGTGGTTTGAGTCTTGGACCTGGCGGTTTGCTTTCTCACTTTCTCGCTCTCTTTCTGTCTCTCTCTGGTTAAATTAAAATAATAATAATAATAACAAATACAATGAAATAAATAAGTACTTCTTTAAAAACATAAGAAAGAAAAAGCTTGTGGCAAGGGAGGCTAAAAAAGAGAGAGAGAGAGAGAGAGAGAGAGAGAACAAGAACTATGCACACACACTTGGGGTTGGCAAGTGGTGTGGCGGTTAGGGGCGCTGGACTCCTACATGGCCAACCATGGTTCTAGTCTCGGACCTAGAGGCTTGCTTTTTCACTTTCCCCTCTCTCTCTCCGTGTGTGTGTGTGTGTGTGTGTGTGTGTGTGTGTGTGTCTGGAAATATTAAAATAACAATAGTAAGGTTAAATAATATGATTCTTTTTTTAAAAAAAACAAAACTATGCACACTACAGGTGACCAGGGAATACAAGGCGGTGGTCTCTACTCTCCTGTTTGGAGTCACTTGGGGAACCCATCCACACCACCAATGCTGGGCCTCACCCTACTCATTCATTCTCCAAATAAGTATTAAGCATCTCTTTATTGCCGGGCACTGTTCTGTTTACTTAGGATAGAAGACTGACAAAAACAGACAAAATCCCTTGCTTTCCTGGAGCTTGTGTTCCAGTAGCAAGAGATAGAAACCATAAACACGATAAGTCAGTAACAGATACGGTATGTTCTACGGAGATAAATGCTGTGTGGGAAAGACACGAGACAAGGGAGGTGGCCACCATTCAGGAATGTGAGAGGAGCCAGCTGCAGTTTTAAATCTTGGACATTTAAAATCTAGGTCCTTGGGATCAGCAGTTGGCATAATGGCTATGTCGCTGGACTCCTACGTAGTCGACCGTGGTTTGAGCCCCGGACCCAGTGGCTTCAACTCACGCTGGGCGTGTGTGCGTGCGTGCCCAAGATCCCGAGAGGAGAATTGAAGAGAAGGGATTGCGGCATGGCCATCCCCACTGGAGAGGGGGGTTGATTTCTCGCTTTCTGTCTCTCTTTCTCTGTCTTTCTAGTGAGCACACACGCCCTATAGCAAAAACTTCTCAAAAAAAAAAAAAAAAAAAAATCTAGGTCCTCATTGGAAGGGAGAATTGCTTTTGAGCAAATCCCTACAGATGAGGAAGTTAGCCCAAGAGGGAGCTTCAGTCCAGGTGGAGGGGAATGAGGCCTGCTCCCTTAGTTGCAAGGACTATTCTTGGCTAGAACCTAGGTATCTGTCTTCTGCCACTAACAGATGGTCCCTCTAGATTCCCTTTCTTGGTCCTGGAGTTTGAGATGGGTGTGTGAGCACTGGGATCCCTTCTCACTTGAAACTCTCGTAGCAGGTTGGAACAGGGATGAGAAAGACGAAAGATGGGAAGGGTGACACCCATTGAGACACCACTTTTGACCCATCAGAAGTGACCATGGGGGACCAGTAGATAGTGTAATGGTGACATCACTGGACTCCCACGTAGGTGACCATGGTCCAAATCTTGAACCCAGTGGCTTAAAACTCACACCAGGCATGTGTGCATGCATGTCCAAAATCCTTTTTCATTTTTTTTTGGAGAGGTTTTTGCTATAGGGTGCATGCACTCGCCAGAAAGACAGAGAGAGACGAGACAGAAAGCAAGAAATCACCCCCCCAGGAGGGATGGCCACGCCGCAATCCTTTCACTTCCAGTCTCCTCTCAGGATCTTGGGCACGCATGCACATGCGCCCGGTGTGAGTGTAAGCCACCAGGTCCAGGACTCAAACCATAGTCAACTACATGAGAGTCCAGCGACGTAGCCATTATGCCAACTGCTGGTCCCCAAAATCTTGAGAAAAGAACGGAGGAGAAGGGATTGAGGCGTAGGGGATGATTTCTCGCTTTCCATATCTCTGTCTCTCTCTGGTGAACACACGTGCCCTATAGCAAAAAATCTCTCTAAAAAAAGAGAGAGGTGACCTTGGAGAAACTGTGGAGACAAAGGGCTCGAGACAAGTTTCACATTCCGGATCCTGTGACCACAGAGGAAGCAGCACCAAGCAGAGGATGGAGTCCCTGCATGTTGCGACAGAGGCAGCTTGAGTGTTGTCCCTGAGATGAGCCTGTTCCCTCACCGAGTATGGAATGCACTGAGTTCACGCAGTTTGGGCTTATGTGAAATTATGTATTATCGATGTGCAAGCATTTCCGACTACTGTTTAAAGAGGGAGAAAAAAAGAGAAACCTATTGCGGGCCATCAGGTGGCATGGTGGTTAAGGTGCTGGAATTCCCACATGGCCGACTGCAGTTCAAATCCTGGACCTGGTGGCTTGCTTTCTCACTCTCCCTCTCTCTCTCTGTCTTTCTCTGGCAAAACTCATGTGAAAAATAATAATAATAATTACTATTATTATTATTATTAAATAAATAAATGATTCTTTTTTTTTTTTTGAGAGGTTTTTCGCTATAGGGCGCGTGCGCTCGCCAGACAGACAGAGAGAGACATAGAGACAGAAAGTGAGAAATCACCCTCCAGGGGGGATGGTCACACCGCAATCCCTTCTCCTCCATTCTCCTTTCGGGATCTTGGGCATGTACGCACATGCACCCGGCGTGAGTTTTAAGCCACCGGGTCTGGGACGCGAACCGCGGTCGACTACGTGGGAGTCCAGTGATATAGCCGTTACGCTAACTGCTGGTTCCCAAATAAATGATTCTTAAAAAAAGAGAGAAACCTATTGCATTTGGGCCTTTCATTTACAAATTCATAGAGATAGATACATCAGCTATTTACTGACATATCTGCGTTTACTGACGTTTACTAAGTTTTATAAAGACTCACGAGTACTTAAAATACATGAGGTGCTAAATAGGACTTCACTCTGTTCTTGCTCAGGGGGCTAGAGCAAGTTATATTACAAACACACCCAGCCTCCGTGGTTTATAACAACCAAGGCTTGTTTCTCACTCCAACTGTGTATCATGTGTTGGCTGGGGCCACTGTGTCACGTCTGCTCATTCTGGGACCCAGGCTAGGCAAGCATCTCAAACTTTGCCAGTTGCCATGGCAAAGAGAAAGAGACCTGGAAAGGGTCTTGCTCTCACAGTGAAATGTTTCTGGCCAGAGACACAGTACTTCCACTCAGGGGTCATCAGCCAGAATTAGTGACATGCCTCCACCGAACCAGTAGGGGTGGGAGGCCCAACATGCAATTCTTCTTCTTCTTTTTTTCTTTAGAGAGGTTTTTGCTGTAGGGTACCCGTGCTCACTGGAGGAGAGCGGAGTGCGGGAAATATGTGGTGAATGTGAACAACCACTCTCAACACTGGTTGAGAGAGCCAACTGGTACTCAGACAACTGGCCCCAGGCAAACCTACTGCTCGATGCAGCCCACTGCACCCTTCCTGTATGTGACCCTTACGCCATCTCTGAGAAGTAAACTACTTCCTGATGTGGCAGGATAGACACAGTTACCCATGACCAGAGACAAGTGGTCAGTGTGGTTGTATTTGTCACAAAAGAATGTCTACAAGTGGGAGAGAGCATTACAAGGCTAGACTTTCTTTGTTGTTCTTCTTAATTTTTTTAAGAATCACTTTATTTCATTTTATTCATCATCATCATTAAAAAAAAATTTTTTTTTTGACCACAGAGCAACTGAGAGAGAAAGGGAAAGTGAGAAGGCAAGCCGCCAAGTCCAGTACTTGAACCATGGTCAACCACGTAGGAGTCCAGCACCTTAATCACCACACCACTTGCTGGCTCCGACAAGCATAGACTTTGTATTGGGTTGTATAAAGAGACAAATGTGAGGCCAGGAGATGGTATAGTTGTTACATTGCTGGATTCCCACATGGTCGACCAGAGTTAGAGTCCCAGACCGGGTGGCTTGAAACTCACACCAGGCGTGTGTGTGTGTGCCCAAGATCCGGGGAGGAGAATAGAGGAGAAAGAATTACGACTTGGTCATATCCCCTGGGGGGTGATTTCTCACTTTCCCTCTCACTGTCTATCTCCCTCTCTCTCTGATAAGCACACGCTTCCTAAGGCAAAAACCTCTCAATAAGTGAATAAATACGTGACAAACATTACCTAGTCATGGTGGCATGTGGCTAAGGCCCTGCACTCCTCAGGCGGGGACCACATGGCAGCTCAACCTAAAGGCCAGGTCCAATGGCAAGTGCCTGTAATCCTAGAGACTTGGGAGGCTGAAGTAGGAAGATCATAACCTCAAGGCTGGTCTGGGGAACAAGGTGAGACCCTAAGAAAGAGCTGGGCATTGTGGTGCATCCCTGTGGTCCCACCTGGAAGGCCAAGGCAGGAGGATCCCCAATGGAAAAAAAAAAAAAAAACCTGTAAGTAAGTAAAAAAGTAAGTAAATCAGCAAACTTTTAGATCTAACTTGAGTTTACAAGAAATACAAGGGCTTGAGACCAGCAGATGGCGCAATGGCTATGTCACTGGACTCCCACGAAGTTGACTACGATTTGAGTCCTGGATCCGGTGGCTTAAAATCACACCAGGCGCGTGTGCATGCATGTCCAAGATCCCAAGAGGGGAATGGAGGAGAAGGGACTGCAGCATGGCCATCCCTCCTGGGAGGTGATTTCTCCCTTTCTGTCTCTCTATCTCTGTTTTTGAAATAGAGCGCATGCGACCTATAGCAAAAACCTCCCTCCCCCAAAAAAAGAAGAAATACAAGGGCTAGAAGAACAAGGTAAATGACACCACCATGAAACAAATAGATAAATGCAGAAAATAGGACATTGACAAGATAACTGATGTGATCTCCTTCAAAGAACTGATGTCCATAAGACTGTGTCCAAAGGAGGATAAAAAAAAAGAAAAGAAAAAAGATAAAGTACATGGCAGCTCATTTGATCACCTGAATATTTCGGGAGTGGAAACTCAGGAGGGAAAAGCCACATTGTCTTTCAGAAGTTCTGACATATTTTTTTTTAGAGAGAGATTTCTGTTGTAGGGCACATGCGCTCGCCAGAGAGACAGAGACAGAAAGCAAGACATCACCACCCCCTCCAGGGGGCACGGCCATGCCGCAGGCAATTCCTTCTCTTCCATTCTTACCCTGGGGGGTGATTTCTTACTTTCTGTCTCTCTGTCCCTCTCTGTCTTTCTGGCGAGTGCATGCACCCTGTAGAAAAAAACCCTTTCTTTAAAAAGGGAAGAAAAGTCCAGAAGTGAAGACTGAAGCTAAGGGTGCAAATGGGGAACAAATAAGAAAGCAAAGCTGGGACTGGCAGATGGCGTGGTATTGAGACACTAGACTCCCCCATGACGGACCGTAGTTTGAGTCCCAGACCTAGAGGCTTGCTTTCCTACTTTACTTTTCTCTTTCTCTGTCTCTCTCTGGTCAAATTAAAGCTAACAATAATAATAATAATAATAATAATAACAAAATTAAATAAATAGATCATCCTCCTTTTTTTTAGAGAGAGGTTTTTGCTATAGGGCATGTGCGCTCGCCAGAAAGACAGAGAGAGACAGACAGACAGAAAGCGAGAAATCACCCCCCCCCACCCCCGCCAGGGTGGATGGCCACGCCACAATCCCTTTTCCTCCATTCTCCTCTCGGGATCTTGGGCACGCATGCACACGCGCCCGGCTTAAGTTGAAGCCACCAGGTCTGGAACTTGAACCACAGTCGACTACATGGGAGTCCACTGACATAGCCATTACGTTAACTGCTGGTCCCAATAGATCATTCTTCTTAGAGAGAGATTTTGCTATACAGCATGTGTGCTTACCAGAGAGACAGAAAGCGAGAAATTGCCTTCCTGGGGGATGGCCATGCTGCAATCCCTTCCCCTCCATTCTCCTCTCGGGATGAGTGTGTATGGGCATGCACGTACATGCAACTGGCGTGAGTCTTTAACTGCTGGGTCCAGGACTCAAACCGTGGTCAACTATGTGGGAATCCAACAATGTAAGCATTATGCCATCTGCTGGTCCCAATAAATAGATAATTATTTTTTAGAAGAAAGAAAGCAAAGCTGGATGCTGTTTGGTTTAGCAAACTTAGCCTCTCTGTGGAGGCCCAGGATAGGGAATAACACAGGTCCTGTTTCCAAGGAGCATGCAGCCCACGGGGTAGAGACTCGGGCCACATGTAGTTCTACTACCACACAGCAAGGAAAGCTCTGGCAGAAACACGCTAGGTGCTGTGGGCATTTACAGAAGGGAGAGTTGGAAAGGCAACGTGTGTGAGATGGTGTTTGCAATTGGCAGTTGAAAACAGGGATGGGTTTTCCAGGTAGATAAAGCGCAATGAGGAGAGGTACCAGCCCAAGCAACTGCGGCCACCCAACACCCAACACCGAGGATGTTGGCATCTCGAGTGGGCTGAGGGGGACCCCCAGCGTGTTAACCAGCAGGGCATGGATTCTTCTTCCTGGAATTCTTCTTGTGTGGACACAAAGACGTGAGTACTTGGGAATGACTCAGACCCAGGGCAGAGCCAGGGCTTTCCTTGTGCAGTCACTAAGCTGCTGTCCCCAAGGAACAAAAATGCTTAGAAGGACAAATGCAAACAAAAAGTGTCAAGGGGCGCCTTCTGTCCCCTTCACACCCACTTTAGAAGACCTACTTGAGGGAAGTGGAAAACCACTTAATTATTGATCTCACTAGAACCTTAAAGAGAAACTTCTGGCTAATATTCTTTCAGAAAGTCTGGATGGAATTTTAAAACTGCGTTTCAAAAACAGCGACACTATTATATTTGCCACAGACCCTCGTTAGTTTGGGACACTATTAGAGTAAGCGGCTCTCAAATCGGCCTCTCACCAAGGACCCTAAAGTTCCTCTTACCAAGTTCTATAGGTGATAAGGTCAGAGATCTGGGAGTCTGGAGGGTGCGTGGCCAAGAGTCCCAGGCTTGATGGCACTCGTGGCCACCCTCTGTCGGAGCCAAAGTGCACAACTACAGCCAGGGAGCAGTGCAGGCCTGAGGCGCTGCCGGAGAATGCGCTCAGGCTTTGACGCCCCTGGATAGAGCACAGGGGAGTGAGTTCCCAGATCCTGTCAGCTGGCAGTTCCAGAAGTATCTTCACGTTTTCAGCAGTATTTATCCACGGGAACAAAGGCCAGCCTCCCAGTTTCTCCTTGTGAAACAACTGTCTACAGTTATGGGAAATGGGAAAAAGTGTATCCTCTCCAAAAACAGATCAAACAAATCAAACAGATCAAACTCCTTCTTTGATCTATTAAATAATGTGATGTGGCAAGTTTTCATTTTAGAGAGAGGATTTGTATCCAATTCAGCAACTTACCTGCCAAAGAGATGCTTTATGGAAACTAAGGCAGAGTTGTGAAACTTTCAGCAAACTTGTTTATAATGGAAATTACAAATCAACAGCAAAGTATATTTTTATTTTACAAGAAAGACTTCTAGCCTGTTTAGAGATTTTGTTTGTTCGCTTTTGCTTTGTAACGTAAATTGTGAATCCCGGGCTAACTGGAAGCAGTACATGGTATATTCTAGTGACATGTTTTGTTTGTTTTTCTTAATGGGTCTGAATACTTACCTGTGCCCTTATTCTAATCTTTCTGGGTAATTGAGGTTTATACATCATAAAAATGTAAGGCTGAACTCTCGATCACAGTTTGAGTCTCAGACCCTGTGGCTTAAAACTCACGCCGGGTGCGTGTGCGTGCGTGCCCAAGATCCCAAGAGGAGAATGGAGGAGAAGGGATTGCAGCGTGGCCATCCCCCTGGGGGGTGATTTCTCGCTTTCTGTCTCTCTGTCTCTCTCTTTCTGTCTGGTGAGCGCACGCGCCCTGTAGCAAAAACCTCTAAAAAAAAAAGACACATAAAAATGTAAGGACTTGGGGAACCGACAGGTGGTGCAGTGGTTGTAACGCTGGAATCCCACATGGCCAACTATGGTTTGAGGCCTGGACCTGGAGGCTTGTCTTCTCACTTTCCCTTTTTCTCTCTCTCTGGTCAGATTAAAATAAATAAATAAATAATAGGTACCAGCAGATGGCATAATGGCTACATTGCTGAACTCCCATCTAGTTGACTGCAGTTCGAGTCCCAGATCCAGTGACTTAAATTCACACCAGGTGCGTGTCCGTGCATGCCCAAGATCCTGAGAGGAGAATGGAGGAGAAGGGATTGTGGTGTGGCCATCCCCTGTTAGGGGTGATTTCTTGCTTTTTGTCTCTCTGTCTTTCTGGTGAGTGCATGCACCCGATAGCAAAAACCTCTCCAAGGTTTCACGTGTCCCAAAGGCCAGAGTGCGAGTCTCTCCACTTGCTGCGAGACCGGAGTACGAGCTGCGTCTGCAGGAGTCATGGCGGGACAGGCATATAGGAAGTTTCTTCCACTCTTTGACCGAGTATTGGTTGAAAGGAGTGCTGCTGAAACAGTAACCAAAGGAGGTATTATGCTTCCAGAAAAGTCTCAAGGAAAAGTATTGCAAGCTACAGTAGTAGCTGTTGGATCTGGCTCTAGAGGAAAGGGTGGAGAGATACAACCAGTTAGTGTGAAAGTCGGAGATAAAGTTCTTCTTCCAGAATATGGAGGCACCAAAGTAGTTCTAGATGACAAGGATTATTTCATATTTAGAGATGGTGACATTCTTGGAAAGTATGTTGACTGAAATAATCACTACTGAAATGGCATCACATGAAGCTGCCCATTCCACTGAAGTTGTGAAATATTTCATCATGTAAATAATTTCCATGTTTCTCTTTTATAATAAACTAATGATATCTAACGTAACAAAAAAAAACTCTCCAAAATAAATAAATAATAATAACAAATAAAATAAATAATTCTTTTAAAAAATTTAAATGTAAGGCTTTGTGCTCAGAGGTAGGTCACAACAGCCTTGTCCTAGGATACAGCGAAATAAAAACCACCACAGGCCAAACCCCAGAAGCAGCAGAGTGCACACGTAGGCACCCATACCTGATGGGTTCTGGACCATTCTGAGTTGATCGCAAATAAATTCACATTAGATGAAGCCCAGCCACGAGGGCACAGATGATATGGCGCAGCTCTGCAATGCTGAAGCCGCATGGAAGACCATGGTTTGGATCCTGGGTTGACCTGAAACATAGAACCATAATCCTGGCTATCTGGAAGGCAGGAGAGAAGGGTAGTGGCATGATGAGACCCGTGGAAGATGTCTCCCTCTCTCTCTCAATAAAATGAAATAAACTTTTAAAATATTCACATTAGGTGAAACACAAGGTATCTCATTTTCTATAAGACATAGCATCTCAGCCACTGGGAAGGGAAAGGACAGGGAAAATCAGAAATTCCTAGAGGCCAAGTAAATGCAGCTGGCCCCATAGCACGGCAGTTAAGCGCTATGCCTGGGAAGATCCCACATGGCCCACCACAGTGGCAACAGACTAGACATGCGTGTGCACGTGAACACGCCTGTGCACACATCCAGGATCGCACATTTTCTCTCTCTCTGTCTCTCTGGTCAAATTAAAAAAATAACGATGATGAATAAAAAATTAAATAATTCTTTTTTTAAAAAAGACAATGGGCCAGCAATTGGCACAGTGTTTAAGTTACTGGATCCCACATGGCCTACTTGGTGGTTTGAGTCCTGGACCTAGCAGCTTAAAATACATACCAGGTGAGTGCCTGAAATCCCAAGAGAAAGGAATAGAAGGGATTATGGTGTGGCCATCCTCCATAGGAGGTGATTTCTCACTTTCTTTCTGTCTCTTTCCAACAGACACTCACACCCTATGGCAAAAACCCAAAATAAATAAATAAATAAATAATAAAGACAAATCAGAAGAAGGGAGATTTTTGCATTATATCAACAATGGGTTATGAGTAATTAACAAAAGATCAGTATCTAGAATACGTAAAGAACTTCCAAAAATCAATTTTAAAAAATGGTGAAATATCTCTATAGAATAATGATCAAAGGGCATGAACAGACAATCAGAAAAAAAAGTTCAAATGAAAAATGAACATAAGAAAAGGTGTTAATCTTCACCAGGAATAGGGAAATGCAAATTAAAGCTCCTGCCATTGTGAAGAGACATCCTCTTTGCAAGGCAATTGGGCAACAGCTAATTACAAAAAAGAGGCAAATACTCCACAGTCAAGAAATCCCCCTCTTGGGACCAGCAGTTAGCATAATGGCTATGTCACTGGATTCCCACATAGTCGACCGCAGTTCGAGGCCTGGACCCGGTGGCTTGAACTCACACCAGGCACATGTGCATGCGTGCCCAAGATCCCGAGAGGAGAATGGAGGAGAAGGGATTGCGGCGTGGCCATCCTCCCTGGGGGGTGATTTCTCGCTTTCTGTCTCTCTGTCTCTCTCTGTCTGTCTGGCGAGTGCACGCGCCCTATAGCAAAAACCTCTCCACAAAAAAAAAAAAAAAAAAAAAAAAAAAATACCCCTCTTAAAAAAATTCTCCTACATGGGTTCCAAAGGACAAATACAAAAAATGTGCACTGTGGCACTGTATATAATAAAAACAAAAACAAGTGTCCGCTTATAGAAGAATGAATAATCTCTGATTTTAAGAGAGATTTTTGCTATAGGGCAGATGTGCTCACTGGAGACTGAGAGAGACAGTAAGAAAAAGTGAGAAATCACCCCTCAGGATGATGGCCATGCCACATACCTTCTCCATTCCCCTCCTGAGATTTTGGGTGCACGCATACACTCGGTGTGATTTTCCTTTTTTTTTCAGAAGAATGTAGTTTGATATTTATTTAGTATAAAAGGTTTGCGCATAGTGTAACAAATACAATTTTTACAAATCTGTTTTGAAAAAGTTGTGGCTGTTTATTTGGGTTTCATACTCTTAATTACTTCATCCATCAGTTCTTTTACTTCTTTGTGTCTTGTAACTGCTCGACTCATAGAGTCCTGAAGTTTAGCTCCAGCCAGCCCACTTCCACCTGGTTTGTGAAGACAGCAGAGCTTGCCTTCCTCATCCATTACTACCGTCAAGGTTCCCGTTGCCAGACGTTCCTCCTCTCCAGTAGGGTCAACTATCAGTAAAGTGTCATCAAACACAGCAAAGGATGTTGCAACTGGATGAGTTCTAATATTCAAATAACTGTTCTTCTTTAACTTCTGCTAGTGCAGTTTCTTCATTTATAGTAACTTCAGGTAACTGTACATCTTTTAAAGCTGCTAACAAAGCAAATGTGCAAGCATCCAAAATGTTTCCATCATAGTCGAGGCAAATGAGATCACAGTATAGAACCCAAGCAAGCTTTCCTGGAGAAATGCGTAAGTCCTCTTTCTGAATTATCTGTGAATTTTCTACGACCTCTGCAATGAACTGGCTAGCCACTTGGGCCTCTTCTCCAGGAGGGCCTGACCGAAATCTCGATGAACACAGGGGTGGTAGATCCACATTAGGAACAATATATCCTTTATCAGGGGTATCTGTTGGTGGTGCTGCAAATTCCGCTTTAACTCCACAAATTACTGTAGTATTTCCCAGCTTCACGAATGCAGAACCATCTGCAGTACTAATTGAACCTATGTTGACAGTTGTGGTTCTGAATTCACCAAGTTCTCTTCCACCGGGATGGAAGTTCTCCTTCAGAAATCTTCTGTAATACTCCAGAGGTTCCACGGTTTTGAACCCAGCCGCCATCTTTCCCGTCTTGTTTTTTGGGTTTTTTTGGTTTTTTTTTTTTTTTTTTTTTTTTTTGAGAGATGTTTGCTATAGTATGCATGCACTCACCAAAGAGACAGAGAGACAGAATGTGAAAAATCAACCCCCAGGGTAGACGGCCTTGTTGCAATCCACAATCCCTTCTCCTCCATTCTCCTCTCAGGATCTTGGGTACATGTGTACACGCACCAGCGTAAATCTGAAGCCTCCAGTCGGAGACTCAAACCACGGTCAACTATGTGGGAGTCCAGTGACATAACCATTATGTCATCTGCTGATCCCACTCGACATAATTTTTCAAGCTACCAGGTCTGCGACTTGAACTACGGCCCGCCATGTGGGAGTCTAGTGCCCTAACCACTACATCACACACTGGCACATGAATAGATATTTTAATGCATGAGTCTCCAATAGAACATGATACAAAGATTAAAATTAATGAATCAGAGCTACCTGTATCAGCCTTTCAAAACATATATCAAACCACCTCTCTCCTCTGCTCAAAATCTTTCATTGATCCCATTTCAATTGGGAGAAAGCAAGATCTTTACAATGGCCTTACAAGCCCCACTGTGACCAGCACCTACCAACCCACCCTCAGCTACCCCTGTCATTTACATATTTTTCATTTTTATTGCCTCTTTTAAGACTTGTTGTTGGTGTTTTGTTTTGTTTTAACTTGCTAGAAGGTATGTGCACTTGCTGGAGACAGAGAAATGAGAGAGAAAGCACTTCATGTGGGGTGGGGGGTGGTATTGGGTGATGGCCATACTGCAATCCTTTCTCCCTTCTCTTCTTGGGATTTTGGGCACACATACCCAGCATGTTTTTCAAGCTGCCAGGTGGGATCCCACAGACTTAACCACCACAACACCTGGCTGCTGCCTCCACCTCTCCGAGCCCCCCCCTTTTTTTTTTAATATTAATTTGTAACTGCAAATACTCCTCACCTTGATAGTCTCAAGCTTAACTGCCCTGCACTGTTTTCCTTTCTAGCACCATAGAAATACAATGTATTTTAAATACAACATAATTCACATGTGATATCTGTGATATTTCTGTCTTCACCTGTGCTATGATTTGAATGTGTGCCTCCCCCCATTCATGTGTTGGAAACTTAATTGCCACTGTAACAAGATTAAGAAATGGGGCCTGGTGATTGGGTCACCCGGGTGAAACTGATTAACAGTGTTATCTCAGAAGGGAATTAGCTCTCCAGTGAGTCAGTTCTCACCAGCCAGCCGAGGTTGTGAAAGGAGGAGCTGGGCTCACTCTCACAGGCTCCGTCTTGAATGCTGCTTGCCCTTCGGCCATGTAAGAAGGCCTCACCAGATGCTGAGCAGACGCTGGCACTGTGCCCTTGGACTTCTCAGCCTCCTAAACCGTGAGCCAAGTAAACTTCTGCTCTTTATCAGTGACCAGGGCTGGGTATTCTGTTATGTAACAGAAACTGGACTAAGACATCCTGTGATGTTTCACGAGGGCAGGGATCACTGTCAGCTTTGTTTACTGAAGTATCTCAAACACCAAGAATGAACAAACATGGTTAAATCATAATAGTGACCAATAAAACCGTGTTGCAAAAGGATGGCAATATAAAGTTTTAAGAGGCCTGGCGGCTTGCTCGTTCACTCTCTCTCTAGTGAGCGTATGTGGGGAGTGGCTTGAATTTGAGCAAACATGGTGACTTTTAGACACATGTAGAAACATGGTTTTATGGACAGTTATTTGTAAGGCAATGAACGCTATTAACATGTGATTATGTTAGTTGTTTTTGTGTTTTTGAAACTGTAAGTTAGCATTGATTAAAGGAAGTTATATGTGTTCATCAAAACTGGCTCGAGAAGATTAAACTGATACAGAACTATATGGAACTAGGTGTTTGTATGCTGCTCCCTACAAGCGTACATGCCCAATAGCAAATTTTAAAATGGGGCCGGCAGGTGGCGTGGTGGTTAAGGTGCTGGATTCCCACACGTCCAACTGCTGTTCCAATCTCAGACCTGGCAGCTTGCTTTTTCACTTTCTCTCTTTCTGTCTCTCCAGTGAGCACGTGAGCCCTATGGCAAACTGAAAAATAATAATGATAAGTAAAATAAAGAATTCCTCTTTTTTCTTGAGAGAGGGAGATTTTTGCTGTATGGTGCATGTACTCGCCAGAGAGAGAGACAGACAGCAAGAAATCACCTCCCCAGTGGGGATGGCCATACTGCAATCCTTCTTCCTCCATTCTCTTTGAGATTTGGGGCATGCATGCACTGGCACCCAGCTTTGCAGCTCGCTTTCTCACTTTCCCCTTCTCTCTCTCTCTCTCTCTCTCTCTCTCTGTCTCTGGTCAAATTTTAAAAATAATAACAAATGGAATTAAATAAGTAAATAATTATTTTTAAAAAAGAGAAGTTCTGCGGAGGAGCTGTCCCACCAGGAAATCATTGTGGGTGCTTTACTATGATCATCCTATTCTCTTTTTGTCTGTCTGTTTTGAGAGGTTTATGCTATAGGGCACATGCTCTCACCAGAGAGAAGAGATACAGAAAGCAAGAAATCACCCCCCAGGAGGATGGCCATGGCGCAATCCCTTCTCCTCCATTCTCCTCTTGGGATCTTGGGCATGCACACACATGTGCCCGGCGGGAGTTTAAGCTACCAGGTCTGGGACTCAAACCGCAGTCAACTACATAGGAGTCCAGGGATATAGCCATTACACCAACTATTGGTCACTTTTTCAATTTTTTCTTTTTTTTCCCTATTCCTTTTTTTAGAGAGGTTTTTTGTTGAAGGGCACATGCACTTGCTGGAGACACAAAGAGAAGGAAATTGAGAAATCACTCTCCAGAGAGGATGGCCATATTGCAACCCCTTCTCCTCCTTTCTCTTCTTGGGATTTTTGGGCATACATGCACACACACCCCGCTTGAGTTTGAAGCCACCGGGTCTGAGACTTGAACCACTGTCGGCCATGTGGGAGTTCAGTACCTTAACCACCACACCACCTGCTGGCCCCAAGATCATCCTGTTCTGAAGGAGAAGTGTTAGCTTCCAAATACTGAGCCACTAATGGCCACTGAGTGCTGGCAAGGACATGAATAATTGGCACTTTCATACGCTGCTGAGAAACTGTGTCACCATTATTAAAGCAGAACAGATCGTGTCCTGTGATGTGGCATTTACACTCTCAGGTGTAAGAAAAAGGCATATGCAAGACTTCAAAAGATGACACAGGCTATAATAGCCTCAAATGGGAAACTACCCTACTCTCCACCAACAGGAGAATAGGAGCTGTTAAATGGTGTAATGGTTAAGGGTGCTGGATTCCCACATGGCCAACTACAGTTCAAGTCCTGGACCTGGCAACTTGCTTTCTTACTTTTCCTCTCTCCCTCTTTGTCTTGCTCTGTCCCTCTCTGGTCAAATTAAAATAAGTAAATAAATATATAAGTTAAATAAAAATTTTTTTAAGAGAGGTTTACGGTATGGGGCACATATGCTTGCTGGAGAGACAGAGAGAGACAGAGACAGAAAGCGAGAAATCACCTCCCAGGGGGGATGACCATGCCAGTCCCTTCTCCTACTGTCTCCTCTCAGGATTTGAGGCATGCATGCACACGTGCCTGGCGTGAGTTTCAAGCCACTGGGTCCAGAACTCAAACCACGGTTGACTACATGGGAGTCCAGTGACATAACCATTATACCATCTGCTGGTCCCAATAAAGTAAATTTTTTTCTGAGAGTTTTTTTCTATAGGATGCATGAGATCACCAGAAAGACAGAGACAGAGAGACAGAAAGCGAGAAAAAACCCACCAGGGAGGATGGCCACATCGCAATCCCTTCTCCTCCATTCTCTTCTCAGGATCTTGGACATGCACGCACACATGCCCAGCGTGAGTTTAAGCCACCGGGTCCAGGACTCAAACTGCGGTCGACTGCATGGGAGTCCAGCGACATAGCCATTACACCAACTGCTGGTCCCAATAATTTTTTTTTTAAAGAACAGATAAATAAATGGTAGTAACTTCATGTTGGAATATTATGCAGCAATGAAAGTAAATTACAGCTGCATAGATACCCACAGGTAAATGTTGAAACAACAACAACAAAAACAGATATCCCCCAAAAAATATATTAAAAATACTGTATGATTTCATTTATAAACAATTAAAAATCAGCAAGGAGAGACCAGCAGATGGCATAATGGTTATGTCGCTGGACTACTACATAGTCAACTAAAGTTCAAGTCCTGGACCTGGCAGCTTAAAACTCATGCCAGGTGGAACCAGCAGATGGCATAATGGCTATGTCACTGGACTCTCATGTAGTCAACCACAGTTTGTGTCCCAGACCCAGTGGCTTAAACTCACGCTGGGCGTGTGTGCGTGTGTGCCCAAGATCCTGAGAGGAGAATGGAGGAGAAGGGACTGTAGCATGGCCATCACCTCTCAGGAGTGATCTCTCGCTTTCTTTCTCTCTGTCTTTCTGTCTTTCTGGAGAGTGCATGCACCCTATAGCAAAAACCTCTCTAAAAAACTAAAAATAAATTTTAAAATATTATGCCAGGTACTTGTGCCTGTGTGCCCAAAATCTCAAGAGAATGGAGGAGAAGGGATTGTGGTGTGACCATCTTCTGGGTGAGGGAGCTGGTGGGGGCTTTCTCACTTTCCTTCTATCTCACTCATATATATATATATATATATATATATATATATATATATATATATATATATAAATTTTTTGTTTTTTGTTTTTTTTTTTGCTATATGGCACCGTCTACCACATAGGCATCCAGCACTTTAACCACTATGCCACCTGCTGGTCCCTCTCACTCCCTTTTTATCTCAGTCTCTCTCTGGTGAGTACACATACCCTCTAGCAATTTTCTTTAACTAAAGAAAATTTGGGGGCCAAAATGTGGTGTGGTAGTTAAAGTGCTGGACTCCCCCATGGGCGACTATGGTTCCTATCCTAGACCTGAAGGCTTGAAAATTATGGTGAATATGAGTGCATGCCCATAATCCCAAGAGGAGAATGGAGTAGAGGGGATTGCAGTGCAGCCATCCCCCCAGGGGATGATTTCTCACATTCCTGTTCACTGTCTCTCTCTGTCTCTCTTTAGAAGCACACATGTCCTATACCAAATGATAACAATAATAATAATAATGATTTTTAGCTAAATAAATAACAAGAATCTGAAACTTGAACTTCAGAAGCTATTCTCACTGAGGAGCCACAGTCCATGGGCAGCCCTAGGACATCTTTATATCCTGGAACTACAGGCTTTCAGTGAAGCTTCTGAGGTAGGAGACAAGGACTCTAAAAATACATATTTTTTGGAGAGGTTTTTGCTATAGGGAGTGTGCACTTGCCTGACAGAGAGAGACAGAGAGACAGAAAATGAGAAATCACCCCCCAGGGGGGATGGTCATGCCACAATCCCTTCTCCGTTCTCCTCTCGGGATCTTAGGCACACATGCACACGCCCCCAGCGTGAGTTTAAGCCACCGGGTCCAGGACTCCAACGGTGGTCGACTACGTGGGAGTCCAGCAACATAGCCATTATGCCACCTGCTGGTCCCAAAGACCCTAAAAATATAGTTAGGGTATGGTCGGAAGATGGAATCATGAAATGGCTAAATTTTTTTTTTTTTGAGAGGTTTTTGCTATAGGGCGCGTGCACTCGCCAGACAGACAGAGAGAGACATAGAGACAGAAAGCGAGAAATCACCCCCCGAGGGGGATGGTCACGCTGCAGTCCCTTCTCCTCCATTCTCCTCTTGGGATCTTGGGCATACATGCACATGCACCCGGCGTGAGTTTTAAGCCACCAGGTCCGGGACGCGAACCACGGTCGACTACATGGGAGTCCAGTGACATAGCCATTACGCTAACTGCTGGTTCCCCAAATGGCTAAGTTTTGAGTGGAGGCAGTGATGACTCAGTGACTGACCTAGGTAGCATGACCTAGACCTAAACCAAAAGCTTTTTCCAGGCCCCACCACATTCCAAGAAGAAGATAAGATAATGGTTTTCAGGCCCAAAGCTTCTAGACAAGGAATCTCCTGACCTTGCTAGCCACTCCAAAATTAGGAAAATAACTGGACTCATCCAGCATGCATCTCCCCACCAGGAGGGGAATGCATGCATAAGTCCCACCTACAACAAGTATGCACAACCGGTTTTCTGGGACCCTTCCCTTCTTGGGAGCTCTCTTTTTCCTCCCTTCCCTTTTAATAAACTCCCCACTTTGCTATACCTACCCTGCATCTGCGACTCTAATTCTTTCTGAGCATGGGATAAGAAACTGTGTCTCTCTGTAGGTGTGGTTCCAATCACCCTGTGCCCCGGCGTTCCTGTGTCACTGATAAATCAGTGTTTCTTTCCATTGCAGTACATACTTCTCCCATTTCTTTTTCTTTTTTTTCTTTCTTTTTATTATTATTTTTATTACAAGAGGGTGCCTGATACTCACCAGAATGAGACAGAGAGTGAAGGAAAGAAAGCACCTCCAGCGGGGTGTGTCATGCTGTAATCACTTCACCGTTTCTTCATCCTGCTGGAATCTGGGGTATGCACACATGCGTGCCTGGCATATTTCTCAAACTGCAGAGATCAGGATTAGAACCACAAACAGCCAGGTGGCATTTGGTTCCCTTAACTACTAGGCCACAGGGCCAACCCCAAAATAATCTTTATAAAAATCAATTTTTTGTTTTTCTGGATTTTTTTTTTTTTTTTTTTTTTGAGAGATTGTTTTATATAGGGACCATACGCTCACGGGAGAGACAGAGACAGAAAGCGAGAACTCACCCCCCTCCCGGGGGGATGGCCACGCTACAATCCCTTCTTCTTTGTTCTCCTCCTGGGATCTTGGGCACACATGCACAGGTGCCCGGTGGGAGTTTGAAGCCACCAGGTCTGAGACTTGAATCATGGGAGTCCAGCAACACAACATAGCCACTACACCATTGGCTGGCCCAAAAATCAGGTTTTTAAAAATTATAATTATCAGGACCAGCCCGTGGTGTGGTGACTAAGGTGCTGGACACTCCCACGTGGCCAACCATGTTTCGAGTCCTAGAACCGGTGGCTTGCCTTCTCACTTTCTCTCTCTTTCTCTGGTCAAATTAAAATAAATGAATTAATAAATAAAATTAAATAATAAATCTTTTAAAAATTATAATTATTTTTTAAATTGATAAAGGCTGGCTTAAGTAGTTAAGGTTGCTGGATCACACATGCCCAACCGTGTGGTTTAAGTCCCGGCCTCAGTGGCTTGAAAAAACCATGCTTGCCAATGAGCATGCATACCCAAAATCCCAACAGAATGAGGAAATGAGAGAGAAGAGATTGTGGCATAACCATTCCCTATTGAGAGTCCTTTCTCCCCTCTCCCTCTCTCCTCTCTGTCTTTCTGGTTAGCACACATACCCTCTAGCAAATTAAAAAAACAAAATGCACCTTTATTATGGAAAAATTCAAATACTGTTAGAAAGCCCCTGAATGGTGTTTAGGTAATTTCTCCAAAGAAAATAAAGAGACAGCAACCAGCAGGTGGTGTGGTGGTTAAGGTGCTGGACATGCCCATATGATTGACCAGGGTTTGAGTCCGGACCTGGTGGCTTGTTTTCTCACTTTCCCTTTCTCTCTGCTCTCTCTCTCTGTCTTGCTCTGGTCAAATTAAAATAAATGAATGAATAAATAAAATTAAATAAATAATTCTTTTTTCTTTTTCATTTATTTATTTTTACATTTTCCCACAAACATTTACTTTACATAGCAAAAAATTTTAGCTCATACTCCATAATTCTTGACAGTTTACAAACAACTTTCAAAATCTCAAAATACTGAATTTTAAAGATAATGTTCAAAATATGTCTTATAATTTTGTATAATTTTAAAACTCTATAACAACAGAAGCAGAATGGTTTCAAAAATATATATATATATACATATATATACAAATATATATACACACATTTAGAGTGCAGACACTCGGTATATATTAAGTGGGGACATACAATGTCTCTCCTTCATAGCATGGCTTGCTTCACTCAACAGTAAGTCTTCCATATTCATCCACTTCCTTTCAAAAGTCAGGGATTTGTTGTTTTTTATGGATGAATAGTATTCCATTGAGTACATGTGCCACAGTTTTTCTAACCATTCATCAGTTCGTGGGCATTTAGGTTGTTTCCATGACTTAGCAATCGTGAAAAGTGCCGCAATAAACATCGATGTGCAAGCACTTTTTCGATTAAGTATTCTGTCCTTCGGGTAGATACCAAGGAGTGGGATTGCTGGATCATATGGTAGTTCTATTTGTAGATTTTGGAGGAATCTCCAAATTGTTCTCCACAGTGGTTGTACCAATTTACAGTCCCACCAGCAGTGTAAGAGAGTTCCCTTTTCACCACACCCCCTCCAGCACTTATCATTTTTTGTTTTTTTAATCTTAGACATTCTGACTGGGGTTAGGTGATATCTCATTGTTGTTGTATAAAACTGCTCCTTGAAAACACCGGGGAAACTCTGGGAGACATTGGGGTAGGGAAAAACTTCTTAAATAAGACTCCCAACGCACAGTCTATGATCCCTAAAATAGACAAGTGGGATTACATCAGACTAAGAAGTTTCTGCATGGCAAAAGACACAGTGATTAGTGTGAACAGACAGCCCTCAGAATGGGAAAATATTTTTGTAAACTATGCATCAGACAAGGGACTGATAACCAGAATCCACAAGGAACTCAAGCGGCTGTTCCGGAAAAAGACAATCAATCCTATTAAAAGATGGGAGAATGAGTTGAAAAAACCACTTTCTAAAGATGACATACGAATAGCTAAAAGGCATATGAAAAAATGCTCAACATCCCTCATTGTAAGAGAAATGCAGATCAAATAAATAATTCTTAAAAAAGAAAAAGAAAAGGAGATTGTTGCAGTGGCCTCTGGCCAGAATCCTCAGGCCAGATCCCTCCCTTACTGGCAGCCAACACGCATAGATGGGCTGATAAGGTCACAGTAGCAAGTAAGCTAATCAAAGCACCTGTGTTCTTGTGACCCTGCCCCTCCACCCCTCTCATATAAATACATCAGGTCTGCTTGGTAGGGCAGGCTGAAGCACCTCAGCTTCAGACTCCAGGCCACTCTTGGGCCACTCTTTCTGCTGATAAACTTCCATTTTGTTCTTGAGATGGTGCCTCCTATATCCTATCCCAACCCATATGAAAGTAGAGAGTACAACGGATCCCTATGTAATGCTCCTACACCTTAACAGTTGTCAACACATGGCCAAGCTTATTGCATCTGGACTTCCACCAACTCCCTGACCCCACACAGGATCACTGTTTTGTTTGTTTGTTTTGGCAGGTTTTCTTTTCTTTGGGGGGGGGGGGGGGGTCGGATTTTTGCCATAGGGCTGCATGTGCTCCCCAGAAAGACAGTGAGAGGAAAAGTGTGAAATACACCCCCCAGGGGAAATGGCCACTCTGCAATCCTTTCTCCCTTCTCTTGGGATTTTGGACACACATGCACCCAGTGTGGTTTTCAGACTGCCAGGACCGGGACAGGAACCATGGTCTGCCAAGTGGGAATCCAGTGCCTTAGCCACTATGCCACCTGTTGATCCCACTACCATTACTTTTTGACTTAAAAGGTTTGCTTTTTCTGATATTCAAATAATGTTTCTCATAAGAATTCCAAACATCACAAATGTACAAAAACAAAGAACATAAAAGCCTCCCTTAATTCCACATTCCTGAGATAGTCATTGTTGATAGTTCCTGAGGTTTTAAAAATAATTAATTATTTTATTTTATTTATTCATTCATTTATTTTAATTTGACCAAAGAGAGACACACGGGGGGGGGGGGGGGGGGGGAAGGGAGTGAGAAAGCAAGCCTCCAGGTCCAAAACTCGAACTCTGGTCGGCCATGTGGGAGTGTCCAGCACTCTAACCACCATGCCACCTGCTGGTCCCCACCATTGTTCATAGTTTAGGTTCATTCAGATTTAGTGCTGTGTATATAGGAACATACAAAACGAATGAATATTTTCACAATATTAATAACTGTATTTAATCTGTTTTGCAAATTGCTTTTTCCATTTAACAATATATCTTGGACATGTTCCATATTAGTTCATGCAGATCCCCCTTGTTCTTTGTAACAGCTGGATTGTATTACACTATGCGCTGTGCCGTAATCTATTTAAGCAGTCCCTATTGGCAGACAGATGAGCGAACAGTTTCCATCTTTTCACTACTAAAGACAAGTTTACAGTATACATGCTTTTCTAAATTTCTTTCTGCACTTGAGCAAGTATTTCTATAGCAAAGAATCTCAGAAGTGAAATTGCTTGATCCAATAGGTAAAGGCATCTTAAGTTTAAACAGATGTTGTAAAATGTAGAGTATGAAAGTACTTCCTCTGCCACATTCCAGGGTGCAATTAATCTAGCTACTCTTTGTTGATCCAATGAAGTAAAACTGATATTTTATTATAATTTGAATTTGTCTAATTTTCTTTTCTTTTTTGAGAGATTTTTGCTATAGGGTACGTGTGCTCACCACAGAGACAGAAAGACAGAAAGCAAGAAATCACCGCCCCCCCTCCCCCTGGGGGGGGGGGGGGATGGCCATGCTGCAATCCCTTCTCCTCTGTTCTCCCCTTGGTATCTGGGACACACACACACACACACAAGCCCGGCATGAGTTTTAAGCTGCCAGGTCCAGGACTGGAACTGTGGTTGACTGCATGGAAGTCCAGTGATGTAACCTCATTACACCATCTGCAGGTCCCTAAATTTGTCTAATTTTATCATTTGAATTTGTTTGAACCTCTTTTTTTTTTTTTCCAGAGAGATTTTTGCTATTGGGCACATGCATTCACCAGTGAGACACACAGAGAGAGAGAGAGAGAGAGAGAGAGAGAGAGAGAGAGAGAGAGAGAGAGAAAGCAAAAAATTAACGCCTGGGGGGGATGGCCATGCTGCAATTCCTTTTCCTACATTCTTCACTTGGAATTTTGGGCAAGTGAGCACATGCACCTGGCATGAGGTTTTTTGTTTTGTTTTGTTTTGTTTTTAAGAATTGTTTATTAAACTTTCTCTTCTCTTTTCCCCTTCTCTTCTCTCCACTTTTCTCTTTCTTTTCTCTCTTTTCTTTCTTTCAACTTGACCAGAGAGGGACAGAGTGAGAGAGAGAGAGAAAGAGAGAGGGAAAGTGAGAAAGCAAGCCACCGGGCCCTGGACTCGCACTGCAGTTGACTATGTGAGAGTCCAGAGCTCTTAAACACACCACCTGCTGGCTCCCCAGGCATGAGTGTTAAGCCACCAGATCTGGGACTCAAACCGTGGTCAACTACGTGGGAGTCCAGCAATGTAACCATTACACCATCAGCTGGTCCCTGTTTGAGCCTCTTTCTATTCACTAAACATCTGAACACCATGGTAGAGGTGAAGATGACCGTTTTACCTACAGAGTAACAATTCTGGTGTGTGTATGTGTGCGTGTGCGTGCGTGTGTGTGTGTGTGTGTGTGTGTGTGTGTTTTGACAGAGGAACAATTTGAAAGAGTCCGTGTGGGTGGGGGGTTGGGGATGTGGGAGAGTGGGGTTGGTGTGCAGGTCTAGATGACCCAGTACCCTCAGCACCAGGCTGGCTTTGCTGGGTACTACAAGAAAGGAGGAGCAATATAAGGGTTCAAACCAGAGAGGGCCAGGGCCAAACTCTGGATTCAGTCTTGGTGTCTTTATTAGAGAGCCTAAAAGACCAGAACCTGTCTCAGCCTTCCTTGTTGTGAGGAGCCTTTTCCCAGAAAAGTCAGGCTTCAGCCTCTTCCCTTTTCCCCAAGCCTTACTCCTTCAAATACAGAGGCAGGTCCTTCAAAGAGGATTTCAAATAAAGATGGTAGACTTTGAGTTCATTGGAAAATTAGGACACTTAAAGTATAAGAAAACTTTTTTTAAAAAGAATTATTTTATTTAGGACCAGCAGATGGCATGGTGGTTAAGGTGCTGGACACTCCCCTATGGCCAACCAAGGTTCGAGTCCTGAATCTGGTGGCTAGCTTTCTCACTTCCTCTTTCTCTCACCCTCACCCTCTGTCTCTCTCTGGTCAAATTAAAAAATAAATGAATGAATAAATAAAATAAGATAAATAATTTACAAAATAAAGAATTATTTTATTTAACTTTATTTATTTAAATTTGACCAGAGAAGCAAAGACAGAGAGAGAGAGAGAGAGAGAGAGAGAGAGAGAGAGAGAGAAAGTGAGAAAGCAAGCAACCAGGTCCAGGACTTAAACTGCAGGTCCCTGAATTTGTCTAATTTTATCATTTGAATTTGTTTGAGCCTCTTTCCTGTGTGTTCAGCCATGTGGGAATCAAGTGTCCTTAACCACCATGTCACCTGCTGGCCCAAGAAAACTTTTATTTTAAAAAAAAGAGATTGTGGGACCAGCAGGTGGCGTGGTGGTTAAGGTGCTGGACACTCCCACATGGCCGACCATGGTTCAAGTCCCAGACCTGGTGGCTTCCTTTCTCACTTTCCCTCTCTCTCTTTCCTCCTCTGTGTCTCTCTCTGGTGAAATAAAAATATACGAGTGAATAAATAAAATTAAATAAATAATTTTTTTAAAAAAAGATTGTTTTGGGGCCAGCAAGTGGCATGGTGGTTAAAGGCGCTGGACTCCCACATGGCTGACCATGGTTCAAGTCTCGGATCTGGTGGCTTGCTTTCTCACTTCCTCTCTCTCTCTCTCTCTCTCTGTCTCTCTCTGATAAAACTGGAAAATAATAATGATAATAATAAATAAAGTTAAATAAAATAATAAAGAAGTATCTAATTGTCTTTAGAAAAAAAAAAAAAGATTGTTTTGTTGGGACCAGCAGGTGGCGAGGTAGTTAAGGCACTGGACACTCCCACATGGCCAACCACAGTTTGAGTCTTGTACCTGGTGACTCACTTTCTCACTTTCCCTCTCTCTCTCTCTCTGAGTCTCTCTCTGGTCAAATTAAAATGAATGAATGAATAAATAAAATTAATAAATAATTATTTTTTTTCTTTTTTTTTGGAGAGGTTTTAGTTATAGGGTGCATGCACTCGCCAGAAAGACAGAGAGAGACAGAGAGGTAGAAAGCGGGAAATCACCCCCCAGGGGGGATGGCCACACTGCAATCCCTTCTCCTCCACTCTCCTCCTAGATCTTGGGCACGCACGCACATGCGCCCGGCGTGAGTTTAAACCGCCAGGTCTGGGACTTGAACCACGGTCCACTACATGGGATTCCAGCGACATAGCCATTATGCTAACTGCTGGTCCCAATAAATAATTCTTTTAAAAAAATATTTTTTTTGTCATAGGGAACATGTGCTTGCCAGAGAGCACATACATAAGAGAGAGGGAAAGTGAGAAATCACCCCCTAGGGGAGATGGCTGCACCACAATCCCCTCTGCTTCATTCTCCTCTTAGGATTTTGGGCATGCACACACATATGACTGGCATGATTTTCAAGTCACCAGTCTGGGACCCATATTGCAGAAGGTCATGTGGGAGTCCAGTGCCAGCCTATGACGCCTGCTGGCCCTAGTAAGAAAACTTTCTTAAAACTGTAATACCAGGCCAGCAGGTGGCATGTGGTTGAAGTGTTGGACTCCCACATGGCTAGTTGTGTTTTGAGTTTTAGACCTGGAGGCTGCTTTCTCACATCTCTCTTCTCTCCTCCCTCCCCTTCCATGGTGAGTGCATGAGTCCTGTAGCAGATTTAAAATAACAATAATGATAAATAAAAATAAACAAATAATTCTTAAAACTGTAATAGCTGGAGGCTGGCAGGTGGCATGGTTGTTAAGGGTGCTGGGCTCCCACATGGGTGATTGTGGTTCAAGTCCTGGACCTAGCGGCTTGTTTTCTCACTTTCTCTCTCTCTGTCCCTCTCTGGTTAAATTTAAATAAAGGGACCAGCAGTTGGTGTAATCACTGTGTCACTGGACTCCCATGTAGTTGACCATGGTTCAAGTCCCGGACCCTGTGGCTTAAACTCGCACCGGGCATGTGTGCGTGTGTGCCTAAGATCCTGAGAGGAGAATGGAGGAGAAGGGATTGCGGCGTGACCATCCCCCCTGGGGGGTGATTTCTCGCTTTCTGTCTCTATGTCTCTCTCTCTGTCTGGCGAGCGCACACGCCCTATAGTGAAAAACCTCTCCAAAAAAAAATGGTGTTTCCTGGGGCTGGCAGGTGGCATGTTGATTAATGGCACTGGACTTCCACATGGCTTAAAAAAAAAAAAAAATTCTTAAAAAAAAATGATATCTCCCAAATGCTTCCTGAGTGTTACCAGGTATTGTTGCTAGACAAGGAATAGGCACAAAGACTGGGTCCAGGGGCAAATGACTTTTTGATTTCAAAACAAACTGTCAATATCAAAATCTTTTAAACAGATGCAAAACAGGACAAAAGAGAGCCAGTGAGCTAGAGCAAGGGAGCTCCCCTGATCTGTGCTCTAAGAATAAACACTAGGAGCTGAAGGCAGTGTTGTGAAGGCGCTAGACTCACATGGCGGACTGCAGGTCAAGTCCACGGCCTGGTAGCTTGCTTTCTCGCTTTACCTCACTGTCCGTCTGGGACGTGTGAGGGCCTGTAGCAAAATTTAAAATAATAATAATAATAATAAGTACAATAAAATAATTCTTTAAAAAAATAATAAACACTAACCATAAAAACCTGTTTCTCAGGGGCCAGCAGATGGTCCCATGTAGTCAACTACAGTTCGAGTCCTGCATCTGGTGGCTTGAAACTCATGCCAGGCATGTGTGCATGCGTGCCCAAAATCCTGAGAGGAGAATGGAAGAGAAGGGATTGCAGCGTGGTCATTACCCCTTGGGGAGTGATTTCCCACTTTCTGTCTCAGATTCTCTGGTGAGCGCACACAACCTATAGCAAAAATCTCTCTTAAAACAAACAAACAGGGAACCAGCAGTTAGCGTAATGGCTATGTCGCTGGACTCCCACGTAGTCAACCACGGTTCGCGTCCTGGACCCAGTGGCTTAAGACTCACACTGGGCGCGTGTGCGTGCGTGCCCAAGATCCCAAGAGGAGAATGGAGGAGAAGGGATTGTGGCGTGACCATCACCCTGGGCGGCGATTTCTCGCTTTCTGTCTCTCTGTCTCTCTCTGTCTGGCAAGCACATGCGCCCTATAGCGAAAATCTCTCAAAAAAAAAAGAAAGAAAAAAAAACATGAACAAACAACTTATTTCTCCATGTTTGAAGATTACTGAAGGATATAGTACAAAAAGGTAGAAAAGAACAACTTATTAAAAGTAGGCTACAAGGTGTGGCTGGCAGGTGGTGTAGTGGTTAGGAGCACTGGACTCCCACATGGCCAACCATGACTCAAGTCCTGGAGCTAGTGGCTTGCTTTCTCACTTTCCTTCTCTCTCTCTCTCTCTCTCTCTCTCACTCTATCCCTCTCTGTTTAAATTAAAATAAATAAATAAAGTTAAATAACATAGGGACCAGCAGTTGGCATAATGTCGCTGGACTCCCATGTAGTCGATCGTATTTCGAGTCCCGGACCCAGTGGCTTAAACTCACGCCGGGCGCATGTGCATGTGTGCCCAGCATCCCAAGAGGAGAATGGAGGAGAGGGGATTGCGGCGCCATCCCCCCTGGGGGGTGATTTCTCGCTTTCTGTCTCTCTGTCTCTCTCTTTCTGGTGAGTGCATGTGCCCTATAGCAAAAACCTCTCCAAAAAAAAAAAAAAAAGTTAAATAACATAATTCTTTTTTAAAAAAAGAAAGTAGACTACAGGGGCCAGCAGGTGGTGTGTTGGTTAAGGTTCTGGACACTCCCAAATGGCTGACCAAGGTTTGAGTCCCAGACCTGGTGGCTTGCTTTCTCATTTTCCCTCTCTCTGTGTCTCTCTCTGGTCAAATTAAAATAAATGAATGAATAAATAAAATGAAAATAAATAGGAGCCAGCAGGTGGCGTGGTGGTGGTTGAGGATGTTGTACTCCCACATGGCCAACCGCCAACCACGGTTTGAGCCCTGAACCTGGTTCTCTCTCTCTCTCTCTCTCTCTCTCTCTCTCGTGTTGTCCCTCTCTGGTCAAATTAAAATACAGAAATAAAATAAAAAAATTTTTGAGAGGTTTTTGCTATAGGGCGTGTGTGCTCACCAGAAAGACAGAGACAGAAAGACAGAAAGTGAGAAATCACCCCCCAGAGGGGATGGCCAAGCTGCAATCCCTTCTCCTCCATTCTCCTCTCGGGATCTTGGACACGCACGCACACGTGCCCAGTGTGAGTTTAAGCTGCTGGGTCCGGGACTTGAATTGTGGTCGACTACATGGGAGTCCAGTGGCATGGCCATTAAGCCAACTGCTGGTCCCAATACAATAATTCTTTAAAAACAAAATAAATAACTCTTTTTTTTATAAAAAGAATTATTTGGGATAAGCAGTTTGAGAAAT
The DNA here is from genome assembly GCA_026018925.1 of Tupaia tana. Classification (NCBI taxonomy): domain Eukaryota; kingdom Metazoa; phylum Chordata; class Mammalia; order Scandentia; family Tupaiidae; genus Tupaia; species Tupaia tana. The sequence continues at coordinate 51,624,994 of JAKSZU010000010.1, read as the reverse complement.
CACTTTAACTCTGTCAATCTCTTTGTCTCCCTCTGATAAGCATAAGTGCCTTACAGCAAATTAAAAATAACAATAATAACTAAAATTGGCCAGCAGATGGCATAGCAGCTATGTCACTGAACTCCCACATGGCCATTCTCAGCTCAAGTCCTAGACCCAGTGGCTTGAAAATAATACTGGGGTCCTTTTGGCCGGAACCGCCATCTTCCAGTAATTAACCAAAATGACGAACACAAAGGGAAAGAGGAGAGGCACCCGATATATGTTCTCTAGGCCTTATAGAAAACATGGAGTTGTTCCTTTGGCGACATATATGCAAATCTACAAGAAAGGTGATACTGTAGACATTAAGGGAATGGGTACTGTTCAAAAAGGAATGCCCCACAAATGTTACCATGGCAAAACTGGAAGAGTCTACAATGTTACCCAGCATGCTGTTGGCATTGTTGTGAACAAACAAGTTAAGGGCAAGATTCTTGCCAAGAGAATCAATGTGCATCTTGAGCACATTAAACATTCTAAAAGCAGAGATAGCTCCCTAAAACATGTGAAGGAAAATGACCAGAAAAAGAAAGAAGCCAAAGAGAAAGGGACCTGGGTTCAACTAAAGCGCCAGCCTGCTCCACCCAGAGAAGCACACTTTGTGAGAACCAATGGAAAGGAGCCTGAGCGACTGGAACCTATTCCCTATGAATTCATGGCATGATGGGTGTTAAAAATAAACTAATCTGTGGTCTATAAAAAAAAAAACAAAAAACAAAAAAAAACAAAAAACTGGGCACGTGTGTGTGCTCAAGATCTCAAAAGGAGAACGGAGGAAAAGGGATTGCAGTGCAGCTATTACCCCCCACTTCCCGCCAAGGCTTGATTTCTCACTGTCTCTCTGTCTCAGTCTCTCTCTGAAGCACACATGTCCTATGGCAAAAGTCTTAAAAAACAAAGAAAGAAAGAAAGAAAGAAATGAGGGGGCCAACAGGTAGCATGGTGGTTAAGGGAGCTGGACTCTCACATGGCTGACCGCAGTTCAAGTCCTGGATCTGGCGGCTTGCTTTCTCACTTTCCCTCTCTCTGTCCCTCTCTGGTCAAATTAAAATAAATAAATAAGTAAATAAAGTTAAATAAAATAATTCTTAAAAAAAAAAAAACAGAAATGGAAAAACAAAATGGGACAACTAAATGACTCTCTTGATCCAGGTTAGGCTCCTAGTTATGTAAAGAAAAAGCTAGACAGGCTTCCTCTGGGACAATAAGTCAAATCTGAATATGAATTTTAAGTTACATAGCAACAATTTAACAATATTAAATCTTCTGAATTTGATTATTGTACTGTGATTATCTGAAAGGATGTTTATGGGGCCAGCAGATGGCTTAGTGGTTAAGGTGTTGGACTCCCCCATGACCGACTGCAGTTTGAATCCTGTACCCCAAGACTTGGGCACCTGTGTTCGAGTGCCCAAAATTCCGAGAGTGGAATAGAGAAGGAATTGGGGCGTGGCCAACCCCTCTTAGAGGTGATTTCCCGCTTTTTGTCTCTCTGGCAAGCATACACACCCTATAGCAAAAACGTCTTTTAAAATAAATAAATAGGGTCCAGCAGGTGGCATGGTGGTTAAGTGTGCTGGACTCTTGCATGGCCGAACGTGGTTTGAGTCCTGGTCCTGGCAGCTTGCTTTCTTGCTTTCCCTCTCTCTCATTCGGTCCCTTGCTGGTAAAAATGAAAATACATACACACATACATACATACATAAATTTAAAAATAAATAAATAGAGATTAAATGTGGGGCAGGCAAGTGGCATGGTGGTTAAAGGAGCTGGGCTGCCACATGGCCAACTGCTATTTGAGTCCTGAACTTGCTTTTTCACTTTCTCACTCTTTTTTTTTGGGGGGGGGGGGATTTTTTTGCTATAGGGTGCATGCTTGCGTGCCCAAGATCCTTAGAGAAGGGAGGAGAAGGGATTGCGGTGTGGCCATCCCCCCTGGGGGGTGATTTCTCACTTTCTGTCTCTCTGTCTTTCTGGCGAGCGCATGCCCCCTACAGCAAAAAAAAAAAAAAAAAAAAAAAAAAAAAAAAAAAAAAAAACTCGAAGAAAAGATGATATATATTATATACAAAATGATAAAGCAAAACGATATGTCAAAATATGATCTGTTGCTCTTCAACTGTGCTTCTTCGAAGATAATACTGACTACCAAACTCCAAAATCAAGTCAGTTTGCAAGAGGAGGCTTTACCTTGCACCTCTGCCCAATTTTGCCCTGGAAGAACAGTGGCGACAATGCCTGTCCCCTTCAGTTGAAGCTGGAAGTCATTGGGTACCTTCTCACTTTACTGCCTCACCTTGGCCTTGGTTTTTGACAGTGAATCCAGGAATGCTTTGAGATTTCCATAGATTAGGATTAATGGTTTGCATGACACAATATGGGCCACCCTGTCCTTTTCAGTTAGATTGAAACTTCTTTTTCCTCAGGCCTCTGAAAGGACAGAAGACGATTTCTGAAACTGTCTCCAGGCTTCTGTGGCTGGAGGTTTGCCTGTTGGCCCACCCGGCGAGGACCTGGGAGAGTGCTTGAACTACTACACTGGGGCTCCAGCTAGAGGCTGGAGGGAAACTTAGTGGTTTTTGTGTGCCCTTGAATGTTAAGGCTGGTGACTTATGAGGCTGAGGTAGTATCTTGAAAATTCACTAAGCTTTCCTTGTAAGTTGAATATGACTGTTTCATCGCAGAGCCTGAGAGAATATGAGATATCTTTTTCTTTATGTACCATGCAGATTTGCCCAGGAGATCACAATCCTGGGCACTCTTACATGAAGTGGAACTATAGTTGAAGCCGAGCAGGGACCCTCCTAAGAGGGATGGGTTCTTAGTTTCCTCTCCTATTGAAGAGAAAAATAATTTCCCAAACTGAAAATAAGGGCAGAACTAAAAGTGTATTTTCTAAGGTGCTTGGAATACAAGGTCCATTTACATTATAATGGCCCAGAGAAAGGGGTAAGACTTCAGGCTTTGGTTATGATAATGAAACAACCTTGGCCATGAATGAGGGCCTTTAGACCTCTAAAACTCTCTCTTAAAGGAAAGATAAGGTTGTAATTTCAATATGTAAACTGGATGGAAACTGCTGGCTGTGACCTCAAAGACCACAGCAAATGACTACAAATTTGAATAGAAATTTGGTTATATAAACCCTTAGGAATCAAGAATCCCCAGGGCTGACAGGTGGCATGGGGGTTAAGGCATTGTACTCCACATGGCTGACTGTGGTTCAAGTCCCAGACTTGGTGGCTTGCATTTGCTTTCTCTCTCTCTCTCTTCAAAATGAAGAATAATGATAAGTAGTTACTTTTTTTTAAAATTATTATTTATTTAATTTTATTTATTCATTCATTTATTTTAATTTGACCAGAGAGAGACACAGAGAGAGAGAGAGAGAAAGAGAAAGGGAGAAAGGAAGCCGCCAGGTCCAAGACTCGAACCATGGTCAGCCATGTGGGAGTGTCCAGCACCTTAACCACAACGCCACCTGCCGGTCCCCAATAAGTAGTTACTTTTTAAAAAAGGAATCAAGAATGTCCAAGAGATGATCATGCCCTCTTGAACTGAACTGAACTGATCATATGCCTGGAACCGCCTCCCCTCCCCCCAATTTGGCCCTTCGAAATGCCTGTGGGGAACACCTCTGGGAGAAGGGGTCTTTTCAGGATGGGCTTCTAGTTCTTGTTTTCTTCATCGTGCTGTGTGTCTCTAGTTTAGTTTGTAGTGTTTGGGTGAGCAAACCTGATTTTAGTTCAGTAACATAGTCACTGAAAAGTATCTCCTGGGTGCCTCCTCAGGGTTCAAGTGGTGAATTACAGTCCCAAGGAGCTCAGTGAGCAAGAAGAATGAATAACAATACAATGTGTCAAAGCACAGACAGAGCATTTAGCTAGAGCCTAAACAACATGTATTTTGAATGATTTTTTATTTATTTTCTTGAGAGAGCATATAGAAAAACAAACATCCTCAACAAGGTCTCACACTGACATCCTCCCCTCACTCTTCCCAGCCTGCCAGGATCATGGGCTCACAATTGTGCACCCTTTGTGGACAAGTATACCCTGGAACCAAACCCTGATCTTTCACGTGGCTTGCAGCACTGCAGAGCAGTGTGCTGCTGAAACCAAGCAGGGACACCCTGTGGTCGGAAAAATAACCAACTCTGAAAATTAATAACTAATAATTAATGCAGTTTATTTCCAAGCAGAATATGAGTGACCTAGGCCCAAGAAGAGGCATACATGCCTTTTCTCAGAGTGATCATGTACAGGGGTTCCTTTTATTTGATTTTTTGAGATTGACAGAAAATTAGTGAAGAGATTTCCATTGGTCTGGCCCAGAAAAGGCAGAACTTGTGGAAGGTGGGGGTTGTAGGTTATAGGTGGGTTCCACACTTCCTGGGTTGGTAATTGAAAGGAAAGATCTGTGTCTAGGGAAGAGATTAGCAAAAGAATACACTGTAATCTGTTGAAACTATACATCTCAAAGATACTATGCCAGGGACAGGATGTAGGAAGAATCCTATTAATGGGGGGAAAAAGGTCTGTTAATGTTTGTGGGCATGACTTTCCCAGTCCCTTTTGAAAGGACTTTGGAAAATAGGAAAAAGCAGTCAGACTTTTTGTCCCCAACCCTAAAAAGGGATAGGCCCTGTTTCCCCTCGGTTGAATAAGAATTCTCAAAACTGAAAATTAACAATGACTATACTAAGTAAATTATCTTTTCTAAGGGGCTTGGACTACAAAGTCTGTTTACATTGTAATGGCTGAAAGTAAGGAGTAAGACTCCAGACTTTGACTAGGGTAATGAAGCAACATTGGCCATGAATGAGGGCCACAAGACTGCTAAAACTCCCACTTAAAGTGAAAATAAGGGTTTTGTTTGTTTGTTTGTTTGTTTTTAAAGAATTACTTA